>OY757012.1:33915399-34557857 GCA_963580285.1 Lucinisca nassula | reverse complement strand
TATTGTTCTTATTTCTGCTCTAAAATATAGAATGTTGGTACTCGTTAGAACCGCCTCCATGAGACGGTTCTAACCGAGTATCTCCAATCTTTATTTTGAGCAAAAATAAGAAAAAAATCACAATTTTTCATCTTAAATTTTTTATTTTTTTCGGCGATAAAGGTTACAATGTATTTGTATAGGCGTGTTTTCGTGATGAGCTTAATTGGTCAGGGAAGGATCTAGATCATTTAATAACCTTGGATCGATTTATCATTAGAATCGCACTCTCCACCACCCCCTATCCACCCGATCAGCACCCCCCCCCCCTACCCACCCGACCAGCACCTTCCCCCCCCCCCCCCCCCGCTAATATTAAAAAAATAATTATAAAACCTGAAATAAATAAATAAATAAATAAATAAATAAATAAATAAATAATGGAATATATGTGCAGAGGTGTACCAATTCACTATATACGTGCACATATTCTGTCGCAGAGCTTTAATTTACACTTAAACTTGTGCCCCCGCCCATAGGGGCTTGAAGAAATATATGGGCTGCATGATGCTTCCACGCAGAGCTGAATCCTGCCCGCACGCTAGTACTGGTTAACAGCTTAGAGGATCTAAGCCTGTCCAGGAACCGCGGTGCGAGGTGGGACCGTCCATGCTCATAAACCCTTTTGGTTTCATTGGGCGACAGGGCTTGAGATGTCATTTCATCTCAATGTCGGGTAAAAGTCCCACAAAATTGGAAGCAACGTCTCCAAAATGACCTTTACAGTGTTGACGGGGACGTTAAACCTCAAATCAAACAAACAAACAAATACACTTAAACTTACATTGAAAATCGCCGCCTCGTGTGAATCATGATGGAAATATGTTAGAAGTGAACTGGCAAATACGGGGTAAGAGACTAATGCTTCACGACTAATGTTTTTGGTCTTGGTTTAACGGCCCTTTCAAGATTATTTCACTTATTCTGAGTCGATCGTTAATCAAGGGTTGGCAAAAACCGGGGTATCCGGAAAAAAACACCTGACCTTCCGTGACAGAACTTGGCGTCTCACAGGTGTCCCCCTTGGCGATGCTAGATCTGCTGTTTAACCCTTTTTGTACCAAATGGAATCTTCCTTCTTAAATATAGCTGGAGTTTATTTCAAAATTTAGGGGTGTCAGGTTGCGTCTTCTTCAAAATTTATTTGGAAAATGGCTGAACTTTTTTGCAAACAGTGGAGGCCCTGATCAGACGCCGCGTTCTGGACCTGCACTGTTTGCCAAGGTACCCCTTTAGGGGTTTCTGGTACTGAAAGGGTTAAGGATCAGCGCTCTTACCCACTAGGCCACGGGCTAGTATTTAAAAGAAACTGCAACTACAGTAAAATTCCGATATTAAGACCACCTTTAGGACTGTTCAGACCACTTTTGAACAGTCCCAAAGGTGGTCTCTGACTAGTGGACACTGTATGCAGAAAATGCAAATAAAGAATAACTGCAACCTACTAAATAATCTTTTTAAAGCAGAATTGGTCTTAAGTTTAGGTGGTCTTAATAGCGGAATTTTACTGTAATTACATTGACGTCTATTGACAGGAGAGGCAAATAAAGCAAAATTCCGATATTAACACCACCTTTTGGACTGTTCAAAAGTGGTCTTTAAGACCACTTTTGAACAGTCCCAAATGTGGTCTCAAACTAGGAGACACTGGGTGTAGAAAACACAAAGACCGTCTCAATAAGCTTTTTTAAGCATATTTAATCTTAGTTTAAGGTGGTCTTAATAGCGGAATTTTACTGTTCCATTAAAATCTAGAACAAAGAAAGAAAGAACGAAAAAGAAACAAAGCGGAAACCAAATAAAACAAAGAAGAAAAAATACGTACATTTTTAACCTGGCATATTAATTTCATTCTCTCTACAAGCTGTACTAAAGGATTTCGCATAACAAATAAGTTTTTGTTGAATTCCATTCATTTCGTGTAATTACGTCCGCCATTTTTATTGTCAATTTTTCCCCTCTTGTAGAACAAAGACATAGAACTTGTCTTTGTTAAAAACGCCAAGTTAAACCCTGATTTAATCTTAAGTTGAGACCAGCCTGCGTAGCTCCCTACGTGGAAAATACAATAAGTCTGGTTTCTATATTTAAACAAAAATCCGGACTCCTGTCGGTCTTTCTGTTGAGCAGGCTGGTTTGTGTTTTACCTTGGTCACGCGCCCCAAAGACAGGTTTTCTCGCAACGGAGTTGTTTAAAAAAAAAAGTACCGGTAGTAATGTGCGAACATATAAAATGAATGTTTTCAGATTACTCAGCTCCTCTTTTTTTTTTTTTTTTTTTTTTTTTTTTCATTTCACCACACAGTATACCCCACTTCATTTAGAGAAAAAATGGGGTTACGGGGTAGACATTATCTGCCTTACTTTTGTAAAAAAAAAAAAAAAAAAAAAACAACATAGATTGTGTTAGAATTGAGGCGGTTCTAACGAATATCCACACTCTATACAGAAATAAAGATGATGTTACTATTTTTACGTAAAAAATGTTAAAAAAAAAAAAACTTAAAATGTGTCACGGCCCCCGCCCATCGGGGCTTGAAGAAATAGATGAGCTGCTTGATGCTTCCACGCAGAGCTGAAACCGACCGCACACGAGTACTGGTAAAACACTTAGAGGATTTTAACCTATCCAGGAAAAGCGGTGCGAGGAGAACCGTCCATGCATATAAACCCTATTGGTTTCATTGGGCGGCAGGGCATGCGATGTCATTGCATCGCAATGTCGGGTAAAACTCCATCAAAATTAAAAGCAACGTCTCCAAAATGACCTATACAGTGTTAACGGGAACGTTAAACTAAAATCAACCAACCTAAAATTTGTCATTTCTAACACCATGTTGGACGCCATTATTTCACATGGAAATGTTTTCCTAATGAAACTCAATGACCCGAACACCGGTGGCTCATTAACCATGGTTGTTTCAAACTTTTTTTATGTCCCTAGAGAATTATTCCCATAGCGGATTAGACCCTTTTAAATATACTGGGATGATGTGGGGAAAATTTTTAATTCGCATTTTATCAAGTAAGTGTATGATGTGGGTTCTTTATGACACAAATATGTAGTGTGTACTCATTAGAATCGCCTCATCGAGGCGATTCTAATGAGTACACACAACATTCATCTGTCATAAAGAAGACCGAAAATATATAAGATAAAATAAATATTCCACTTGGCTGCATGAGCTAAAACCGACTCCACATGAGTACTGGTAGAGGGTCTAAGCCAGCCAAGGCAAAGTGATGCGAGTCGAACCGCCCCTTCATAAACTTTTCTGGTTTGTTTGGGCGGCAGGGCTTGAGATATCAGTTCATCGCAATGTCGGGTAAAGTCCCACAAATTGGAAGAAACGTCTCCAAAATGACCTATACATAAAAGTCTCAAAATAAACAAACCTCCTGGCAAGATTTTATGATTGACCTTCAGTGATTCGAATTAAACCTGTGTCGATCAAATGTTCGTGGTCGAAAAGGTGTTTGAGGCATTGATGATTGACTGTTAGTCACTCACAATTCTCCGATCAGATTTTGTTTGTTTAAATTGAGGTTAATAGTCCCCGCCAGAACTATTTAGGTCATTTTGGAGACGTTGGTTCCAATTGTTTGAGACTTTTAATACCCGACATTGAGATGAATGACATCTCAAGCCCTGCTGTCAAATGAAACCAAAAGGCTTATATTCATCGGACGGTCTGACTCACACCTCTTTGCCTGGGAAGGCTTGGTCATTCTAAGCGATTTACCAGTACTCACCTGTGGTCAGTTTCAGCACTGCGTGGAGGCGTAATGCAGCCCAAACTATTTCTCCAAGCCCTCCGATCAGTATTGTTACCTCCCTTCCATTATCTACCTTGGTAGATCCATGCATAGATTCTAGGTTTATAACCACTCTCTGACAACTGCGTCAGGGAGTCGACTCTTTGGCTCAGGGGTAAGAGCAGTGGACTTCTACCCGAGCGGACCGGGTTCGAATCCCACCAAAGACGGGGATTTTTTCACGCTATGCATCTTTCCTTTGTTACGACTGTCACGTCGTAAGATGGGGGCTCGTCCGGGATCGGACTTTATATGCCAGAAATGGCTTCGTGCCGAAGTTGGCATCCTTCACGTCATCATAAATGATGACTTCCTTAAGAGGGGGTGTGTTACCTCCCTTCCATTATCTACCTTGGTAGATCCATGCATAGATTCTAGGTTTATAACCACTCTCTGACAACTGCGTCAGGGAGTCGACTCTTTGGCTCAGGGGTAAGAGCAGTGGACTTCTACCCGAGCGGACCGGGTTCGAATCCCACCAAAGACGGGGATTTTTTCACGCTATGCATCTTTCCTTTGTTACGACTGTCACGTCGTAAGATGAACCTAGAAGCTATGCATATGATCTACCAAGGTAGATAATGGAAGGGAGGTAGCTAGCTGTAGATGCTAGTGATGTAGGTGCAGGTAGTGTTTTGTTGCAGGAAGATGAAAATGGTGTGGATCATCCAGTTTGCTACTTTTCCAAAAAGTTTAATAAGCATCAGAGAAATTACTCTACCATAGAGAAAGAGTGCTTGTCTCTGATTCTTGCTCTGCAACATTTCGAAGTTTATCTTACCCCTACTACTGCACCGATTGTTGTTTTCAGTGATCACAATCCACTGACTTTCATACACAAAATGAAAAACAAAAATCAGCGGTTGCTCAGGTGGAGTCTCATGCTACAAGAGTATAATTTAGACATAAGACATATCAGAGGGAGAGATAACATTATCCCTGATGCCCTTTCAAGAGCTTGAGCAGTGTCAGGAGTTGTGTTTTTCTTTCCTACTAAAGTGGATTGTAGATACATGTAATTTTATATGCTATGCTCAATATTATATTATTCTTAAAGCAAAAGAAAGCTTTATTACATAAATCTTTCTTTTCCTCGAAGAGGGGGAGTGTTATGCATAAGAATTTATTTTTCTGATTCCCACTTTCACCCCACTGTGACCTAATAGTGCTATAAATATCTTGTTAATCTTTTTATAGAAGATTCTAGAAAACTGAGTCACAGATTAATTTCTTTTTTGTAAACAACATGTTTACAAGGAAAAGTACTTCAGAACCTTCCAGAAAGTTCAGGTTTGCATTATTTTTAGAAGATTACCTCATCTTATTCCACAACCCTGTGGAACATTCTAGAGAAATCTTAGGGTCTATAAAAGAGCATGATTTTTCTCATTGAGTCAGACTTTGGAGTTTGATGTTTGGGCATTTAAGAAAAGTTATTTCTAAATTCTGTGTTTGATTGTTAAAGGATATTACGTTTCATTTTGGACTGTGAATTCTGTGGGATCAAGGAAAATAGATTCATTCAGGATATTTCATAACAGAGCTAAGTACATTTAATTTTCTTACTTCTACAGGTTTAAGTTAACTTGTAAATAAATTTTGTTAAATTTTTCCAAAAGGCTTGTTTGCTTTTTCTTTCTGCTACGCCTGGCTCGTAACAGAAATTTCTGTTACGAGCCAGGCGTAGCAGAAAGAAAAAGCAAACAAGCCTTTTGGAAAAATTTAACAAAATTTATTTACAAGTTAACTTTAACCTGTAGAAGTAAGAAAATTAAATGTACTTAGCTCTGTTATGAAATATCCTGAATGAATCTATTTTCCTTGATCCCACAGAATTCACAGTCCAAAATGAAAAGTAATATCCTTTAACAATCCAACACAGAATTTAGAAATAACTTTCCTTATAAGCCCAAACATCAAACTCCTAAGTCTGACTCAATGAGAAAAGTCATGCTCTTTTATAGACCCTAAGATTTCTCTAGAATGTTCCACAGGGTTGTGGAATAAGATGAGGTAATCTTCTAAAAATAATGCAAACCTGAACTTTCTGGAAGGTTCTGAAGTACTTTTCCTTGTAAACATGATGTTTACAAAAAGAAATTAATCTGTGACTCAGTTTTCTAGAATCTTCTATAAAAAGATTAACAAGATATTTATAGCACTATTAGGTCACAGTGGGGTGAAAGTGGGAATCAGAAAAATAAATTCTTATGCATAACACTCCCCCTCTTCGAGGAAAAGAAAGATTTATGTAATAAAGCTTTCTTTTGCTTTAAGAATAATAAAATATTAAGCATGGCATATAAAATTACATGTATCAACAATCCACTTTAGTAGGAAAGAAAAACACAACTCCTGACACTGCTCAAGCTCTTGAAAGGGCATCAGGGATAATGTTATCTCTCCCTCTGATATGTCTTATGTCTAAATTATACTCTTGTAGCATAAGACTCCACCTGAGCAACCGCTGATTTTTGTTTTTCATTTTATGTATGAAAGTCAGTGGATTGTGATCACTGAAAACAACAATCGGTGCAGTAGTAGGGGTAAGATAAACTTCGAAATGTTGCAGAGCAAGAATCAGAGACAAGCACTCTTTCTCTATGGTAGAGTAATTTCTCTGATGCTTATTAAACTTTTTGGAAAAGTAGCAAACTGGATGATCCACACCATTTTCATCTTCCTGCAACAAAACACTACCTGCACCTACGTCACTAGCATCTACAGCTAGCTTAAACTCCTTTTCAAAGTTTGGTGCTAAGAGAACTGGTTCACTCTTGAGTATGGCTTTAAGTTTATCAAAAGCATTTTGGCATATTGCATTCCAATGGAATTTTGTTCTTTTGCTGAGCAAATTTGTCAAAGGCTCAGCAATGACAGAGAAATTATTACAGAACTTTCTGTAATAACCAGCCATACCAAGAAATCGCATCAGCTGTCTTTTGCACGTGGGTGCGGGAAAATTTGAGATAGCCTCAACTTTAGCATCAATGGGTTTCACATGACCTTGACCTACAACATGACCTAGAAATGTCAAACTTGCATGGCAGAATTCACTTTTAGCAAGATTGATTGTCAATTTGGCATTACTCAGTCTATCAAAGAATGCTCGAATAGTCCCAAGATGTTGATTCCACTGGTCGTTGTATATGATAGCATCATCGATATACAGTCGACGTGACAGTCGTAACAAAGGAAAGATGCATAGCGTGAAAAAATCCCCGTCTTTGGTGGGATTCGAACCCGGTCCGCTCGGGTAGAAGTCCACTGCTCTTACCCCTGAGCCAAAGAGTCGACTCCCTGACGCAGTTGTCAGAGAGTGGTTATAAACCTAGAATCTATGCATGGATCTACCAAGGTAGATAATGGAAGGGAGGTAACACACCCCCTCTTAAGGAAGTCATCATTTATGATGACGTGAAGGATGCCAACTTCGGCACGAAGCCATTTCTGGCATATAAAGTCCGATCCCGGACGAGCCCCCATCTTACGACGTGACAGTCGTAACAAAGGAAAGATGCATAGCGTGAAAAAATCCCCGTCTTTGGTGGGATTCGAACCCGGTCCGCTCGGGTAGAAGTCCACTGCTCTTACCCCTGAGCCAAAGAGTCGACTCCCTGACGCAGTTGTCAGAGAGTGGTTATAAACCTAGAATCTATGCATGGATCTACCAAGGTAGATAATGGAAGGGAGGTAACAGTATGATTCTAATAGAGTCAACATAGTCTAATATGAACCAGTTTAGTTTGTGCCAGGGAAATATTGGTTACTCGGAAGCTTTATGGAGACCTGAAAGACGCTGACCAGCCTTTGCAGATGCGCAGACCGATCCGAGCCTTACACATAGTCTCAAAGTTCATATTAAAGGGTAACGTTAACCAACTCTTGATGAAATGGCTCTCCTTTTAATAAAGGAAAGAACTTGCTCCTGAGGAGCAAATTCGTTCCTTTAGGGGTAAGCGACAAAGTATTTCCTTTTAGAGTTAGCCCCTTTGTGAAAGGGGTTAATGTAGGAATACACGATAGTTGTCTTCCATGTAAAAAATGGATAATATGACATGTGTAACGGATAATTTAATTTGCTGAACTTGAGTGATTATTTCATCGATACCCGTGTTGTTCCCACTGCGTACCAAAAAATAAATAATGAAAGAACCAGCCAGGTCAAGTTAGCAGAACAGCAGAACGAGCAGAACGAAATGGTCAAGTTAGCAGAACAGCAGAACGAGCAGAACGGATTGGTCAAGCTAGCAGAACAGCAGAACGAGCAGAACGGATTGGTCAAGATAGCAGAACAACAGAACAGCAGAACGAGCAGAACGAACTGGTCAAATAAGAGCAGAACCAGTAGAAAATGGTCATATTAGCAAAACAACTAAACCAACAGAAGAAATGGTCAAGTTAGCAGAACAACAGAACAAGAAAAAAAAAAAAACAAGACTACATACAAAGTCTCTCCAAAAGATGATGTATGCGGTTTTTTGTCTCCGAATTTCGGATTTTTTCTCTCTATACTTAGTCGCTATAAAAATGATGAAGAACGCCGTTTACCGCGCCTTCCTATCGCATTTATTAGCTGAGATATTGAGAAAAACATCATTTTTGTATTCTGCTGGGAAGATAGAGAAAAATTTTTGTCTCCGAATTTCGGATTTTTTCTCTCTATACTTAGTCGCTATAAAAATGATGAAGAACGCCGTTTACCGCACCTTCCTATCGCATTTATTAGCTGAGATATTGAGAAAAACATCATTTTTTTCTTCTGCTGGGAAGACCGAGAAAAATTTTTGTCTCGGAATTTCGGATTTTTTCTCTCTATACTTAGTCGCTATAAAAATGATGAAGAACGCCGTTTACCGCGCCTTCCTATCGCATTTATTAGCTGAGATATTGAGAAAAACATCATTTTTGTATTCTGCTGGGAAGATAGAGAAAAATTTTTGTCTCCGAATTTCGGATTTTTCTCTCTATACTTAGTCGCTATAAAAATGATGAAGAACGCCGTTTACCGCGCCTTCCTATCGCATTTATTAGCTGAGATATTGAGAAAAACATCATTTTTGTATTCTGCTGGGAAGATAGAGAAAAATTTTTGTCTCCGAATTTCGGATTTTTTTCTCTCTATACTTAGTCGCTATAAAAATGATGAATAACGCCGTTTACCGCACCTTCCTATCGCATTTATTAGCTGAGATATTGAGAAAAACATCATTTTTTTCTTCTGCTGGGAAGACCGAGAAAACTTTTTGTCTCGGAATTTCGGATTTTTTCTCTCTATACTTAGTCGCTATAAAAATGATGAAGAACGCCGTTTACCGCGCCTTCCTATCGCATTTATTAGGTGAGATATTGAGAAAAACATCATTTTTGTATTCTGCTGGGAAGATAGAGAAAAATTTTTCTCTGAATTTCGGATTTTTCTCTCTATACTTAGTCGCTATAAAAATGATGAAGAACGCCGTTTACCGCACCTTCCTATCGCATTTATTAGCTGAGATATTGAGAAAAACATCATTTTTTTCTTCTGCTGGGAAGACCGAGAAAAATTTTTGTCTCGGAATTTCGGATTTTTTCTCTCTATACTTAGTCGCTATAAAAATGATGAAGAACGCCGTTTACCGCGCCTTCCTATCGCATTTATTAGCTGAGATATTGAGAAAAACATCATTTTTGTATTCTGCTGGGAAGATAGAGAAAATTTTTTGTCTCCGAATTTCGGATTTTTTCTCTCTATACTTAGTCGCTATAAAAATGATGAAGAACGCCGTTTACCGCGCCTTCCTATCGCATTTATTAGCTGAGATATTGAGAAAAACATCATTTTTGTATTCTGCTGGGAAGATAGAGAAAAATTTTTGTCTCCGAATTTCGGATTTTTTCTCTCTATACTTACTCGCTATAAAAATGATGAAGAACGCCGTTTACCGCGCCTTCCTATCGCATTAATTAGCTGAGATATTGAGAAAAACATCATTTTTTTCTTCTGCTGGGAAGATAGAGATAAATTTTTGTCTCCGAATTTCGGATTTTTTCTCTCTATACTTAGTCGCTATAAAAATGATGAAGAACGCCGTTTACCGCACCTTCCTATCGCATTTATTAGCTGAGATATTGAGAAAAACATCATTTTTTTCTTCTGCTGGGAAGACCGAGAAAAATTTTTGTCTCCGAATTTCGGATTTTTTCTCTCTATACTTAGTCGCTATAAAAATGATGAAGAACGCCGTTTACCGCACCTTCCTATCGCATTTATTAGCTGAGATATTGAGAAAAACATCATTTTTTTCTTCTGCTGGGAAGACCGAGAAAAATTTTTGTCTCGGAATTTAGGATTTTTTCTCTCTATACTAAGTCGCTATAAAAATGATGAAGAACGCCGTTTACCGCGCCTTCCTATCGCATTTATTAGCTGAGATATTGAGAAAAACATCATTTTTTTCTTCTGCTGGGAAGATAGAGAAAAATTTTTGTCTCCGAATTTCGGATTTTTTCTCTCTATACTTAGTCGCTATAAAAATGATGAAGAACGCCGTTTACCGCGCCTTCCTATCGCATTTATTAGCTGAGATATTGAGAAAAACATCATTTTTGTATTCTGCTGGGAAGACAGAGAAAAATTTTTGTCTCCGAATTTCGGATTTTTTCTCTCTATACTTAGTCGCTATAAAAATGATGAAGAACGCCGTTTACCGCCCCTTCCTATCGCATTTATTAGCTGAGATATTGAGAAAAACATCATTTTTGTATTCTGCTGGGACGATAGAGAAAAATTTTTGTCTCCGAATTTCGGATTTTTTCTCTCTATACTTAGTCGCTATAAAAATGATGAATAACGCCGTTTACCGCACCTTCCTATCGCATTTATTAGCTGAGATATTGAGAAAAACATCATTTTTGTATTCTGCTGGGAAGACCGAGAAAACTTTTTGTCTCGGAATTTCGGATTTTTTCTCTCTATACTTAGTCGCTATAAAAATGATGAAGAACGCCGTTTACCGCGCCTTCCTATCGCATTTATTAGGTGAGATATTGAGAAAAACATCATTTTTGTATTCTGCTGGGAAGATAGAGAAAAATTTTTCTCTGAATTTCGGATTTTTCTCTCTATACTTAGTCGCTATAAAAATGATGAAGAACGCCGTTTACCGCACCTTCCTATCGCATTTATTAGCTGAGATATTGAGAAAAACATCATTTTTTTCTTCTGCTGGGAAGACCGAGAAAAATTTTTGTCTCGGAATTTCGGATTTTTTCTCTCTATACTTAGTCGCTATAAAAATGATGAAGAACGCCGTTTACCGCGCCTTCCTATCGCATTTATTAGCTGAGATATTGAGAAAAACATCATTTTTGTATTCTGCTGGGAAGATAGAGAAAATTTTTTGTCTCCGAATTTCGGATTTTTTCTCTCTATACTTAGTCGCTATAAAAATGATGAAGAACGCCGTTTACCGCGCCTTCCTATCGCATTTATTACCTGAGATATTGAGAAAAACATCATTTTTGTATTCTGCTGGGAAGATAGAGAAAAATTTTTGTCTCCGAATTTCGGATTTTTTCTCTCTATACTTACTCGCTATAAAAATGATGAAGAACGCCGTTTACCGCGCCTTCCTATCGCATTAATTAGCTGAGATATTGAGAAAAACATCATTTTTTTCTTCTGCTGGGAAGATAGAGAAACATTTTTGTCTCCGAATTTCGGATTTTTTCTCTCTATACTTAGTCGCTATAAAAATGATGAAGAACGCCGTTTACCGCACCTTCCTATCGCATTTATTAGCTGAGATATTGAGAAAAACATCATTTTTTTCTTCTGCTGGGAAGACCGAGAAAAATTTTTGTCTCCGAATTTCGGATTTTTTCTCTCTATACTTAGTCGCTATAAAAATGATGAAGAACGCCGTTTACCGCACCTTCCTATCGCATTTATTAGCTGAGATATTGAGAAAAACATCATTTTTTTCTTCTGCTGGGAAGACCGAGAAAAATTTTTGTCTCGGAATTTCGGATTTTTTCTCTCTATACTAAGTCGCTATAAAAATGATGAAGAACGCCGTTTACCGCGCCTTCCTATCGCATTTATTAGCTGAGATATTGAGAAAAACATCATTTTTGTATTCTGCTGGGAAGATAGAGAAAAATTTTTGTCTCCGAATTTCGGATTTTTTCTCTCTATACTTAGTCGCTATAAAAATGATGAAGAACGCCGTTTACCGCGCCTTCCTATCGCATTTATTAGCTGAGATATTGAGAAAAACATCATTTTTGTATTCTGCTGGGAAGACAGAGAAAAATTTTTGTCTCGGAATTTCGGATTTTTTCTCTCTATACTTAGTCGCTATAAAAATGATGAAGAACGCCGTTTACCGCCCCTTCCTATCGCATTTATTAGCTGAGATATTGAGAAAAACATCATTTTTGTATTCTGCTGGGAAGATAGAGAAAAATTTTTGTCTCCGAATTTCGGATTTTTTCTCTCTATACTTAGTCGCTATAAAAATGATGAATAACGCCGTTTACCGCACCTTCCTATCGCATTTATTAGCTGAGATATTGAGAAAAACATCATTTTTTTCTTCTGCTGGGAAGACCGAGAAAAATTTTTGTCTCCGAATTTCGGATTTTCTCTCTCTATACTTAGTCGCTATAAAAATGATGAAGAACGCCGTTTACCGCGCCTTCCTATCGCATTTATTAGCTGAGATATTGAGAAAAACATCATTTTTGTATTCTGCTGGGAAGATAGAGAAACATTTTTGTCTCCGAATTTCGGATTTTTTCTCTCTATACTTAGTCGCTATAAAAATGATGAAGAACGCCGTTTACCGCGCCTTCCTATCGCATTTATTAGCTGAGATATTGAGAAAAACATCATTTTTGTATTCTGCTGGGAAGATAGAGAAAAATTTTTGTCTCCGAATTTCGGATTTTTTCTCTCTATACTTAGTCGCTATAAAAATGATGAAGAACGCCGTTTACCGCACCTTCCTATCGCATTTATTAGCTGAGATATTGAGAAAAACATCATTTTTTTCTTCTGCTGGGAAGACCGAGAAAAATTTTTGTATCCGAATTTCGGATTTTTTCTCTCTATACTTAGTCGCTATAAAAATGATGAAGAACGCCGTTTACCGCGCCTTCCTATCGCATTTATTAGCTGAGATATTGAGAAAAACATCATTTTTGTATTCTGCTGGGAAGATAGAGAAAAATTTTTGTCTCCGAATTTCGGATTTTTTCTCTCTATACTTAGTCGCTATAAAAATGATGAAGAACGCCGTTTACCGCGCCTTCCTATCGCATTTATTAGCTGAGATATTGAGAAAAACATCATTTTTGTATTCTGCTGGGAAGATAGAGAAAAATTTTTGTCTCCGAATTTCGGATTTTTTCTCTCTATACTTAGTCGCTATAAAAATGATGAAGAACGCCGTTTACCGCACCTTCCTATCGCATTTATTAGCTGAGATATTGAGAAAAACATCATTTTTTCTTCTGCTGGGAAGACCGAGAAAAATTTTTGTCTCGGAATTTCGGATTTTTTCTCTCTATACTTAGTCGCTATAAAAATGATGAAGAACGCCGTTTACCGCGCCTTCCTATCGCATTTATTAGCTGAGATATTGAGAAAAACATCATTTTTGTATTCTGCTGGGAAGATAGAGAAAAAATCTTGTCTCCGAATTTCGGATTTTTTCTCTCTATACTTAGTCGCTATAAAAATGATGAAGAACGCCGTTTACCGCGCCTTCCTATCGCATTTATTAGCTGAGATATTGTGAAAAACATCATTTTTGTATTCTGCTGGGAAGATAGAGAAAAATTTTTGTCTCCGAATTTCGGATTTTTTCTCTCTATACTTAGTCGCTATAAAAATGATGAAGAACGCCGTTTACCGCGCCTTCCTATCGCATTTATTAGCTGAGATATTGAGAAAAACATCATTTTTGTATTCTGCTGGGAAGATAGAGAAAAATTTTTGTCTCCGAATTTCGGATTTTTTCTCTCTTTACTTAGTCGCTATAAAAATGATGAAGAACGCCGTTTACCGCGCCTTCCTATCGCATTTATTAGCTGAGATATTGAGAAAAACATCATTTTTGTATTCTGCTGGGAAGATAGAGAAAAATTTTTGTCTCCGAATTTCGGATTTTTTCTCTCTATACTTAGTCGCTATAAAAATGATGAAGAACGCCGTTTACCGCGCCTTCCTATCGCATTTATTAGCTGAGATATTGAGAAAAACATCATTTTTGTATTCTGCTGGGAAGATAGAGAAAAATTTTTGTCTCGGAATTTCGGATTTTTTCTCTCTATACTTAGTCGCTATAAAAATGATGAAGAACGCCGTTTACCGCACCTTCCTATCGCATTTATTAGCTGAGATATTGAGAAAAACATCATTTTTTCTTCTGCTGGGAAGACCGAGAAAAATTTTTGTCTCGGAATTTCGGATTTTTTCTCTCTATACTTAGTCGCTATAAAAATGATGAAGAACGCCGTTTACCGCGCCTTCCTATCGCATTTATTAGCTGAGATATTGAGAAAAACATCATTTTTGTATTCTGCTGGGAAGATAGAGAAAAAATCTTGTCTCCGAATTTCGGATTTTTTCTCTCTATACTTAGTCGCTATAAAAATGATGAAGAACGCCGTTTACCGCGCCTTCCTATCGCATTTATTAGCTGAGATATTGAGAAAAACATCATTTTTGTATTCTGCTGGGAAGATAGAGAAAATTTTTTGTCTCCGAATTTCGGATTTTTTCTCTCTATACTTAGTCGCTATAAAAATGATGAAGAACGCCGTTTACCGCGCCTTCCTATCGCATTTATTAGCTGAGATATTGAGAAAAACATCATTTTTGTATTCTGCTGGGAAGATAGAGAAAAATTTTTGTCTCCGAATTTCGGATTTTTTCTCTCTATACTTAGTCGCTATAAAAATGATGAAGAACGCCGTTTACCGCACCTTCCTATCGCATTTATTAGCTGAGATATTGAGAAAAACATCATTTTTTTCTTCTGCGTGGAAGATAGAGAAAAATGTTTGTGTCGGAATTTCGGATTTTTTCTCTCTATACTTAGTCGCTATAAAAATGATGAATAACGCCGTTTACCGCACCTTCCTATCGCATTTATTAGCTGAGATATTGAGAAAAACATCATTTTTTTCTTCTGCTTGGAAGACCGAGAAAAATCTTTGTCTCCGAATTTCGGATTTTTTCTCTCTATACTTAGTCGCTATAAAAATGATGAAGAACGCCGTTTACCGCGCCTTCCTATCGCATTTATTACCTGAGATATTGAGAAAAACATCATTTTTGTATTCTGCTGGGAAGATAGAGAAAAATTTTAGTCTCCGAATTTCGGATTTTTTCTCTCTATACTTAGTCGCTATAAAAATGATGAAGAACGCCGTTTACCGCACCTTCCTATCGCATTTATTAGCTGAGATATTGAGAAAAACATCATTTTTGTCTTCTGCTGGGAAGACCGAGAAAACTTTTTGTCTCCGAATTTCGGATTTTTTCTCTCTATACTTAGTCGCTATAAAAATGATGAAGAACGCCGTTTACCGCGCCTTCTTCCGCATTTATTAGCAGAGATATTGAGAAAAACATTATTTTTTTCTTCTGCTGGAAAGATAGAGAAAAAAATTTGTCTCCGAATTTCGGATTTTTTCTCTCTATACTTAGTCGCTATAAAAATGATGAAGAACGCCGTTTACCGCACCTTCCTATCGCATCTATTAGCTGAGATATTGAGAAAAACATCATTTTTTTCTTCTGCTGTGTTGATAGAGAAAAATTTTTGTCTTCGAATTTAGAATTTTTTCTCTCTATACTTAGTCGCTATAAAAAATGATGAAGACTGCCGTTTACCGCGCCTTCCTATCCCATTTATTAGCTGAGATATTGAGAAAAACATCATTTTTGGCCTGCCCCGGGGCCCACTGGTTTTTCATAGGCTTGTATAGGGACAACCTTTAAAATATTCTTGTCTGAAACCAGAAGGTCCAGGCCTTTGATATTTGATATGCAGCTTCATCTAAAGGGCCTCTATACCAAGATTGTTCAAATAATAGCCCTGGGGCCAAAATGTCTCCGCCCGGAGCCCACTGGTTTTACATAGGCTTATATTAAGAAAGCCTTTAAAAATCTCCTTGTCTGAAACCACAAGGCCCAGGTCTTCGATATTTGGTACAAAGCTGCATCCAGTGGCTCTACCAAGATTGTTCGAATTATAGAGTCCTGCCGCAAAAATTTGAACAATCTTGGTAGATGTCTCTTGATGAAGCTTCAAACCAAATATCAAAGACCTTGGCCTTCTGGTTTAAGACAAGAAGATTTTGAAAGGTTTTCCCTATAATAACTGGATCCTTTGGAAGCAAAGAATACACCAATAAACGAAAATAGCAGACTCGGTTTTATTGAGTCTGTTCATGACCAGTACTTAAATGTGCAACACCGACCATGCCCTCTAGCACCGGCTTAAGCAGAACACTATTTTCAAAATGATTCTAAATGAACTCAATGATCCCAAAGGACCAGAAAATATAATCTGCACTATGATGGTGTACGAGGAGATTTTTTCTGGCCGCCACACGGCACAACACTAGCTGCAGTGAAGATAAATAAGTTCTGAATAGTTGGATCATTTGGAAGCAAAACATACACCAAACAAGAGGGCCATGGTAGCCCTGGATCGTTCACCTGAGTCCAAGACGTTTCATAGCTTATGGAAATAGTGAAGTCACTAGTTAAAGGACGTGTGGACCAAAGCTTTTTTTCACTGTTTTTTAGACCATCTTTTTCATTGCAGTGGAATCCTTTTAGCAACATTAGAGGAAACATTCTATGAAACTATATTACAAGGAGCCTTTGGCTTAGATGTTCTTTAAAGATTTTGGTATTTTCAGCTCTGGCAGAACAACTGAAAGGTCATACGAGGAACATTTCCGTGAAATTATTTTGCAATTGGGCCATTTGCCTAGGAGGAGAAGTCCATGAAAGGTTCTTCTATTTTTTTAGCTCTGATGGCCAGAGCAGAACGATTTTAGCAAGTGTGGTAAATGGTCACAAGAGAAACATTTCTGTGAAGTTGTTTTAAATTTAGACCATTTGCCTCAGAGGAGATGTTTGAAATTTTTTTTTTCTATTTTAAGCTCTGGCGGTAATTTTGTTCAGTGGAGCGAATCGATTTTAGCAATTTTGGCAGAGGGTCACCCAAGGAACATGTTGAAATCTTGCCAGTTGTCATTTAAACATTTTTCTATTTTTAGCTCTGGTGGCCATTTTGTTCATCGAAGCTGAACCATTTTAGTATGTGTGAATTCGGGTTTAACGTCGCTTTCAACAATTTTTCAGTCATATCACGACGGTGTCTGGTTGCGACAGGGAGCTCAATGCTCACGTTTATAGTGCTGCCTCACTGAAGTATCATGTCCCAGACACATTACATGATACCACACCCAGTCACATTATCCTGACACTGGATCGACCAGTCCTAGCTCTACCCCGTAAATCTGAGTGCCAAGCGAGGAGCAGCTAGTACCATTTTTAACGACTTTGGTATGTCACGGCCCGGGATCGAACCCGAGACCTCCCGTTCCCCTGAACCATTTTAGCAATTTGGTATAGGGTCACCCAAGAATCATTTCTGTGAAATTATTTCAAATTTGGGCAAGTAGGCTAGGAGGAAATGTCGTTTTAAAGTTTCGTCTGTATCAGCGGAGCGGAACCATTTTAGTAATATTTATTAATAGGGTCACCTAAGGAACATTTCTGTGAAATTACTTTGAAATCGAAGGAGATGTCGTTTAAAGGGTTTTTTTTTCTATTTTTAGCTCTGGCAGCCATTTTGTTCAGCGGAGAGGGACAATTTTAGTAAGGATGGTAGAGGGTCACCAATGGAACATTTCTATGAAATAATTTTGAATTCGGGCCAGTTGGCTAGGAGGAGATGTCATTTAAAAGTTTTTTTGTTTTTTTTTTTTAGCTCTTGCGGCTTGTTCAGAAGACCGGAACCATTTAGCAGTTTTGGTAGAGGGTCACCCAAGGAACATTTCTGTGAAAATATTTTGAAATTGGGCCAGTGGGCTAGGACGAGATTTCGTTGTCATTTTTGTCTATTTTTAGCGCTGGTGGCCATTTTGTTCAGCAGAGCTGAACCATTTTAGCAATTATGGTAGAGGGTCACCCAAGGACCATTTCTGTGAATTATTTTGAAATCGAGCCAGTGGGCTAGGAGGAGATGTCGTTTAAAGTGTTTTTTTTTTCTATTTTTAGCTCTGGTGGACCGGGCTTCCTCAGACTTTCGAATGAGTCTTTAAACCGAGATCCCGTCTCCGTATGACCTTAGCTGTTGGTGAGACGTAAAACTCAAATACTCACTCACTCACTCACTCACTCACTCACTCACTCACTCACTCACTCACTCACTCACTCACTCACTCACTCACTCACTCACTCACTCACTCACTCACTCACTCAGATCTGATGGCCATTTTGTTTAACGGGGTGAACAATTTTAGCAATTTTGGTAAAGGGTCACTCAAGGTACATTCGTGTGAACTTATTTCAAAATCCTTTCACCGGTTAAGGAGATGTCATTTGAAGAAATTGTTGACGACGCACGACACACAAAGGACGACGAACGCCGGACACAGGTCGATCACAATAGCTCACAATGAGCACCTTGTGCTCAGGTGAGCTAATAAAGGAAAATAGCAGACTCGGTTATTGAGCTTATTCATTTATGACCAGTACTGAAATGCACAAAACCGACCACGCCCTCTAACACCGGATTATGCAGAACCCTATTTTCAAAATGATTCTAAATGAACTCAATGATCCCAGATTAAACGGGGCCGCGGGTCGGGCCCTTTTAGGCCTCAGAGCTATTTTTAGAACAATCTTCGTAGAGGTCCTCTAGATGAAGCTTCATACCCAATTTCAAAGACCTTGGATTTCTGGCTTCAGACAAGACGTTTTTTTTTTCAGGTTTTCCCTATATAAGCCTATGTAAAACCAGTGGGCCCCGGGGCGGGGCCATTTTGGCCCGGGGGCTATAATTTGAACAATATTGGTATAGATCCTCTAGATGAAGCTTCATACCAAGGTCCTCTTGATGAAGCTTCATACCAAATATCAAAGACCCGGGCTTTCTGGTTTCAGACAAGAAGAGTTTTAAAAGTTTTGTTTGCTGGTTTTGCTTGGATCCCAAATTTTTGAACTACTTTCAGTATGTACCTCCCAAGCATCATTCTGGTGAAGTTTGGTTTAAATTGGCACAGTGGTTAGGAGGAGATGTCAATGCTGACGGACGACGGACTAAGGACGGACGCCTAAGCACTTGCCTGTCCATTACGAAAACATGCCTATACGAATACATTGTAACCTTTATCTCCGAAAAAATGAAAATTTTAAGATGAACAATTGTGATATTTTTCTTATTTCTGCTTTACAATATAGATTGTAGGTAGTCGTTAGAACCGCCTCATCGAGGTGGTTCTTACTAGTACCCAAATCTATATTGTAGAGCAGAAATAAGACAAAATAGGTTTACCCCTGCAAACCCCAGTGTTACGAAATAAAAGTGGGGTTCAAGGGAGTCAAAATTATGTAGGCGTGTTTTCGTGAGGCAGAAAAAATCAGGTGAGCTACATAAAACCAACAGGGTTTACAAGCATGGACGGTCCGACTCGCACCGCTTTCCCTGGGCAGGCTTAGATCCTCTAAGCGGTTTACCAGTACTCGCGTGCGGTCGGTTTCAGCTCTGCGAGGAAGCATCATGCAGCCCATCTTTATGTTCAAGTCCCGATGGGCGGGGCCGAAAGTTACTTTATTACATTAGACGTTGTTATTTTTGGGATTGTCTGTACACACAGACACCGGGTACCCACACCAACTTCTACCTCAGGACCTGCACCAACTTCGACCTTTGGATATATGGATACTTTATGATTTAATTTTTTCGTTTGAGATTTCATCTTCCTCGGTAGCTCAGTCGGATGCGCGTCTGACTGGTGATCAGGAGGACGCTTGTTCGATACCTGCTAGGGTCGGCAACATTGTTTCGTAGAGTTTGATCATGAAATCTTTTCTACGGTCATTCTCTCCATTCCGCTGATTCAAGACGGGCAGTTGTCAGTTTCTGTCGAAAGAATGTACACTGTACTGGTTAACCTCTTACGTATATGTTGATACAGGTACCCTGCCATAATATGTCGGTGTTATGGTTTCAATGTTGATAAATACTCGTCTATTTATAAATCATAACAAACAACGGTGTGTTCCACAGGTACGTAACGGGTTATATTCTAACACAAAAGCACTAAATTTTGCAGTGTCAATGTAAGTTGCGTAGCGCAACTAGTAGCGAGGAGCGCCCAAAACGACCGGTTTACTTTCCTGAGGGTCGCAGGTTCGATCCTCGCTGACAACCTTTTTTTCATAAAGCTATTAAAAGCATGATTTATTTTTTTCTTGATGATTTTTTTTATAAAATAGTTTCAGAATTTACATTTTTATTATTTCTTTTTTAATTTTCAATTCTGTTTATTATTTTTGTATTATTATTTTTTCGTGAATGGTTATCTATTTATTTTAAAGTTCAATACATGTCATGCACAGTTTTAAAGATCAACTTCACATTTGATTTATAATAGTGAATAAAAAAGAAACACCAGCAAGTACATGTACAAGAGAATTGAAATACAAGATGCCATAATTTGATACAATGGAACCTGATTGGCCTAGACCCTATATGTGACATGTGAAAGTAAAGAATAGGCACACCAATAACATGACTTGAAATTAACATTGATTGGAAATTTATAATTTAATTCATGTTGATCATACGTTATTTTAACGTTTATCGATTGTTAGTCACAAAACTGCACTTGTCAGAAACAAAAAACTTCGCTATTTGAAATTTGATTCTCGTCAGCCGACAATGTCTCTTCTGCTGTCAGAGTAGCGAAAAAAAAATGTTAAAGAAAAAACATCCCCAGCGAGATTCGAACCCGCATACTTCAGCTCTACAGGCCCGTGACTTTACCACATGGCTAGCGTCGATACAGTGCAGGTATAGTATTTTTTAGCCTGATACCATCACATTAATAGGGAGTCACCAAACATAAAATTAGATCATCCAAAAATAACATATAATTGCGTAGATAAATTTAAAAATAACCTTTATTTACAATAATATTGACAATACCAAACTGACAACTGATGTCGGTTTACCTGTACTTTATTAGATAAGGCGTTGATACATTTGGCGTTGACTGCAACGCCTAATGTTTTGTTTGTTTGTTTGATTTGAGGTTTAACGTCCCCGTCAACACTGTAAAGGTCATTTTGGAGACGTTGCTTCCAATTTTGTGGGACTTTTACCCGACATTGAGATGAAATGACATCTCAAGCCCTGTCGCCCAATGAAACCAATATGGTTTATTAGCATGGACGGTCCGCCTCGCATCGCGGTTCCTGGAAGGCTTAGATCCTCCAAGCGGTTTACCAGTACAAGTGTGCGGGCCGGATTCAGCTCTGCGTGGAAGCATCATGCAGCCCATATATTTCTTCAAGCCCCTATGGGCGGGGGCTTGAACGCCTAATGTAATACACTCAGAACATTTCAAAGAAACGGGCCTCCGTGGCCTAGTGGTTAAGAGCGCTGACTCTTGATCACTAGGTCTCTCACCGCTGTGGTTCGAGCCTTGCGCGGGTCACATGTGAGACGCCAAGTTCTGCAACGGAAGATCAGGTGGTTTTTCTCCGGGTACTCCGGTTTTCGCCCACCTCTGATTACCGATCGGCTCGATATGAGTGAAATAATCTTGAAAGGGCCGTAAAACCAAACAAACATTTCAAAGAATCTTGAGTCATATCATTAATAAGAACAGTGTTGCGTACCCACACAGATTCGATCCCGGTATCCACACCACCTTCATCTCATATATATGGATACTTGATAGCTTGCTTTAACATTTTCATTTGATATTTCGTCTTGTAATAGACGAAAGTCAATTTAATACATTAAGCGTTGTTACATTTGGCATTGACTGCAACGCCTAATATAACAACGCCTAATATAATACACTCAGAACATTTCATAGAATCATGAGGAATATCATTAATTAGAATAGAGTTGCGTTAGAGAAGCACAAGCCCCCCCCTCCCCCCCCACACACACACAAACACTCCAAGTACCCACACCACCTTCGACCCCAGTACCCACACCAACTTTGACCCCAAGTACCCACGTCACATTCGACCCCAAGATATATGGATACTTTATGATTTTAACTCTTTCATTTGAGATTTCATCTTGTCCTAGACGAAAGTTACTTTATTACATTAGGCGTTGTTACATTTGGCGTTGACTGCAACGCCTAATGTAACAATGTCTAATGTATTACACTCAGAACATTTAATAGAATCTTAAGTCATATCATTAATGAGAACAGTGTTGGGTTGGTATCTTTCAAGAAGCACAGCCTCCCACCACATACACTCCAAGTACCCACACCACCTTCGACCCAAGTACCAACACCACCGTCGTCCCCAGTACCCACACCACCTTCGACCCTAAGATATATGGATACTGTATGATTTTAACTTTCTTATTTGAGATTTCATCTTGTCCTAGACGAAAGTTACTTTATTACATTAGGCGTTGTTGCATTTGGCGTTGACTGCAACGCCTAATGTAACAACGCCTGATGTATTACACTCAGAACATTTCATAGAATCTTAAGTCATATCATTAATAATAACAGTGTTGCGTTGGTATCTTTCAAGAAGCACAGCTTCCCACCACATAAACTCCAAGTTACCACACCACCTTCGACCCAAGTACCCACACCACCTTCGTTCCCAGTACCCACACCACCTTCGACCCTAAGATATATGGATACTATATGATTTAAACTTTCTTATTTGAGATTTGAACTTGGCCTAGACGAAAGTTACTTTATTACATTAGGCGTTGTTACATTTGGCATTGACTGCAATGCCTTATGTAACAACGCCTAATGTAATACACTCAGATCTTAAGTAATATCATTAATTAGAATAGAGTTTCGTTGAAGCACAAGCTCCCCACCATACACACTCCAAGTACCCACACCCCTTCGACCCCAGTACCCACATTCTTCGACCCCAAGGTATATAGATACTCTATGATTTTAACTTTTTTTTTAGATTTCATCTTGTCCTAGACGAAAGTTACTTTATTACATTAGGCGTTGTTACATTTGGCGTTGACTGCAACGCCTAATGTAACAACGCCTAATGTAATACACTCAGATCTTAAGTAAAATCTTTGAATTAGAATAGAGTTGCGTTGAAACATAAGCTCCCCACCATACACACTCCAAGTACCCACACCACCTTCGACCCCAGTAGCTTCACCCCCTTCGACCACAGTACCCGCACAACCTTCGACCCCATGGCATATGGATACTCTATGATTAATTTTTTTTTTGAGATTTCATCTTGTCCTGGACGAAAGTTACTTTATTACATTAGGCGTTGTTACATTTGGCGTTGACTGCAACGCCTAATGTAACAACGCCTAATGTAATACACTCAGATCTTAAGTAATACTATTAATTAGAATAGAGTTGTGTTGAAGCACAAGCTCCCCACCATACACACTCCAAGTACCCACACCACCTTCGACCCCAGTACCCACACCCCCTTCGACCCCAGTACCCACACAACCTTCGACCCCAAGGTATATGGATACTGTATGATTTTAACTTTTTTGGGGGGATTTCATCTTGTCCTAGACGAAAGTTACTCTATTACATTAGGCGTTGTTACATTTGGCGTTGACTGCAATGCCTTATGTAACAACGCCTAATGTAATACACTCAAATCTTAAGAAATATCATTAATTAGAAAAGAGTTGCGTTGAAGCACAAGCTCCCCATCATACACACTCCAAGTACCCACACCACCTTCGACCCCAGTAGCTTCACCCCCTTCGACCCCAGTACCCACACAACCTTCGACCCCAAGGTATATGGATACTCTATGACTTTAACTTTTTTTCGAGATTTCATTTTGTCCTAGACGAAAGTTACTTTATTACATTAGGCGTTGTTACATTTGGCGTTGACTGCAACGCCTAATGTAACAACGCCTAATGTAATACACTCAGATCTTAAGTAATATCATTAATTAGAATAGAGTTGCGTTGAAGCACAAGCTCCCCACCATACACACTCCAAGTACCCACACCACCTTCTACCCAAGTACCCACACACCCTTCGACCCCAGTACCCACACAACCTTCGACCCCAAGGTATATGGATACTCTATGATTTTAACATTTTTTTAGATTTCATCTTGTCCTAGACGAAAGTTACTTTATTACATTAGGCGTTGTTACATTTGGCGTTGACTGCAACGCCTAATGTAACAACGCCTAATGTAATTAATTCAGATCTTAAGTAATATCATTAATTAGAATAGAGTTGCGTTGAAGCACAAGCTCCCCACCATACACACTCAAAGTACCTACACCACCTTCGACCCCAGTATCTACAACCCCTTCGACCCCAGTACCCAGACAACCTTCGGCCCCAAGGTATATGGACACTCTATGATTTTAACTTTTTTTGAGATTTCATCATGTCCTACACGAAATTTACTTTATTACATTAGGCGTTGTAACATTTGGCGTTGACTGCAACGCCTAATGTAACAACGCCTAATGTAATAAACTTGTTGCATTACATTAGAGGTTGCCACAAGGCGCGGTAAACGGCGTTCTTCATCATTTTTATAGCGACTAAGTATAGAGAGAAAAAATCCGAAATTCGGAGACAAAAATTTTTCTCGGTCATCCCAGCAGAAGAAAAAAATGATGTTTTTCTCAATATCTCAGCTAATAAATGCGATAGGAAGGTGCGGTAAACGGCGTTCTTCATCATTTTTATAGCGACTTAGTATAGAGAGAAAAAATCCGAAATTCGGAGACAAAAATTTTTCTCTATCTTCCCAGCAGAATACAAAAATGATGTTTTTCTCAATATCTCAGCTAATAAATGCGATAGGAAGGCGCGGTAAACGGCGTTCTTCATCATTTTATAGCGACTAAGTATAGAGAGAAAAAATCCGAAATTCGGAGACAAAAATTTTTCTCTATCTTCCCAGCAGAATACAAAAATGATGTTTTTCTCAATATCTCAGCTAATAAATGCGATAGGAAGGCGCGGTAAACGGCGTTCTTCATCATTTTTATAGCGACTAAGTATAGAGAGAAAAAATCCGAAATTCGGAGACAAAAATGTTTCTCTATCTTCCCAGCAGAATACAAAAATGATGTTTTTCTCAATATCTCAGCTAATAAATGCGATAGGAAGGCGCGGTAAACGGCGTTCTTCATCATTTTTATAGCGACTAAGTATAGAGAGAAAAAATCCGAAATTCGGAGACAAAAATTTTTCTCGGTCTTCCCAGCAGAAGAAAAAAATGATGTTTTTCTCAATATCTCAGCTAATAAATGCGATAGGAAGGTGCGGTAAACGGCGTTCTTCATCATTTTTATAGCGACTAAGTATAGAGAGAAAAAATCCGAAATTCCGAGACAAAAATTTTTCTCGGTCTTCCCAGCAGAAGAAAAAAATGATGTTTTTCTCAATATCTCAGCTAATAAATGCGATAGGAAGGTGCAGTAAACGGCGTTCTTCATCATTTTTATAGCGACTAAGTATAGAGAGAAAAAATCCGAAATTCGGAGACAAAAATTTTTCTCTATCTTTCCAGCAGAATACAAAAATGATGTTTTTCTCAATATCTCAGCTAATAAATGCGATAGGAAGGCGCGGTAAACGGCGTTCTTCATCATTTTTATAGCGACTAAGTATAGAGAGAAAAAATCCGAAATTCCGAGACAAAAATTTTTCTCGGTCTTCCCAGCAGAAGAAAAAAATGATGTTTTTCTCAATATCTCAGCTAATAAATGCGATAGGAAGGTGCAGTAAACGGCGTTCTTCATCATTTTTATAGCGACTAAGTATAGAGAGAAAAAATCCGAAATTCGGAGACAAAAATTTTTCTCTATCTTTCCAGCAGAATACAAAAATGATGTTTTTCTCAATATCTCAGCTAATAAATGCGATAGGAAGGCGCGGTAAACGGCGTTCTTCATCATTTTTATAGCGACTAAGTATAGAGAGAAAAAATCCGAAATTCGGAGACAAAAATTTTTCTATATCTTCCCAGCAGAATACAAAAATGATGTTTTTCTCAATATCTCAGCTAATAAATGCGATAGGAAGGCGCGGTAAACGGCGTTCTTCATCATTTTTATAGCGACTAAGTATAGAGAGAAAAAATCCGAAATTCGGAGACAAAAATTTTTCTCTATCTTCCCAGCAGAATACAAAAATGATGTTTTTCTCAATATCTCAGCTAATAAATGCGATAGGAAGGCGCGGTAAACGGCGTTCTTCGTCATTTTTATAGCGACTAAGTATAGAGAGAAAAAATCCGAAATTCGGAGACAAACATTTTTCTCTATCTTCCCAGCAGAATACAAAAATGATGTTTTTCTCAATATCTCAGCTAATAAATGCGATAGGAAGGCGCGGTAAACGGCGTTCTTCATCATTTTTATAGCGACTAAGTATAGAGAGAAAAAATCCGAAATTCGGAGACAAAAAGTTTTCTCGGTCTTCCCAGCAGAAGAAAAAAATGATGTTTTTCTCAATATCTCAGCTAATAAATGCGATAGGAAGGTGCGGTAAACGGCGTTCTTCATCATTTTTATAGCGACTAAGTATAGAGAGAAAAAATCCGAAATTCGGAGACAAAAATTTTTCTCTATCTTCCCAGCAGAATACAAAAATGATGTTTTTCTCAATATCTCAGCTAATAAATGCGATAGGAAGGCGCGGTAAACGGCGTTCTTCATCATTTTTATAGCGACTAAGTATAGAGAGAAAAAATCCGAAATTCGGAGACAAAAATTTTTCTCTATCTTCCCAGCAGAATACAAAAATGATGTTTTTCTCAATATCTCAGCTAATAAATGCGATAGGAAGGCGCGGTAAACGGCGTTCTTCATCATTTTATAGCGACTAAGTATAGAGAGAAAAAATCCGAAATTCGGAGACAAAAATTTTTCTCTATCTTCCCAGCAGAATACAAAAATGATGTTTTTCTCAATATCTCAGCTAATAAATGCGATAGGAAGGCGCGGTAAACGGCGTTCTTCATCATTTTTATAGCGACTAAGTATAGAGAGAAAAAATCCGAAATTCCGAGACAAAAATTTTTCTCGGTCTTCCCAGCAGAAGAAAAAAATGATGTTTTTCTCAATATCTCAGCTAATAAATGCGATAGGAAGGTGCGGTAAACGGCGTTCTTCATCATTTTTATAGCGACTAAGTATAGAGAGAAAAAATCCGAAATTCGGAGACAAAAATTTTTCTCTATCTTCCCAGCAGAATACAAAAATGATGTTTTTCTCAATATCTCAGCTAATAAATGCGATAGGAAGGGGCGGTAAACGGCGTTCTTCATCATTTTTATAGCGACTAAGTATAGAGAGAAAAAATCCGAAATTCGGAGACAAAAATTTTTCTCTATCTTCCCAGCAGAATACAAAAATGATGTTTTTCTCAATATCTCAGCTAATAAATGCGATAGGAAGGCGCGGTAAACGGCGTTCTTCATCATTTTTATAGCGACTAAGTATAGAGAGAAAAAATCCGAAATTCGGAGACAAAAATTTTTCTCTATCTTCCCAGCAGAATACAAAAATGATGTTTTTCTCAATATCTCAGCTAATAAATGCGATAGGAAGGCGCGGTAAACGGCGTTCTTCATCATTTTTATAGCGACTAAGTATAGAGAGAAAAATTCCGAAATTCCGAGACAAAAATTTTTCTCGGTCTTCCCAGCAGAAGAAAAAATGATGTTTTTCTCAATATCTCAGCTAATAAATGCGATAGGAAGGTGCAGTAAACGGCGTTCTTCATCATTTTTATAGCGACTAAGTATAGAGAGAAAAAATCCGAAATTCGGAGACAAAAATTTTTCTCTATCTTTCCAGCAGAATACAAAAATGATGTTTTTCTCAATATCTCAGCTAATAAATGCGATAGGAAGGCGCGGTAAACGGCGTTCTTCATCATTTTTATAGCGACTAAGTATAGAGAGAAAAATCCGAAATTCGGGGACAAAAATTTTTCTCTATCTTCCCAGCAGAATACAAAAATGATGTTTTTCTCAATATCTCAGCTAATAAATGCGATAGGAAGGCGCGGTAAACGGCGTTCTTCATCATTTTTATAGCGACTAAGTATAGAGAGAAAAAATCCGAAATTCGGAGACAAAAATTTTTCTCGGTCTTCCCAGCAGAATACAAAAATGATGTTTTTCTCAATATCTCAGCTAATAAATGCGATAGGAAGGCGCGGTAAACGGCGTTCTTGATCATTTTTATAGCGACTAAGTATAGAGAGAAAAAATCCGAAATTCCGAGACAAAATTTTTTCTCGGTCTTCCCAGCAGAAGACAAAAATGATGTTTTTCTCAATATCTCAGCTAATAAATGCGATAGGAAGTTGCGGTAAACGGCGTTCTTCATCATTTTTATAGCGACTAAGTATAGAGAGAAAAAATCCGAAATTCGGAGACAAAAATTTTTCTCTATCTTCCCAGCAGAATACAAAAATGATGTTTTTCTCAATATCTCAGCTAATAAATGCGATAGGAAGGCGCGGTAAACGGCGTTCTTCATCATTTTTATAGCGACTAAGTATAGAGAGAAAAAATCCGAAATTCGGAGACAAAAATTTTTCTCTATCTTCCCAGCAGAATACAAAAATGATGTTTTTCTCAATATCTCAGCTAATAAATGCGATAGGAAGGCGCGGTATACGGCGTTCTTCATCATTTTTATAGCGACTAAGTATAGAGAGAAAAAATCCGAAATTCCGAGACAAAATTTTTTCTCGGTCTTCCCAGCAGAAGACAAAAATGATGTTTTTCTCAATATCTCAGCTACTAAATGCGATAGGAAGGTGCGGTAAACGGCGTTCTTCATCATTTTTATAGCGACTAAGTATAGAGAGAAAAAATCCGAAATTCGGAGACAAAAATTTTTCTCTATCTTCCCAGCAGAATACAAAAATGATGTTTTTCTCAATAGCTCAGCTAATAAATGCGATAGGAAGGCGCGGTAAACGGCGTTCTTCATCATTTTTATAGCGACTAAGTATAGAGAGAAAAATCCGAAATTCGGAGACAAAAATTTTTCTCTATCTTCCCAGCAGAATACAAAAATGATGTTTTTCTCAATATCTCAGCTAATAAATGCGATAGGAAGGCGCGGTAAACGGCGTTCTTCATCATTTTTATAGCGACTAAGTATAGAGAGAAAAAATCCGAAATTCGGAGACAAAAATTTTTCTCTATCTTCCCAGCAGAATACAAAAATGATGTTTTTCTCAATATCTCAGCTAATAAATGCGATAGGAAGGCGCGGTAAACGGCGTTCTTCATCATTTTTATAGCGACTAAGTATAGAGAGAAAAAATCCGAAATTCGGAGACAAAAATTTTTCTCGGTCTTCCCAGCAGAAGAAAAAAATGATGTTGTTCTCAATATCTCAGCTAATAAATGCGATAGGAAGGTGCGGTAAACGGCGTTCTTCATCATTTTTATAGCGACTAAGTATAGAGAGAAAAAATCCGAAATTTGGAGACAAAAAATTTTCTCTATCTTCCAAGCAGAATACAAAAATGATGTTTTTCTCAATATCTCAGCTAATAAATGCGATAGGAAGGCGCGGTAAACGGCGTTCTTCATCATTTTTATAGCGACTAAGTATAGAGAGAAAAAATCCGAAATTCGGAGACCAAAATTTTTCTCTATCTTCCCAGCAGAATACAAAAATGATGTTTTTCTCAATATCTCAGCTAATAAATGCGATAGGAAGGCGCGGTAAACGGCGTTCTTCATCATTTTTATAGCGACTAAGTATAGAGAGAAAAAATCCGAAATTCGGAGGCAAAAATTTTTCTCTATCTTCCCAGCAGAATACAAAAATGATGTTTTTCTCAATATCTCAGCTAATAAATGCGATAGGAAGGCGCGGTAAACGGCGTTCTTCATCATTTTTATAGCGACTAAGTATAGAGGGAAAAAATCCGAAATTCCGAGACAAAAATTTTTCTCGGTCTTCCAAGCAGAAGAAAAAAATGATGTTTTTCTCAATATCTCAGCTAATAAATGCGATAGGAAGGCGCGGTAAACGGCGTTCTTCATCATTTTTATAGCGACTCAGTATAAAGAGAAAAAATCCGAAATTCGGAGACAAAAATTTTTCTCGGTCTTCCCAGCAGAAGAAAAAAATGATGTTTTTCTCAATATCTCGGCTAATAAATGCGATAGGAAGGCGCGGTAAACGGCGTTCTTCATCATTTTTATAGCAACTAAGTAAAGAGAGAAAAAATCCGAAATTCCGAGACAAAAATTTTTCTCGGTCTTCCCAGCAGAAGAATAAAATGATGTTTTTCTCAATATCTCAGCTAATAAATACAATAGGAAGGTGCGGTAAACGGCGTTCTTCATCATTTTTATAGCGACTAAGTATAGAGAGAAAAAATCCGAAATTCGGAGACAAAAATTTTTCTCTATCTTCCCAGCAGAATACAAAAATGATGTTTTTCTCAATATCTCAGCTAATAAATGCGATAGGAAGGCGCGGTTTACGGCGTTCTTCATCATTTTTATAGCGACTAAGTATAGAGAGAAAAAATCCGAAATTCGGAGACAAAAATTTTTCTCGGTCTTCCCAGCAGAAGATAAAAATGATGTTTTTCTCAATATCTCGGATAATAAATGCGATAGGAAGGCGCGGTAAACGGCGTTCTTCATCATTTTTATAGCGACTAAGTATAGAGAGAAAAAATCCGAAATTCCGAGACAAAAATTTTTCTCGGTCTTCCCAGCAGAAGAAAAAAATGATGTTTTTCTCAATATCTCAGCTAATAAATGCGATAGGAAGGTGCGGTAAACGGCGTTCTTCATCATTTTTATAGCGACTAAGTATAGAGAGAAAAAATCCGAAATTCGGAGACAAAAATTTTTCTCTATCTTCCCAGCAGAATACAAAAATGATGTTTTTCTCAATATCTCACCTAATAAATGCGATAGGAAGGCGCGGTAAACGGCGTTCTTCATCATTTTTATAGCGACTAAGTATAGAGAGAAAAAATCCGAAATTCGGAGACAAAAATTTTTCTCTATCTTCCCAGCAGAATACAAAAATGATGTTTTTCTCAATATCTCAGCTAATAAATGCGATAGGAAGGCGCGGTAAACGGCGTTCTTCATCATTTTTATAGCGACTAAGTATAGAGAGAAAAAATCCGAAATTCGGAGACAAAAATTTTTCTCTATCTTCCCAGCAGAATACAAAAATGATGTTTTTCTCAATATCTCAGCTAATAAATGCGATAGGAAGGCGCGGTAAACGGCGTTCTTCATCATTTTTATAGCGACTAAGTATAGAGGGAAAAAATCCGAAATTCCGAGACAAAAATTTTTCTCTATCTTCCCAGCAGAAGAAAAAAAATGATGTTTTTCTCAATATCTCAGCTAATAAATGCGATAGGAAGGCGCGGTAAACGGCGTTCTTCATCATTTTTATAGCGACTAAGTATAAAGAGAAAAAATCCGAAATTCGGAGACAAAAATTTTTCTCGGTCTTCCCAGCAGAATACAAAAATGATGTTTTTCTCAATATCTCAGCTAATAAATGCGATAGGAAGGCGCGGTATACGGCGTTCTTCATCATTTTTATAGCGACTAAGTATAGAGAGAAAAAATCCGAAATTCGGAGACAAAAATTTTTCTCTATCTTCCCAGCAGAATACAAAAATGATGTTTTTCTCAATATCTCAGCTATTAAATGCGATAGGAAGGCGCGGTATACGGCGTTCTTCATCATTTTTATAGCGACTAAGTATAGAGAGAAATAATCCGAAATTCGGAGACAAAAATTTTTCTCGGTCTTCCCAGCAGAAGAAAAAAATGATGTTTTTCTCAATATCTCGGCTAATAAATGCGATAGGAAGGCGCGGTAAACGGCGTTGTTCATCATTTTTATAGCGACTAAGTATAGAGAGAAAAAATCCGAAATTCCGAGACAAAAATTTGTCTCGGTCTTCCCAGCAGAAGAAAAAAATGATGTTTTTCTCAATATCTCAGCTAATAAATGCGATAGGAAGGTGCGGTAAACGGCGTTCTTCATCATTTTTATAGCAACTAAGTATAGAGAGAAAAAATCCGAAATTCGGAGACAAAAATTTTTCTCTATCTTCCCAGCAGAATACAAAAATGATGTTTTTCTCAATATCTCACCTAATAAATGCTATAGGAAGGCGCGGTAAACGGCGTTCTTCATCATTTTTATAGCGACTAAGTATAGAGAGAAAAAATCCGAAATTCGGAGACAAAAATTTTTCTCTATCTTCCCAGCAGAATACAAAAATGATGTTTTTCTCAATATCTCAGCTAATAAATGCGATAGGAAGGCGCGGTAAACGGCGTTCTTCATCATTTTTATAGCGACTGAGTATAGAGAGAAAAACTCCGAAATTCGGAGACAAAAATTTTTCTCTATCTTCCCAGCAGAATACAAAAATGATGTTTTTCTCAATATCTCAGCTAATAAATGCGATAGGAAGGCGCGGTAAACGGCGTTCTTCATCATTTATATAGCGACTAAGTATAGAGAGAAAAAATCCGAAATTCCGAGACAAAAATTTTTCTCGGTCTTCCCAGCAGAAGAAAAAAATGATGTTTTTCTCAATATCTCAGCTAATAAATGCGATAGGAAGGTGCGGTAAACGGCGTTCTTCATCATTTTTATAGCGACTAAGTATAGAGAGAAAAAATCCGAAATTCGGAGACAAAAATTTTTCTCTATCTTCCCAGCAGAATACAAAAATGATGTTTTTCTCAATATCTCAGCTAATAAATGCGATAGGAAGGCGCGGCAAACGGCGTTCTTCATCATTTTTATAGCGACTAAGTATAGAGAGAAAAAATCCGAAATTCGGAGACAAAAATGTTTCTCTATCTTCCCAGCAGAATACAAAAATGATGTTTTTCTCAATATCTCAGCTAATAAATGCGATAGGAAGGCGCGGTATACGGCGTTCTTCATCATTTTTATAGCGACTAAGTATAGAGAGAAAAAATCCGAAATTCGGAGACAAAAATTTTTCTCTATCTTCCCAGCAGAATACAAAAATGATGTTTTTCTCAATATCTCAGCTATTAAATGCGATAGGAAGGCGCGGTATACGGCGTTCTTCATCATTTTTATAGCGACTAAGTATAGAGAGAAATAATCCGAAATTCGGAGACAAAAATTTTTCTCGGTCTTCCCAGCAGAAGAAAAAAATGATGTTTTTCTCAATATCTCGGCTAATAAATGCGATAGGAAGGCGCGGTAAACGGCGTTGTTCATCATTTTTATAGCGACTAAGTATAGAGAGAAAAAATCCGAAATTCCGAGACAAAAATTTTTCTCGGTCTTCCCAGCAGAAGAAAAAAATGATGTTTTTCTCAATATCTCAGCTAATAAATGCGATAGGAAGGTGCGGTAAACGGCGTTCTTCATCATGTTTATAGCAACTAAGTATAGAGAGAAAAAATCCGAAATTCGGAGACAAAAATTTTTCTCTATCTTCCCAGCAGAATACAAAAATGATGTTTTTCTCAATATCTCAGCTAATAAATGCGATAGGAAGGCGCGGTAAACGGCGTTCTTCATCATTTTTATAGCGACTAAGTATAGAGAGAAAAAATCCGAAATTCGGAGACAAAAATTTTTCTCTATCTTCCCAGCAGAATACAAAAATGATGTTTTTCTCAATATCTCAGCTAATAAATGCGATAGGAAGGCGCGGTAAACGGCGTTCTTCATCATTTTTATAGCGACTGAGTATAGAGAGAAAAACTCCGAAATTCGGAGACAAAAATTTTTCTCTATCTTCCCAGCAGAATACAAAAATGATGTTTTTCTCAATATCTCAGCTAATAAATGCGATAGGAAGGCGCGGTAAACGGCGTTCTTCATCATTTATATAGCGACTAAGTATAGAGAGAAAAAATCCGAAATTCCGAGACAAAAATTTTTCTCGGTCTTCCCAGCAGAAGAAAAAAATGATGTTTTTCTCAATATCTCAGCTAATAAATGCGATAGGAAGGTGCGGTAAACGGCGTTCTTCATCATTTTTATAGCGACTTAGTATAGAGAGAAAAAATCCGAAATTCGGAGACAAAAATTTTTCTCTATCTTCCAAGCAGAAGAAAAAAATGATGTTTTTCTCAATATCTCAGCTAATTAATGCGATAGGAAGGCGCGGTAAACGGCGTTCTTCATCATTTTTATAGCGACTAAGTATAGAGAGAAAAAATCCGAAATTCGGAGACAAAAATTTTTCTCTATCTTCCCAGCAGAATACAAAAATGATGTTTTTCTCAATATCTCAGCTAATAAATGCGATAGGAAGGCGCGGTAAACGGCGTTCTTCATCAGTTTTATAGCGACTAAGTATAGAGAGAAAAAATCCGAAATTCGGAGACAAAAATTTTTCTTGGTCTTCCCAGCAGAAGAAAAAAATGATGTTTTTCTCAATATCTCAGCTAATAAATGCGATAGGAAGGTGCGGTAAACGGCGTTCTTCATCATTTTTATAGCGACTAAGTATAGAGAGAAAAAATCCGAAATTCGGAGACAAAAATTTTTCTCTATCTTCCCAGCAGAATACAAAAATGATGTTTTTCTCAATATCTCAGCTAATAAATGCGATAGGAAGGCGCGGTAAACGGCGTTCTTCATCATTTTTATAGCGACTAAGTATAGAGAGAAAAAATCCGAAATTCGGAGACAAAAATTTTTCTCTATCTTCCCAGCAGAATACAAAAATGATGTTTTTCTCAATATCTCAGCTAATAAATGCGATAGGAAGGCGCGGTAAACGGCGTTCTTCATCATTTTTATAGCGACTAAGTATAGAGAGAAAAAATCCGAAATTCGGAGACAAAAATTTTTCTCTATCTTCCCAGCAGAATAAAAAAATGATGTTTTTCTCAATATCTCAGCTAATAAATGCGATAGGAAGGCGCGGTAAACGGCGTTCTTCATCATTTTTATAGCGACTAAGTATAGAGAGAAAAAATCCGAAATTCGGAGACAAAAATTTTTCTCTATCTTCCCAGCAGAATACAAAAATGATGTTTTTCTCAATATCTCAGCTAATAAATGCGATATGAAGGCGCGGTAAACGGCGTTCTTCATCATTTTTATAGCGACTAAGTATAGAGAGAAAAAATCCGAAATTCGGAGACAAAAATTTTTCTCTATCTTCCCAGCAGAATACAAAAATGATGTTTTTCACAATATCTCAGCTAATAAATGCGATAGGAAGGCGCGGTAAACGGCGTTCTTCATCATTTTTATAGCGACTAAGTATAGAGAGAAAATATCCGAAATTCGGAGACAAAAATTTTTCTCGGTCTTCCCAGCAGAAGAAAAAAATGATGTTTTTCTCAATATCTCAGCTAATAAATGCGATAGGAAGGTGCGGTAAACGGCGTTCTTCATCATTTTTATAGCGACTAAGTATAGAGAGAAAAAATCCGAAATTCGGAGACAAAAATTTTTCTCTATCTTTCCAGCAGAATACAAAAATGATGTTTTTCTCAATATCTCAGCTAATAAATGCGATAGGAAGGCGCGGTAAACGGCGTTCTTCATCATTTTTATAGCGACTAAGTATAGAGAGAAAAAATCCGAAATTCGGAGACAAAAATTTTTCTCTATCTTCCCAGCAGAATACAAAAATGATGTTTTTCTCAATATCTCAGCTAATAAATGCGATAGGAAGGGGCGGTAAACGGTGTTCTTCATCATTTTTATAGCGACTAAGTATAGAGAGATAAAATCCGAAATTCGGAGACAAAAATTTTTCTCTATCTTCCCAGCAGAATACAAAAATGATGTTTTTCTCAATATCTCAGCTAATAAATGCGATAGGAAGGCGCGGTAAACGGCGTTCTTCATCATTTTTATAGCGACTAAGTATAGAGAGAAAAAATCCGAAATTCGGAGACAAAAATTTTTCTCGGTCTTCCCAGCAGAAGAAAAAAATGATGTTTTTCTCAATATCTCAGCTAATAAATGCGATAGGAAGGTGCGGTAAACGGCGTTATTCATCATTTTTATAGCGACTAAGTATAGAGAGAAAAAATCCGAAACTCGGAGACAAAAAATTTTTCTCTATCTTCCCAGCAGAATACAAAATTGATGTTTTTCTCAATATCTCAGCTAATAAATGCGATAGGAAGGGGCGGTAAACGGCGTTCTTCATCATTTTTATAGCGACTAAGTATAGAGAGAAAAAATCCGAAATTCGGAGACAAAAATTTTTCTCTGTTTTCCCAGCAGAATACAAAAATGATGTTTTTCTCAATATCTCAGCTAATAAATGCGATAGGAAGGCGCGGTAAACGGCGTTCTTCATCATTTTTATAGCGACTAAGTATAGAGAGAAAAAATCCGAAATTCGGAGACAAAAATTTTTCTCTATCTTCCCAGCAGAATAAAAAAATGATGTTTTTCTCAATATCTCAGCTAATAAATGCGATAGGAAGGCGCGGTAAACGGCGTTCTTCATCATTTTTATAGCGACTAAGTATAGAGAGAAAAAATCCGAAATTCGGAGACAAAAATTTTTCTCTATCTTCCCAGCAGAATACAAAAATGATGTTTTTCTCAATATCTCAGCTAATAAATGCGATAGGAAGGCGCGGTAAACGGCGTTCTTCATCATTTTTATAGCGACTAAGTATAGAGAGAAAAAATCCGAAATTCGGAGACAAAAATTTTTCTCTATCTTCCCAGCAGAATACAAAAATGATGTTTTTCACAATATCTCAGCTAATAAATGCGATAGGAAGGCGCGGTAAACGGCGTTCTTCATCATTTTTATAGCGACTAAGTATAGAGAGAAAAAATCCGAAATTCGGAGACAAAAATTTTTCTCGGTCTTTCCAGCAGAAGAAAAAAATGATGTTTTTCTCAATATCTCAGCTAATAAATGCGATAGGAAGGTGCGGTAAACGGCGTTCTTCATCATTTTTATAGCGACTAAGTATAGAGAGAAAAAATCCGAAATTCGGAGACAAAAATTTTTCTCTATCTTTCCAGCAGAATACAAAAATGATGTTTTTCTCAATATCTCAGCTAATAAATGCGATAGGAAGGCGCGGTAAACGGCGTTCTTCATCATTTTTATAGCGACTAAGTATAGAGAGAAAAAATCCGAAATTCGGAGACAAAAATTTTTCTCTATCTTCCCAGCAGAATACAAAAATGATGTTTTTCTCAATATCTCAGCTAATAAATGCGATAGGAAGGGGCGGTAAACGGTGTTCTTCATCATTTTTATAGCGACTAAGTATAGAGAGATAAAATCCGAAATTCGGAGACAAAAATTTTTCTCTATCTTCCCAGCAGAATACAAAAATGATGTTTTTCTCAATATCTCAGCTAATAAATGCGATAGGAAGGCGCGGTAAACGGCGTTCTTCATCATTTTTATAGCGACTAAGTATAGAGAGAAAAAATCCGAAATTCGGAGACAAAAATTTTTCTCGGTCTTCCCAGCAGAAGAAAAAAATGATGTTTTTCTCAATATCTCAGCTAATAAATGCGATAGGAAGGTGCGGTAAACGGCGTTATTCATCATTTTTATAGCGACTAAGTATAGAGAGAAAAAATCCGAAACTCGGAGACAAAAATTTTTTCTCTATCTTCCCAGCAGAATACAAAATTGATGTTTTTCTCAATATCTCAGCTAATAAATGCGATAGGAAGGGGCGGTAAACGGCGTTCTTCATCATTTTTATAGCGACTAAGTATAGAGAGAAAAAATCCGAAATTCGGAGACAAAAATTTTTCTCTGTTTTCCCAGCAGAATACAAAAATGATGTTTTTCTCAATATCTCAGCTAATAAATGCGATAGGAAGGCGCGGTAAACGGCGTTCTTCATCATTTTTATAGCGACTAAGTATAGAGAGAAAAAATCCGAAATTCGGAGACAAAAATTTTTCTCTATCTTCCCAGCAGAATACAAAAATGATGTTTTTCTCAATATCTCAGCTAATAAATGCGATAGGAAGGCGCGGTAAACGGCGTTCTTCATCATTTTTATAGCGACTAAGTAAAGAGAGAAAAAATCCGAAATTCCGAGACAAACATTTTTCTCGGTCTTCCCAGCAGAAGAAAAAAATGATGTTTTTCTCAATATCTCAGCTAATAAATGCGATAGGAAGGTGCGGTAAACGGCGTTCTTCATCATTTTTATAGCGACTAAGTAAAGAGAGAAAAAATCCGAAATTCGGAGACAAAAATTTTTCTCTATCTTCCCAGCAGAATACAAAAATGATGTTTTTCTCAATATCTCAGCTAATAAATGCGATAGGAAGGCGCGGTAAACGGCGTTCTTCATCATTTTTATAGCGACTAAGTATAGAGAGAAAAAATCCGAAATTCGGAGACAAACATGTTTCTCTATCTTCCCAGCAGAATACAAAAATGATTTTTTTCTCAATATCTCAGCTAATAAATGCGATAGGAAGGCGCGGTAAACGGCGTTCTTCATCATTTTTATAGCGACTAAGTATAGAGAGAAAAAATCCGAAATTCGGAGACAAAAATTTTTCTCTATCTTCCCAGCAGAATACAAAAATGATGTTTTTCTCAATATCTCAGCTAATAAATGCGATAGGAAGGCGCGGTAAACGGCGTTCTTCATCAGTTTTATAGCGACTAAGTATAGAGAGAAAAAATCCGAAATTCCGAGACAAAAAACCGCATACATCATCTTTTGGAGAGACTTTGTATGTAGTCTTGTTTTTTTTTTTTTTTTTTTTTTTTTTCTTGTTCTGTTGTTCTGCTAACTTGACCATTTCGTCTGTTGGTTTAGTTGTTTTGCTAATATGATCATTTTCTACTGGTTCTGCTCTTATTTGACCAGTTCGTTCTGCTCGTTCTGCTGTTCTGTTGTTCTGCTATCTTGACCAATCCGTTCTGCTCGTTCTGCTTTTCTGCTAGCTTGACCAATCCGTTCTGCTCGTTCTGCTGTTCTGCTAACTTGACCATTTCGTTCTGCTCGTTCTGCTGTTCTGCTAACTTGACCATTTCGTTCTGCTCGTTCTGCTGTTCTGCTAACTTGACCATTTCTTCTGCTGGTTCTGCTGTTCTGCCAACTTTACCTGGCCGAAAGAACCGCTCCGCAAATGTTTGAACATGCTAATTAGTACTTTACCTGACATAAAAAATCAATAGTCAAACAACATTTTAAACACGTTCAATGTATAGGTGAAAACTAATTATGACATGCAAAATATGATGTCGCTTGCAGGTTTTAAAGGTGCATTAATGCAGAACATTGTAGTATTTTAAACATGTTAAGACATATACTTTGTTTAAATGTTAAAACTTCTTCAATTAAATACATTTCTTTAAAATCAAGATGACTGTATTGTATATTTAGTGTGCTTGACAACAAGGAAATGAATTTGCACGATTAAGTGAAAACATCGTTGGTAATCGCTAGTTCCGAGATGGCACAGCAAAGTAAGTCACTATACAATGTACATGTTTATTTTGGCTGTATGCCCTTTTCATATTATTTATCGTGTTAAAAAGTTCATGTAATGAACACCCATTAAAACCCTACTTTATACAGGGGGAACTCTTATTTGCAAAGGTGATTTCATCATTTGTGCTTAAGATCAATAGATTGTAGGTGCTCGTAAGAACCGCCTCATTGAGGCGGTTCTAACGAGCACCCACAATCTATGTTTTGAGTAATGGTAAGAAAACTCGCACATTTTGTTACACGAATATGTAAATTTTGGAGCCATTTTTCATATTTCTGCTCAATACATAGATTGTGGGAACTCATTAATACCGCCTCGGCCAGGCGGTGGTAACGAGGACCCACAATCTATGTTTTTGAGAAGAAATAAAAAAAATAATGTACTATATAAAAGTGGGGTTTATTTGGGTCAAGATTATATAGGAGTGTTTTCGTGATGGTAACCCCATCCCCGCCTAATACAGACTGATATGTACGTGTGCATATATTCCCATAGGACGGACCAAGGGAATGTACGGAACAAAAGGAGGGAACGGCGACTAAATCTGTTTAACAGTGATGCTCACATGTGAATGGTGTTTAGGTACTCTATGTTTCATTTTATACGGCAACAAAAATTGTGTCAGAAGATTTCGGACGGCCTGTATGCTGCCTTAGTGTTACCAGGCCCCGAGGTCATATACAGTATATAACAGTTATTCTTGCTCAACTCAGCTGAGCATGCTATGCTTATAACTGTTAAAATATAAATGAATCGGGCAATTGTCATGCTCAGACCAGCACAGAATGTAATTTATCCTGCTCATAGATTTTAAAATGCCAACATTTTAAAATTTATGAGCAGGGTAAATTTCATGCTCAACTGAGTCGAGCATGAAAAAAGTTCTAGAGTGTTGTTTCGTATATGAATAGTTGACGCACCTTGAGTATAGTCAGTTAGGGTACTCGTTGGTCGAACAAATTGCACATGTACGATTGAAGTGCCGTGCCTCAAATAACGAACATTGAATTACCATGATTAAACAACAATATTCCACTTAAAAGGTTTTGTATACTCGTAGGTCCATTGTCAACTTAAATGATGTCTGGTTTGTTGTTCTTAGCAATCTATGCAAACCCTGATCAGACGTCTGATCTGGGTTAATACAGTTGGCCAGGTTTAACTTTTCATTTGATATTTGAAAAGATTTATATATGGTTAAATCAGTTTGAAACTCACTTAAAATTCAATATTTGCTTTGAGGACAATTAATCCAATTTATGGGTTTGTTCAAAGTTCAAAGTGAATGGTCCGTCACAACTGAAACATATAAGAATCCTTTCCCTTGAAAAAAATTAGTACAGCTCATATCAAAGTTTCTGTGTTTTTGTGTTTTGTTTTCGGTGGCGGTGGTTGTGCGCGCGCGTGTGTGTGTCGGGGGGGGGGGGGAGGCTCTCTCAATACCACTTATTCCGTGACAGTTATTAACCAGAGGTGGGCGAAAACCGGCTCATCCGGAGAAAATCTACCTGACCTTCCATTGCAGAATCCAACGTCTCACCGATGGCCCGTGGGAGCGGCGAGAGAGAATGGTTAAGAGACGGCAGTCTTACCCAGTAAGCCTCGGCTGTTCATGTAATAGGTGGGGGATGCTTACGGGGCATTTGTCATTCTTGGAGTGTGTGTGTGAATTCGGGTTTAACGTCGCTTTCAACAATTTTTCAGTCATATCACGACGGTGTCTGGTTGCGACAGGGAGCTCAATGCTCACGTTTATAGTGCTGCCTCACCGAAGTATCATGTCCCAGACACATTACATGATACCACACCCAGTCACATTATCCTGACACTGGATCGACCAGTCCTAGCTCTACCCCGTAAATCTGAGTGCCAAGCGAGGAGCAGCTAGTACCATTTTTAACGACTTTGGTATGTCGCGGCCCGGGATCGAACCCGGGCCTTCCGTTCCCCGGAGCGGGCACTCTACCAACTGAGCTATCGGGGCCGGTTTGTCATTCTTGGAAACTTCCTCATTGCCAAGTAGGATAATTCACCCTTGTGAGAATAATTTGTTCTGTGTGTTTCTTATTTTTTTGAACGAGTACCTGCCGTGGTGTAGTGGTAATGCTACTCGCCTTGTACACCAGGGGTCGCAGTATCGATTCCGGGCTTCTCCAGACTTTCGGATGAGTCTTTAAACCGGTGTCCCGTCTCCGAATGACCTAAGCTGTTGGTGAGACGTAAAACTCAAACACTCACTCACCTGCCATGCATGCATGACGCATTCTCGGAGAATTTTACTGCCCAGTGGACAGCATATTACATGACTCAGAGGGACAAGACACCACGCGGTTTTTAACCCATTTAGCACCGGAAACCCCAAAACGGGTACCCTGGCCAACAGTGCAGGCCCAGATCAGATGCCACAGAACGCGGCATCTGATCAGGGCCTCCACTGTTTGCAAAAAGTTAAGCCATTTTCCAAACCGATTTTGAAGAAAACACTCTTAAATTTTGAAATGAACTCCTGCTATATATAAGGAGGAAGATTCCATTTCGTACAAAAAGGGTTAAGATCCAAAATAAGCTCCTACGTTTGTTTGTTTGTTTGAGGTTTAACGTCCCCGTCAACACTGTAAAGGTCATTTTGGAGACGTTGCTTCCAATTTTGTGGGACTTTTACCCGACAATGAGATGAAATGACATCTCAAGCCATGTTGCCCAATGAAACCAATAGGGTTTATTAGCATGGACGGTCCGCCTCGCTACGCGGTTCCTGGACAGGCTTAGATCCTCTAAGCGGTTTACAAGTTCCTACGTCAGCATGTATTTGCATCAAGCCCCATTATGACTGTTTTCTGGAATCATGGGGATGGCTCTTCGGAGCAAAATTGCAGTTTCACAAGCATATTCATGACACTCACTAGTTATCGCGATGGCATCACGTGAACAAGTCCGTGAAATGAACACTCCTAAACCCCACTTTATATAGAGAAAACTGGGGTTTACGGGGGTAAACATTATTTTCCTTATTTCTGCTCCAAGACATAGGTTGTGGCTACTCGTTAGAACCGCCTCATGAGAACCGCCTCAATGAGGCGGTTCTAACGAGCGCACAAAACCTATGTTTTGAGTTTAAATAAGAAAAATATCGTAAATTTTCATCATAAAAATACCTTTTTTGAGGTATAAAAAATGCACTATATCACACGGATGTGTTATCGTAATGGCTTTTGAGTGAGGGCATTGTTACAACGCATAATGTAGTAATGTAGTAATTTCTTCATTTTGAAATTTTTACTACATTATGCGTTGGCATAGTCGACGCGAAATGAAATAAAATGTCGTTTTTACTTCATTATGCGTCGATACTAAGAGGTTTGAGCAAAATGAAAGAATTATTTCATTTTGCGGCGATGGGTGGCATACTTAATTTTACTTCATTATGCGTCAACAGTTTGTTTGTTTGATTTGAGGTTTAACGTTCCCGTCAAGACTATTTAGGTCATTTTGGAGACATTGCTTCAAATTTTATGGGACTTTTACCCGATATTGAGATGAAATGACATCTCAATCGCTGCCGTCCAATTAAAAGCAATAGGGTTTATATGCATGGATGGGCCGACTCGCAGCAGTTTTCCTGGACAGGCTTAGACCTTCTAAGCAGATTACGAGGACTCATGTACGGGCGGTATCAGCTCTGCGTGGAAGCATCGTGCAGCCCATCTATTTATACCCCCGGCATACGAAGTATGCAAGGGGGTATATAGTTTTTGTCCATTCTGTCTGTCTGTCTGTCTGTCTGTCTGTCTGTCTGTCTGTCTGTCTGTCTGTCTGTCTGTCTGTCTGCCTGTCTGTCTTTTGTGTGATTTGTTTGATTTGAGGTTTAACGTCCCCGTCAACACTATTTAGGTCATTTTGGAGACGTTGCTTCCAATTTCATGGGACTTTTACCCGACATTGAGATGCCGCCCAATAAACCTTTTTCTTTGTGATTTTGACCTTCAGTGTGCTTTTGTGGAAGACCGTCTTTTGGACTGTTCAACTGTGGTCTTACAGACCACTTTTGAACCGTCTCAAATGTGGTCTAAATTGTAGGAATTTAACTGTATTGCTTCCTAAGTCTTTTCGAAGACAGCTATGTTCTACCATCATTACTTCATTATGCGTCGATATGGTGCATATCAACGCGAAATGAAATAATTTTTTACTTCATTTCGCGTCGACTATGCCAACGCATAATGTAGTAAAAAAAATCAAAAAGTAGTAATTACTACATTACTACATTATGCGTTGTAACAGGGCATATTGTTCACGTTGCGGAATAATGCCTTAGGTGAACACAAACACCTATGATGTAAAAAAGTGTCAGAAAGTAAATAATTTCCTTTTTCATCTTGATACATCGATTTCTTTGTTGTTCAAATATCTTTCAAATATCGCACGCACGCATGCACGCGCGCGCGAACACACACGCACGTACATACATACATACGCACGCACGCACGCATGCACGCACACACGCACATACATACATACATACATACATACATGTACATACATACATACATACATACATACATACATACATACATACATACATACATACATACATACATACATACATACATACATACATACATACATACATACATACATACATACATACATACATACATACATACATACATACATACATACATACATACATACATACATACATACATACATACATACATACATACATACATACATACATACATACATACATACATACATACATACATATGGGCTTGAAGAAATATTTGGGCTGCATGATGCTTCCACGCAGAGCTGAAATCAGGCCACACACGAGTACTGGTAAACAGCTTAGAGGATCTAAGCCTTCCCAGGTAATGTGGTGCGAATCGGACCGTCCATGCTTATAAACCCTTTGGTTTAATTGGGCGACAGGGCCTGCGATGTCATTTCATCTCAATGTCGGGTAAAATCCCACAAAATTGGAAGCAACGTCTCCAAAATGACCTATACCAGTGTTGAAGGGGACGTTAAACCTCAGATCAAACAAACCATACATACATACATACATACATACATACATACATACATACATACATACATACATACATACATACATACATACATACATACATACATACATACATACATACATACATACATACATACATACATACATACATACATACATACATACATACATACATACATACATACATACATACATACATACATACATACATACATACATACATACATACATACATACATACATACATACATACATACATACATACATATACGGCCCTCCGTGACTAAGTGGTCTTGATCATTAGGTCTCTCACCGCTGTGGTTCGAGCCTCGCTCGGGTCACATGTGAGACGCCAAGTTCTGCAACGGAAGGCCAGGTGATTTTTCTCCGGGTACTCCGGTTTTCGACCACCTCTAATTAACGATCGGCTCGATATATGTGAAATAATCTTGAAAAGGGCCGTAAAACCAAAACCAAAAAAATAAAAATAAAAAATAATAATTAAAAAAAAAACATACATACATACATACATACATACATACATATGGGAAGCCATTGCACAAATCACGTACATGCACGTACGTGATCTTAAATGAAATTAAATCATCACGTGAATAAGCTCCCTAAACCCCACTTTATATAGAGAAACCTTGGTTTTACAGGGGTAAACACCATTTTCCTTATTTCTGCTTCAAGACATAGGCTGTGAGTATTCGCGCATTGAGGCGGTTCTAACGAGCACCCACAACCTATGTTTGGAATATAAATAAGAAAATATCACAAATTGTCATCATAAAAAATGCACTTTATCACGTAATGGTTGTGTATAAGCAAGAGTTAACGTTATTGCAGCCGCAACGTGTACGCCAGTACGATTCCCGTCTTTACTATATCGCTTTATGCCTTCCTTGTTACTCATAAACCTATGGTTTTGGTATTCATTGGAATCGACTCACCGTCTGGCTTAACGCGTGGTTTGAACGCAACAGAAATCGAAACTCCCGATTGATGAAACCGTGGTTAAAAGATTTTTTTGTGCAGTTTTGCTTGAAACCGTGGTTGAAAGTTCAAACGTGCTTTTTAAGATTTAATGGTTACTGGGTTTTCCATACAATGGGATTCATTGATTCCATCGTAGAACTTTGGAAATATCCGAGGGTCACTGATGAGGCCTAAGTGGTCGAAACAAGCTATCCTGGTCCAGAAAAGCTTTATAACTTCACGTTACATTTTATGGGTACATGTAGACACGTATCCCTTGCACTCCTATGATTACTATTATGTATACCACGGTAAACCCCACTTTTCCCTGTATAAAATGGGGTTTAGTGGGAAGTTCATCAAATGAACTTGATATCCTGATGGGATGGTCGCATGGCTCTTCCTTAAATCTTTTCAATCACTATTTTTCCTCTTCAGCTAGATGATCAGATGTTTTAGACAGCATAAAATAAAATCTGGCTTGGCACATCACGAAAACACGCCTATATATATTTGACCCCATTGAACCCCATTTTTATACAGAAAAACTGGGGTTTACAGGGGTAAACTTAGTTTTCTTATTTCTGTCCTAACATATAAATTGTCTTGAACCGTCTCACTGAGGCGGTTCTATCTAACGAGTACCAACAATCTAAATTTTGAGCAGAAATAAGAACATTTTTTGTCTTTAAGATTTCGTTGTTTTTTTTTTTTCTATTTTGGGTGGTGGGGGGGGGGTAAAGTTTACAATGCATTTGTATAAGCCTGTTTTCGTAATGTGGTGGCATAAGATAAATTTAGCATGCACGGGCCAAACGAACTTAACTGGCAAATTACTGACAGTTTATATATCGAGCTTATTAGCGAAGCATTTAGTTGGTTAGCACGTTGTATTACATGTAGACGCATCATATAAGAAGAGATGCTGCTACCCATATCTTTATTCTTATTCTATGTTTCGAACATTCGCCCAACCCCCGTCCATCGGGGATTGGAGAAATAGATGCGCCGCATGATGCTTCCACGCAGAGCTGAAACTGACCACACACGAGTACTGGTAAACCGCTTAGAATGATTAAACCTGCCAAGGCAAAGTGGTGTGAGTCAGACCATTCAGTGCATATAAGCCTTTTGGTTTCATTGGGCGATAGGGCTTGAGATGTCATTTCATGTCAATGTCGGGTAAATGTCCCACAAAATCGAAGCAACGTCTCCAAAATGACCCAACTAGTGTTGACTGGTACGTTAAACCTCAATTCAAACAAACAAAAAGGATTTCGAATATATATTGTTGGTGCTCGTTAAAGCCGCCTCGATTAGGCGGTTTCAATGCCCCAATCTAAGTTTGGGGATGAAATAAAGAACAAAAATATGCCTTTTTACCTGCTATTAAGCACCACCTAAAATTAAGACTAATTCTGCTATAAAAAGCGGAGTACACTTAATTTTTCTTTGTGTTTTCTGTCTAAAATGTTCTCTTGTCGGGGATCACCTTTGGAAGTGTTCAAAAGTGGTCTAAAAGACCACTTTTGAACAGTCCTAAAGGTGGTCTTAATATTAGATTTTTGTATATAAAGAGGGGTTATCAGGGGCGTTCGGTTCGAAGACACGTTAACGTGATGAGACTGCCTAAATATTACAATGGTCTTTTTTCATGTTTAACCCATTCAGTACCAGAAACCCCAAAACGGATACCCTGGCAAACAGTGCAGGCCCAGATCAGACGCCACAGAACGCGGCGTCTGATCAGGGCCTACACTGTTTGCAAAAAGTTCAGCCATTGTCCTCATTAATTGTGAAGAAAAAAACACAACCTGACACCCCTATTTTTTTAAATGGGCCCATGCTATATATAAGGAGGAAGATTGCATTTGGTACAAAAAGGTTAAACATCAGAAGCTACACGTAATTCATGATTGGACTTCAACAGCAAAATGCCACTAAAGTGCGTAAGAAGAAACTATGGGGCATTACCGTTGATTCTCTGACATTTAAGTTGTAATTAAGCCTTATTAAATCATGTTTACATTTGTGCATTTGCATGTACATGGTACAAAATTCCTTATATTGTTCGTTATTATACAATCTATGGACTGAGTGTTAGAATGCTGTGGGTACATGTATTCATTGCTGGCGTTAAAACTGTTGTTTGAACGCAACAGAATTTTAAACCCCGATTGAAAGTTGAAACCGTGGTTTAATGCGTTATTGTGCAGTTTTGCCTGTAACCGTGGTTTGAAGTCCAGACGGTGCATGGTTTGAAGATTGAATCTGCACTCGAGTTTGCATACATTTTGTAGTCCTTTGGGATTCTATCGTGGAATTTTGGAGACAATATCTGAGGTCACTGATGAGGTCATAGTGGTGGCCAGGAAAGCTTTATAACTTCAAACCTGACTGAGCATTCCTTCTTCACTGCATGGAATGTGTGGGTGCCGTTAATTATTTGTTTGATTTCAGGTGTAACGTCCCCGTCAATACTATTTAGGTCATTTTGGAAACGTTGCTTCTACATATAATATTGAGGGGTTTTTACCGAATTGAGATGAAAATAACATCTGAAGCCATGTCGCCCAATGGAACCAATAGGGTTTATAATTTTCATGCATGCACAGTCCGACTCGCACCATGCACTTTGCCTGGGCAGGCTTAGACTTCCTAAGTGGTTTACCAGCATTCATGTGCGGTGGTTTCAGCTCTGTTGGAAAGTATAATGCAACCAAGTCTATTTCGTCAAGTCCCGAGGGGCGTGGTCATACATGCATTCCTGTCCTTCATCATATTTTTGTCCTTTGGGATCACTGTGTCGTGAAAAGAATACGGTACTTACGTAAGCCCTACGTGTGTTTGTTTATTGTGTTTGATTTGAGGCTTAACGTTCCCGTCAACACTGTATAGGTCATTTTGGAGACGTTGCTTCCAATTGTGTGGAACGTTTACCCGACATTAAGATGAGATTACTTCTCAAGCCCTGTCGCCCAATGATACCAATAGGGTTTATAAGCATGGACGATCCGACTCGCACCGCTTTGCCTGGGCAGGCTTAGATTCTCTGAGCAGTTTACCAGTACTCGTGTGTGGTTGGTTTCAGCTCTGCGTGGAAGCATCATGCAGCCCATCTATTTCGTCAAACCCCGATGAGCGGGGTCCGGTAAGCCCTACGTTTAATGCATGGAGAAAACTGGGGGTTTCAGGGAATGCAATATTTCTCTTATTTCTCCTCCAAGACAAAGGTTGTGGGTGCTCTTTAGAACCGCCTCAATGAAGCGGGTTAAGGTTAAGGAGTACCCTCAAGCTATATTTAGAGCATTACATGCAACACAAAAGAAGACAAATTTTCATCTGCAAAACAACCGTTTTGGAGATAGGAAAAAATACATTTTGTCACACGGGTATGTTATCGTTATGATTTCATTGTGGTATATTATCTCATTGATGAGGCCTTACTGGCTGAAAGTAGCTAAAACACGCCGATATATACAAATACATTCTAAATTTTGTCGCCGAAAAAAAATGAAATTTTTAAGATGAAGAATGGTGGTATTTTTCTTATTTTTGTTCAAAATACAGGATAAGGGTACACGTTAGAACCGCTTCATCGAGGCGGTTCTAACGATTACCCATAATCTATATTTTAGAACCGCCTCATCAAAAAAATGTTTACTCCTGAAAAACCCCATTTTCACTATATAAAGGTGGGGCTCGAGGTGGGGGTGGGTGCGGGGGGGGGGGGGTGAGGGGGATGGGGTCAGAATTATATAGGCGTATTTTCGTAATGAATGGTTTATTCCTTGCTTATAAAGTACTGCTTGATGCAGAATATATTTAATTTAAGGGCCCGCAACCATGTTTTTTTTTTCATACCGAGAAAGCATCAATGAGTAAAATTTCTCTAAAGGCTCAAAAATTGATTATCTTTCTGATAGAATTTAAGGAACACAACGAGGCGGTTCTAACGAGTACCCACAATCTAGTTCCAGAGGAAAATAAATATCATACACAGTAAACTTCCGCTATGAAGACCACCAAAAATTATGACTAATTCTGTTTTAAAAGCTTATTTAGTAGGTTGCAGTCATTCTTTCTGTGTGGTCTGCACGCAGTATCCTCTGCACTAAGACCACATTTGGGACTGTTCAAAAGTGGTCTTTAAGACCACTTTTGAACAGTCTAAAGGTGGTCTAAATATAGGAATGTTACTGTACATATCCATGCATACCCTCGTTACAGGGACGTTTTCACGTAAACAAGGACTCGCCAGAACTGCCTCAGCATCTCAAACACACTTACATAGCTTATAACGCTAGGTCCTAAGGAACACAAAATTGCACGTTTAGTCACGTACCTTACTTCATTCTTATCCAAGAAAACATGTTAGACAAACTTACCTGGTTTATTTCATCCTTAATCCATGCTCAATCAGAATAATTGGAACTGTTTTAGTCGGTATCCCATTACCCACAATTATTGAAAATCAATCAATTTTGTAAAGACTCCATATTGGCTAGGCTGCAGAGCTAAGGCAGTTTCTATTGATCCGTATTCTCGTATTCTCGCAGACAGGTGATAATGCAACGTAAACGGAGAAAAATCGTTTATTTTTAGGATTTTACATGTAACCCGTGAAGCCCTGATCGTAACCCCGACAGATGGCGTGTTTTAGATGTTTTCCTTGTTCTTTTTATTTTTATTTTTTTTTTTTCGGATAAAATATTGCTTGGCATTGTATGTGAATCGTCTGCAGACGATTCACATACAATCCCAAGCAATATTTGGTTAGACATGCAATTCACAAGAAAGTCTTATTTAAGAGATTCACGTGACATGACGGGATTAAACAAAGAATGAACAAAAGTGGAATCTCATCTGCGGAGTTTTGCATAGCGCTTTAACAATAGTGTTTGTCACCGTTTGCTTTAGTTTTCTCGGAACCTGAATATGGGTAAAGCATACCTTAACACTACGTAGGCAAACGGATAAATATTTAAATAATCCAAGACAGGTATATCGAGCGCATTCTGTGTCAAAGACCTGAAGACAAAGCAAATGGTTCCAAGTGGTGAAACTGAATAAAACATGAACAATTTATGAACAGGCGAGAAAAAATGACTAACTTTCATTTCCGGACGTTAAGTCCTAAGTTCACGAAAGTTATTTGATCACATTTTTTGGGTGATACAACACAAAACTGTTTTGTCGCGTGCTGGTGAGATATTACGATGAAAAAGGAAGTTGCACGTATCGAGAAAGACACACAAATTTCCGGAGACGAACATGTAGCTGAGGGCTAACTTATATAATACAGTTTTATTGTGCGAAAAACCGCGGAGTAAAATATAATGTAAGTGCATTTTTCCAGTTCTAACATACAATCAAAGTAGTTCAGTCGGATGCGCGTCTGACTGTTGATCAGAAGGACGCTGGCTCGAAAACTGCCGGGGTCGGCAACATACTTTCGTGGAGATTGATCGAGAAATCTTTTCTGCGGTCATTCCCTCCCTTCCGCTTATTCAAGAAGGGCAGTTGTCAGTTTCTGGTGAAAGAATGTGCACTGTGCTGGTGAAAGAATTTATGTAACCAATGTCAGAAATAGATGTGTCACTCGTCACCCATCATGTTAACAAATCAATGAAATTAATACCTCCCTAAACTCAACTTTATATAGAGAAAACTGGGGTTTACATGGACATACATTATTTTGCTTACTTCTGCTCCAAGACTTAGGTTGTTGGTACTCGTTAGAACCGCCTCAACGAGGCGGTTCTAACGAGCACCCACAATCTATGTATGTGCAAATTTGGAATGCAAATAAGAAAATTATCAAATTATTTCATCAGAAAAAACTTCCTGTGACTTGAAATAATCAATGCGAAAATATCATCTATCTCGCATTTTGCAAACGTATGCATATTTTGTACATTAATGCACAGTTCTGCAGACTGTTGCATAGTGGAAATCCAGTAAAATTGATTATCAGATCGACTAACATTACTAAACGGGCTATTAGTTGGCATGGTCTCACGTTTAACCTTCAATTAACATTAACCTGGACTAAGGCGGGCGGGCGGGCGGGCCGACGGGCGTGCTGGTTGCCAGGCAAATGGTCGTCTCACTGAACCTTGATCACACCTTTATAATTCTTTCCCCTTTGAACCCCATTTTATATAGTAAAACTGGGGTTTACAGGGGTAAACTTTATTTTTTTTATTTTTGCTTTAACATTCGATTGTGGGTACTCGTTAGAACCTCCTCGTTGAGGCGGTTCTAACGAGTACCCACAATCTATATTTTGAGTAGAAATAAGAAAAAAATCACATTTTTTATCTCAACATTTTCGACGGTAAAAATTAAAAAATATTAGCTGTTTGGCGCAGTCATTTCTGGTGAAAGATACGGGTTTGCGGAGTGTGTTTTTTCGGGGATGGGGTACAGTGGTACAGTATGAGGTGTACAATATATATTTTCTAGAAACCCACTTCCTGCTGCGTAAATGAATCCTCTGACCAGGTTTGTTTGTTTGTTTGTTTGCTTGAGGCTTAACGTCCCCGTCAACACTGTAAAGGTCATTTTGGAGACGTTGCTTCCAATTGTGTGGGACTTGTACCCGACATTGAGATGAAATGACATCTCAAGCCCTGTCGTTCAAGGAAACCTGTAGGGTTTTTAAGCATGGACGGGCAGACTCGCACCGCTTTGCCTGGGCAGACTTAGATCCTCTACGCGGTTTACCAGTTCTCGTGTGCGGTCGGTTTCAGCGTGGAAGCATCATACAGCCCATATATTTCTTCTAGCCCCGATGGGCGGGGGCCACCTCTGCATTAAGTAACCATGCTTTTGCGTTACAAAGATGCTTAACGTGAAAATGTGTTATGCTTAGACCATAACGTTTGTAATATCCCCTCACTCACATTACATGTAGGCTACGTCATATATCGCCCATAATGTAAACGTGGCTTTATTCATAATGATGATAAAAAATCAAAGCCCAATGTTTCTGTTCTATATGACGTATTTTGTCTTTATACCTGCTTGTATTTGTGTAGGTGCTTTGTTTTAACCTATTTGTCTGTAATCTATAATTATAATGATTCTCTGTTTCTTCTCTCTCAGACATTTGGAATAGCATTACGAAAACACGCCTATACAAATACATTATAAACTTAACCACCGAAAAAAATGAAAATTTTAAGATGAAAAATTATGATATTTTCCTCATTTCTGCTAAAAATATAGATTGTGGGTACTCGTTAGAACCGCCTCCTCGAGGCGGTTCTAGCGAGAACCCCCTCCTCGAGGCGGTTCTAATAAGTACCAACAATCTTTATTTCGTTTGTTTGTTTGATTTGAGGTTTAACGTCCCCGTCAACACTGTAAAGGTCATTTTGGAGACATTGCTTCCAATTTTGTGGGACTTTTACCCGACATTGAGATGAAATGACATCCCAAGCCCTGTCGCCCAATGTAACCAATAGGTTTTATAAGCATGGGCGGACCTTCTCGCACCGCTTTGCCAGGGCAGGCGTAGATCCTCTAAGCGGTTTACCAGTACTCGTGTGCGGGTCGGTTTCAGCTCTGCGTGGAAGCATCATGCAGCCCATATATTTCTTCAAGCCCCGATGGGCGGGGGCCGACAATCTTTATTTTAGAGCAGAAATAAGGAAACTATGGTATATCCCTGTAAACCCCAGTTTTACCATATAAAATTTAGGGTTCAAGGGGGGTCCAAATTATATTGGCGTTTTTTTTCGTGATTACAAAATAATAAAGAGAAAGAAAGACAGAATGAAAGTGTGGAAAAGAAGTATTTTACAAACCATAATCGGTGAATGTGTTAAACCAGTTGTATAAACAAAAGTTCCTGGTCCTTGAGAACAAAAAACAACAACAAAAAAAAAAAAAAAAAAAAAAACGGCTGCTATAAAGGCACAAATTATATCCGCAAACAATTGCAGCTCTGTAGACCAGTATTGGTACATGTAAAAAAACGCCTATTCAAATATAGTAAATATTGTATCAGCAACAACAAAAAAAAAACAACAATATATACCCGTTTTAACGCCAGCTTTAGTATATAAAATGGGGGTTGGGGTTTAAGGGGGTCAAAATTATATAAGCGTGTTTTCGTGATGCTATACCTATGAAAACAGTGTAGATCCCGACAACGAGCCGTCCGATCAGGATCAATACTGTTGCCGTCCTGTTAATTTTAATGACTAAACCTTCCTACAAAGAATGGATGTGATGGAGTAGTTCACTTTAGAAAATTACGGATGAAAGGCTTAAGAATAGGCCCCTTCCACAAAATATGCCCGGTTTTGTCTCCCCTGAAAATATAAATGTTCCCCTGAATGTAAAGTTAATAATCAGCTAACGATGATACACTCCCCCGTCATTGACGAAGAACTTTCTTAACCAACAAGGCAATTCTAAAAACAAAACCAAAAAAAAAAAAAAAAAAAAAAAAAATAGAAAGAAGATGAACTTATAAGGCTTCACCTAATAACCAATGGTTACCGGCTGAGAATCAAGCGAACAACTGCTTTTCGCAACATATAGTCAGGATCTACACGTCGGATCAAATACAGTGTGACCACAGTTCATGGTGTGCAGAAAACACGAAGAAAGAATTACTGCACGCTTCTAAATAAGCTTTTTAAAGCAGAATTAGTCTTGATTTTAAGTGGTCTTACATGTAATTGCGGTACTTGCATTATGCACTTTAGTCCATTTTCTACGGGAAAACCCAGCCGCAGAACGCGGCGTCTGATTAGGGCATTCACTACACGCAAAACATTTAGCCATTTAATTTATTTTGTTTTTAATAAATTTAAAATAAATCTCAAAATAAAACACCTAAATGTCGAGATGACTATATATCTATATAAGTCGGGACATAATGGGTAAGAAAGCGTCATAAATTGCATAACTGCAAAGCCTCTTAACCCGTTTTGTACCAAATGGAATCTTCCTCCTTATATATATCAGGAGTCCATTTTAAACTTAAGGGGTGTCAGGTTGTGTTTTCATCAAAACGTATTTGGAAAATGACTGAACGTTTAGCAAACAGTGTAGGCCCTGATCAGACGCCGCGTTCTGCGGCGTCTGATCTGGGCCTGCACAGTTTGCCAGGCTACCCGTTTTGGGGTTTCCGGTACCAAATGGGTTAAGATGCTTCAATCATTTGTTATGATCAAGGAAGCTTTTTTACAATGAGGATGTACTTTTCACACATGCATATTATGTTATTGTTGCGAATTTAGATTTACGATCTTTTCAACAATGTTTACATTGAGACGAATTTACACATGTACATTTGTACATCAGGAAAAAAAAAACACAAAGCAACACACAAATAAAAACAAAACCTTCCCTCAGAAATGCCTAGGCGATATGCTGGACTGATGATCAAAACATGGATGACCCCCACGAAGGACAAGACAAAGACACTCTACACCCATCTCAAACATTCCAAAACAGGACTCAAGTGGCGTTGCACCTCTGAGAAGGGCAGGACAAATTTGCCTCAGCCGCAACGAACAAATCAAATACCCTGAATGTTGCGTTAGTGTTTTGCCCCAAGATCACAGAAAGCCTTAAATCACTTGCCCAAAAGTCAGTGCGTGGCACTGGTATTCAAGATCTTTCATTCAGACCCAGCCCCCAAACCAAAGTGCCTGATATCAGCATTTTGGCTGAAGGCATTGACAATTAAGCTCCTTAAAGGCTTGAATCCCGACAAGGCTTTTGGCTCAGATAAATTCAGCGAACGGAGACAAAGCAGATCCTTCCAACTACATGTTTAGGCCCATTTTACTGACCTGTGTCTTATGTAAGGTTCTAGAGCATATAATTGCCTTTAGTCTTTCCAAACACTTCACTGAACTGAACATTCTATTTAAACTGCAACATGGCTTCCTAGAAAAAAAAATCCGTTGAGACGCAGCTCATCATGTTAATTGACAAATTGTCTAAAACCATGCCAATGGGCAAACAGACTGAGTTGATCCTAAGTTGCACAAGAAAAACTTATTCTAAAATTACATCGCTACAGTATTAGAGGAGACACCCTAAAATGGATTTAGACAAATGAAAACAAGCAGTTGTAATAAATGGAGAAAGCTCAGAAAGCATTCTGGTCTCCTCTAGCGTCTCACAGGGCTCAGTTCTTGGACCAATCCTCTTCTAAGCTTATATCAATGACATGCAGGTCAAATCACGGGTCAGAGTGTTTGCAGCTGAAACAGCTATGTATCTCGCCACCAGCTTACTGTCAGACGGCCTAATGCTTCAAGAAGCCTAACATAAACTGTTTTAACTACATGCACCTGCGCATTCTGATCTGCACCGTTGAGTTCGCTGCTTGCATTAAGCAATACCTGCAGTTGTTATGTCTATAATAACAAGGCTCGTATCGGTCTGTGTGGTTCAGCAACACGTTTACGCCCACTGAATTATGTTTAATAACTTCTCATTGTTAAAGGAAAGATCTAGCATATGAGTCAGAGAATGATAATAGTTGGTAAACAACTTTTGTTTACAAGATAAACTAGAAATTTCCATGTCACATAATCATCACGACAACACGCCCATATAATTATTATCCTTTGAACCCCACTTTTATATAGTAAAACTGGGATTTACAGCGGTAAATCTTATTTTTCTTATTTCTGCTCTAAAATATAGATTGTGGGTACTCGTTAGAACCGCCTCGATGCGGCGGTTCTAACGTGTGCCCACAAACTATATTTTGAGCAGAAATAAGAAAAATATCACAATTTTTCATCTTAAAATTTTTGTGTTTTATTTATTTATTTTTTTTTTTGCGACAAAGTTTGCGATGTATTTGTACAGGTGTGTTTTCATATTGAGCATATAAGCAAATTTCTTTCTACAAGGATCTAGAATGTTCTCTGAACATTAAGCAAACACGCCTATACAAATACATTGCCACCTTTATCGCCGAAAAAATGAAAAGTTTATGATTAAAAATTGCGATATTTTCCTTATTTCTGCTCCAAATATAGATTGTGGGCACTCGTTAGAGCCGCCTCGATGAGGCGGTTACCGCCTCGATGAGGCGGTTCTAACGAGTACCCACAATCTTTATCTTAGAGCAGAAATAAGAAAAATAAGGTTTACCCCCGGAAACCCCAGTTTTACTATATAAAAGTGGGGTTCGAGGGGGTCAAAATTATATAGGCGTGTTTTCGTGATGATCTATATAAGGAGAAAGATTTGATTTTCTTTAGTTCAGTTTGGCAGCATTTTTTTTTTTTCTTTTTTTTTTTTTTGTCTGTTTGTTTTTTCAATGAAAATCTTCTTCTAAATTCTGAATTGGATTACTTAATGATTATTATTCATTATGGGCTTTATGCTCATTCTGTGGGGAGCAGACAACCGAATTTTAAGGATATTGAAAAACAGAGATAAGTAGAAATTCGGTTCAAACATTTTTGTAAATAAATTTTATTATTACTATTATTATTATTATTATTAAAGAACTTGTCTGCTTTTTCGCTTTCACTTCCTATCTGCTACTTTTGGCTCGTAACACATGTACATGTACGTGTTTGCAAATCCCGAACACGAGCTGTTTTTTATTATGATTTTTTTTTTCGTGATTTTGATCTTTTGACGCGTACATGTACTATTGCCACCTGCCCCCGTGGGCAACGCTGTCTTTGAAAATTTTGAGACGCTAATGTGATAAATGCTTTAAACAGTCGTGCAGAATATTCCAGATGAGACCCTAATCCGATAAATGCTTAAAACGCCCATACACGAGACAATGGGGGTAATCTCATGTTGCAGAGTCACGCTAAAATACTTGATAGCTCTAGTATGCCCACTCTATGGCCTTTTGTCTGCTTACGAAACAATAATCGCCCCCGCACATCGGGGCTTTGAGAAATACACTGGGCTTCCACGCAGAGCTGATACCGACCGCATATGGGTACTGGTAATCCGCTTAGAACGTCTAAGCCTGCCCAGGAAAATTGCGGCGAGTCGACCCGTCCATGCTTATAAACCCTATTGGTTTCATTGGGCGGCAGGGATTGAGATGTCATTTCATCTCAATGTCGGGTAAAAGTCCCACAAAATTGGAAGCAACGTCTCCAAAATGACATAAATAGTGTTGACGGGGACGTTAAACCGCAAATCAAAGTGATCGCAGTTGCACTGAACTTCAGCCATGCATGTGATTGTTCATCGCAATAACACGCCTACATAATTTTGACCCCCTTGAGCCCCACTTTTATGTAGTAAAACTGGGGTTTGCAGGGGTAAACCTTATTGTTCCTATTTCTGCTCTAAAATATAGATTGTGGATACTTGTTAGAGCCTCCTCGCTGAGGCGGTTCTTGCGAGCACTCCGCCTCGCTGAGGCGGTTTAACGAGCACACACAACCTATGTTTGCAGTATTTACATATATAAGATATTTTTTACGGAATTTCATCAGAAAAATGGCCATTTTGGAGCTGTGTAAAATGCACCTATTCGCACGGGTGTGTTATCGTAATGTTGAGCGCCGTCATGAGAAAACCTGTTGTTGCCAGTTGTGGTCAACAACGGTGCAGACCACCCTGCACGTCCGCACAATCCATCTAGATGCCTCCGTGGTGTAGTGGTAACGATACCCGCCTTGTAAACCAGGGATCGCAGGATCGATCCCGGGCTCCTCCAGACTTTCGGATGAGTCTTTAAACCGAGGTCTCATCTCCGTATGACCTTAGCTGTTGGCGGGACGTAAAACTCAAACACTCACTCACTCTATCTATCTATCTATCTATCTATCTATCTATCTATCTATCTATCTATCTATCTATCTATCTATCTATCTATCTATCTATCTATCTATCTATCTATCTATCTATCTATCTATCTATCTATCTATCTATCTATCTATCTATCTATCTATCTATCTATCTATCTATCTATCTATCTATCTATCTATCTATCTATCTATCTATCTATCTATCTATCTATCTATCTATCTATCTATCTATCTATCTATCTATCTATCTATCTATCTATCTATCTATCTATCTATCTATCTATCTATCTATCTATCTATCTATCTATCTATCTATCTATCTATCTATCTATCTATCTATCTATCTATCTATCTATCTATCTATCTATCTATCTATCTATCTATCTATCTATCTATCTATCTATCTATCTATCTATCTATCTATCTATCTATCTATCTATCTATCTATCTATCTATCTATCTATCTATCTATCTATCTATCTATCTATCTATCTATCTATCTATCTATCTATCTATCTATCTATCTATCTATCTATCTATCTATCTATCTATCTATCTATCTATCTATCTATCTATCTATCTATCTATCTATCTATCTATCTATCTATCTATCTATCTATCTATCTATCTATCTATCTATCTATCTATCTATCTATCTATCTATCTATCTATCTATCTATCTATCTATCTATCTATCTATCTATCTATCTATCTATCTATCTATCTATCTATCTATCTATCTATCTATCTATCTATCTATCTATCTATCTATCTATCTATCTATCTATCTATCTATCTATCTATCTATCTATCTATCTATCTATCTATCTATCTATCTATCTATCTATCTATCTATCTATCTATCTATCTATCTATCTATCTATCTATCTATCTATCTATCTATCTATCGGTCACATTGACCATTACTCGCAGGTGTACATTACGTACACACCAGGCTTTCATGCAGAACGCACACACAGTAACCATGTGGTCTTTAACCCTTTTTGTACCAAATGGAATCTTCCTCCTTACATATAGCATGAGTCCATTTCAAAATTTAGGGGTGTCAGGTTGTGTTTTCTTCTTCAAAATTGATTAGGAAAATGGCTGAACTTTTTTGCAAACACTACGGTAGGCCCTGATCAGACGCCGACTGCACTGTTTGCCAGGGTACCCGTTTTGGGGTTTCTGGGACTAAATGGGTTAACCTGTGCAGGAATTGAATCGCCCTTCACAGGGGGGCCTTCAGTTAAAGTCCTGATCAGATGGACGGTGCACTTTTTGACATTCATCCCTGCAAATGAAGCCAGTGGAGCGTGTTCGGACACCGGATCGAACCGGGGGCCTCAAGCACCAGAGGTAAATGCACTTACCACTGTCCTATCACGCTGCTAAACAGACTGTGGTAACTGGTTAAAACTGCCATTGAGTATCCACAATCTATGTTTTTGAGCAGAAATAAGAAAAGCTAGTGTATACCCCTGTAAACCCCAGGTTTATTACATAACAGTTGGGTTTAAGGGGCTCAAAATTACAAAGGTGCGTTTGTGTGATATGTACGGCTTTCGCATGGGGTTCGAAGTTTAAATGCAAGAAAAGAATAGCACATATTTGCTTGCTTGCCGCATGCGGCTGTCGAAAATACTACAATTCTTTCTTGCGGCCAAGATTCTGCAAGGCAGTCGCAAGAATGCCGACGTCGTTTGTATGTGCACCCACCGATTGACAGTTAATGCATCAGTCATTTGTTTCCACCGCACACCCCATTCCAAACACATGCGGATAGATGGGGGATGGCCGGGCTAATGTGCGAATCTATAAGTTTTGAATAGGGTCTCAAAATATATGACACTGATTAAGGCAAGGTCTTATTATAATGTACATGTAGTGGGAAATAATTTAGAGCGCCACACACAAAAGCAACTGTTCTGATTACTAAAAATCGGTTTCTGAATCCGATTACAATTCTGATTAACGAGTCTGATTACTAAATACTAAATGTAATAAAACAGCGATCCATCCAAAAACCTAAATCTGCAGACTATTGGTTCATGAGACAGTGCTGCCACAAGCGACATGCTCCCAGCTTTTAGGAAGCGAACATTAAGCGATATTTGCTGACAGGAGATATTTCAAGCAGCTTGCCTTAATTTAGTAATAATATAGGACTTGGTGAATCTATCTTCGTTTATGACGACCTACCATCCTCAGTTGCTATTTCAGGAAATTCTTTCCTTTTATAGTAAACACTAATTCGTATTATTTCTGCCAGGGTCGCTATTTATCATTACGTGACATAGCGCATCCTTTTATATCTCTAAAACGGCTATTTTTTTCTGGCGAAATTTTTTGATATATACAGTCGAACTTCGATGGCTGGAACCAATTTGGGACCATGAAAATTTGTTCGAGACAGCGGTAGTTCGAGCCACAGAGGGATACTATTAGTGCCATACCAGGAGGCATAATGGAGATAATTGTGGATATCTTTTCGGTATTCTGCATTATAAATGTATGTTGTGTGTACTCATTAGAATCGCCTCATCGAGGCGATTCTAATGAGTACACACAGCATACATTTGCAAGATAAATGAAGAAAATCTTCCTAAATTACCCCTATATCGTATTTGGAGGAACTCCCTGCGGACTTAAGAACGGGTTCGACTCATCCATGGTAAACGAGCCATCGGAGTTCGAGCCATCGAAGTTTTACTGTATATTTCTTAACTCTTAACCTAGGTTGCGGGTGCTCTGTAGAACTGCTTCTGTGAGTACCCACAACCTACGCCTTGGAGCAAAAGTTTTGTTTTGTTTGATATGAGGTTTAACATCCCCGTCAACACTCTATAGTTCAGACATTGCTTCCAATTTTGTGGGACTTTTAACCAACATTTAAATGAAATGACATCTCAAGCCCTGTCGCCCAATGAAACCAATAGGGTTTATACATGTAAGCATGAACGGGCCGACTTGCACCGCTTTGCCTGAGCAGGCTTAGAGGCTCGAAGCGGTTAACAGTACTCGTGTGCGGTCGGTTTCAGAACACCAAAACGACGTCCAAACGTTTTACCCCTTTTGCCTCCTGGAAGTTGTCCTCAGTGGCTCGAACTATCCCTAACTCGAACAGATCTTCGTGGCCCTAACGGTGTTCGAGCCATTGAAGTTCGACTATACATCCAAATTGCGATGACCCCATGTTTGAGGCCATGAAAATTTGTTTCAGACAGGGCTATATTGAGGGATAATCGTAGTCCGGATGCATGATGGGGATATCTCTTCCATTTCCTTTAAAACAAAGGTATGTCGTGTGTACTCATTAGAATCGCCTCATCGAGGCGATTCTAATGAGTCGACACAACATACTTTTCAAGAAAAAATAGCATTATCTCTTTATTATCCCAAACATATTATACTGAGGGATTGCAGGGATATATTTGCCATTTCTTTCAAAATAAAGGTATGTCGCGTGTACTCATTAGAATCGCCCCATAGAGGCGAGTCTAATGAATACACAATGCATTTCAAGATAATCTTACATTACCTCTTAATAATCCGAAATATATTTATACAGTCAACCCTTTTTAGCTCACCGGAACTTTTGTTCCGGTAAGCTATTCTACTACCCCCGGCGTCGGCCTCGGCGTCGGCGTCGGCGTCGGCGTCCACAAATGTTAAAGTTTTGCGTAAAAGTTTTTAGAAGCTCATTTCTTTTTTATGCCTACATGGATTGAGTTTATATTTGGTATGATGTTAGATACTGGTCTATAGTTTTTATTTGCAATATCAGCAGCCATATCCGTGACCTTGGGGTCAAGGTCACAGACTTAGAATTCTAATTTTCAAGTTTTTGTGTAAAAGTTTTTAGGAGTTCATTACTACTTTACCTTCAGATGGATTTAGTTCATACTTTATCTCAATTATTATGCAGCAGCATCAGCTCTCATGACCGTAACCTTGGGTCAAGGCCACATACTTTGAATTTTTATGGTAATTATGGTAATTTCTTTGTTTTATCATAACTTTGGAGCCGTTTCAGATAGAGCCTTCATATTTAGCATGTGGGTTCCTTGTGACATTACCTTCCCACACATACAAAAAAATTTCGACCTGTAACCATTACCGTAACCATGGGGTCAAGGCCACATACTTTGAATTATTATTGTAATTATGGTATTTTTTTTTGTTTTATCATAACTTTTGAACCGTTTGAGATAGAGCCTTTATATTTGGCATGTATGTTCCTTGTGACATTGTCTTCCCACTCGTACAAAAAAAATGACCTTGACCCTTGACCTTTTGACCTACTTATCATAACTTTTTAATCGTTTGAGATAGAGCCTTCATATTTGGCATGTATGTTCCTTGTGACATTGTCTTCCCACTCGTACAAAAAAATGACCTGTGCCCTTGACCTTTTGACCTACTTATCATAACTTTTTAACCGTTTGTCTTAGTGACTTTGTTTCTATTATGAGCCTGAAAATTTGACTTTGCACGACTAGTCAAAGCGCGACTTCCGGTGAGCTACCCTGTCCGGCGACAGGTCTTGTTATATTGACATTTGATATAACGACATAACTCCTTAAAACGACGATTTCAAGATGAGAGTGGCTGACTGAGCTATTCACGAATATTGTATTTGTTACTCCCAAAAATGATTGTGTGGATAGATGTTAGAATCGCCTCGGTGAGACGATTCTAACAAGTGTCCACAACATTTGTTTCTTGGAGTAATTGTGGGGGGATATCTTGTAATACATATTTTACTACTCCTTATGGCCCCGCCCAAAGGGGCTTGAAGAAATATATGGGCTGCATGATGCTTCCACGCAGAGCTGAATCCGGCCCGCACACTAGTACTGGTAAACCGCTTAGAGGATCTAAGCCTGTCAAGGAACCGCGGTGCGAGGCGGACAGCCCATGCTAATAAACCCTGTTGGTTTCATTGGGCGACAGGGCTTGAGAAGTCATTTCATCTCAATGTCGGGTAAAAGTCCCACAAAATTGGAAGCAACGTCTCCAAAATGAGCTTTACAGTGTTGATGGGGACGTTAAACCACAAATCAAACAAATACTAGTCCTTATTGGGATTCTTTATCGACAAAGTCCTTTGGGATCATTGATTCCATTGTGGAATTTTTAAAATATTTAAGGGTCACTGATGAGGCCTAATTGGCCGAAACTAGCTAGTCTGATCCGGAAAACATGTGTACCCCGCATTTTCCAGTTCTGTGGTGTATTCCCTTTTAAAGGATAACCCTTTTATAGAACACATTTATAATGGCAAACAGTAAGGGGAAATCACTGCGGTATAACGAGGGCCCCCTGTATCTAAAATTAATGCAAATGACCATAGGGGCTGAAAATTTTGTTTGTTTGTTTGATTGATTTGAGGTTTAATGTCCCCGTCAACACTGGAAAGGTCATTTTGGAGACGTCGCTTCTAGTTTTGTGGGACTTTTACCCGACATTGAGATGAAATGACATCTCAAGCCCTGCCGCCCAATGAAACCAATAGGGTGTATAAGAATGGACGGTCCGACTCGCACCGCTTTGCATGGGCAGGCTTAGATGCTCTAAGCGGTTTACCAGTACTCGTGTGTGGTCGGTTTCAGCTCTGCGTGGAAGCATCATGCAGCCCTCTATTTCTTCAAGCCCCGATAGGCGGGGACCGGCCGCATGTATCTACAATTATTGAAAATAACCATAGGGGCTGTAGAACAAGTTCGAAGGAGCCGTGTTAAACGAGACATCAGTGTTCGAACCATCGAAGTTGCACTTTTTAATGGCGCAGTATGTTTGCGACAGGAGCAATATAATGTTTCATTAACGAACTTCTGTACAAGAAAGTTCCGTTATCAACATCACGTCCCATCACCCTAGAAAAGAAGTCCGTTTACACTAGAACGACATCTTGTTAATGACTTACATAATCAACGCATTGAAATCGATGTGACGCAGGAATATATGACGGAAACTGTGTCGGGGCCCATTATACACTCTAAAAGCTGATGGCATCGACAAAGGTTTCACATAATTGATACTCAGAGACTGCATTGACTACCGGGAATAATACTCTTAGAATTTCATTTCAATCTTTATATCATCGAAATCTGGCTTTCAGACTAGCCAGAATTAAGACGTGTTCTTCTGATAACATATTTAAAAGATTTCCATTATTTTTTCTTTGTGTTTTCTATACGCCTATTGGCCTCTAGTTGAGAGACCACCTTCGGGACTGTTCAAAAGTGGTCTTAAAGACCACTTTTGAACTGTCCCGAAGGTGGTCTGAATATAGGAATGTTACGGTACTGTATTTCATTTGAATCTTGTACTTGATACATGTAATGCTTATGAATTTTCTGTGATTTATGATACCTGATTTTCTCGGAGGAACACACTTGAAATTGTATCTCCTACGTTTGTGCTGAACGCATTTATGTAAATATGCCGAGTGCCTCAGAAAGGAGATACTGGCAAACATTGAAAACCCCAATTAGACATGACAAAATGCACCGTCTGATCGGTTTCTTAACTGTTTGCTACGAGTACTACAACGGTTTTTGAAAGTTGGTTTGTAAATCCAAGCTTCTAAGTCAACTGGTTCTGGTCCACCACCGCTTCCGCTACGCATTCGCTTAATACAAATAGTCCTTATGACCCAGCATGACGGCACTGCGGCTTGCATGGATCTATCTATCTATCTATCTATCTATCTATCTATCTATCTATCTATCTATCTATCTATCTATCTATCTATCTATCTATCTATCTATCTATCTATCTATCTATCTATCTATCTATCTATCTATCTATCTATCTATCTATCTGTCTGTCTGTCTGTCTGTCTGTCTGTCTGTCTGTCTGTCTGTCTGTCTGTCTGTCTGTCTATCTATCTATCTATCTATCTATCTATCTATCTATCTATCTATCTATCTATCTATCTATCTATCTATCTATCTATCTATCTATCCATCCATCCATCCATCTATCCATCCATAGCACTTGCGGGTATTTTGTGCAGTTGCGTGTCAGTGAGATCGTAGGAGGGGGAAAATGTGAAAGTGAGGCAAGATTGAAAGAAAGACAGAGTGGAGTTAAAAGCAGATTAAAAATATAGTGATTGTCGTTGAAGTTTGAAATGCTTGATTGCTTAACCCTTGTCCTGCTGAATATTCAAATATGCCACACCCACTACTAATTATCAACCAATCAGATAACTTGATGCAAATTATTGCAACAAATTCACAATCTTAATGACAAACAATGCAGATCCTGATCAGATGGCTTCTTCAGAAGCCATCTGATCTGGATCTACATTGTTTCAAAGAAAAGGCATATACGAGTTCAGCAGGACAAGGGTTAAGACTATTTGACAAATAAACTGACGCTGAATAATGGGTTCTAGAAGAAATATTTATCCGGAACTATTTTGCTACGCCGTTGCGTATTTACATGTATTTATATACTGGCTTCATGACCAACATTATTCTTGGAACTATATTCTTCCACTCCCGGCTCTACTAGATTTAATTTTGTAAAACCAACTGTAAACGAAATAAATCGAAACAAATTAAGCCTTTGTGTTCACCAAAGACAGATCATCATGTTACCAAGTCCGTGTAATGAACAACCATTTAAATAGAGAAAACCGTGGTTTACAGAGGTAAATGTACATGTATACAAAAATATATCATATATCTGCTCCAGGTCATAGTTTGTGGGTACTCGTTAGAACCGCCTCAATGTGGCGGTTCTAACGGGCACCAACAGTCTATGTTTGGAAGAAAATATCACGATTTTATTTTTAGAAAAAGGAGACCGTTTTGGAGATAAAAACAAAAGTTTATGTCAAAAAAAAGTTTATATAACACACAGTGATGGTAAAACAAACCCATATTTGTCTTCCTTGCGCGCACATGAGCGAAGACCTCTTTTCGCTTGCAACGACCATGTGTCATTTGAAACGTGCTAGGGAAAGCGGCTTCTTCACGCAGTAAGGTTTTGTTTGTTTGTTTTGGAGTTTAACGGCCCATTCAACACTTTAGCTCATTTCGATCCGGTCATTTTACCTATTCACACTTTTCCTGGCCAAGCTTATATGTAAGCTGTTAACAAGTACAGTGCACATTCTTTCGCCAGAAACTGACAAATTGCCTTCTTGAAACAGCGGAAGTGTAAGTATGACGATAGGAAAGATTCCATGATCAATCTCCATGAAAGAATGTTACCGACCCCGTCCGTTATCGAACCCGGGCCCTCCTCCTGATCACAAGTAAGACGCGCATTTCATCAGATACCCAGGTCGGCTAACGCAGTAAGTAAGTTGTAAGGTTTTACTCTGATTAAGTTTGTGTACATGCTTATTTGAGTCTACACTGAGCGCATGTATACGAAGACAAGCGGCTCCGAGACGTCATAACTACAGTCGAACTTTTATGGCTGGAACATTTTTCGGCACAGGTGAAGTTTTAGCTATTTAGTGTTATTCATAGCCTAGGCCAGGAGGCATGACAGGGGTATCTTTTCTATTTTCTTTTAAATAAAGGTATGTCGTGTGTGCTCAATAGAATCGCCTCGTCGAGGCCGTTTTGTTTGATTTGAGGTTTAACGTCCCCGTCAACACCGTAAAGGTCATTTTGGAGACGTTGCTTCCAATTTTGTGGGACTTTTACCCGACATTGAGATGAAATGACATCTCAAGCCCTGTCGCCCAATGAAACCAATAGGGTTTATTAGCATGGACGGTCCGCCTCAGACCGCGGTTCCTGGACAGGCTTAGATCCTCTAAGCTGTTTACCAGTACTAGTGTGCGAGGCTATTGAGTACACACAACATACGTTTCAAGATATCATCTCTAAACCATTACAATAACACATCCGTGTGACACACAGCATATTCATATTTGAAAAACGGTCATTTTTATACGATTTTTTTTTTATATTTGATTTATGAATGCCTTAAATTTAGACTATGGGTGCTCGTTATAATAGAACCAGCTCAGTGAGGCGGTTCTAACGAGTATCCATAACTCATGTCTTGGAGCAGAAATGAGAAAAAATATACCCCTGCAAACACTACTTTTCTACATATAAAATATGGTGTAGAGGGTTGTTTATATCACGGACTTGTTAACTTGATGTACATATATTGAGCCCCGCCAAGCGAATTTGTGTCTTCGAGCATTCGGTCATGACAAATTTTAACTGCACACTGATGCCCAGCCATTCAGAGGGGCCAGGGATATGGCTTTCTGTCTGAAGGTTCCTCTTGATTCACTGCTTGTATGAGCGAGCAGCGAAGGTTCTGGCGAGACTGCGCGGATGCGCAGGCTCGCCTGAACATTCGCTGCTCGCATAGGCGACAAGTACCAAAATCGCTTGACGGGGCCCTATTGATATCTGCAGTTTTTGGAAATATCATATGAACTGAAGAACAGGCTCGAAACATGCGTGGTAAACGGGGCATTGGTGTTCCAGCCATCGAAATTCCAGTGTTTAATTGCGCAGTATGTTTGCGACAAACCCAATACAACATTTGATTAAAGTTCTTCTGCACCAGAAACATCACGTATCATTACCCCAGAAAAGAAAACCGTTGACACTAGAGCTACATGTACATTCTGATAATGGCTTACACAATCAACGCGTTGGAATCGATGAGACGCAAGAAGTCTGTCTCGGAGCCCATTATAAACTCTACTAGATGATGGCAACGACATAGGTTTGACATAATTGATATTGGCTACCGGGAATAATATTCTTGGTATTCCATTTGAGTCATCCACTTGATACAGCGCGGCCCCCGCCCATCGGGACTTGAAGAAGTATGTGGGCTGCATGATGCTTCCACGCAGAGCTGAATCTGACCCGCACACGAGTACTGGTAAACCGCTTAGTGTATCTAAGTTTGCCCAGGCAAAGCGGTGCGCACGAGTCGGACCGTCCATGCTTATAAAGCCTATTGGTTTCACTTGGCGACAGGGCTTGAGATGTCATTTCGTCTCAATGTCGGGTAAAAGTCCCACAGAATTGGAAGCAACGTCTCCAAAATGACCTTTACAGTGTTGACGGGGACGTTAAACCTCAAATCAAACAAAAACTTGATACAGTGACACCAGCAACCATTAAGGCTAGTTCTTCTTTTCAAATCCTTTTCACCCTTCTCTTGCTGAATATTCAGTTTAGCCACACCCATTTCTGACTTTGAACCAATCAGATCCCTTGATGTAATTTATTCCTACAAATTCATAAATTGAATGTCAAACAGTGTAGATCCTGATCAGATGGCTTCTTCAGAAGCCATCTGATCTGGATCTACACTGTTTGCAAAGATAGAAAGATAGGGGTTGTCGTTAACAGCAAGATAAGAGTTAAATGATTTCGGTCTTTCGTTCTTTTAGTTTTTCTACACCCATTGTCCTCTAGTAAGAGTTGTCCTTTACTAAGAGACCACCTCTTGTAGTGTTCTAAAGGGTCTTAAAGACCTTTTTCGAACAGCCTCGAAGGTGGTCTATATATAGGAACTATATAGTAGGATCCTTTAGCTTGATATTTCGTTTGCATCTTATGATTTTCGATTGTCGCCTTTCCTTACTAGTTTGTACCTAAAGAACAGTGAGACTCCACAAGAGTCTTATAAGCTATTCGCTTATTGTACAGTGATGTTTGAGAAACTTACAAAAACTGATAAATAAATAAATTATGTATTCCCATCTAAAATATATCATTGTCTTAGCCGAGCAGCTTTTGTAAAGATATCCCATGACATTTTTCATTTTGAAAAAAATAGCAATTATTAATTGCTTCTTTTTTGGAAGAATGAATGTGCGGATTCTCTCAAATTATGCACTGGAAAACTAGGCATTCTCTCCTTTCCACTGATTTCAAGAAGTGAGGTTGTCCGTTTCTGGCAAATGAAAGTGCACTGTACTTTTTTATAATTACCAAATTACCATTTATGTATAACTTTCCTTGGGATAAGTGTGGTTAAACTGACTGGTTGGATATAACCTCAGTAATGTTGACTGGGTCGTAAAACGTCAAACAAACCAAACGAGAACAACGGGGGAATGAATCGTCACGAAAACTCTCTTATATAATTTGGACCCCCTTAAATCCCACTTTTATATGGTAGAACCGTGGTTTACAGTGGTGTACACTATTTTTCTTATTTCTGTTTAAAAACATAGATTGTGGGTGCTCGTTAGAACCGCCTCGGTTGGGCGGTTCTAACGAGTTTCCACAATCCATATTTTGAGCAGAAATAAGAAAGACATCACATTTTTTACCTTAAAATTTCCGTTTTTCGGGGGTAAAATTCGCAATGCATTTGTATAGGCGTGTTTTCGTTATGACAGTTTACTCTTGGAAGGCAGCACTAATTTATGTATTTATTATCAATTTTTTGACAACATATATACATACAGAGTACATACATATGCATCAAAGGATTGGATGTAGGCTCAGCATATACGTATCCTCTCCTTGATGACCGGTACATATATGATATACATTCATAATCAAAAACATTACTTATATATAAATATCCGAACAGCTTTGAAGCTATTGAGACAAAATATGAATGCCATTTTACACGTACGTTGTCATGACTAAACATAATCAGACTTTTATGAACAGACAATTACAGTTAGGAGAGAGGGAGAGAGAGAGAGAGAGAGAGAGAGAGAGGGGGAGAGAGAGAGAGAGAGAGAGAGAGAGAGAGAGAGAGAGAGAGAGAGGGTGGGGCACTTGCACTTGAGGCAGCACTAATGACCATGGTAATGACGACATCATCATAGCAACAGATAAGGTTGGTATTTTGTGATAATTGAAGGATAGTTTTTCTTATTTCTCCATATAAACCTATGTTATGGATATTCATTAGAACCACCTCACCCACAACATAGGTTTTTATGGAAACTTGACAAAAACTATCTTTCAGTTATCTCAAAATCTTATTATGAAAACATGCCTTTACAAATACAATGTAAATTTTACTGCCTAAAAACAAATTTTTTAGATGAAAAATTGCGATATTTTTGCTCAAAATATAGATTGTGGGTACTCGTGAGAACCGCCTCATCGGGGCGGTTCTAACGAGTACCCACAATCTATACTTTAGAGCAGAAATAACAAAAATAATGTTTACCCCTGCAAACCCCAGTTTTCGTATATAAAAGTGGGGTTCGAGGGGGTCAGAATCATATAGGCGTGTTTTCGTGATGTGTTGGTATGAATTCATCAATATTTGTTCAAAACGCACGGCCCCGGGGGCTTAAAGAAATAGATAGGCTGCATGATGCTTCCACGCAGCGCTGAAACCGACCGCACACGAGTACTGGTACGAGTTGGACCGTCCATGCTTATAAACCCTTTGGTTTCATTGGGCGACAATGTTTGAGATGTCATTTCATCTTAATGTGGGGTAAAAAACCTAACAGCTTGGAAACAACGGCTCCAAAATGACCTATACGGTGTTAAACCCCAAATCAAACAAAACAAATTATTCAAAAACCTCTCTGTTTCAGAAACAAAAGTTCTGACACCTGGGGCGTGCCGCACTGGCTCAAAATTATGCAACTGGCATAAACCACGTGACAGCGGCTACTTTTTACTCTCAGAAGACACTATCAACAGTATAGAGCTAACAAAGATGGATAGTGGTAGTGATGATGATGATGACAGCTTTTATACCGAGGATGGCGAGTCGTCGCCACTACGCAAACATAAAGGTAAGACGAGCTCATCAGGTTAAGGAATTCGTGTAATGTAAAACCTTGTACACCCCACTTTTTCAGAGAAAAGTGGGGATTATGGGGTATTCATTATTTTACTTAATTATGCTAAAACAAAAACCCAGATTGTGGGTACTCGTTAGAACCACCCTATTGATGCGGTTCTAACGGGCACCCACAATCTTTATTCCACAGATGGTGGGTACTCGTCAGAACCGCGCCAATGAGACGGTTCTAACGAGCACGCACAATCTCTATTCAGACAGGAAACAAGAAAAAATCCATCAGAAAAAAATTGTAGTACTAGAGATAGGAACGACGCCATTTTACTTGACGTGCGTCATATCGCAATGAGATTGGAATGCCCTTCCCGATTCGATTATTTCGACAGCTGAAGGTGCTGATGATTGTGTAGCTAAATTTACTTCTTTGGTTAGAGCTAGGGACTAACTTCCCACATCACAGGTCCTGGTGTATGAATGTCATTTGACGTGTCACCAGTAACAATTCTGATCCTACATGTACATGTGGCTGCATATATTGTTTCCGCGTAGGGCTGTATCCGACCGAACTTTTGAGTACTGGTAAATCGTTAAGAAAATTATGAGCGTATGGTCCGTCCCTTAAGTCCTAGCTGTTTCTTTGAGCGGTAGGGCTTGAGATATCATTTCATCCCAATTTGGCAATATCTCGAAAAAGTCCTACAAAATCGGAGGCATTTTATGAACAACTCCGTGAAATGACCCCCACCCCACCCCAAAACCCCACTGTCTTCAGAGAAACCTTGGGTTTGTCGGGGTATACATTATTGTTCATATTTTTGCTCCAAATCATAGGTTGTTGGTGCTCGTTAGAACCGCCTCATCATAGGTTGTGGGTACCCGATTGAGAACGAGCACCCACAACTTATGTTTGTAGTATAAATAAAATGAATATCATCAGAAAAGAAGCTATTTCGGAGATGCGAAAAAATGCACTATGACGCGTAAAACGAGGTTTCCGATCGTAAGACCTCCGATTTACCTCCCCAAATGATAATTTTGAATACAGTTATCCCCTTAATAGGAACACAGAAGTACTTACCAATTTAAAGAATACAATCAATTTATCCACCAAGACGGTGATGCTTCCAAGAATAACGCGTTGCCATATTTGGCATTCTTAAATTACAACGACGTCACTTTCAAACACGACCTAATTTAGAAATACGTCTCAAGTTAAAGTTCACATAATTCGTTGGAAATCGATATCGTTTTTCCGAGTAACATCACGCCCTTCGCCCTCTGCCATTTACAAACCAGAATCCAATTCCCTTCTATCCAATATTACCATGGAAACCGATTGAAAATTTGTCCAAGTAGACGGGAAACCGCCATCTTGGGGCATGTGGGAAATTAATTGTGATACTGATGAAAGACAGGGACGATTTGTAAACGTTTATTGTGCATGTTCTTAAGTTATGACAGACTGGTACAAAATGATTGGATCTTCTATGTGTATTCTCAAATCATTTAAGGTAAGATATTGCATGATGTTAGATATTATATGACTTTGGCTTGTCTACGATCAATGACCCCAAAAATACCATCAGTGTGACATAGTGAATTCTTTCATATCTCCAAATTCTTATTTATTCTGATGAAAGGTTGTGACATTTTCTAATTAATGATCCAAACATAGGTTGTGGGTGCTCGTTAGAACCGCCTCATTGAGGCGTTTCTAACGAGTACCCACAACCTATGTCCTCTGGTAAAATTAGGAAAAAATAATGTATACTTATGTAAACCATAGGTTTTTTGTATAAATTGGGGCTTACATTTGTGATCGTTACAAGAACTTTCTAACGTAATGAGAAAAAATCCTCACAAGGGCAAATCCATATATGATATACAGGATTTTACAGGAGTGCTCATGTATTAGTGAATTTATTAAACGAGTTAACGAGCATTTTATCTCTTTTCCTCAACGAGTTTGGAAATCTTATAATACATGAGCACACATGCAACATTCTATTTCACGTATGACATTTATAACGCAGTTTATTCACGATTTGTTTACAAAAATGTCAATATTCCACCATAAGCAACCACGACGTCGTTAAGGACGTTGGACGTGTAATGTTACGGGTCGTATCTAACTAATTTGCATATTTCATCCACTATTGGATTACGGAATTTATTACATGGCGTTACTACATTCTCAAACGCGCCGTCATATGTTAGAAAGCTATATTGCATGTCCCTAAAAAGCATTTTCGCTAAAAAAGGTGAATCAGTTTCTTTATTTCTGCTCCAATCAGATTGTTGGTGCTTCATTGAAGCGGTTGATTGATTGATTGTTTTGGGTTTAACGACACATCAATCATTGAGGGCCATTATGTGTCGTCTCCCAGAGAAAGGGAGAAGACAGATAGAAAAGATAGTAGAGAAGATGAAAGTGAGAGTAAAATGAAGGGAAGTGTAGAAACCGAAGAAATAACAACATCCAACCTCTACCTTTGCCTGTTGTAAGGACGACAGGCCTTTTTTTCAAGTGTAAGCCCATAAACGGTTGAACGCCCCAGTGACGCAAGATAGACGTCACTTTTGCCTCACCCAACCACCCGAGGTACTAACGAGTACATATACCTATTTTCATTTTTATCAAACATTTAGTGCATTGAAAAACCCATTTTCACCTATAGAATACGGTTTACATGTGTAGTCTGCATTCGAATCGTTATCATGATACATGCAAAGTAAATTTTTGTTTGTTTGCATTACGGTAACCCACCCGTGTGGCATAGTCCATTTTTTTTACATCTCCAAAATGGCTACTTTTCTTGTGAAAATCCGTGATATTTATCTTATTTATACTGCAATAAAAGGTTGTGGATACTCATTAGAACCGCCTCATTGAGGTGGTTCTAACGAGTATCCACAACCTATGTCTTGGAACAGAAATAAGAAAAATAATGTATACCCTTGTAAACCCCAGTTTTCTCTATATAAAGTGCGGTTTAGAGTGGCCCTTATTGCACGGACTTGTTAACGTGATGGGTTTTCGACTTTAACGGTCAAGTCAACAATATTTAGGTCATGTCAAGCCGATTAATTTACTAAAACACATATAAAGAAAAAATTACTGAACAAACAAGAATAAGCAATAATAGCAAGTTAGTCATTCTTTAGAATTTCTATTCAGCGAGGGAGAGGTGGATTTGGCTGTTTTGTTTGATTTGAGGTTTTACGTCCCCGTCAACACTGTATAGATCAATTTGGAGACGTTGCTTCCAATTCTGTGAGACTTTTACCCGACACTGAGATGAAATGAGATCTCAAGCCCGGTCGCCCAATGAAACCAATAGGGTTTATAAGCATGGACGGTCCTACTCGCTCCTATGGAACGCCACGACTGTCACATGATGTTGAAAATTATTATGCGCGGTAGTTACACTATTTTGTGCTGTATTAACATTAATATGTTCAGTAGCAACATTATTATGTTCAGTATTAACCTTAATATGTTCAGTGGTAACAATGTTATGTTCAGTAGTAGCACTATTATGTGCAGTGGTAGCAGTAACATGTTAAGTAGTAACGTTAATTTGTTCAGTTGTACCTTTATTATGTGCAGTAGGAACATTATTATGTGCGGTAGTAATAGAGTTATGTTCAGTAAAAGCATTTTGTGCAGCAGAAACACTATTATCTTCAGTAGTAACATAATTATGTGCTGTAGGAACGTTATTATGTGCAGTAGTTACATAATTATGTTCAGTAAAAACATAATTATGTTAAGTATTAACAACATTATGCTCAGTGGTAACATCATTATGTTTAGTAGAAACATTAATATGTTCAGTAGTGACATTATTATGTTCAGTATTAACAACATTATGCTCAGTGGTAACATCATTATGTTTAGTAGAAACATTAATATGTTCAGTAGTGACATTATTATGTTCAGTAGTAACTGTTTTCGTTGTGGTTAATTTACTATTCGCCGTGGTTAATGAACTATTCGTTGTGGTTAATTTACTATTCGCTGTGGTAAATTAATAGGTTCAGCAGTTACTTTATTATGTGCAGTAGTAACAATATTATGTTCAGTGGAAACGTTAATATGTTCAGTATAAACATCATTATGTTCTGTAGTAACTTTATTCGCTGTGGTTAAGTTACTATTCGCTGTGGTAAATTTACTATTCGCTGTGGTTATTTTACTATTCGCTGATGGATAATATTTCTAATATAAGCAGTCGCCTGTGCACCGGTAGGATAAAATAAGACTGTAAACATTTGACTCAAAATGGCGGATAAAAAATGCTGCATCTGATCTGGGTCTACATTATTTGCTTAAACAACGAGGAAATTTAACCGCATCCATTTCTTGCTAGCAATGAATTAGGTGTACGGACTTTGACGGACCATTATGAGCAGTAGCTGCGCAAACCTTGGCGTCTGATCTGGGCCGCTAAGTGCGACGTCTGATCTCGGTCTACACTGTTTGCTTAATCAACGACGAAATTTAACCGCTATTTCTTGCTGCCAATGAATTAGATGTAAGGACTTTGACTGATTGACGGACCATGATGCTCAGACGCTGCAAAACTTGGCGTCTGATCTCGGCGCAAAATGCGACATCTGATCTAGTTCTATACTGTTTGCTTAAACAACGAAATTTAAGCGCATCCATTTCTTCCTGACGATTAATTAGGTGTACGGACTTTGAGCGATTTTACGGGCCATTGATTTTCTAACGAGATTAAAAATGTGTTAAATTAATTGTTAAATTAATTGCTTTAACTCATAATAAGTTGGCGTGTGCTGCTTACCTGGATTGAAATAGTAGAAAGACTTCATTCATTCAGTTGTAAAATCGTAAAAATTCCAGTCTGGTGATTCTGCAAAATGCCTGAGTATATTGATAACATGATTTGCTGTGAAAATCGTAAGTGCAAACTTTGGTTTTATAGAATATGTTTAGGTCTGAATTCATCATCGTATCAATGGCAGTGTCCGTCTTGTGAGCAGCAACATGTGTGACATCACAGAAAGCTGTGTAATGGAAACCCATGTAAATCCAACTTTATACAGAGAAAAGTAGGATTTACAAGGGGTGTGCAGTCTTTTTTTCGTTCTCACAAGTCGATATATTAAGGAAAACGAACTAATACCCCGGCATCCTGGATACAATCCGGGTTGTGGGTACTCATTAGAACTGCCTCATTGATGTGTATAAAAAGATTTTTTATATATTTTTTTTTAGAATTGAACTTAAAATTTTAACATATATCAATTGTTATCAATAAGTGATCACCACAAACCGAGATATTATTAAAACGCACAACTACCGCAAGATCCAGGACACATTCGGGAATTTCCCGGACAAATTAACTTCAGAAATGGACCCCTAAAATATTCAAAATGAAAAATATTTTTTAACTCTTTTTTAAAATTGAGCTAAAATTTTTATTTGATACTAATTTTATTAATTTCTGACCACCTAAAGTCGAGATATTAGGGTTAACGTATCAATACCCCAACATCCAGGAAAAAATCAGAGAATTTCCCGGACAAATTAACTTAAAAAATGGACCCCTGAAACGTTAAAAAAGTAAATTATTATTTTTTTATCTTTTATAATAGAGCTAAAAATTTTATTTGATACTATTTGTATTAATTTCTGACAACCCGAAGTGGAGATATTAGCGACAACACACCACTACCTCCAATTTCCCGGCGAATTCCCGGACAATTCCCGGACATTAGTGTGCACCTGACAATTGTATTATTCGCCGGACCTGACTGGCATTTCCGAAAACTGGTCGTTTCGGCCCAACAGGTGGTATCGACCAGGGCCCACTGACCCATCGTACGCAGTGCCCACACGTAAGATACTCTTACTGCACGATGCTTGCAGTGACGCTTACAAAAAAAAAACTAAACACTTTATTTTGATTGAAATGAAGCATTCGCTATGTTTGAAGCTTGTTATTGTGTTATTGCTCACAAAGCTGAAACAAAACGGTGTCCCGTCCTTCGGACAGGGTCATCAACTGGAGGCTGCCTATGCAGGTTAATTCAGGAATCTAAATGGTTGCTTGTAGGCCTTAAAACTGAAACCCAGACACGGGTATAGAAGTGCACAGGCTCATAACACTCTGAAATGAGGGAGATGAAGTATATATAAAGAAAAAAATAATTTTGAAGCCATTCAAGTGCTGAGCGCTTTTATTGATGGTAGCAATATTTTTCTTTAAAGAGAAACTAAAATTTGATATAGTTTTACAACTTCAGCTGCGATCATGTAATTCCAAGGATTGGAAAATACCAATTGACATGCACGGATCCAGAAGTTGACAACCTTGGGTACAAAGCCTCATTGGATCATTTATTTTCAGATCTAAATGGGAGACTCAGAGGAAGCTCCCTAATCTGTTTCTTCAAAGGTCTAAATCGCTAGTGTGATAATAGAGAAACCAAATAGTTTTAAGTACTCGAGGCCACTCGTGCCTCGGGACGTGTGTAGTAGAACATAGAGCCTCGATAATAAATAGAATTATTCCAGCGTCTACTCAACCACTTTCTAAAACTCATTCTAGAAGTAAAAATGAAATCCGTTAATTCAAAGTGCGTTCGGAAAGCAATCATCCTGGATATATGCCATCAGGCCCAACTCAGGACCAGCAATGACAATCATTAATTTTACAAACGGTTAATACCGGCAAATAACACTTTGGTTTCCCGCGTTTGTTTCTAATTCGACCGGTGCATAGGTGACTGCTTATGTTGAAATATTAACCGATCAGCGAATAGTAAATTTACCACAGCGAATAGTAAAATAAGCACAGCTAATAGTAAATTTGCCACACCGAATAATAAATTAACCACAGCGAAAAAGGTTACTACTGAACATAACAGTATTACTACTGAACATATTAATGTTAGTACTGAACATATAAATGTTAGTACCGCACACAATAATGTTTCTACTGAACATATTAATGTTAGTACTGAATATATAAATGTTAGTACCGCACATAATAAAGTTTCTACTGAACATATTAATGTTAATACTGAATATATAAATGTTAGTACCGCACATAATAATGTTTCTACTGAACATATTAATGTTAGTACTGAACATATAAATGTTAGTACCGCACATAATAATGTTTCTACTGAACATATTAATGTTAGTACTGAATATATAAATGTTAGTACCGCACATAATAATGTTTCTACTGAACATATTTATGTTAGTACTGAACATATAAATGTTAGTACTGCACATAATGATGTTTCTACTGAACATAATAGTGTTACTACTGAACATAAAAAGGTTACTACTGAACATATTAATGTTAGTGATGCGAATAATAGTGTAACTACCGCGCATAATAATTTTCAACATTATGTGACAGTCGTGGCGTTCCATACGCTCCGCTTTCGGTGTGAAGTTGGGTGCTATGTAGCTTTCAGTGCCGGGGCCTTTTGCTGCTTTGGCATATTGTGCTTGCAGCAGGTGCGGGATGGTGGTGGTTGGGGCTGAACTTTGGTTTGCTTCTGCTCTAGTCTACAAATACTCCTTATCTTTGGAGGCGGCTTGATATCGATGGCTGCTTGAAGACTCGGGCGTTAGCCGACCGGCTCTTGTCAGTTACTGCCGGGGTCGCGGGGAGGGATCTCACGTAATACTGATAAACCGCTTAAGAATCGAAGCCCGTTCAGGAACAATGGAAGTATCTGACCGGCCCAACATGACCTAAGCTATCGAGTGGGTCGTAAAACAATGAGAGAGTAAGAGAGAGACAGAGAGAGAGACAGACAGAGAAAGAGTGTTCCTACCTACTGTACACATACGTTGTTTCTGTCAATTATATCCGACTTTGTCTCCATTATAAAGTTGGAATAATGCCCCATAATAAATTTGGAATAAACATTACTTATTTACAAGCTGTAAACTTATTTACAAGCTTTAAATGGCGTCCATAGAAACAAAATATGCCATTTAAAAAAAAACTTTGATAACGTTTGTTTGATAAATGCCAGTAATGACATGGGTCTTATCAGTAGGAAAAAAGGAAATTGTAAAGATAAAGACGTACGCCATTCTATTAAAGAGCAAATTAATCTCTGAGGGGCTCGCCATTTCAAACAAATCAATAAACGATCTATTGCTTTATCAGTGAAAGATTTTGCCAAAAAAGGATATTAGTAATTTGGGACATTTTCTGTCTTGGTGTGTAGTTTCTGACTCAAAAACAAGCAGGTGAGTGAGTCTGATGTTATTTTTTGTTCCTATACTCGTGTGTTTGTTTGTTTGATTTGAGGTTTAACGTCCCCGTCAACGATGTATAGGTCATTTTGGAGACGTTGCTTCCAATTTTGTGGGACTTTTACCCGACATTGAGATGAAAAGACATCTCAAGCCCTGTCGCCCAATGAAACCAATAGGGTTTATAAGCATGGACGGTCCGATTCGCAAACCTCAAATCAAACAAACAAAACAAAATCAACTTCGATGCAGCGCAATGACATTGCATCGACGTCGATACGACGTTTCATACTCGCTGTGTAACGATGGATAAGCCCAGTAGGCGCAAGTCGCTTGGGCAACGTCAAATCAACGTCGGTACAACGTCATGACGTTAATGTGACGTTGCATAAACGGCATAACGTTGCACCAACGTTGATGTGACGTCACAATTACGTCATGTGTCTGCCTGGAGGTTTCTTCGTTCCCTACATGTATATATCTGTGGATATTCAAGAGTTTTGTACTTAGTGATTATTCGCCCCTTATGGGACCACGAATAGCTCGCGTATTTTTGGCGGGTCTTTCAAAGTGGTTGACAGCCTGAGTCACTGGAGAGATACAGTAAAATTCCTTTATTAGGACCACCTTTGGAACTGTTCAAAAGTGGTATTTAAGACCACTTTGAACAGTCCCAAAGGTGGTCTCTGACCAGAGGACACTGTGTGCAGAAAATAAAAGAAAGAATAACTGAAACTTTCTAAATAAGCTTTTAAAGGCAGAATTAGTTGCAATTTTTGGTGGTCTTGCTGTATAAAACACAGACCGCATTCCGGCTTTGACATGGGAATGATGAATATTTTGTCAAGTGCTAAATTGTCTGGGAAACTTCAAGCCAGTCATTATGGTATAGATTCGAGGGAATGACTGTGATCGAAAACGATTTCATCATTACGTAGCCCGCATGCTTCTAGTTCCCCGTTATCTTGAAAACCCTGATCACGATTCATTACGTAATCATGTGTCATACAATGACAGAGAAATGTGTACAGCATCTCAAAAACATAGATAGTGGGTACCCACTAGCCACTCGCTGATGCTTTGTTTGTTTGATGATTTGATGTTTATTGTCCCCGTAAACACTGTATAGGTCATTTTAAAGACGTTGCTTCCAATTTTGTGGGACTTTTACCCGACATTGAGATGAATGACATCTCAAGCCCTGTCGCCCAATGAAACCAACAGGGTTTATAAGCATGGGCGATCAGACTCGCACCGTTTTGCCTCGGCAGACTTAGATCATCTAAGCGAAGCGTCATTCACCATGTTTGCAGTGTTTTTTCTGGTTCCCAGCTTGCACATTGTCAATATTGGGAAAACAGGTAACCAGACCTCCCTGACCTTTCAAGGTCACGGGGGTCTGGTTACCTGGTTTTCCAACACTGATAACCTTCAGACTAGGAACCAGCAGATAATGCAAATAAGGTGAATGCAGCCCTTCTATTTCTTCAAGCCCCGATGGGCGGGGGCCGACTCATTGAGGAAATGGCCTAATGTGACCGACTCAGTACATGAAGATAAGATAGATAGCACCGCATAATTGAGCAGGTTCTTACGAGCACCAACAATCTATCCTTTGAGCAGAAACACGAGAAAAGTCACAAGTTTTACATGTAACCTGAAAACCGTTAGTTTTAGTATATTACACAATTCTGTTGTTGCAGTCGTCTAAGCTGAACAAAGGCTCATCACAGTGGTATGTTGCGTTTCATTTCACGTTTTACTGAACTTCTTTCCTGTGTAAAAATTAATTATCATAAAACTATTCACCTTATTTGCATTATCTGCTGGTTCCTAGTCTGAAGGTTATCAGTGTTGGAAAAACAGATAACCAGACCCCCCTGACCTTGAAAGATCAGGGGGGTTTGGTTACCTGTTTTTCCAATATTGACAATGTGCAAGCTGGGAGCCAGCAAATAATGCAACTATGGTGAATACAAGTCAGTACTTCGAGAGACTCGTCCCCGCCCATGGCGGTTTGTGTTTGTTTGTTTGATTTGAGATTTAACGTCCCCGTCAACACTGTATAGGTCATTTTGGACACGTTGCTTACAATTTTGTTGGTCTTTTACTCGACACTGTGATGGCGAATGGCATCCGATGCCCCTGCCGCCCAATGAAACCAATAGGATTCATAAGCATTGACGGTCCGACTCGCACCGCTTTGCCTGGACAGGCTTACATCCTCAAAGCGGGTTACAAGTACTCGTGGTCGGTCAGTTTCAGGTCTGCGTTGAAGCCTCATGCAGCGAATCTATTTCCTCAAGCCCCGATGGGCGGGGTCCGGGCATATTTGTGTTCGCTAAGCGGATATACCTCTGGTTTATATTTCAAGCGTCTTGCTAATCTGTAGAAGCCCCCGTGGTGCAGTGGTTACGCTACTCGCCTTGTAAACCAGGGATCGCAGGATCGATCCCGGGCTTCTCCAGACTTTCGGATGAGTCTTTAAACCGAGGTCCCGTCTCCGTATGACCTTAGCTGTTGGTGGGACGTAAAAGTAAAACTCACTCACTCACCGCTTTGCCTGGGCAGGCTTACATCCCCTAGGCGGTTTACAAGTACTCGTGGTCGGTCAGTTTCAGGTCTGCCTTGAAGCATCATGCAGCCCATCTATTTCTTCAAGCACTGATGGGCGGGGGCCAGACATATTTGTGTTCGCTAAGCGGATATACCTCTGTTTTTTATTTCAAGCGTCTTGCTAATCTGTGTAGTTGAGGAGGCTGGTTTGTTTCTTACCTTGTCAAAAACTCCTAAGTCAGGTTTTCTCATGACGTGGCTCATGTACATTGAAACTTCGAAACCTCGAACACGGATAGGTCATTTACCATGAACACCATTACTAAAATACGCCTATGCAAATACATTGCAAATTTTACCGCCGAAATATGAAGATTTTAAGATGAAAAACGGCGATAATTTTTCTTATCCCTGCTCAAAATATAGATTGTGGGTACACGTTAGAACCGCCTCGATGAGGCGGTTCTAACGAGTACCAACAATCTATACTTTAAAGCAGAAATAAGAAAATAATGTTTACCACTGTAAACCCCGGTTTTACTGTATCAGAGGGTGAAAAGTATAGGCGAGGGTGAGGGTGTGGTTCAAGAGGGTCAAAATTATAGGCGTGTTTTTGTGATGCGTTCTTGTGCCCTAGGGAATTCTTCGAATACCAGACATCCTTATATTTGGAATTTTAGGAAGGTTTTCTTGATTTGGTCAGTAAGAACTCATTAGAATCGCACAACATACCATTATTTTAAAGAATATCGTAGATTGTTTGTATGTTTGATTTTAGGTTTAACGTCCCAGTAAAACACTGTACAGATCATTTTGGAGACGTTGCTTCCAATTTTGTGGGACTTCTACCTGACATTGAGATGAAATGACATCTCAAACCCTGCCACCCAAACAAACCAAAAGGCAATAAGTAGGGACGGTCCGACTCGCACCACTTACATGTAGCCTGGGCAGGCTTAGACTCTCTAAGCGGTTTACCAGTATTCGTGCGGTCGGGTTCAGCTCTGCGTGGACGCATCATGCAACCCAATATATTTCTCCAAGCGCCGATGGGCAGGGGCCTTCCATATAATATAATTATTTGGAATTTTTGAGATGCTTTCCTGATTTGGTCGGTAAAAGGTATGTTGCGTGCCATCACGTGAACAGGTCCGTGAAATGAAGACCCCTCTATACCCCACTCTATACAGAGAAAACTGGGTTTAGGGGGGTATACATTATTTTCCTTATTCTTGCTTCAAGACATAGGTTGTGGGTACTCGTTAGAACCGCCTCAATGAGGCGGTTCTAACGAGCACCCACAACCTATGTTTGCGGTATATATAAGAAAAATATCACGGATTTTCATCAGAAAAATGGCCATTTTGGTGATGTGAAAAAAATGCACCAATTCACATGGATGTGTAATCGTAATGTACTCATTAGAATCGCCTAAATAAGGTGATTCTAATGAGTACACACAACATACCTTAGTTTTTTAGAAGGTCGTAGAGAAATTAAAGTAATCCCCATTATGCTTCAGGGCCGGCCTCGGTAGCTCAGTCGGATGCATGTCTGACTGGTGATCAGGCGGACGCGGGTTCAATACCTGTCGGGGTCGGCAACATTCTTTCGTGGAGATTGATCATGACGGTCAGTCTGTACCTTCCGCGGGTTCAAGTAGAGCAGTTGTCATTTTCTGGCGAAAGAGTGTGCACTGTACTGGTTAACCGCTTACGTATAAGATTGCCCAGGTAATGTGTAGATAAGTAAACAGACCGGCTCAAAAATGACCTAAATAATGTTGACTGGGTCGTAAAACTTCAATACAAACAGACAAATTATGCTTCAGGACCTGTAACGATGATTAATCCTCAGTATTTCGTACTACCCCTATTTCGGACACATTTTCATGGCCCCAAAGGTATCCAAGTTATTGAATTTCAGCTTGTACATCTCTATAACAGGGACCAGTTGTTCAACGCATTAGTAGCTTAAGGGGAATGGGAACACCTGGCAGATTTTTCTGCCATTTTTCAAAGGGAGACAACTTTCAGGATTTCCTGTTCACTTTTCTATAAACCCTGTCACGCTGAAAAAGGGGTCTACTCTTATAGGTAAGAATTTGCTCCTGACGAGCAAATTCTTTCCTTTAAGAGTTCACCCCTATTGACATGGGAGGCGAAAATACTTTTGCAGGAGTTGCCTCCCCTGAAGGTGTACCCATTCCCCTTAAGAAGCTTGTTAGTGGTCGAAACTTGAACTTTTCTAGCAAGCTCATACTCTGGTATTATATCGGAGCTTAGAGTAATAGATTGGGCTGCATGATGCTTCCACACCGAGCTGAAACCCACCGCACACGAGTACTGGTAAACAGCTTAGAAGGTCTAAGCCTGCCCAGGCAAAGTGGTGCAAGTCGGCCCGTCCCTGCATATATACCCTATTAGTTTCATTGGTTGCAGGTATTGAGGTGTCATTTCATCTTAATGTCGGGTAAAAGTCCCACAAAACTGGAAGAAACGTCTCCAAATTTACCTAAAAAATGTTGGCGGGGACGTTAACCTCAAATCAAACCAAACAAACAAACTCTTGTATTTTTTGCTGAAAAAAAAAAGAATCCTTTTGCAATATACCCGACAAAATAAAAACCCATACAGTGCGATTTTCCCGGTTAGTTCACCTTTTAACCTTGATAAAATTGTTAAAAACGGTCAAAATTGACTGAAATGTCAGCATGGCATAGATAAATATTTCTTCTTTTTCGGTTTCGCCCAGTAAGTTGTCCGTGTACTTCTTTAAGCCAACTGTTTTACATGCAGTATCTGCTGTATATGCGTTTCTGGAAATCGTTTTCGTGTTGTTACGACATTCCAAGACGTGAAGCTACGAGGCAACATCATGTCAGATTAATACAGCGTTATGTTGAAAGTGACACACATGGTTGTATTGGCTTATTGTGTTCTGTGTGTCAGGGCAAAAAGAAATGACGAACCGTTTGTGACATTTGATTCTGACCTCTCCCTTACTCAAAGTCCAATAACTTCCAGCGTATTTGACACAATCAAACGCCTTTTCTATCAGACAATGAAAAATACTGTAGTGTAGCATGCTATAAAGCAATTGGTGTAATATTACTGACACCTTAATTATAAATTTGCAAAAATCTACTGTATGCGATTTTATTTATTTATTTATTTTGTTTGTTTGTTTTATTTTGCCGAGTATATATTGAAATTTTTACCACCAATAAATACGGTAGAAACCCTTCCTAAATCTTCTTCTCCTGAACCAGTGGTCTGCTTGTGATGAAACTTGGTATGTAGCATTGGGGCCTTGGGCCTATTATTGTTTGCTAAAATGATGACTCTAGGATGTTCTTGACCCATTTTACGCCAAGGTAAAAATCGCTCACATAGACTTTTGTGTGGGAAAAAGTCAAAACAGCATATTTTTAGCTCACCAGAGCCGAAGGCTCCGGAGGAGCCTATAGTATAGGCATTGGTCCGTCGTCCGTTGTCGTCGTTATCGTCGACATTTTCAAACAACATCTCCTCTGAAACTACTTGGCAAATTGAGACCAAATCACATGTAAAGCCTCTGTGGGAAGGGTGAACGAAAGTTTGTTCGTGAGGACTGTGTCACATGACCAATATGGCCGCCATGCCAATATATGGTATAAACCTTTAAAAATCTTCTTCTCAAGAACCGAACGGCCGATGTTCTTGAAACTTGGTATGCAGCATCGGGGACTCGGGCACTACCAATTTTGTTCAAATGATGACCTTTAAATGACCTAGACCTATTTTACGTCAAGGTCAAATATGGTCACTTAGACATATGTATGGAAAAAGGGCAAAAAAGTGGATTTTTCTGATTGCATGGTAACCTGAGGCATCAGAAATGATATTTGCAATCAGCTGAATGGATTTTTTTCAACACCAAAGGTCAAGGTCATTTGCTGACCTTTGTCCTGGATGGCTCAGATCCAGTATTTTAATTTTCTTCTCTACTCAAACTGCTAGGTTGATTGAAACCAAATTACATGTGGAGCTTCTATTGGAAGGGGGAATGAAAGTTTGTTCGTAAGGACTGGGTCACATGACCAATATGGCTGCCATGCTCATATATGGTAAAAACCTTAAAAAAAATCTTCTTCTCAGGAACCAAATGGCCGATGACATTGAAACTTGGTATGCAGCATCGGGGGCTCCGATCCTACCAATTTTGTTCAAATGATGACCTTTGGCTGACCTTGACCTGTTTTTACGTTACGGTCAAATTTGGTCACATAGACAATTGTATGGAAAAAAGGCAAGACAGTGGATTTTACTGATTGCATGGGGGCCTTTTGTTGTCACATGACCAAGATGGGCATCATGCCTGTATATGGTATAAACCACATGACCTCTGGTGAGCGCAGTGGCCCATGGGCCTCTTGTTTCATGATTCAAGCCCCTATGCTCTATGTGTATACGATCCCTTTAAGTGCAGAGAGGATTTCAAAGAAGTTCCATAACATTTCCGTTATGCTCAAGAATACTGTCATTGCACGCCTCATATTTCAATGTAATTTCCTCTGCAAATATAGTCTCTTGACAAATTAGATCAAGTAACCAATCGATTCGGTTCTTTTGTGGAACATAAATACAGTTTGATGACGCAAAGAGGTGCTATTTCCATATTGAATCAGGTGCCAATATTTCGCCTCCATTAAATCCACAACAAACAAAATGTGCTTTGGAGCATGCGCGCACCGCAAAGAACCAAACCTGACTCTGCATCTGGGTTAATTTCCTTTCTCACCAGAAGCTTCCTATTTTGTATATTTCAGATGAATTTGTGATGGCCTCTTGTCCCAGTAATCTGTACCATGCAGACGGACAGACGAACGATATATATGTCGGAAGATCAACGACACATGCCGTATTACACACCATTTGTAAGGCCGAGAATAAAGTGACAGAAGTCATGGAGTTACAAGGTACACTTATATGACCCGCAACAAGTGAGAATGTATGGATCAACCGTAGATTTTCATGCATTAACCTTCGCCGGGTCTCGAGGAAGCTTTTTGAACACGAGGCCGCTGGACCGACCGAGTGTTAAAATATTTCCAAGTGACCCGCCACATAATATTGCAAGGTTTATTGCAAGCCATTAACCATGGATGATTGCTCATCACGAAAACAAGCCTATATAATTTTGAACCCCTCAAACCCCACTTTTATACAGTAAAACTGGGGTTTACAGGAGTAAACCTTATTTTTATTATTTCAGCTCTTAAATATAGATTGTGGATACCCGTTAGAACCGTCTCGACGGGGCGGTTCTAACGAGTACCCACAATCTATATTTTGAGCAGAAATAAAAAAAATATCACAATTTTTCCTCTTATAATTTTTATTGTTTTTTTTGTGGTTTTTTTTTTTCGGTAAAGTTTACAATGAATTTGTATAGGCATGTTTTCGTATTGATTCTTGCATAACTTACCATTCCAACGGCAAATTGTGACGAAACGCCCAAAATCGACTCTTCAAATGCGACCGTAAACCAAGTCTGGCGGCCAGTTCAGATGACTTCAGTTCCGCAATGACGTTCTGACGTCACCATAAAATTTAAAATACAAGGTTCAGGTTGCTCAACGTAACGTAAACCAAGCAAGGCCCATCTTGTAAATAGAGGATCTTACACGAGTGGTCATTTCACATGAAATGTATGAAACGAGCCTTCGGTGAGTTTCATAAATTTCATATGAAATGACCACGAGTGTAAGATTCTGTTTATCATATGACCACTTTAAATTGGATTTTATTGCCTTTAAATCTGAGTTTTACTACAAAAAATGTATGGTTGGCATGGACGTCGTCATGACGTTACTTAATCCCGCCAAAGAGTTATAACAGTTGAGGTCATACGATTTTTATTACACGACGTTATACACTGCTTATCAGCGACGTCATATGATAATATCAAAAGTTCAAAGCCTATGTTATTTCAGGATTTGAACATGGATTTTGTTGTTTGAACACGGCTTATGGCCCATTCACGTATAGCTTCAAAACAGCTGCACCCATTGAATTTTATGCCATTATGAAAACACGCCTATACAAATACATTGCCACCTTTATCGCCGAAAAAATGAAAATTTTATGATGAAAAATTGTGCTATATATCTTATTTCTGCTCTAAAATATAGATTGTGGGCACTCGTTAGAACCGCCTCGGTGAGGCGGTTCTAACGAGTACCCACAATCTATATTTTAGAGCAGAAATAAAAAAAATAAGGTATACCCCCGGAAACCCCAGTTTTACTATATAAAAGTGGGGTTCAAGGGGGTCAAAATTTTATAGGCGTGTTTTCGTGATGAATAATTCGAATACTCCATCATTATATTCATTTTGAGCGATTTGATTGGTTGAAATAAAAGTTTTATTCTTCGAAAAATTATCTGAGCAGGAATCTCAGAACTACATGTATATCACACAGCGACAAAGAGTACATTTTGAACCCGGGCGTTACGTCATTGTTTTCTTTGTTTGATTTGAGGTTTAACGTCCCCGTCAACACTGTAAAGGTCATTTTGGAGACGTTGCTTCCAATTTTGTGGGACTTTTACCCGACATTGAGATGAAATGACATCTCAAGCCCTGTTGCCCAATGAAACCAATAGGGTTTATATTGTATAAGTCATTTTGGAGATGTTGCTTCCAATTTTGTGGGACTTTTACCTGACATTGAGATGAAATGACATCTCAAGCCCTGTCGCCCAATGAAACCAATAGGATTTATAAGCATGGACGGTCCGACACGCACTGATTTGCCGCTAAGCGATTCACCAGTACTCGTGTGCGGTCGATTTCAGCTCTGCGTGGAAGCATCATGCAGCCCATCTATTTTTTCAAGCCCTGATGGTCAGGGGCTGGTTACGTCGTTGCAAATGTTGCAAACTAAAAGATAGAAAACTGTTGAAAATGTAGCTGTTAGAAGAGAAATAAGTTTTTTTTTTCTTTTTTTTTTCACCTATTACTGCTACTTGCTCACATCTGAGCATTACGAGCAGGATTTCCTGGGTGGTAACCAGTACTTTTTTCTTTTTTTTTTAAGTTGAACTTATAGACTTGACGTTTTTTTGTGTGTGTGTGTGTTTTTTTTCTTGTGAAAAAATGACAATTCATTCCTTACAATTCCAGCTGTTTCATATCAGGGCCGAGTTGTTCAAAACTAACGATGTCGTTAGTTAACATATCGTTAAAACTTTGATCATTTATTATGGCAAATACACTAATATTTTTGCTGAAAAAATGTGAGCAGCTTTTGCAGATGCAAAAGCTGCTCACATTTTTTCAGCAAAAATACCAAAAAAATAAATATTGTACTTGCTAGAAGAGTTAACAATATGACCACTAACGAGCTCGTTAAGCTAACGATGCTTTGAGCAACTGGCCCCAGGAGTAGAAGTCAGTTTAAGGGTTGTATATTTTTATATCTGGTGACTGGGTGGTAGGGGACTAGGCCTGTCACAAGAAATCTACATGAACATGACAAATATGAGGGCTCAATTTCAAACGGCTCAAAAGTTATTATAAAGTAGGTCAAGGTCAGAGGCCATTCTTTGTATGAGTGGGATGACCTTTCTACATGCCATATATGAAGGCTCTATGTCAAACGGTTCATACGTTATGGTAAAAAGGTCAAAGGTCACAGATCAAATATTTTTGTTTGGAAGCCCTTGCCAAAAGGAGTATACCTTCCAAATATGAATGTTCTATCTCAATGGTTCAAAAGTTATAACAAAGTACATCAAAGGTCAAGGTCAAAGGTCAATATATGTGGAAAGCTTTGTCAGAAGGAACATACATGCCAAATATGAAGGCTCTATCTCAAACGGTTCATACGTCATGATAAAAAAGGTCAAAGGTCACAGATCATTTTTTTGTTCGGAAGCCCTTGTCAAAAGGAGTATACCTTCCGAATATGAATGTTCAGTCTCAATGGTTCAAAAGTTATAACAAAGTACATCAAAGGTCAAGGTCAAAGGTCAACATATGGTGGAAAGCTTTGTCACAAGGAGCATGCATGCCAAATATGAAGGCTTTATCTCAAACGGTTCAAAAGTTAAGATAATGTAGCTCACAGGTCAAGGTCAAGGTCGCAGGTCAAAACTTTTGCATGCTTAGGAAGCCCATGTCACAAGGAACCTACAAGCCAAACACAAAGGCTCTATCTCAAATGCTTCAAAATTTATGACAAAGTAGGTCAAATATCAAGGTCATAGGTCAAATTGTATGGGTGGAAAGGCCTTGCCATAATGAACCTACATACCAAATATGAAGGCTCTATCTCAACCACTTCAAAAGCTATGATAAAATGACCTACTGATCACTGTTTGATCGGACATGACCCATATTCGATTCGATGATCATTCTGAGCAAGCTTTATGATAATTGGTACAAAACTGTGGCCTCTAGAGTGTTCACAAGGTTTTTAGCTCACCTGGACCGAAGGCTCCAGGGGAGCTTATAGGATGATAGTCACACCGTCGTCCGTCTGTCGTCCGTCCGTCCACACATTTGACCAGCTATATATCTGCCGCCTGCAGCTGATCTCAATCATTTCGTATCTGTAGCATGCCTCTGGTTCTATGATATGACGTACTGACCTACCTTTTGATCAGACATGACCCTTATTCGAACTTGTGCGAGATATTGTCAAGATGGTTATTCTGAGCAAGTTTCATGATGAGTGCTAAAACTGTGGCCTCTAGAGTGTTCTTAAAGGTTTATCTATGATTTAACCTACTGACCTGCCTTCTGACATGACCCATGTTCGGACTTGGCCGGGATATTGTCAGTGTGATCGTTCTGAGCAAGATTGATGATGACTGTACCAAAACTGTGGCCTCTAAAGTGCAAACAAGGACTTTCTATGATTTGTCCTACTGACCTACTTGTGACCCCACATGACCCATATATTGTAAACATGATCATTTTGAGCAAAGTTTGATAATGATTGGTCCAAAACTATTGCCCCTACATTACGATAACACATCCGTGTCACATAATGCATTTTTTCATATCTCCAAAAATGGCAACTTTTCTGATGAAAAACTGTTATATTGTCTTATATACTTCAAACATGGGTTGTGAGTGCGCGTTAGAACCGCCTCATTGAGCCGGTTCTAACGAGTACCCACAACCTATGTCTAGGAGCAGAAATAAGCAAACTTTCTGATGAAAATTTGTTATATTTTTCTTATATATACTTCAAACATAGGTTGTGAGTGCTCGTTAGAACCGCCTCAATGAGGCGGTTCTAACGAGTACCCACAACCTATGTCTAGGAGCAGAAATAAGCAAAATAATGTATACCCCCTAAAACCCCAGTTTTCTCTATAGGAACTTGGGTTTAGGGGGTGTTCATTTCACGGACTTGTTCACGTGATGTAGAATGCTCTCAAAGTTTTTCTATGATTTGCTCTGCTGACCTACGTTTTGATCCGGCATAACCCATATTCTACCTTAACCCAGATATTGTCAAGATGGTCAATCTGACCAAGATTGATGATGATCGGTCAAAAACTGTGACCTCTAGAGTGCTCACAAGGTTTTTCTATGATTTGACCTACTGACCTATATTTGACTCGACATAACCAATATTCGAACTTGATCCAGATGTTGTCATTATGATCATTCTGACCAAGTATGGCGACTAAAACTGTTGCCTCTATAGTGCTCACCGTGTTTTTTGTCTATGATTTGACCTACTGGTATACTTTTTGACTTTTGACCCGACATGACCCATATCCGAACTTGACACAGGTGTTGTCGTGGTTATCATTTTGACTAAGTTTGATGATGATTGGACCAAAACGGTGGTCTCTAGAGTGCTCACAAGAAAACGTTTACGCTCGGATGACGGACGACGGACGACGACTCTGGACATCTCACGGTCACAAAAAATCACCATGACCTTGGGTAGGTGCGCTAAGAATGCTACCAAAATAGTTTTTTTTTTTGGTATTACAGTCGAACTTCAATGGGTCGAACACTTTTGGGACCTCGAAAATCTGTTCGAGACAGGGGTAGTTCGAGCCACTGAAGGTTACTGTCAGGAGGCATAACGAGATACTTTTAGACATCTTTTCGGTGTTCTTTAATGAAAATGTATGCTGTGTGTACTCATTTGAATCGCCTCATCGACGCGATTCTAATGAGTGCAAACAGCATACATTTGCAAGATAAAAGACTAAACTCTCTTTAATTATCCCCCACTATGTCCGATGTAGAGGATTTCGCAAGAGGCTCAAGAATGGGTTCGACACATCCATGGTAAACGAGCCATCGGTGTTCGAGCCATCGAAGTTCTACTGTATTTCATAAACGTAAGAATGAACTTAACAACGACCAGCGCGGAATGATTATTCGATTAAAAGCTGCCAACTTTGAAAGAAACCCAAGCAACAAAAAAGAAAGAAAAGTCAAGTATTTAAATTCAAAAACAGTTACGTTTTCAATGTCAACTCCCGCGAATCACTCACAAGTGCGCCGGACATTAGGAAAACATGTCCGTAAGAAATAATGGCGTCCAACATGGTGTCAGAAAATGATAAACATTAGATAAAAAATATAACATCTTAATTATTTCTGCTTTCAACATAGATTGTTGGTGCTCGTTAGAACCGCCTCAATGAGGCGGTTCTAACGAGTACCCACAACCTATGTCTTCAAGTAAAGATAAGAAAAATAATGTTTACCCCCGTAAACCCCAGTTTTCTCTATACAAAGTTGGGTGTAAGGGGGTGTTCATTTCACGGACTTGTTCACGTGATGGAGTTTGTCATTTGCGCATATCGAAAACTCACATCAGACTGCTCGAATCATCAGAGTATGAAAAATGAATAAAATACTATTTGGGGATACATCCTTGGCCGACCAAGGAAATATTTAGTTTCGTTGCTGTGCATTGGTTTAATAAAAAATTCTAAACATTTTAAACATTACTAAAGCAGTGATACACGTGTATGTCAGTTAACAGATCACGCATCTGTCCTATTATTTATTTGTTGCAAGATAGTCATTTGTTGGCCCTGCGTTGGTACGCAGCGCAATGAACAGCGTTCTACTGTAAAGGGACTGTGTTCATTCAGCACAGTTCAAGCCGGTTGAGTCAGCACAGTGCATGCCGAGCGCTTCAGAACATGTAAAACAAGATCCTACACTATACATGCTACATGATTTTAAACAATGTTTAACAAACACAAGCAAAACATATGATTACTTCGATTATCAAACAGAACATGGGCTGATGATTGGGCAATGGTCGAATCACACAATTGTGCAGGGTAAAATGTAAAATGTTACCTGTCAGTATACAAACGCGCTGTCAGACTTTACCAATTCCTCAGAGGGGTCGCCATGGTCATGCGATTCGTTAAAAATGATCATGTTGGGAGGATATCGCCCATTTTGTACCGAATATAATCTTCTGCCTTATATACAGCAGCAGTGTATGTCGAAATATAGGGCTGCAAGGGTGAGTTATTTATAGAATATTTATTTATATTTACAGAAATATGTTTGAAAATTGGCTGACCCCCTTTTTTCGAACAGTGAGGGTCCTGATCAGATCCGACATCCCGTTGGTGGGTTCCCCGTATTAAATGGGCTAATCATGTATCACCATCATTCGCCACCCAGTTATCTTTGTCTTTGTGTCTGATTGCTATATCTTGTTTGTTTTGTCTGTCTGTCTGAGCGTCTGTCTGTACAGCTTGACCGGTAAGATAAAGATACGATACGTTACAAATGAAAGCTACGATAACACACCCGTGTGACATAGTGCATTGTTTCATTTCTCCAAAAATGGCTTTTCCGATATTTTCTGATATTTTTATTACGCATACTCCGAACATAGATTGAGGGTGCTCGTTAGAACAACATATCTCTTGGAGCAGAAATAAGCAAAATAATGCATACCCATATAAACCCCATTTTTCTCTATATATAAACTGGGATTCATTTTACGGACTTGTTAACATGATCAGAACAGAATAGAGGCTTACCGATATTGTATGGTCCAAACAAAGATTGTGGGTACCAGTTAGAACCGCCTCGAGCAATGTGGTTCTAATGGGTACCACAAATCTATGCCTTTGAATATTAGTAAAACAGGCAAACCCCTGCAATACCAAAGTTTTGTCAGTTTAAATTGGAACTTTAAAAAAGGCATACCCTTGCAATACTACTGTTTTGTCAGTTGAAATGGAACTTTTTAGAGATGCATAGAACCATGTCATCGTGGCCACTTATTACCGACAAACAGGCAAACGCAGTCACAATTCATTTGTCTAAAATGTCGACTGTATTAAGCAAGTATATTTTTGGATTTTTCCTTAGGTGTTTGCTAAGTACAGGTACAATGTATAGTAATGCTTTTGGTGCTTAATCCATTTTGTACCGGAAACCCCAAAGCGGGTACCCTGCCCAAATCACACTGTTTGCAAAATGTTCAGCCTGTTTCCAAACACATTTTGGAGAAAACACAACCTAACACCCCTAACTTTTGACATGGACTCTTGCAATATATAGGAGGAAGATTCCATTTGCTACAAAAAGGGTTAAAGTATCCGACCTTTAGTAGGTAAATGCATTTTATATTGATCAACCCTCAGGCGTTTTAAGTGCGCAAAGACTTAAAAATAACTAAAATGGGTTATCTTCAAGGTCAATTTGGGTATTTGTAAAATTGGTATGAACAGCCTTGCTGTATAAAATAGTAAAATTATTGCATTTTCCCTGGGGGTAGCCCCAAGGTGCTTCTAGCGCCCGGTTACCTTAACAATCCAAATCAATCAAATTTTTCCCTGCAGTCTGCAAAAAAAATCCTGGGGAAACAATTACATAGGTACTCCTGCTTTCTTTCCAATTCTAAATTCGTTCATTACGTGTGTTATTTTGCAATGGTATTATTACTGTAATAAAATAAGTTTAAACCAGAAAAAGCCTTCCACGGACTTCATTAATTTCACAGGAGACCCAATTCAGGGCCCAGATGTTCAAAGCATCGTTAGCTTAACGAGCTCGTTTGTGGTCAAATTATTAACTGTTCTAGCAAATACAAAATCTAAAATTTTGGTATTTTTTTTTTTTGCTGAAAAAATGTGAGCAGCTTTTGCATCCGCAAAAGCTGTCCACATTTTTCAGCAAATATTTTAGCATATTTGCCATATTTAATGATCAAAGTTTTAACGATACGTTAACTAACGACGTCCTTAGTTTTGAACAACTGGCCCCAGGTCATCATGTTAACAAGTCATTGTAATGAACACCCCTTCGCACCCATTTTATGCAGAGAAAACTGCGATTTACAGGGGGGTATACATTAATTCTCCTATTTCCTCTCAAAAACCCAGATTGCGGGTACTTGTCAGTTTGTTTGATTTGAGGTTTAACGTCTCCGTCCACACAGTATAGGTCATTTGGGACACGTTGCTTCCAATTTGATGGACGTTTACCCGGCATTGAGATGAAATGACGTATCAAGCCCTGTCGCCCAATGAAACCAATAGGGCAGACTCAGATCCTCTAAGCGGTTTACCAGTACTCGTGTGCGGTCGGTTTCAGCTCTACGTGGAATCATCATGCAGCCCATCTATTTCTTCAAGCCCCGATGGGCGGGGACCGATGGGTACTTGTTAGAACCGCCATTTTGAGGCGATTCTAACGACACCCACAATCTATGATAAGGCTAGAATTAAGAAAACTATCACACATTTTCTTCTGAAAAAAAATGCTAGCTCTTCAAATATGCAAGACGCCATTTTATCACACGGGTGGGCGATCATAATGTTATGCAGTCCAATTTCACCTTTGGGATCATTAAAATTTGTTCGAGACCAAGATAATTCGAGCCTCAAAGGTTTACAATAGTGCCAGGTCCGGTTCAACTTTAGTACAGTCAACCCTCTTTATACTGACATTCAGTTTAACAACTATACTCGATATGACGACAATTTCAATGGAACGAATCGTAATGGCGACAATTTCAATGGAACAAATTGTTATGACGACAATTTCAATGGAACGAATCGTTATGACGACAATTTCAACAGAAAGAAACCTACGCAAGGCTTAACCTCGATTTTGATCAGCGCTATTATCCTTAGTCCCGCATTGCGTGACCTAATCAAAGATTAAAAGAGTGAGCGAGCGAGGGGACTGTTGGAAACTCCTTTTCGAATCCATAGTCATGAAAGATTCTTGTAATCTAATACCCAAGAAACAAATGTTATTGAAATTTCTTAGAATCGCATCGGTGAGGCGATTCTAACAAACGTCTTTAACATTTGTTTCTTGGAGTAATTAAGGAGAAAAGGACCCTTATTATTTATCATACTTCTTATTGGCATTCTTTATTACGGCAAATCTAATACTCCAAGAAACAAATGTTATAGACATTTCTTAGAATCGCATCGGTGAGGCGATTCAACAAAAGTCTTTAACATTTGTTTCTTGGAGTAATTAAGGAGAAAAGGACCCTTATTATTTATCATACTCCTGATTGGCATTCTTTATTACGGCAAATATTTTTAACGGCAAAGTGATATATAGCGAACAAATACTGCCGTTATAACGAGGCCATCTGTCCCCTATATCTTTTCGATGTTATGTAAAGTAAATGGGTATTTTGTGTTTACTCATTAGAATCGCCTCTATGAGGCGATTCCAATGAGTACATACGATATACTTTTTCAAGGTAGAAGTAAATTATCCCTCACTTTTTCTTATCGAGCCCCCGCCCACCGGGGCTAAGAGAAATAGATTGGGCTGCATGATGCTTCCACGCACCTCACATGCGTACTGGTAACACGCTTAGGGTGTCTACGCCTGCCCAGGCAAAGCGGTGCGAGTCTGACGTTCATGCATATAAACCCTCGATGAGGCGGTTCTAACGAGTACCAACAATCTATATTTCAGAATAGAAATAAGAAAAATAAGGTTTACCCCTGTAAACCCCAGTTTTACTATATCAAAGTGGGTCGAAATAATACAGGTGTGTTTTCGAGATGACTCAGAATGCACGTTTGGCGTCCCATCTTCTTTACTCGTAATAGTCGATAACCTGTGGCTGTTTGTTACTTGGGTTATCTGTACCCACTCTGTAACACTTATGTCCACTTTAATCCAAGGTCATGTAGGGTCACATATGTAATGGACTGAAACTAAATTTGTGAACAAGGAGTAAGTCTTCCAATTCAAAATATTTTTGTCCGTTTTGCTAATATCACTTAAGTGTCTTCGTCTTTAGATACATGTATATATCAATATATTTTATCTCATTAACAAGTCTTGTAATGAACAACGATCGCAGTGAAATAAACAAGCCTATTCAAATATATTGGAAAATTGTACCGCAAAAAAATGAAAATTTTCGATAAAAAAAAAATCTGATATTTTTTATATTTCTGCTCCAAACATAGATTGCGGGGACTCTTTAGAACCGCCTTGATGAGGCGGTTCTAACGAGTACCCACAATCTATGTTTTTGAGCAAAAAATGGAAAAAATAATGTATACCCCTGTAAACCCCAGTTTCACTATATAAAATTGGGGTTTGAGGGGGGTCAAAATTATATAGACGTGTTTTCGTGATGGTTCGTTCGAACTGCCTCGCGAGCACCCATAATCCGTGTAAGAGGCAGAAATGCAAACAAACAAAAAATTAAAAAAAAAAAAAAAAAGAATAAAAAATAAAATATGCTGTGATTCGTTTGGACAAAAAAAGCAGTTTTGCTTTCAAAGCAATAAAGGTATACATTGCTTTGTTTTGTTTGTTTGTTTGATTTGAGGTTTAACGTCCCCGTCAACATTGTAAAGGTCATTTTGGAGACGTTGCTTCCAATTTTGTGGGACTTTTACCCGACATTGAGATGAAATGACATCTCAAGCCCTGTCGCCAAATGAAACAAATAGGGTTTATTAGCATGGACGGGTCCGCCTCACACCGCGGTTCCTGGGCAGGCTTAGCTCCTCTAAGCGGTTTACCAGTACTAGTGTGCGGGCCGGATTCAGCTCTGCGTGGAAGCATCATGCAGCCCATATTTTTCTTCAAGCCCCTATGGGCGGGGGCTTTATATGTTTGAATCAGTGAAAGTAAAACCTGTATTTATTTATTTATTCATGTTTATTTTTATTTTCACATTTGCTGCCTATATGTTTGAAGAAGAGAAAAACCTAAAATTAATTAATTTATTTTTTTGATAATTTAGTTCGTTTATACTAATTTATTTTAGTTCGATTGTGTGAATCGCTCTCGATCACTCATTCCGGGTGTTTTCACGCGCGCGAGAGAGAGAGGCAGTGGCTTTTACACCACTGCTACCCATTTACACCTGGGTGGAGTGGGGCTGTGTCATTACTTGTCTTGCCCAAGGACACACCTCGATGCCGGTGGCCGGATTCGAACGCACAACCTCTCGATCATAAGTCGAACGCGTTAACCACTGCGCTATTGAGGCTATTTATTTTGAGATAACAGTCGATATTGCATGTGGCGTGCTTATTACTTCTGTTTTTACCCATGTTTTGCTGGACAACGCTAAACCTTCTTTTGCAAACAGTGGATTTCAGCTCAGATGGCTTCTGGAGTAGCTATCTGATCTGGATCTTCACCGTTTGCCATTCAGATGGTGAACTTAAATCCAATACAGTTGAGATGCAACAATTTGACTGATTATATCTCCGGGTATTGTGTGTTTTAGGTGGCCACGGTACCGTATTTTTATTCACATCTTAAGTTTTCCTGTAGCCATAAGCAACAATCGGGTTGTTTCACGCTTACAAAATAAAACATTACGAAAACACGCCTATACAAAGACATTGTAAACTTTTCCGCCAAAAAAGCACAATTTTAAGCTGAAAAATTGTAACATTTTTCTTATTCTGCTCAAAATATAGATTGTGGATACTCGTAAGAACCGCCTCGATGAGGCGGGTCTAACGTGTACCCACAATCTATATTTTAGAACAGAAATAAGAAAAATAAGGTTTACCCCTGTAAACCCCAGTTATACTATATAAAAGTGGGGTTCAAGTGGTTCATATTATATAGGCGTGTTTTCGTGATGGGAAAACAAAAACAGTATACAGTAAAATTCCTATATTAAAACCACCTTTGGGACTGTTCAAAAGTGTAGAGGACAGCTGCTCGATGGACCTGCAGACGATGGCGAAATAGAAGTAGCGTCGGTGACATGCTTGATGAGCTAGAGTGGCCATCCCTGGAGACCCGTCGTGAGCAGTCCTCCTTAACCGTTTTCTACAAGATAGATTCTGGTACAGTATCAATTAACAAGGTTCGGTACTTGACCCCTGCAACAGTGTCAACCCGGACAAGGGCATCAAGAGCAAATAACTCACAGTATTGTAGGTACCAGTTCTATAGTGATGCCCTGAAAAACTCTTTCTTCCCTAGAACTATTCCTCAGTGGAATAGTCTTCCATCTTCTGCGGTGAATGCCAAGACCGCAGAGGAGTTCAAAGCCCGCACAGTATAAGATTGAGACTCAGAGGTATGCGTTTTAGGATACCTCTGTGTTTGGATTGTAAATAGTTTTAAGGACTCATCCAGAGATGATTTTTTGTGCTAAATTCTAAATTTAGCCACCCACCTAACTGAGGTAATGGCCAAATATGACCGACTCAGTATGAGTCTCAATGTCAGGAAAACGGCCCACAAAATTGGAAGCAACGTCTCCAAATGCCTAAAAAGTGTTGACGAGGACGTTAAACCTCAAACAAAACAAACAAAACGGAGCAACTATCACTGGCTATAGTAGATTAACCGAAAATCAGAGGTTCGGATTTATTTGTTCCCTTCAACATAAGGCAAATTATTGCAGTACGTCGTGACCTCCCTAGAACCAAAGGCTCGGGTAATTCTCAAAGACGCTAAACCAATCTTTATGGTTACATCAGTGACTTCAGTAATGATATAATCATTTTTTATAGCCCCGCTTTGAAAAAGTGGGGGCTATATTGGATTTGGCTTGTCCGGAATTCCGTCTGTCTGTCTGTCTGTCTGTCTGTAATCTTGTCCGGAATTCCGTCTGTCTGTAATATTTGATAGTGGGTACCTTGTTACCGCAACTCCTCTTAGAGTTCTAGGTCAATCCTTTTGAAACTTTACAGGTGTTTTCATATAGGTCTGAAGATGTGCATATTGTTTTTTCATTATCCTTAAATAATTTTTTTCGCTTATTTCACCTTTTTTAACTTAGACAATTTTTGAGATCTACTAATGTTAAAATGTATAGGGAGTAGCTACCTTGTTACCGCAACTCCTCTTACAGTTCTAGGTCAATCCTTTTGAAACTTTACAGGTGTTTTCATATAGGTCTGAAGATGTGCATATTGTTTTTTCATTATCCTTAAATATTTTTTTTCACTTATTTCACCTTTTTTAACTTAGGCAAATTTGGAGATCTACTAATGTTAAAATGTATAGGGAGTAGCTACCCTGTTACCGCAACTCCTCTTACAGTTCTAGGTCAATCCTTTTGAAACTTTACAGGTGTTTTCATATAGGTCTGAAGATGTGCATATTGTTTTTTCATTGTCCTTAAATAATTTTTTTTCACTTATTTCACCTTTTTTTAACTTAGACAATTTTTGAGATCTACTAATGTTAAAATGTATAGGGAGTAGCTACCTTGTTACCGCAACTCCTCTTACAGTTCTAGGTCAATCCTTTTGAAACTTTACAGGTGTTTTCATATAGGTCTGAAGATGTGCATATTCTTTTTTCATTATCCTTAAATATTTTTTTTTACTTATTTCACCTTTTTTAACTTAGACAATTTTTGAGATCTACTAATGTTAAAATGTATAGGGAGTAGCTACCTTGTTACCGCAACTCCTCTTACAGTTCTAGGTCAATCCTTTTGAAACTTTATAGGTTATTTCATATAGGTCTGAAGATGTGCATATTCTTTTTTCATTGTCCTTAAATAATTTTTTTCACTTATTTCACCTTTTTTAACTTAGACAATTTTTGAGATCTACTAATGTTAAAATGTATAGGGAGTAGCTACCTTGTGATCGCAACTCCACTTACAGTTCTAGGTCAATCCTTTTGAAACTTAACAGGTGTTTTCATATAGGTCTGAAGATGTGCATATGCTTTTTTCATTATCCAAAACTTATTTTTTAACTTAGACAAGGCGTAGGTACCTTGTTAGGGATTTAACCCTCTCACAAGTCTTTACCTTTAATTCATGAGTCTTTCTCCTCTGACAGGGCTATAGCGGGGCTATAGTCAGATCCTCTGACAGTTCTAGTTTTTTTTTGGTTCGGTATCAGCGACAACGTTTTATGTTAAGTTTCCCGAATATCCCCACTTGAGGGGCGAGCGGTGATTTCACCTGATGCTTCGGCTATATATGAGCAATAGGAAAGCCTTGGATGCATATCGCACAAAGGCTCCGGCGAGATTAAACATGTTCTGGGGGAATTTTAGGTATCTCATAAAAGAATTCATGTTTCAACCATTTTTATCTTAAGACGTCACGTCTGATAATGTAATAAGGCCATTTATTACATTTCTAACAATGAATTACCATTTTTTCTCGGTGAAAGAAAACCCGATAATCTTTCAACAGTGAATTATTTCATCTCTTCGTTTCGAAATTCTGGACGTCATAATTGCTAGGCGACGTTGCTGACGTCAATGGTAACAGCAATAACAATAGTTGACGTTTGGCTGAAAGCCTGGCGTCCGTCCGTCCGTCCGACCGTAGACGAAAACTTGTGATAGCCATAACTCAAATACCCTTCGATAGTACTTGTCACAGTTCACAAATTTGAGACAGTGTGTCATGCGCAAGAACCACAGATCTCGTTGCCATAGTTTTTAGTTATCTCCCCTTCCAATAAAATAGAATGACTACCTTCTGATGGCCATAACTTCAATACCATTTGAGACATATTGATGGTACCTGACACAATTGTTCAAAAGGCTGGGACGGGTGTTATGCACAAGAACCACAACTTTTGGTGCCATGGTGTTTGAGTTACCTACCCTTTCCAATAAAATAGAGTAACTACCTTGTGATGGCCATAACTCCAACACCCTTTGAGATATATTGATAGTATCTAGCACAATTGTTCACAAGGCTGAGAAGGCGTGTCATGCGAAATAACCAAAACTCTGGGTGCCACTTTTTTTGTACATGTACTTATCTCCCCATCCAATAATTTAGAATCACTGCCTTGTGATGGCCATGTCTCCAATACTCTTTCGGCCCCTACCCATCAGGGCTTGAAGAAATAGATGGGCTGCATGATGCTTCCACGCAGAGCTGAAACCGACCCACACACGAGTACTGGGAAACTGCTGAGGGGATCTAAGTAGAAGTAAAACAAAGATCAGGAATCGATACAATTAACTTACTCCATCCATCAAAGACACCCAAGGGAAAGAAACACTAACATGAAGCGACCAGACCATAATGGAAACCTAAACAAAGGAAGGCCATAAGGACAGTTACTTTCCAACAAAATGGCCAAATGGCCATCCAAAATAAAAAGACACAAGTGATGCCCACAGTAAGTAACAAACAACAACATAAATAAACCGCCACAGAAGAACCGCCTTGGAACGGTCAGTGGAAAGAATTCTGCCTAGGCAAAGCGGTGCGAGTCGGACCATCCATGCTTATAAACCCTATTGGTTTCATTAGATGTCATTTCATCTCAATGTCGGGTAAAAGTCCCACAAAATTGGAAGCAACGTCTCCAAAATGACCTTTGCAGTGTTGACGGGGACGTTAAACCGTAAATCAAACCAAAAAATACTCTTTGAGATATATTGATGGTACATGGTACAGTTGTACATGAGGTTAAAACTTGTAATGGAAGTAACTCCAATACCCTTTAAGATATATGGATGGTACTTGGCATAATTGTATACAAGGTTAAGACGGCGTGTCATACCTTAGAGCAATAACTCTGGGTGCTGTGGTAATCAATTATCTCCCCTTCCAATATAACAGTATGGCCACCTTGTGACCAACATATTTCCAATACCCTTTGACACACATTGATGGTGCTTGGTAAAAATATACACGGGGTTAAGCGGGCTTGTCATGCGCAAGAATAACAACTCTGGATACCTTGCTTTTTTAGTTACAGTCGAACTTCAATGGCTCGAACACCTTATGGACCTCAAAAATCTGTTCGAGACAGGGGTAGTTCGAGCCACTGAGGGTAACTGTCAGGAGGAATAACGAGATACTTTTACACATCTTTCCGGTGTTCGATAATGAATATGTATGCTGTGTGTACTCATTAGAATCGCCTCATCGAGGCGATTCAAATGAGTACACACAGCATACATTTGCAAGATAAAAGACTAAAATCTCCTTAATTATCCCCCACTGTTTCTTATGTAGAGGATTTCGCTAGGGGCTCATGAACGGGTTCGACTCAGCCATGGTAAACGAGCCATTAGTGTTCGAGCCATCGAAGTTCTACTGTATCTCCCCTGACAATATAACATTGTGATAGCCATAACTCCATATATTTTGATATATATTGATAGAACTTGGCGCAATTATATACAGGGTATAGAAGGCTGATGTCATGCGCAAGAACCACAACCCTTGGTATTGTGGTATTTGAGGTTTGTTGGTTGATTTGAGATTTAACGTCCCCGTCAACACTGTATATGTCATTTTGGAGACGTTGCTTCGAATTTTGTGGGACTTTTACCCGACATTGAGATGAAATGACATCTCAAGCCCTGTCGCCCGCTGAAACCACTAGGGTTAATAAGCATGTACGGTTCGACTCGCACCGCTTTGCCTGGACAGGCTTAGATCGTCTAAGCGGTTTACCAGTACTCGTATGGGGTCAGATTCAGCTCTGCGTGGAAGCATCATGCAGCCCATCTATTTCTTCAAGCCCCAATGGGCGGGGACCAGTGGTATTTGAGGAATGTCCCCTTCCAATATGACAGTTTGACCATCTTGTGATCACCATATCTCTAATACCCTTTGAGACATATTGATGCTTCTTGGTATAGATGTACATGAGGTTAAGTAGATGTGTCATGCACAAGAACCACAATTCTGAGTGCATTGGTCGTTTAGTTATCTCCCCTGACAGTATAATATTGTGATGGTCATATCTCCATTACTGGTTGAAATACATTTCATGTGCACGTCATGTTCAGTGAATTTCATGAACTCAAACAATGATGGCTCATCTACCATTGCTGATTCTTACCCACACTTAAGGGGAATGGATACACCTTCAGAGGAGGCAACTCCTGCAAACGTATTTCGTCCCCATGTCAATAGAGGTCAACTCTTTAAGAAAAGAATTTGCTCCTCCGGAGCAAATTCTTTCCTTTAAGAGTAGACATTGTTTTCCGCGGGACAGGGGCTTACAGAAATGCAAACAGGAAGTCCCGAAAGTCGTCTCCCTTTGACAAATGGCGGAAACAATCTGCCAGGTGTTCCCATTCCCCTTAAGGCCCAAAGAATTCTTCCAGTGACTCTAGGTAAACATATATTGAGATAGTTCAGGGAGTTTTGTTCTGATTCTTTCTTTGAAAGGAAAATTGTCTGTACTCATCAGAATCGCCTAATTGAGGTGATTCCAATGTGTGCATAGCATTCCCCATCCCCTTATTTTGTTTGTTTTTACGCCCCTTTCAAGATTGTTTCACTTATTTTGATCCGAGCGTTAAGCAGAGGTAGGCAAAAACCCGAAAACCCGAAGGAAACCACCTGGCCTGCCGTTGTGGTACTTGGCGCTTGACATGTGACCGTAGCGAAGCTCGAACCACAGCGGTTAGAGACCCAGTGAGATAGCTAGTGCTCTTTCCAACATGGCCTCGGTGGCCCGCTAAAGCCAGCTTATTAATACTTCGACTAAACATTGATATGGAATCCTGTTCAGATTTTGCCATATAAGAGTAGATATAAGAATAATTATCACATATTCAGTACTATATTTAACATGATAACCCATGTTTTGCATGTGTGATAATGCTTGTTTCCATTTCCGGTTATCAGCCCGCCCGGTCTGATAACCGGAAACAGTGTATTTTGAACGGACATCGGTTATCAGCCCACTCATGACGTTATTGTGACGTTGCCAATTACATGACGTAACGCGAATAACTAGGCGTGACGTTACGCGCTTTTTTGCTTGAATCACGCTTTTTATTACATTTTTTTTTTCAATTTATGAACGTCAAACACCGTAAGAATAGGATCTGAATATGTGATAAACAAATTATAACATGGGGTTTTGGTTATCGCCCTCTGTATCAACCCTCGACCATTATCTGCCCTCAGGCTAAAGCCTTCGGGCAGATAATGGGGTCTCGGGTTGATACATCGGGCGATAACCAAAATCCCATGTGATAATCTCTAATTATCACATGTCGCCGTTGATAAGCAGTGGATAACGTCGTGTAATAAAAATCGTATGACCACACGTGTAATAACACTTTGGCGGGATTAAGTAACGTCATGACGACGTCAATGTCAACTATGTATTTTTGGTGGAGAATTTGTCAAATTTAAAGGCGATAAAATCCAATTTAAAGTGGTCATATGATAAACAGAATCTTACACGAGTGGTCATTTCATATGAAATTTATGAAACTCGCCGAAGGCTCGTTTCATAAATTTCATATGAAATGACCACTCGTGTAAGATCCTCTATTTATAACATAGCGCACCGTTTTAGCCGATTGAAAGAAACTGTGATTTATTCTAAATCAAACTGTGATTTATTCTAAATCACAGGCCAGAAGAGCGTGACTCGAAAAGCGGCCTTTTATGACACCACTTGTAGATTCTTTGACGTCAGACGGTGACTTGTCAGTTTCTCGCATCATAATGTTCCAGTCAATTATTGTGGCGGGGTTTCTTTTAACAATGGCGAAAATGTGGGAGAACTTGAAAGAAAAAGCAACATTATTAGCGATTTTCAGTGTGTAAGAATCGGAATAGATCAGCTCTTGTGTGAGAACTTTTGAGAAATTTTCACAGTTGTCGGTCAGTTGTAAGTAGACAAATCACTCGCACTCCGCGCTCGTGATTGGATCTACTTAACAACCTACATGTACCTCAAAACTGTGATTAATTACCCAACAATTCACTACTCATCACGTGAACAAGTCCGTGAGATGAAGACCCCCTAAACCCCACTTTATATAGAGAAAACTGGGGTTTAAGGGAGTGTACATTATTTTCCATATTTCTGCTCCAAGACATAGGTTGTGGGTACTCGTTAGAACCACCTCAATGAGGCGGTTCTAACGAGCACCCACAACCTATGTTTGCAGTAAAAATAAGAAAAATATTACGGATTTTCATCAGAAAAGTAGCCATTTTGGAGGTGTGGAAAATGCACTATGTCGCACGGGTGAGTTATGGTAGTGTAGAGCTGATATATTCCTTAACCCTTTTTTATACCAAATGGAATGTTCCTCTTTATATAAGGCAGGAGTCCATTTTATAATTTAGGGGTGTCAGGTTGTGTTTTCTTCATAATCTATTGGGAAACTGGCTGAACTTTTTGCAAACGGTGTAGGCCCTGATCAGACGCCGCGTTCTGCGGCGTCTGATCTTGGCCTGTACCGTTTGCCAATTACCCGTTTGGGGGTATCTGGTACTACGTGGCTTCAGCAATACATTTCTTTATTAGTTTTTGTTTGTTTGATTTGAGGTTTAACGTCCCCGTCAACACTGTATAGGTCATTTTGGAGACGTTGCTTCCAATTTTGTGGGGTTTTTACCCGAGATTGAGTTGAAATGACATCTCTACCCCTGCCGCCAAAGGAAACCAAAAGTGTTTATATGTATGGACGGTATGACTCGCACCACATTTTCTGGGCATGCTTAGAACCTCTAAGCGGTTTTTATCAGTGCCCATGTACGGTCAGTTTCAGCTCTGCGTTGAAGCATCATGCAGCCCAATCTATTTCTTCAAACCCTGATGGGCGGGGCCGTTCCTTTATTAGTTAGTGAAATGCATGTATATACAAAAACAGAAAACAAGATGTAGATTTCAAAGGTACCTAGTTGGTAACAAACACACCCAATCATTTTTACCTATTTCAGAGGGCACAATGAACCGCACGTGTACCGTTAGTCCATCATCTATATACTATATACCTCAAGACTCAACACTCAACCAGAGACCATCTATAGAAGTCAAGGTCAACAACCTGTCCTATGAGGTTAACCCCAAGTCGTTGTCATGGTGGCAAAAACTGTCGACGATGCAGTTGCCATGGGAGTGGGTGGAGAACTCTTCGCCACAACAGGTCCTCAACAATGTCTCTTTCTCGGTAAAAAGCGGCCAGATGTTAGCCATAATGGGAAATTCAGGTTTGTGTATTTACTCTGTATTCTGTTATTATATCCCCCCGCAAACGAAGTTATGTGAGGGTATACTGGAGTTAGCTTGTCCGTACGTGCGTCCGTCCGTCCGCATACTTTCAGGGCTCTACAGTCTGTCTTTACCTATCGATCTCCACCAAACTATGGTCATGTCTTTGCATCCATGACGCCAATGACAAGTTTGATCAACGTCAAAATCCGACGCGTATCATGGGATTAATGGACCTTTGTTCTTCAAATAATGCTGAAATTAGCCGTATCCGGACTCTACAGTCTATGTTTCCCAACTGATTTCAACCAAACTTAATACATGGCTTTGCATCTACCAGACGTCGCAAGAGTTAGATCATCGCCAAAATCCGAAATGTATCGCAGGAGTTAGTGCCCTTTAATTTTCCAATAGTGCTAAAATTAGCCGTTTCCGGACTCTACAGTCTGTGTTTACCTACCGATTTCAACGAAACTTGATACATGGCTTTGCATCAATGAAACCTGGGAAGAGTTCGATAATCGTCAAATTCCCAAGCGTATCCAAGAGTTATTGCCCTTTGTTCTTCAAATAATACTAAAATTAGCCGTTTCCGCACTCTACAGTCTGTGTTCACCCACCGATTTACACCAAACTTTATACATGACATTGCGACCATGAGACCTAACACGAGTTCGATTATCTTCAAACTCAGACGCGTATCTCGGGAATGATGGGCTTTCGTTCTTTAAATAAGGCTGAAATCGACCGTTTCCGGACTATATATACAGTCGGTGTTTACTTACCGATTTCCACCAAACTTGATACACGGCTTTGCATCCATGAGACCTCTCTCGACTACGATCATCGTAAAAATCTGACGCGTATCACTTTGTACATGAAATTATATTTACATTTCCAGTGTAAAATCTCATGTAAACATACAGAAAACAATTGCGTTCATACTTCCATGATCGCATCGAATCACATGATTTTCAGTGACGTTAAGTGACGTCATTCTAAACCATTGTTCTCTACGGGCTTTGATGACGTCAACGCTGCTCCGCTCTTTGCAGAAAAACAGCGTGTAAATGTTTTTCAGCCTTAAAAGCTTGCCCTACAAGCATTTTTTCGCCCAGTGATGAGGGGCAAATAATGTAAATATAAAATATAAACTTATTTTTTCTGCTTTTCATGAAAGTATGAACGACAGTGGGTCGCTAGCAAAGTTTACATGAACCCCGAATTACAGGAACCTCATTTACTTTGCACGCGACCGACTGAGTTCATACTTCCATGAACTGCAGAAAAATAGATTTCATTTCTTAAATATACATGTTCCTCATTTGCTCAAAAATGCTTGATTGCAATCCAGTTTAGTGTCACGTTCTCGTGGCAGGGGTATTTTAGTCGTTCCCCACCAACAACTCTTGTTCTGTGTTGTAAGCTATGACAAACAGCCTACTGATTTTGGAAAAAAGCATACATGGTAAACCAGAACTTAGAAAACATAGAATAAGAACAGCTGTCTAATATAAGAAAATAAACATTCCTTTAACACAAAATGCAATATGATTAGCACGTATCTTCAGATAAAGAAATTATTTGAAAAAAGGCTATAGCCAGATATTGAAATGAATAAAAATAATTTCCAAACATACACGATATGCGGAGGCAACTTAAATACAAGAATGAGCATGTAGATGAAATCTATTTATTAGCTTGTTTTCTTTTTTTTTTTTTCAAGAGAAATTCGACTGTCTTTGACTCTTAGATAAAAATAGATGGAAATAAGCAATGGTATGACATTGGCATTAAACCATTATAAGGGTCCATATTTAAAATAGAGATGCAGGATTATAAAATTATCTGCACGCTAATCATTGATGCTCAAATATGGTAACGCTACAAAGAAAATAAAGTTGATTTCCATTAGCAAAATAACATATATATTATCTTTTAGGAAGCGGTAAAACAACACTGCTGGACGTGATCGCCTGTCGAACAGAGGGCGGATTAATAACTGGAGATGTGTATCTGAACAACGTGGCTCGCACCAGTAACATGGTTCGCGGCTGCTCAGCGTATGTGCGACAGGACGACAGATTACTACCACACCTTACCGTTAAAGAGACACTTATGTTTGTCGCTCATCTCAAACTACCAACGACTTTCAATGGCAGGGATATCAAGAGACGGGTATGTATTCAATTGTGTATACTCACGCCAAGTTACTGATGTTTCAGTTTTCTTTCAATAAGAGCGTTGAGCTTTATTTGCCTGTAGGCAGGCACTGGCTTGCAACTTACAATGCGTACGTCAGATCTTGTTCTGTTTTGATAATGCATGCGTCTGACAGAATATGCATTTTTACATGTTTTTGTCGTGGGACAAAAATTATCAGTCAAAAATCTAAAAAAAATACATATTACATTGCAACATCCTTCTTCTTACACCATGAAATGAATACTCATGTAAAGTTAAAACGTTTTGGTTTCTCTTTAGAACCACCGAACGGACGTGGTTCATTTGCATCACGTGAACAAGTCCGTGAAATGAACACCCCCTAAACCCCACTTTATATAGAGAAAACTGGGGTTTACGGGGGTATACCTTAATTTTCTTATTTCTGCTCCAAGACATAGGTTGTGGGTACTCGTTAGAACCGCCTCAATGAGGCGGTTCTAATGAGCACCCATAACCTATGTTTGCAGTATAAATAAGAAAAATATTACGAATTTTCTTCAGAAAAGTAGCCATTTTTGAGATGTGAAAAATGCATTATGTCACCCGGATGTGTTATCGTAATGTGAGTTTGAGGCGAAACTAACGAATGATAACGACCTATGTTTGGAAAATAATTTAAACATATGATACACGTTCATAAAAATATTGGTTTGGGAGAAATGAAATAAGGCCCCACGGCGCATCATAACAACAGATAAGGTAAGTATTTTGCGATAGTTTTTGTCATTTCACCATAAAAACCTAAGTTATGGGTATTCATTAGAACCGCCTTGACGAGAAATAAGGAAAACTATCCTTCAATTATCACAAAATACGCACCTTATCTGTTGCTATGGACATATGAATGTGTTATCCTAAAGAGTTAGAAGAAAACAGAAAAGAAAGATGAGGTTCATAGCTGTAACACACACAAAAAAACAAAAAAATATTAAATCAACACAAAATTATCCAATCAACTAGTGATGGACATTTAACCTAGTATCGATCACTAACCATTACCATTTTATGAAACTGAAGTTATATTTCCCTTTGAGATCGTTGATTAAACTGCGGAATTTTGAAAAATATTTGTGGGAAATTGGACGAAACTAGCCAACTTGACCAAGTAAAGAACCTTGTGCACTTCAAAGATTTCAGTTCTGTCCTTTAATCCTTTCTTTCCAGCTTTCCTTTGTATAGAACATACTGCAGTTGTGTTGAAAAAAAATCATTTTAAGTAGAAAACAAAGGAAATAGTAGTCATGTGAAGCTTAGGTCCAGTGCAACTCTGTTCAATAAATCTAAAATGTAGCCTTCGGAAACAAAGAACGCATAAAAGAACGAACATCGGAGACGTGGTTTCATTGAGTCTCTTCAAACACAGCAATATAGTTTTCAAGGCTTAAGCGATATTCGATTATCAAATAAACCAGAATCGGCTCAATGATCCTAAATGAAAAGACAATATAATCTGCACTATGATGAACCACGTGGAGAATTTTTTACGGCCGCCACACTGCACTTAACACCAGCAGTGAGGTAAATTAAAAAGCTCAAAGACACTTATCACTAGCAACCGTTTATATATATGCATATATGTCCCGATACCACAAAGGATATGAGGAGGCATACATTTTAAATATATATAATGTGCAATGCATCACATTAACATGTCCGTGTAATGATCATCGCTCCAAGCCCAATTTATACAGCTAAACTGCAAATTACACTGGTATACATTTAAGATAAAGATTGTGGCACCGGATATCTGAAAAACATGCACTATGCCCCACGAGTGTATTATCGTAATGGCTTTCATTGTATGAACAGGTCGATAGTGTAATAAGTGAGCTTGGGCTCAGCCATGTGGCCGACAGCAAAGTGGGTGGAGCTGAAGACCGTGGAGTATCTGGAGGAGAACGAAGGCGTGTCAGTATAGGAGTTCAGCTTCTGCTAGACCCTAGTGAGTTATTGTTACCAACCACATTCAGCCATGCGATTTGAAACTGTTCTTCAAGTACACACGCGCAATTAAACAGAATGTGTGATAAGTGCTCTTCAAAACATTCATTATTTGACACATGGAAGTTATTGGCCATTTATTTCCTATTCGTCAAATTACATTAGCCTTTGCTCTTAGCTTACATTTAAAATTCCATTTTATTGAAATAGTTAATGTTTTATGGTGAGTCGATTTTTTTCATCTGAATATAGTAATTAATCGTCATTATATAATTTCTTGACATGTTGCCTTTAGAAAAAGAAACACACGCTAGACTCGATTTTATTCAGACTTTATTACCAATCTTCAGTCCCTGGAATCATTTTTCATACTTTTGCAGGTATATTGTTCCTTGATGAACCTACGTCTGGTCTCGACTCGTTCACCGCACATCATCTTGTAGAGACCCTGGCGAAGTTAGCTAACAACAACAGAACTGTTCTACTGTCTATTCACCAACCTAGGTAATTCTTTGCAGGGAATAATTCGTACGATCAATCCAGGATCCGTCACTAGAAAACCTGTCTTCAGGGTTTCTGACCAGCTTAGACACATAGATATACCTTGGTATTAAGGTTCTCACGGGTTTAAAGATCTCACGCTACACCGGCCTGCTTAGATACACAAACTAGCAATAATCTTGACAGTGTAAATCAAGACGTTGGAGGTTTTGTATTTTTCAGCAGAAAACACTCTGATCAGTCTGCGCGGATTTGCACGCTGATCTGCACCTTTGTTGCCCTTAAATGACAAAACATGACAACGCTTATATTTCCATATCGGCTTCTAAACTGGTAGTGTCCACTTGTTTTTTCTTTAACCTAAAACGCTTAAGTACGACAGAATGGTGATAACAGCTAAATATCCTGTAGTCGATTGCCAAAAGCAATTGCTATATACGGGGCCTCCGTGGCCTGGTGGATAAGAGCGTTGTCTCTTACTCATTAGGTCTCTTACCGCTGTGGGTTCGAGTCTGGCAGGGGTCGCATGTGAGACGCCAAATTCTGCAACGGAAGGACAGGTGTTTTTACTCTGGGTTGTCCGGTTTTCGCCCACCACTGATTAACGTGTGAAATAATCTTTAAAGGGCCGTTAAACCATAACCAAAAAACCTTGCTATATACGGCCTTTGTTTGAGTGCTGTTTATATAAGATTTTTTAATTAAGGTAATTTTCCATACTGTCTGCATGGTAGTTAAGGAAGTAAGTAAATTATATGCAGTAATTGGCACCTCATGCATTTTATTGTTTATTGGCACGTAAAAACAAGTCTTAGGGTAACCGCAAATAACGTACACAAATACAGGTATATAACTGCTTTGCTCTTAGATAGAAATTATGTCATACAATCAGCATTTATTTTATAATGATGTTAATGATCTAATAAGCAATCGAAATATATATACTGCATTGCAATTACAAGTTAAGACTTTGGAATTGAAATTCCATATGTATATGAAATGTACGTAGACACCCAGCTAGGTGACCAGCATCCATTCAAAAAATGCACTAATGTACAATGAACTATCCACTGATTCTTAAGCAGTTAAGTAAACAGCACGCTGTTTAATAAGACCTATACAGCAGTCGGAATGTTGGCATCATAGCACATCCGATTGTGTCGAATGTGTTTTAGGCTTGTTTCATCTCTGTGGTTGTTTGATTATTTGTGTTCACAGAGATGTTGCGCTGGTAGGTTGTGGGGGGGGGGGGGGGGGTGGGGGCTTCGTGCGGACTGGGCGGGTTGTTTGTCTAAATCGCGACGGAAGTAGGGGCGAGGATTGTGGCCACGTGAAATCGATTTAAGCCCCCCGGTGGGGTTCGTTTCCGCTGACCGTTCCAATGCCGTTCTTCTGTCGCGATTTATTTTTGTTATGGTTTGTCTTTGGGTGTTTGTGTCGCTTATTTTATTTTATTTTAGATACCCTTTTGGCCATTTGGTGGGAATGTAACTGTCCTTTTGGCTTTCCGCTGTTGGTGTTTCTGTTGGGGTCTGTTGTTTCATGTTTGTGTTTCCTTCCCTTTGGTGTCTCTGATGGGAGCTGTGGGTTAATTGTATCGATTCCTGATCATTGTCTCTACTTCTATTTTCTAATGTGTCGTCCATTTTCTACCATGCGGACTTGTCCCCTGCTATAGTATGAGATAAATCACAAACTATTTGACAGTCTTATAAATTATGAATTTTATTTTCAGATCGGATATATTTGAGCTGTTCGACATGGTTCTGATTCTCTCAAAAGGAAATATGGTGTATAACGGATTGGCGGAGAATATGGTCACTTATTTTACAAACCTTGGTCACCCATGTCCTCAGCTTACAAACCCTTGTGATTTTTATGGTATGATGTCCCAAGGAAGCTTATTAAACGAGCCCCGCCAAGCGAATTTGTGTCTTCGAGCATTCCGTCATGACAAATTTTAACTGCGCATGCCCAGCCATTCAGAGGGGCCAGGGATATGGCTTTCTGTCTAAAGGTTCCTCTTGATTCACTGCTTGTATGAGCGAGCAGCGAAGGTTCTGGCGAGACTGCGCGGATGCGCAGGCTCGCCTGAACCTTCGCTGCTCGCATAGTCGATAAGTACCAAAATCGCTTGACGGGGCCCATATAGTTAGCATGTTCTGGTGGCCACCTCAGTGAAGTAAACTACCTGTGTTAACCCCATCACGTGAATAAGTCCGAGAAATGATCACCCCATAACCCCACTTTATATAGAGAAAAATGGGGTGTACGGAGGTTTAAATTATTTTTCTTATTTCTGCTCCAAGGTTACGGGTACACGTTAGAACTGCCTCAATAAGGCGGTTCTAATGAGCACCCACAACCTATGTTTGCAGTACAAATAAGAATAATATCACTGCTTTTAATCAGAAAAGAAGCATTCTTGGAGATGTAAAAATGCACTATGTCGCACGTTTGTGTTATCGTAATGCTTATCAATAAGAAAACATGTACATGTGATATAATGGCGTCCAAAATGGTGTCAGCAATAACCAATCCTTTTTTTTTTAAATAATGTAACATCTTTCTCATTTCTTCTTTCAACATAGAATGTGAGTACTCGTTAGAATCGCCTACGCGTACTCACTAGTTTTGTGCAAAAATAGGCAGATAATGTTTACTCCCCGTAAACCCACTTTTCTCTGTCAAAAGTGTGGTTTAGAGCATGGACTTGTTATCTTGATGTCCTGCTAAATACAAATATTTATTGGCTGTTGACGGCCCTCGGTCATAGGAGCTTGAAGAAATATATGGACTGCATGTTGCGTCCACGCAGAGCTGAATCCGGCTCACACACGAGTACTGGTAACCCACTTAGAGGATCTAGGCCTGCTGTGAGTCGGACCGTCCATGCTTATAAACCCTATTGGTTTCATTGGGCGACAGGGCTTGAGATGTGATTTCATCTCAATGTCGGGCAAAAGTCCCACAAAATTGGAAGCAAGGTCTCCAAAATGACCTTTACAGTGTTGACGGAGACGTTAAACCTCAAATCAAACAATATTTATTGGCTTAAAATCCCATTGATGAAAACCAACCAATAAATCAAGTTGATACAATGTATTTGTTCCATTCAAAAAATGCTTGACAAACAGTGTAGATCCTGTGCAGAAGTCATCTGATCTGGATCGGCATTGCTTGCAAAGGTAGGGATTGTCGTGTTCAGCAGGACAAAGGTTAAGCAAGTCTGAAACCAATTTCCGAACAAGCCAAATGTATAAAAACTTAATCTTTATTAACCACGCAGCTGTCTTATACAAGAACAAAATAGCCGGCTAACACGGGGCCGACATCGATACGACGTTGCGTCGTAATATCTGGGTAAGCCCGACGTTGACCCGGAAATCCGAACTTGCTTGGTAGTAAGCAAAAGACCATAAAAGTGTATCCAGATTTTTCAGCAGGGCCCCTGCTCCGGGTCATTTACATTTCCCAGGGTCGATATAGTGTGAGTGTAAAATGGACACGTTGTTGGTAAATAGAAGTCCGAGTTTCTCGGTTACAGCTTATGAAATGCGAATTCCAAGATCTGTCTTTGTTTTTAGAATTTCGGAAACGACTCTGGTGTCCAGGCAATATCTGATGCACAGACATCGTTCTTCCACTACAGAGGCCATTTTTCAGGGGCGCACATGAATTGCCTTCTGAAAACACATGAAAATGAACAATCACACATAACTTCTGTTGCTGGAGAAAGGTGTTTTTACCAATGTCTGTCCTGTTCTACACATTAAACGTTCATCGGAAGGTTTAAGTCTGTTTTAAACCATTCGCGGAAGAATACCCAGTAACAGTTTTATAGATATATTTGTATTTGGACCAGTGTAGCTCCAGATCAAGTCCACATACCGATCAGCGAAATGAAGTCAGTGTGTTTATTTAAATAAATTTATTTAAAGTCATTCAAGACCAAATGTGTATAAAAGCCATTCTATTTTAGTTGATCTCGCAACAATCGACCCCACATCTGAAGAAACCGAGCGTACCAGCACAACAATGGTAACCAGTCTTGTCGAAGCATATCAGGAAAATATGAAGTCAGACAGCGTTCATGAAAATCAGGAATTGAGTACTTCGAGAGCTGAAGAGCAGTGGCCTGTGTTGGCCATGTTTAAGAATCTTCAGAATTTACCTGGGCCACTAAAGCAATTCTGGATATTATATAGGTACTATAAGAATCTGGTATGGGGTTCTGTTGTAGATGAGCGTTTTCAAACCGAGGGATGCCCGTGCTGAGCGGAACCGAGGCTATGCCGAGGTTCCGCTCAGCACGGTCATCCCGAGGGTTGGAAACGCCCATCTACAACAGAACCCCATATTGGATTCTTTTTCTTGCACAACACCTCCAGTTAGTTTTGACAGCTCGCACATGTATATTGTTTACAAAATAAAAGTAGTGCGGAAGTAGTTCCGGCAGTTGAATAGAATTGAAGCGCATTTATGTTAGTTGCCTGGGTCGGAACACCAGGGTCAGAACATAAATTTCAATCCCAGGGTAAAATCACGGATTTCTTTGTCTGGTGTGCAAGAAACGTTGTTCTGTGACATTTACTTTCTATCTTTGTCATCATCATTAAGTGGTAAGATACTATGAAATAACTGCTGAATTCGGAATTCACCCTTTTCAAATCACTTTTCAACAGCGATAATTATTTAATATTCTTTTTTCTGCTTTTATAAAAGAACTTTATGCCTCTAATACAGCCTTTCTAAATAGTACTCGCAATTTATATCATGCTAGAAATCTATCATATTTTGTAGACAATTTCACAGTTTGCTATATAAACGGTTTAGAGAGGTATTTGCACGTAAATAAAGCAAATGACAAGTGTTAAATTTCAATAGGTGTTTGATAACTCTTACATTCTGCACATTAAAGGAGAAATTGTTTAACCTGACGTTATTTAAAGAAAACACATGAACAAACTAGGCCCTTCCATTGGTCAGTGAGTGAGTGAGTTTTAGTTTTACGTCCCACCAACAGCTAAGGTCATACGGAGACGGGACCTCGGTTTAAAGACTCATCCGAAAGTCTGGAGAAGCCCGGGATCGATTCCGATCCCTAGTTTACAAGGCGAGTAGCGTATCCACTGCACCACGGAGGCTTCTCCATTGGTGAGTACGATATACCAACACCCAACCCAAGTTAGTAAATTGGTTTTAATAAGGTTTTTTGTTTACTTCTTCTTGACACGAATTGAAAGCTTGTGCTCTGTGATTGTGGTGCTTTGGGGTCATTTTCATTGATCATGCACCAAATTCGCTGACTAGGTAAACCAAGCTGATTGGAATAGCTGTTTTTCCATTCTTGAAACATTATCACAGATTTTGAGGTAATGCCCTGAATTGCTACCAAAATAACATTATATTATCATTGTCACAGCCCTGAGGGTCTGCCATAATAACGTTGTATTTTAATTGTCACTTCTCTGAAGTTCTGCTAAAATTGCAGTGTTTGTTTTTTATTGTCACATCCAAAATAGCTTGCCACAACAACATTTTGTTTTTCATTGTCACATTCCTTAATAGCAGCAAAAGCACATACGGCTACGAAAACGATATTAATGTAAATACACCCACAGGTAGAATCGACAGAAACGGTGCAGACAATGATAAAAGAAAATGGTATAGTTTTGCCTGATACCGCATAATATTACGATATTTAACTCAAGAACGACCAAGATGTACGGATTGAGAATACCAAAACCAAGAGTTACTTACGATATAGTCTCTGAAATCGTTCCATCATTAACCCGTAAATGACTGTTTTGTCAATAAAACCGTGTAGGCCTTCTTGTGTTAACACATTCTTTCCTGGTAACCCGTAAAATGGAAATAGGTAAACAGAACAGAGGCCGCATAATGTTTGCTAATAGGATGTTTTGTCAAGAATAGAATAAACACGATAAGAAAGATATGACACCCTTTCAGTGGCAATTAGACTTGTCTAAAATATAACAATGGACCTGTCAACGAGTGTACAATGCGTTAAAGAAACACTGTATACATGTTCGCTACATTGACTCATGTCGTATAATTTGTTTTTCACAACCCCGCATAAGACCCATTTGCTAACTTCAAGTGTGTGTTTGAATACGGCCTTACCCAAGAGCTTCCTTTTTTTCATGCTCAATTCACTATTGCATAGAACCTTTGATGATCAGCTAAATAAAACTAAGACATAAAGATAAAGACGCTTTATTTAACGTCGCATGTTAAACAGAAATAACAAAATCTCTGTAGAGCTTTTATTGGGACAAATAAACAAACGCTTACTGCCTTCGTGTATCTTCCTAGGACAAACCCTGAAAATGCGAGTGTTAACCACTTGAGCTCATAGTTCCATTTTTACACCTTTGTTATAGCGCAGCCGGGGATCGAACCCGCCACCTCTCGATCTCGAAGCGGACCCTCTCTAACTGAGCTATCTGGCAGGTAAATGTAAATTACAATGCAACAAATATTCCTTTTGTAATGTGTCAGTTGGTAGTGAACAAACAATAGCTCGGATTAAAATGAATTTGTCCTTTGAGTTGAGCATGCACAATATTCTGTAAAATGGAAGCGGAAGAAATAATCAGGAATCTATACAGTTACCTTGCGACTTCCATCCAAGAAACAAAGGGGAAAGAAGCACCAACACAAAGCTATGTTACCGTCAGGCAGGAAGACAAAAGGACCGTTTCTTTTTCTCACACAATGGCCAAACGTTTATCCAAAATAATAAAAAATACACAAGCTGTACATACGAAAGCCCGAAATCTAATCGCATTCATGCATAACCATGTTTGTGTTTCAGACGTTCAACCCGCAACATTGTTGAGGATTATGGTTTTCTGATCAGTCAATTTATTCAGGCCTCGTTGATGTCCGTTGTGATAGGGTTGGTGTATTTTAATCTTGGCCTCGATCAGTCATCTATGAGAGACAGATTTGGAATGATGTACATTCTCGGTGCCTTATATCCGTATATGATAGTGCTAGATCTCATTGGCATATGTAAGTAATAAAACATGCACACAAACAATTGAGCCCCGCCAAGCGAATTTGTGTCTTCGAGCATTCCGTCATGACAAATTTTAACTGCGCATGCCAAGCCATTCAGAGGGGCCAGGGATATGGCTTTCTGTCTGAAGGTTCTTCTTGATTCACTGCTTGTATGATCGAGCAGCGAAGGTTCTGGCGAGACTGCGCGGATGCGCAGGCTCGCCTGAACCTTCGCTGCTCACTTAGGCAATAAGTACCAAAATCGCTTGACGGGGCCCAATTTATCACAAATATATTTATTTGAAGTATTTTGTATTTTCAGTTATGATCAATCACTCTTAGACTCTATCTACGACACTGCCTCTGTACATATTTAACACCACAATGACATTATCTTTACGTAATATGTGAGACATGGTACAGTGTTTGAACTTGCTTTGCCTGAGTAAACTGTTCAGTTATCACTGGTGTTCCTTCTATTGTTTTGGAGTTTAAAGGCATAGCCAATACTATTTAGGTCATATCGAGCCGGTTAATTTACCTCTACACAACTTTCCTGGGCAGACTTATATGTAAGCGGTTACCCAGTTTTGTTTGTTTGTTTGTTGTATTGGAGTTTGACGGCCCAGTCAACACTATTTAGATCATTTTAGAGCCGGTCAGTTCACCTATCAACACTTTCCCTAGGCAGGCTTATACGTAAGCGGTTAACCAGTACAGTGCACATTCTTTCGACAGAACCTGACAACTGTCCTTCTTGAATCAGCGGAAGGGAAAGAATGACCGTAGAAAAGATTTCATGATCAATCCCCACGAAAGAATGTTGGTGGCCCAGTAGATATCGTACCTGCAACCTCCTGGTCTCCAGTCAAACGCGCATCCGACTGAGCTACCGAGGCCAGCATCACTGTTATATTTATTGTTATTTATGATGCGGCGAGGCGATAGTTGATATTCTGTGAATTCCGGAGTTGAAACCACCCAGATTTAAATTTATTGTTGGTTTCGTTTTTCATACATAATGTTTACAATACTTACACTAACACGCAAATAAAAACAATTCAATTCTGGCTTTAGACATTCGTTTTGCATCAGGTCTGAAATCAAGCTTATTTTCTGTACACAGCGCCACCGGCTGTAAAAAATAGTTGTGATCATACATTTGTTTTGTACTGACTATACTGAAAAGAAAAGCTGCTTTGCTTTACATACATGTAATATTCGACCCAAGGTCAAAATGAGCCATCTTTGCCCATCTTACCTATGGGCGACATTGTGTTATTCCAGAGGACAGCTTTATGGCATCAGTCGATTTGCATTTAAAACGCCATTGAAAGTTTTAGGTAATTTGACAATCTAATATTTAAGACTGCATTTGGAAACAAAGAACTCAATGGAAGACTTGTTTTGGTTCATAATAACTCTGCATACGCAGCAATAACATTTGCATTATGTTTAAAACAAAGCAATTATTTGCAGATAAGTGGGTAATAATTGGAAGATTCTCTTCCTTATTTCTCCAAACAAACCTATAGTGTGGGCATTCATTAGAACCGCCTCGTTGTTTTTATAGAGAACTGACAAAAATATACTTCATTTATATCACAAAATGTCCACCTTATCTGATCTTATCTGTTCAAGTATGTTTATTGTTTCAAATAAAAAAAGCTTTGGTGCTGCATATGAAATCTTAGTCCAGCAGCGTGATCAGCTTTTTGAAGGGTGACAAAATAAGACAGCACTGTGGAAGGTAAAACATTGTAAATCATTCGCATATATGATACTATAATGGTCATTTTAAACTATTTCTTTCCACAGATCATCGAGAGAGGTCTTTCCTTTATTTTGAACTTGAAGACAGACTGTACGGTATTACACCGTACTACTTTGCGAAGGTATGTGGTCTGCTAAATGTATAGCATCATGTGAACAAGTCCGTGAATTGAACACACCCCTAAACCCCACTTTATATAGAGATAACTGGGTTTAAGGGGGTATACATTATTTTGCTTATTTCTGCTCAAAGACAAAGGCTGTTGGTACCCGTTAGAACCACCTCATTTCTAACGAACAACCACAATATCTATGTTTGTAGTAAAAATACGAAAACTGTCACTGATTTTCATCGAAAAAGGAATCCATCTTGGATGTGTAAAAATGCACTATTTCGCACGGGTGTGTTAGCATAATTGTTCACCCAGACAAAAACGGTACAGACATATTTTTCAGGACGTACCATTGACAGTCATTCAAAAAAAGTCTAATATCACGCAACAAGTCCATATAATTATCAGTCTCGAAAACCCAATTCTTCAAAGGAAAAAGTGTGGCTTATGAGGAAAGATATATAATCTATATTGTCCTTAAATTATGGATTGTGAGTACTACCAAGCACCCACATGCTATATTCGGTTGAGATGTACAATGTAGCAGCTTTTCATCTGACAAATTGTGTTTTAGTGCAATTGAAACAGCATTCTCGTCATGGAAACATATTTTGAGGGTACTGATAAGCATCGCAACACTGATGCGATTCTTATACGTACCCCCAAGATAACAGCCCCCGCCCATCGGGGCTTTAAGAAATAGATAGGCTGAAATCCGACCGCACACGAGTACTGGTAAACAGCTTAGAGCACCTTAGCCGGTCCAGGTAAAGCGGTGCGAGCCGGACCGTCCATGCTTATAAACCCTATTTGTTTCATTGGGCGACAGGGCTTGAGATGTCATTCCATCTCAATGTCGGGTTAAAGTCCCAGAAAATTGGAAGCAACGTCTCCAAAATGACCTATACAGTGTTGACGGGGACGTGAAACCCCAAATCAAACAAACCCACAAGATAAGTTTCAAGAAGATAAAATCATTATCTCGACATTCTTTATATTACGCTTCCATATCTGGGGCTGTGTATATAGTGTCACTAGTCGGGATATCAATAAGTGTAAAGCTGCTAATGGTCTGTTATATATTCAAGAAATAAATCAGCTCTAACTGTGATTTGTTGAGTAATAAGTCACAGTTTGGAGGTCAGTTGTAAAGTAGACAAATCACGAGCGCGTAGCGCGCGTGATTTGTCTACTTACAACTGACTGACAAACTGTGATTTATTACTCAACAAATCACAAACTAGAGCTGATCTATTTCGATTCTAACAGGCTGAAAATCGGCAATAATGCTGTTGTTTCCTTCAAAATCTCACAACTTTTCGCCATTGTTAGAAGAAATCCCGCTGGAATAAAACAGTTATTTTCCATTGCCTATATAGGCGCGCTGTGTTAGAATGATAGTTTGAAAACGAGTTAATTTTCATAGTGTTGCCAAAGCAATGGCAAACATAAGTGAACTCATATGTTTGATACTTTATTGCTTATTAATCACCTGGTGAAAAGAAAAAAACGACAGGCATTAAAGATTAAGTACTTTTTTATCTAAATAAGTTCTGAATAGTTGGCTCCTTTGGAAGCAAAGAAAACCCCAAATAATCGAAAATAGCAGAGTCGGTTTTATTGAGTATGTTCATGGCCAGCACTGAAATGTGCAACACCGGCCACGCCCCCTAGCACCGGCTTAAGCAGAACTCTATTTTTAAAATGATTCTAAATGAACTCAATGGTCCCAAAGGACCAGAAAATATAATCTGCACTATGGTGATGCACGGGGAGACTTTTTACGACCGCCACACGGCACAACATCAGCTGTAGTAGGATAAATAAGTTCTGAATAGTTCGCTCCTTTGGAAGCAAATAATTAACCAAACTAGAACTGTCAGAGGATCTGACTATAGCCCCGCTATAGCCCTGTCAGAGGAGAAAGACTCATGAATTAAAGGTAAAGACTTGTGAGAGGGTTAAATCCCTAACAAGGTACCTACGCCTTATAGACTTTTCGCGTTATTAGATCTGAAAAACAGTCTAAGTTAAAAAATAAGTTTTGGATAATGAAAAAACCATATGCACATCTTAAGACCTCTTTGAAAACACCTGAAAAGTTTCAAAGGATCGGCCTAGAACTGTAAGAGGAGTTGCGTTCACAAGGTAGCTACTCCCTATACATTTTAACATTAGAAGATCTCAAAAATTGTCATAGTTAAAAAAGTGAAATAAGTGGAAAAAAATAATTTTAGGATAATGAAAAAAGCTCATGCACATCTTCAGACCTATATGAAAACACCTGTAAAGTTTTAAAAGGATTGACCTAGAACTGTAAGAGGAGTTGCGATCACAAGGTAGCTACTCCCTATACATTTTAACAATAGTAGATCTCAAAAATTTTCTAAGTTAAAAAAGGTGAAATAAGTGAAAAAATTACTTAAGGATAATGAAAAAAGAATATGCACATCTTCAGACCTATATGAAAACACCTGTAAAGTTTCAAAACGATTGACCTAGAACTGTAAGAGGAGTTGCGGTCACAATGTAGCTACTCCCTATACATTTTAACATTAGTAGATCTCAAAAATTGTCTAAGTTAAAAAAGGTGAAATAAGAGAAAAAAATTATTTAAGGATAATGAAAAAAGAATATGCACATCTTAAGACCTATATGAAAACACCTGTAAAGTTTCAAAAGGATTGACCTAGAACTGTAAGAGGAGTTGCGGTCACAAGGTACCCACTATCAAATATTACAGACAGACAGACAGACAGACAGACAGACAGAAAGACAGACAGACAGACAGACAGACAGACGGAATTCCGGACAAGCCAAATCCAATATAGCCCCCACTTTTCAAAGCGGGGCTATAATAATTAAAAAAGCAGGGTCGGTTTTATTGAGGTACAGAAATGTGCAACACCGACCGCGCCCACTAGCACCGGCTTAAGCAGAATTCTATTTTCAAAATGATTCTGAATGAACGGACCAGAAAATATAATCTGTACTATGATGATGTACGGTGAGACTTTTTACTGCCGCCACAAGGCACAACAGCAGCTGCAGTGAAGATAAATAAGTTCTGAATAGTTGCCTCCTTTGGAAGCAAAACATACAATAATTAATTGAAAAAGCAGAGTCGGTTTAAATTGAGTCCCGATTACTTGAACAACTGTATGTCTCGTTTGTTAAATTTAACCTAATGCATATTAAACTAAAAGAAGTTTCAGTACTGGCAAGAAGTTTCAGCAGATATTTAAAAAAGTATCATTTCGAACAATAATGGTTTAGCTTTTGTTACCTAAATGCACATTCTTCTTTCAGATATTCAGTGAGCTACCGTTCCATACGTTTTTCGTGGCTGTATACTGTGTACCAGTATATTTTCTAGCTGGTTTCAAACTGGACGTCCATGACTTCTTCATTGTTTACGCCATATTGTTTTTGTTGGTCTACTGTAGCAGAACTCTCGCCATGTTTGCAGCGGCTTGGATGCCTACGTTTCAGCTTTCTTGTTTCTTCGCACAGACATTTTTCTCAATGTATATCATGTCAGCAGGATTTTTCATAAATCTCGATAATATATTCTCAGGTTCGTATTCAGTGTTTTAATAAAACTATTTAACTTAATATGAATTTTTACAAGAATTGAAATAAAGCAATTAAAGGTTGCTTCAGTGTTAATGATTGACGAAATATTCAACAGATAGCAAAGTGTTTGAAGTGATGTAGAATATATATTGAAAACCCATCTGATACAAAGACTTTCTCGACATTTCAAGTGTAGGAATTATGTCTCCCCCGAAAAAAAATTTTTCGGAGAGACATATTGTTTTTCCCCCGGGCGTCTGTCTGTCTGTCTGTCCGTCTGTCCGTCTGTCTGTCTGTCCGTCTGTCCGTCTGTCTGTCACACATTCGTGTCCGCTCTGTAACTTGAAAACCGTTAGAGCTATCTTCACCAAACTTCGTATAAATATTAATCAGCATTAGACGACGTGCAGTGCGCAAGAACCATAACTCTCGCATTTATACTTTTTGAATTATCTCCCTTGGAAGTTTGTTGGTATGTATATATGTATGGGCAAATCCTGTCCGGTCAATTACTTTCTTATTTTTTGATGGATTTTAAAATTACTCGGCAGAAATATTAACAACCATAAGACGATGTGTGGTGCGCATGAGGCAGGTCGGTACCTCAAAGGTCAAGGTCATACTTAAGTGGTCAAAGGTCAAAAAAGGGGCCTTTTTTCGTATTTGGTCAATAACTTTCTTATTTTGAGATGGATTTTATAATTACTTGGCATAATTATTAACAACCATAAGACAATGTGTGTAGAGCATGAGGCAGGTCGGTTCCTCAAAGGTCAAGGTCATACTTAGAGGTCAAAGGTCAAAAAAGGGGCCTTTTTTCGTATTTGGTCAATAACTTTCTAATTTTGAGATGGATTTTAAAATTACTTGGCATAATTATTAACAATCATGAGACGATGTGTGGTGCACATGAGGCAGGTCGGTACCTCAAAGGTCAAGGTCATACTTAGAGGTCAAAGGTCAAAAAGTGGGACTTTTTTTCGTATTTGGTCAATAACTTTCTTATTTTGAGATGGATTTTGAAATCACATGGCAAAAATGTGAACCAATATAAGGCTATGTGTTGCGCGCATGACCCAGGTTGGTACCTCAAAGGTCAGATCATACTGAGAGGTCAAAGGTAAAAAAAGGGGCCTTTTTTCGGGTTTTGTCAATAACTTGCCTATTTTTAAATAGAATTTGAAGTTACTTGGCAAACATGTTAACTATCATGGGAGGATGTGTTGCATGCATGATTCAGTTTGGTACCTGAAATGTCAAGATCATACATAGAGGTCAAAGGTAAAAAAAGGGCCTTTTTTCGTGTTTGGTCAATAACTTTCTTATTTTTAGATGGATTTTGAAATTGCTAGGCAGAAATGTTAACCACCATGAGATGATGTGTTGCACGCATGACCCAGTTTAATACCTGAAATGTCAAGGTCATACATTGAGGTTAAAGGTAAAAAAGGGCCTTTTTGTGTTCTGTCAATAATTTTCTTATTATGCCCCCAACTTTGAAAAAGTTGGAGGGGCATATTGGTTCTGGTTCGTTCGTCCGTTCGTCCGTCCGTCAGTTACGCTTTTGATGCATAGCATAACTAAAGAACCGTGTATGCTAGGGTTTTGAAATTTCATATATGGATTCCTCATGGAAAATTAGCTTACGCATATTTTTTTTTCTCGTCCGGATTATGCCCCCTTCAAGAGTTATTGCCCTTTGAATTTTTTTTAATAAAATCTTGTCAGCAAGATATCTCAAAAACTATTGGAGCTAGAGCCTTGAAAGTTGGTGAATATATTGATGGTGATGAGTAGATGAACTGATTAACTTTTGACAAAATTCCGAAAAATACTTTGTGAGTTATGGCCCTTTGTCATTTTGGTAATTTGTGCCCATTGTAATGTATGCTAAAAGTGATGCATAGAATAACTTTAGAACCGTGTATGCTAGGGTTTTGAAATTTCATATATGGATTCCTCATGAAAAATTAGCCGACGCGTGTTTTTTTCTCGTCCGGATTATGCCCCTTTCAAGAGTTATTGCCCTTTGAATTTTTTTTAATAAAATCTTGTCAGCAAAATATCTCAAACACTATTGGAGCTAGACCATTTAAAGTTGTTGAGTATATTGGTGGTGATGAGTATATGAACTGATTAACTTTTGACAAAATTCCGAAAAATACTTTGCGAGTTCTGGCCCTTTGTCATTTTGGTAATTTGTGCCCATTGTAATGAATGCTAAAAGTGATGCATAGCAGAACTTTAGAACTGTGTATGCTATGGTTTTGAAATTTCATATATGCATTCCTAATGGAAAATAAGCTGACGCGTATTTTTTTTTCTCATCCGGATTATGCCCCTTTCAAGAGTTATTGCCCTTTGATTTTTTTTTAAATAAAATCTTGTCAGCAAGATATCTCAAAAACTATTGGAGCTAGAGGCTTGAAAGTTGGACCATGAGTCATGTGCAAGACCTAGGTCCATACCTCCAATGTCAAGGTCATACCTAGAGGTCAAAGGTAAAAAAAGGACAATCAATAACTTCCTTATTCTTTGATGGATTATGAAATTACTTGGCAGAAATGTTAACCATCATGAGACGATGTGTTGTACCGCAAAGGTCAAGGCCATACTTAGAGGTCAAAGGTAAAAAAGTGCTTTTTTTGTTTATGGCCAATAACTTTTTTATTTTTTTATGAACATTTTTGAAGTTACTATGCAGAAATGTTCATCTTCATTATATGATGTGTTGCACACAAGACCCAGCTCAATACCTCCAATGTCAAGGTTATACTTAGCAGTCAAAAACGGGGGAGACATCTGTGTTTTTGTAGAAAAACAAATTCTAGTATAAATCTTGCTTTGTTTATTTCACAAAATCACAAACCGTGTTGTCCTGATAAAGTGATCTCATCTGCTCTACACTGCTTGCAAATGTCACATTCATTCGTAGGCTTAGGAAATCTTCATGCGGACTGAACAAATTATTTGTCTAAATCGCGACGGAAGTTAGGGCGATGATTTAAGGCCCCATCCCCTAGTGAAATACTTTACACTGACCGTTCAAAGGCGGTTCTTCTGCCGCGGTCCATTAGCTCGGCTGTTTTCGAAGAAAACGACGAGGTATTGTCATAGCTCTGGCGTCGTCTGCGTCGTCGTGTAAAAACTTGGACATTTTGTAATATCTCTGTCATTACTGAACATATTTACTTGAAACTCGGACTAGCTGTTCATTATGAAAAGGGAAACTCATACCAATTGGTGAGGTAACCCTCAAAATATTTTTGGCACAGTTATGCCCCTTTTTCGACTTAGAATGCTTGCAGCCGAGGGTTGGCACCCGCATGCGGTGCTCTTGTTTTTATTAGCGTTCGTCTTTCAATGTGTGTATCGCTTATATCTTTTTGTTTTGGATAGCCAATTGGCAATTTTCCGGAAAAGTAATTGTCCTTTTGGCTTTCCGCTGTTGATGTTTCCATTAGGGTGTAATTATTTCATGTTTGTGTTTCTTTCCATGTGGTGTCTCTGATGGGAAGTGTGAGATGATTGTATCAATTCCTGATCATTGCCTTCATTTCTAATTGGCATGTAATGCTTAAAACGTTTGGTTGTTAACAAAGCGTAAACAATTTTATATAAAATATTAATTAATATCTGGTGACGCGATAACCAGTCCAACCACCTGCACGATGTTTATCTATTTTTCAGGTTTGAAATGGGTTTCATCTGTATCCTACTTGAAATGGGGTTTCCAAGCGTTGTGTAAGAACCAGATATCAAATCTAACGTTTACTTGTGCGGACGCTATGCCTGGCTCATGTATACGAACTGGCTATGAAGCACTAGAGAGTTTCTCTTTGGCGGGAAATCACCTTTGGGAGGCATGTGTCGTCATGGTGGGATCTTGTATTGCATATCTCATACTCTTCTTTATCGGAATGAGGTTTGTTCCTCAGAAACCGCACGAGATCTAGTCTAATTGATTGTTGTATTCTGTCTTGTATACACGCAGTTTAATAATTTGTTAAAATGGTAGAAAATGTGGATGGAGGTAAATTTCTTTGTTGACGAGCTTCACAAATGTATGTATCATGTTAACATGCCCATGTAATGAACACCTCTTTAACCCTTTTTGTACCAAATGGAATCCTCCACCTTATATATAGGAGGAGTTAATTTCAAAATTTAGCGGTGTCAGGTTTGTTTTCATCAAAAATAATTTGGAAAATGACTGAGCAAACAGTGGAGGCCCTGATCAGACGCCGCGTTCCGCGGCGTCTGATCATAGGCCTGCACTATTTGCCAAGATACCCTTTAGGGGTTTCTGGTACTGATTGGGTTAATTTGAGGTATTCGTTTGAATGACAGTTCTAAAGGGTACCCATAATCTCTATTTGCAGAATATTACGATAACACGGCCATATCTGAAAATGGCGTCTTTAAAATCTCTAGAACTATCATTTTTCATTGGAATAATTCCTTATTTCTAGTCAAAAATAGATTGTGGGTGCTTGTTAGAACCGCCTCGTTCAGGTGGTTCTAACGAGTACCAGCAATCCATGTTTTATGCGAAAATAAGGAAAATAATATATCCCCCCTTTAAACCTGTTTTTTTAGCTCGGCTGTTTTTGAAGAAAACGGCGAGGTATTGTCATAGCTCTGGCGTCGTCTGCGTCGTCGTGGTCGTCCTCTGCGTCGTCGTGCAAACACTTGGACATTTTGTCATATCTCTGTCATTATTGAACATATTTACTTGAAACTCGGACTAGTTGTTCATTATGAAAAGCGGAACAACTCATACAAATAGGTGAGGTAACCCTCACAATATTTTTGGCACAGTTAGGCCCCTTTTTCGACTTAGAAATTTTGTAGCCGAGCGTTGGCACCCGCATGCGGTGCTCTTGTTCTCGATTTAAAGTAGGCTTTAGATGGGTGTTCATTTCACGGACTTGCTATTCTCATAACATTTGAGAAATTATTTCCGAATTCACCTGCAGAAGTGACAATGATGCAGCATTATGTAAAAACATATTTGTATTTGTTATCGCAATGCCATGTTTCCCAAACAGAAGTAAAATAGAAGTGAGGACAATGATCAGGATTCGATACAATTACCTCACATCTTCCATCCAATGATAAAGATATAGAAGATTTTTTTTTTAACGTCGCACGTCCGAAACAAATGACTTCAGCTTTGTAGAGCTTTTATTGCGACAAACAAAGTATCCTGTAACAAATACTTACCTGCCTTCATTTATCTTCCTAGGACTACCCCTGATAATGCGAGCGTCAGCCAAGGGAGCGCCTTGTACCGTTCTTCACGCCTTTGGTAATGCCCGGCCGGGGATCGAACCAGCGAACCCATTCCCGAAGCGGACGCTCTACCACTGAGCTATCGGGGCCAAAACGCCAAAGGGACAGAAACACAGACATAAAATAACACCATATCAAAACATATCAAGCAGAAAGCAAAAACGACAGTTAATTTCACACAAAATAGCGAAAGGGCTATCCAAAATAAAAATATATTAGCAATAAATACACGCAAATACGAACTGTAACAACAATAAGCCACAACAGAACCGGCTTCAAAGCGGTTCATCTGTCGCGGTTTATTTTTGTTATGGCTTGTCTTTGAGTGTGTATATCGCTTATATTATTTTGTTTTGGATAGCCAATTGGCCATTTTGTGGGAAAGTAACGGTCTTTTTGGCTTTCCGGTAGCCATGTTTCCATTAGGGTCTAGTTGTTTTATGTTTGTGTTTATTTTCCGTTTGGGGTCTCTGATGGGAGCTATGGGTTTATTGTATCGATTCCTGATCATTGCCTTCACTTTTATTGGAACGGTCAGTAAAATGATTTTACTGGTTGTTGTTAGTGGTGGGTGGGGGGGGGGTCTAAAACAATACTGAGGACTCAACAGCATGAAATAAAATATTAATGCTGGGGCAAAAAATAACAACAAAATACAGTTGAAGTAAATTTCATATTTGCAGTAATAGCTAAAGTCGATTTTTTATCTTTTCTGCCGCGTTTTTCGTTGATAACTTCTTTATTTTTGATTTTTGATCAACACATCCAGCGGGAAAGTTGTAGAGGAGAGGCTCCGCCAACTTTTCAAAAATGTTCCATGCCCCTAATTGATATGAGCAGAGTGGTAATCAGATGGGGATTTCTGAAATTTCAAGCTCTCGTGAAATTCTCTGTTTCCTTGACGGCGTGCTTTGACGATTTGTCGTCTGTTCAGTGCTGGATAATTATGTGGGTCATTCCAACATCCTGCATGTAAACAATGTGCACATTCGAGAATGAAATGACTGGAGTAGTATTAAAAAATAATAATAATAAATAAAATAACGATATAGATGAAAGGCGTATGATCTGTTTTGTCTTTACTAATGGTTTGCTGACTACAACCACCGTCTACACTCTAATGATTTGTATAACGTCCCTTGAGTTGGACGCTTCGTTGGCTGCACGGGATTTGTCCATATATAGATATTGGCCAGTCATTTGTTTACATTTCGATAATGTGAGTCACAGAATTGGACATAGTTTTTATCGAAAAATTCAAAAATTGTAATAAGTCCATCTGATTGGAGCAAAAAGTAAATCATTCAGAAGACTGACAATAAACGAGATGACTTCAATTTTCCCATTGTTAACTTTCCCTTCCTGAGCAGTAATATCCCATCTGCACCATCATATGGAGTTTATGTTTCACAGTTAATCCGTTATGCTAAAGCCTGTTTCAAGTATCAGGACTTTATGGAACGTGGGAAGGTGCTCACTACCAGGTTGTTATGCCAGGGGTATCAAAAAAACCAAACTGGTATTAATACTAAAGAAGTTCTATGGGAGGCACCATGATCTTGTTGATCCGTACAATGTGGCCATTTCCAGAATTTCTGATATGTTTGCCAATAGAAAGCCATAGGAAGACTTCCAAAATCTCGGACATACCCTTCTCGGCATTTACACCTTTTCTTCTTTCGGGTCGATGGGCATGGTGGGCGAAGCTTGCTTACCAAGTAATGCTTACTATCCGCGGACGCCTGATTACACTCTTCTGGAGTCCATGTCTGTTGATCTGAACATTGATATTTGGCATTTTGTCTATGGACTAATGATTTTGGATTAACGCTTTGGTACTACGACCTAAACTACTCCTTACCGAGAAGTTCGAGGAGCTTCTGCTCCGTAACTTTCTCTCTGGATGCAGTGATCCAAAATCAAAAATAAAAAAGTTATCGCCGAAAAACGCGGCAAACAAGATAAAACATCGACTGTAATACTCCATGGTTCACAGAGTCTTAGTGATAACTTATACATAACGAAAAAAACTCCTGTGTTCTTTAATAGCGCCTTCCTATATAGCCAAAGGTCAGTCCCCTTATACCATAGAGAATACAGGTTTGTATCTTATGATATCAAGTTTATCAGGCAAGGCTTCGAGAACGCTTGTAGAATCGCGAGGCTTGCCGAGCGATTCTACATGCGTTCTCGAAGCCGAGCCTAATAAACTTGTTTTCAAATAACACGAATCTGGCATTCTATTTATCAGTTTATCCTCTTGTAAACTCTGTTTGTTTAGCTCTTTTACAAAAGAAAAAAAGTCGTTTAAGGGCAAAAACTGCAGGACTGAAATTTCATTTTAAACATCGTACCCTCATCCAGCTTAGACCCTCATAGGCTAGCTGTGTTGTCTTCTGACAGTTCTTTTCTATTAATGCTTTTGTTTGTTTGATTTGAGGTTTAACGTCCCCGTCAGCACTGTATAGGTCATTTTGGAGACGTTGCTTCCATTTTTGCGGGACTTTAACCCGACATTGAGATGAAATGACTTCTCAAGCCCTGTCGTCCAATGAAAGCAAAAGGGTTTATAAGCATGGACGGTCCGACTCCCACCGCTTTTCCTGGGCAGGCTTAGATCCTCTAAGTGGCATACCAGTACTTGTGTGCGGGTAGATTCAGCTCTGCGTGGAAGCATCATGCAGCCCATATATTTCTTCAAGCCCCGATGGGGGGGGGGGGGGGCTTTTTTATATGCAGATAACTTTATTGTTACATGTAAAAAGATGTTAAACAGGTTTCAGTGAACCTGAAACTACAGAAAGATACTGGATTTATAGTAAATGAGTTCGACCTATAGCCATAGATTAGACTAGCTACTAGTCGGATATCATATTTTAAAGTTAATAAGTAATATTCTTCAATATTTTTTACTTCTTTTTCCCTCTCTGATAGCAACTTGTTTTATCTTGGGAAGATATCCTTGATGTCTGAGACAAGATTAAAGTCTCACAATGTTTCATATTTGATAAAAACACACAGGAAGGTTGGTCATTGGCCAATATGACATCAAGGTCTAGGAGCTAGACTAGCCATAGATTACTGTGCCAATTTTTGTTATACATGTATCTGTTTTGTTCTGCGAAATAATTCATGTTTTGACCCAGCTTAAGTGCAGTACAGGGGCCAGTTGTTCAAAGCATTGTTAGCTTAACGAGCTCGTTAGTGGTCAAATTGTTAACTGTTTTAGCAAGTTTAATATTTAAAATGTTGGTATTTTTGCTGAAAAAATGTGAGCAGCTTTTGCGAATGCAAAAGCTGCTCACATTTTTTCAGCAAAAATATAAGCATATTTGCCATAACAAACGATCAAAGTTTTAATGATACGTTAACTAAAGACGTCGTTAGTTTTGAACAACTGGCCCCTGATTTTTTACGTTTACACAGAGAGAGAGAGAGAGAGAGAGAGAGAGAGAGAGAGAGAGAGAGAGAGAGAGAGAGAGAGAGAGAGAGAGAGAGTTTGTCTATTTATATTCTTAAAAATAGTTCCCATCTATCATATTTGCAGATGAGAATATGGCTTATATATGTGATTATTTATTGGCTTGATAGTCCATAGATTAACACACCATTCATCGCGTTATCAAGTCCGTGCAATAATGAACACCCCTCTAAACCGTTACATTACATGAAGAAATCTAGGGTTTACAGGGGTATAGAAGGTTTTTTTCTGCCTAGAACAAAGGTAGTTTGTGCCCGTAAGAACCGCCCAAACGAGGCGGTTCTAACGAGCACGCACAATCAGTGTTTGGTCTATATGTCAGAAATACAGTGAAATTCCGCTATTAAACCTAAATCTGCTTTAAACAGGTAGAAGAACGTTGTTTTATTTAAAGACTGTCTTTAAATTTAAAGACTTTCTGTAAATTTAAAGACTTTTTAGTCTGTAAATTTAAAGACTAACACTGAGTAACACAAAGGAAAATCTTGAAAATGATGTAACACGAAAAAATCGCATTATCACACGCAGTCTCAGTCTTCATCTCATTATCAAAAGGTGCGTTGCTATAGACTGCATGTATTTTTTGTCTTTTAATATCGTTTTAATGATAGAAATAATTAAGAAATAAAACAACACAGTTCCTTCCCTTAGACCACAAATGCCGTGAAAGTTCGCAGTAAGGGAGGAAATATCTGTCAAAGGTCGAACATAAGATGAGTTTCGTACTGATGTCATTTCGTTTTCGGACATATTACTGTAACTTTCATCAATTTTAGTTGTCAGAAAAACTGTCTGTCGAAGCGAGTGGTCGGTATATTGACAAAATGATAAAATCGTTATACACATTCATTCCTGAGTTCATTTTACCAATGAATCTTATTACAAAACCTGTTTTTCTGAGAACTCTTCAATTATGGTGGAAGGAATTTAATTAAATAGAGACAACTATATAATTTGCAGTTACACATAATTAAATGTTCCATAGATAACGGCCAAATTACTGTAAACAGCAAAGTACGATTTTTCCATTTTACACCATTTTCATTGTTTTATTTGTGCCAGTCTTTAAATTTACAGACTAAAAAGTCTTTAAATGTAAAGACAGTCTTTAAATAAAACACTTTCTTCTACCTGATATTTGTGACCCCTTTGAACCTCACTTTTATACAGTGAAACTGGGGATCACAGGGAAAAACCTTGTTTTTTCTTATTTCTGCTCTAAAATATAGATTGTGGGTACTCGTTAGAACCGCCTCGATGAGGCTGTTCTAACGTGTACCCACAATCTATATTTTGAGCAGAAATAAGAAAAAAATCACAATTTTTCCTCTTAAAATTTTCTTTTTTTGGGCGGTAAAGTTTACAATGTATTTGTATAGGAGTGTTTTCGTAATGCATAATAGAACAAAGGGAGAGTTTTGTAGACGGGTAAAATTGATCACAGACAAAAATAGAAGTGAAGGCAGTGATCAGGAATCGATACAATTACCTCACACCTCCCGCCCAAGACACCAAAGGGAAAGAAGCACAAACATAACAGAACTTCGCCGTTTGGCCATTGTGTGGGAAAGTAACTGTCCTATTGGTTTTCCACTTGTTTAGTTTTCATTATAGTAAAGTTAATTTTTGTTTTTGTTTCTTTCACTTTGGTGTCTCGAATGAGAAATATGAGGTAATTTTATCGATGCCTGATTGATTATTGCCTTCACTTCTATTTTACCGTAATGAAAACGTCTCAAAGTGTATGAAGTTGGCTTGGGGTTTGGAGTATGGAGTTTTGAATTCGATTTATTCCGGTGTAGTAAAGTAGAGTGAAATATTGGTGAGTGTTGGGCAAAATCGATATTCCAAGCCGCGAATCCCAAGCAAGGTTCACACACTCAACGTCACAAGCAGAAAGCCAAATGGACAGTTACTTTCCCATTAAATGGCCAAACCATTTTATATAACTATATCATTGATGAACCACAACAGAAGAACCGCCTTGGAGAGGTCAGTGAAACGTTTATCACTTCGGTGGTGGGGCGGGGCTGAAATCGATTTTACATGGCCACGATCATCATGTGAACAAGTCCGTTGAAAATCCCCTAAACCCCACTTTATATAGAGAAAACTTGGGTTTAAGGGGGTATATTTTTTTTTCTTATTTCTGCTCCAAGACATATGTTGTTGGTACTCGTTAGAACCGCCTCAATGAGGCGGTTCTAACGAGCACCAACAACGTATGTTTGCAGTGTGAATAAGAAAAATATCCCGGATGTTCATCCGAAAAGCAGCCATTTTGGAGATGTGAAAAAAATGCACTATGTCGCACGGCTGTGTTATCGTAATGATCTGTCGTAAAACATTTTACTGTCCGTTCCAAGACGGTGCGGCTGAGGTGGTTTCTTATTGTCACTATTTGTCTTTCCATGTATGAACTGTTAGGATAGCGTTTTGGCCATTGGTTTGCAAAGAAACAGTCCTCTTGGCTTGCTACCTGTGATGTTTTAATTGAAGCACCGTTGTTTTGTGACGACCCTGCCCATCGGGGCTTGAAGAAATAGATGGGCTGCATGATGCGTCCAAGCAGAGCTGAAACTGACCGCACACGAGTACTGGTAAACCACAAAGAGGATCTAAGTCTGCCCAGGAAAAGCGGTGTGAATCGGATGTCCATGCTTATAAACCCTATTGGTTTCATTGGGCGACAGGGCTTGAGATGTCATTTTATCGTAATGTCGGGTGAAAGTCCCACAAATTTGGAAGCAACGTCTCCAAAATGACCTATACAGTGTTGTCGGGGGCGTTAAACCTGAAATCAAACAAACAAACAAAAACCGTTGTTTTGTGCTTCTGTCCTTTAAGGTGTAAATTAATAGTATTTGTTCCCAATCATTTTTCACTTCTATCGTACTAGACTGTGGTTATGAACACTCCCAATAGACCCTTCTCTGTTCTTGTATGCAAATATGACACCTTGTCACACCTTTGACAGATTCACTTATAGTTTCATTTATGTTCTGTTTGATTTTTGACGCCATTGTCTCAATTCGCAATGCACATTCCAATGCAAACGTTGTACATAGAATCTGAAATTATTGTCCAGTTTACTTACAAAGTTTACTTATTTATTTTGTATCATGTAGATCATTTTTGTTTATTTTTAAATACTTCTGTCAGAGGTGTGAAAGTTTCAGTTCAGAACTACTTTTGGGTTAAGCTGCACTTAGAGCAATCTATCTTCATTATCTGAGCCCCGCCAAGCGAATTTGTGGCTTCGAGCATTCCGTCAGGACAAATTTTAACTGCGCATGCCCAGCCATTCAGAGAGGCCAGGGATATGGCTTTCTGTCTGAAGGTTCCTCTTGATTCACTGCTTGTATGAGCGAGCAGCGAATGTTCTGGCGAGACTGCGCGGATGCGCAGGCTCGCCTGAACCTTCGCTGCTCGCATAGGCGATAAGTACCAAAATCGCTTGACGGGGCCCATCTAAAAACTGAGGCTACGCACCCATTTATTCATATGTGTGTTTGCTTTTCATGAGTGACCTTATCTTAGTATATTATGTTAGACATTTCCGCGCTTTGTTAGTGTTTGATATAAAAAACGAGCTATGTATTGAAATATGGCCTTTGTATTTCAGAAACTGCACCTTATCTGGCTGACTATAAAGATAATAAACTATATGCTGTTGTACTCTTTCAAGTCTTGTCCGTAACAATCAGATGTTCTCGTGTATTTAAGGTGAATTGAAACATCCAGCATATTTGCAGCCCTCTTTACTAAGACAACAACTCTTGAGACTCTCTTTTTGCTTTCAGATTAGCTAAGTTGCACTGCAACAGAGGCTCATATTCTTATTCCCTTTGGGGTCATTCATTTTGGGGTCTTGAAATTAAAAACAAAGGTCACTTATGATACCTAGCCGAGCTAATCTTCCTACTTTCATCCTGACAACTATGTTTTTTATGTTCAGTGTGTGTGTGGTTGTGTGTGTGTGTGTGTGTGTTGCAAGAATGACATCAGATTACATAGAGGATCTATTGAATTTATTAAACGAGTTGGAGAAAAGGGATAAAATGCGAGGCGTTGCCGAGCATTTTATTCCTTTTCCTCAACGAGTTTAAAAAATTCAATAATACATGAGCACGAATGCAAGATTCTATTTATCATATGACATTTAAAACGCATTTTATTCACGACTGTTTTATAAAAAATGCCACTATTCCGCCATTAGTAAACGCGACGTCGATAAGGACGTCGTACACGTAACGTTACGGACCGTATCTAACTAATTTGCATATTTAATCCACTAGTGGATTATCGAATTTATTACATGGCGTTATTACACTCTCAGCCGCGACGTCATATGATAAATGGTGAGTTTTATTTCCAGTAAGCTTTCTTCATGTGTACAATCTTGACCTCCGATAAATGGGATTTGCGTTTTATCCTGGTGGCTTTATTTTAATTTTTCCTAATGAAAACATCACCAGCGGAAAGGTAAAAGGACAGCAATTTTCCCACAAAATGGCCAAAATGGGCATCAATATAAAATTATTAGCAATGCACACATTCAAAGACGAACTGTAACACTGCAATAATAATGAAACACGACAGACGAACCGCCTTGGATGGTCAGTAAAAAGTACTTAAGTGTGTGTGATGGAGGTGTGTGTATGTGGGGTGGGGGTGGGGGGGGGGGTTAATCCATATCACGCGGCCACAATCCTCGCCCTTGGTTCGGTCGTTTGTTAGACAAACATAATTTGATTTGTCCGCATGAAGCCTTTTTACATCACGAAAACACGCCTTTATAAATTTGACCCCCTCAAACCCCACTTTTATATAGTGAAACTGGGTTTACAGGGGTATACCTTATTTTTCTTATTTCTGCTCAAAATATAGATTGTGGGTACTCGTTAGAACCGCCTCATCGGATTTCTGCTCTAAAATATAGAATGTGGGTACTCGTTAGAACCGCCTCGATGAGGCGGTTCTAACGAGTACCCACAATCTATATTTTGAGCAGAAATAAGAAAAATATCACAATTTTTCATCTTAAAATTTTCCTTTTTTCGGCAGTAAACTTTACAATGTATTTGAATAGGCGTATTTTCGTAATGGGTTACAGAGAAGACAGCATGAAATAACTGAAATGCTAGAGCAAAAGAAAACCAATAGTTACTCTGTCAACTGTATAATACCAGGCCCAGGGGCCCCCGCCCATAGGGGCTTGAAGAAATATATGGGCTGCATGATGCTTCCACGCAGAGCTGATTCCAGCCCGCACACTAGTACTGGTAAACCGCCTAGAGGATCTAAGCCTGTCCAGGAACTGCAGTGCGAGGCGGACCGCCCATGCTAATAAACCCTATTGGTTTCATTGGGTGACAGGGCTTGAGATGTCATTTCATCTCAATGTCGGGTAAAAGTTCCACAAAATTGGAAGCAACGTCTCCAAAATGACCTTTACAGTGTTGACGGGGACTTTAAACCTCAAATCAAACAAACAAACAAATACCAGGCGCAGCATGAAGAAAACAAAGAAAAAATGTCAATTCTAAGCAAATGCTATTTTTATACATAAAATTTATTTGCTGGAAGCAGTTCTTTTTTTAAAACAAATTCATAATTTTTATCAGGTACCGTAAAATCAAACAATTTTGGTTTATGAATGCATTAATGCATCTACGCAGTGTCTTCAGTCCATCAGGAAAACACACCTTTATAAATGAAATTCATCTATCAAAACCAGTTAAAAGTGAAACATATTTAAAAATTCAGTTTGTCCATTACGAAAACACGCCTATACCAATACATTGTAACCTTTATCGACGAAAAAATGAAAATTTTAAGATACAAAATTGTTATATTTTTTCTTATTTCTGCTCAAAATGTAGATTGTGGTACTCGTTAGAACCGCCTCATCGAGGCGGTTCAAACGAGTACCCACAATCTATATTTTAGAGCAGAAATAAGAAAAATGAGGTTTACCCCTGTAAACCCCAGTTTCCCTATATAAAAGTGGGGTTTGAGGGGGTCAAAATTATATAGCTGTGTTTTCGTAATGTAAAAGACCGCTTTCGAAAAGTCAAAAAGGTGGTATCCGTGCATTTTCCTATTTGTGGCCCAAATATACATGAATGTACACACTGAGAACACATCATCTGATCTGAGCACGCCCTATTGCCAGTGTACCTACTTAGGGTTACCCATCTTGAATGGGAAATATCATGGCGGTCTGTAGATACGGGCAGAGACAAAGGCGAATGAGCTACTTATTAGATGTGTATTTGATTCCTACATCATGCGAATCAGTTGTGTGGGATATAAGTGGACCAAGTAATCAAACGTCACTTTATCTATTTGTTGTTTGACCTTAACTTGTTAAATTATTGTTTATAGTTTTTGATCACATTTTCTTGTTAACTATTGTTTTGAATAAAAAAAGTCATTTATGGTATTGTTATTTGTGTATTTTTTGTGTCCAATTCCAAGGGATGCTCATAACATATCACATGAACAAGTCCGTGAAATGAATACCTCCTAAACCCCAGTTTATATAGAGAAAACTGGGATTTACGGGGGTATATATATTATTCTTTCTTATTTCTGCTTCAATACATAGTTTGTGGGTACTCCTTAGACCGCCTCAATGAGGCGGTATTGAGGCGGTTTTCACCAGCACCACAACCTATATTTGCAGTATAAATAAGAATAATAGTACGTGTTTTCATCAGAAAAGCAACCATTTGGTGATGTGAAAAAAATCACTATGTCGCGCGGGTGTGTAATCGCATTGTTTGATACATTATGCAAGCACGCCTATACAAATACTTTGATACCTTTATCGCCGAAAAAATGAAAATTTTAAGATGAAACTTTGTGATATTTTTCTTATTTCTGCTCAAAATATAGATTTAGGGCACCTGTTAGAACCGCCGCATTGAGGCGGTTCTAACGAGTGCCCACAATCTAAATTTTAGAGCGGAAATAAGAACAAGAGCTGTCACATGACAGCATAGCTCGCCTGTTTCGCGCCTTCAAGATATAAGGTAAAATTATTTAACCATGAAATATAGATCACACTCACCTACATATGGTTTAAGGTCAATCATAAAATCACATGGAACATATATTCCAGATATTACATTTCAGAATCAATTTTTTTCTGAATTATAAGGCTAATCGTTGAACGTTGAAAATAGGTCACACTGACTTAGATATATTTCTATGTCAATCATCTGGTCACATGGAATTGAGTATTCAGATATGAAATTTCTCCATACAATAGTATTCAAGATATAAGTCAAAGTAACTGAACCATTTGATATAGGTCAAACTCACCTAGATATATTTTGAGGTCAATCATCTGGTTGCATTGAAGTAATATCCTAGGTATAACATTTTGTTATCAAAATATTATTCAAGATAATAGGCAAAATCACTGAGCCATGAAATATTGGTCACACTGAACTAGATATATTTTGAGGTAACTCAGCAGGTCACATGGAACTAATAATCAAGTTGTGACATTTCTTTATCAAATAGTATTCAAGATAATAGGCAAAATCAGTGAACCATGAAATATAGGTCACACTGACCTAGACATATTTTGAGGTTAATTATGCAGCCACATGGGACTAATAATCCAGGTATAACAGTTTTCCATCAAATAGTATTCAAGATAATAGGCAAAATCACTGAACCATGAACCATAGGTCACAGTGACTTAGATATATTTGGTGGTCAATTATCGGGTCACATGGATGTAATAGTCCAGGTATGAAATTTCTCCTTTGAAAAGTATTCAAGATAATAGGCGAAGTCACTGAACCATGAAATATAGGTCACAGTGACCTAGATATATTTTGAGGTCAATCATGGGGTCACATGGCACTAATATCCAAGGTATGACATTTCTCCAACAAATAGTCTTCCAGATATAAGGCAAAATCACTGAACCATGAAATATAGGTCACAGTGACCTAGATATATCTTGAGGTTATTCATGGGATCACATGGTACTAATATCCCAGGTACGACATTTCTCCAACAAATAGTCTTCAATATATAAGGCAAAATCACTGAACCATGAAATATAGGTCACAGTGACCTAGATATATTTTGAGGTCAATCATGGGGTCACATGGTACTAATATCCCAGGTATGACATTTCTCCCACAAATAGTCTTCAAGATATAAGGCAAAATCACTAGACCATGAAATGTTGGTCACCATGACCTTCACCCTTTTACACTCGAACCAAATTGTCACATGGTTGGCTGATATATAACCAATTTTGTTTATAACTCGTTAGCATATTGGAAACATATATAACAAATTACAAAGGTGTCCTAGATTTTGACCCCTAGCCCCACCCCATCCGTCCTCCCAGCCATGAACCCAGGGGTGTGTTGTCTTGGAATCTCATAAGACACGCCGGGGTATCCAACTTGTAAAATATGAATCCCTTGTGATGAGTGTCTGTTGAGATATAATCAATTCAAAAACTTTAACACAGTTTTACAGAGGTGTTCTAAATTTTGACCCCTAGCCCAACCCCGGGGCATGAACCCAGGGGTCTGTTGTCTTTGAACTTCAGAAGACCCTCCAAGGTACTTAAGTTTCAAATATGAGTGCTATGTGATGAGTGACTGTTGAGATATAAGCATTTGAAAAACTTTAACGCAGTGTGACGGCAACGCACACGCACACGCACACAAATGAGGTGACAACAATAGATCTCCTTGTACTTCGTACAGGCGAGCTAAAAATAAGGTTTACCCCTATAAAACCCAGTTTTTCTATATAAAAGTGGGGTTCAAGGGGGTCAAAATTATATAGGTGTGTTATCATGATACATCGTATATTACCTTACTTTATTACCGAAACCTGCAATTCTAATGTGTATAACAGTCATTTAATGTCAACAAATTCAATTTGAAATGAAACTGAGGTCAACTGATACAATTGTCTTGAAGTTGCAAATTCCACTACTTCCACGGACGAAAGTTTTCGTTAGACTGGTCTCTGTTCCACCCGCATTATAACATTTATCGCCGAAAAAATGAAACTTTTAAGATGAAAAATTATTATATTTTTCTTATTTCTGCTCAAAATATAAATTGTGGGTACTCGTTCGAACCGCCTCATTGAGGCGGTTCTAACGTGTACCCACAATCTATATTTTAGAGCAGAAATAATTATTATTACCCAAAATAAGGTTTAACCCTGTAAACCCCAACCCCAGTTTTACTATATAAAAGTGGGGTTCAAGGGGGTCAAAATTATATAGGTGTGTTTCCGTGATGTGATCTTTATTCCTCGTCACGGTAGCTGATGCTAAAAGGCGTGTTTTGGCAGTAGAACATCTCCGAACACGAACATCTCTAGTATCGTGATTTCAGTTATTCCTTTTGGGTTCAAAAGATCCGTTTCGATCGATTGTTAATCAATCGACCCAAACCAATCGACCTAAAGTTGCAAAGTGTTCTAGAAGTTTTATGCAATTGTCAACTTGGCCAAAAAGCTATACATCACGAGAACACGTCTATATAATTTTGACCCCTTGAACCCCAATTTTATATAGTTTTGTTTGTTTGTTTGTTCTGGAGTTTTACGGCCCAGTCGATGTGACGTTAGAATGTTGCATAAATAGAGTAATCTGTAAAACATGGACTAGGGTCATTAGCTGAGACATGCCAGAATGTGTCGCCTTAACTGGGTCCACGTGATTTGCTTAGCTTAAAGTACATGAAATGAAGGGTTAACCTATATATGCTTAGTGGCCCTTTTTGGGACATTGGCAAACAGTGTAGACCCAGATCTGACGCCACAGAACGCGGTATCTGATCTGAGTCCACACTGTTTGCTTAAAGTACGCACAGTTTTGTAAAACTTACTACACACAAAACAAATCGGACACCCCTATACAGTCTAAACTGTATTAAGCAAGCACCTAAGGGATCATCAAAGACAGGTGCTTGCTTAAGACAGGTGCGTTTTAATGCATTTGCTTTTTTGGGGGACCAAATACATGTTTGCTTAAGACAGGTTGCTTCCTTATTAGAGGTGGCCACTTAGACAGGTTTTACTGGAAATGGAGCATTATTAACTCATTAAGTGGAATGTTCCATTGTCATCTGTGGGTTAAAACTAAACAGTCCAAGTCCTCGTTCAGGACCATTTTTCCAACCTACTTCGTACAGTCAGTGTTTTAGTAAGTAAGTTTGTTAAAACAATGTATTGCGCATATGCAACGACCGCCTTGGGATGGTCTGCAGGGTTTCAACTCCGGAGTTTATGAAATTTCAAACCTCGCCCTCAGTTCCAGTACAGTATCAAAAAAAAAAAATAACAATAACAAATTGATCCGCACGGAGTCTTTCTAGCTCAACAGTGAGTCATGATAAAATACATGGTAAAATGGTTATGTATAGATTAACATTATCATGAACCAGGGTTGAGGAGTCATCAACAATCCGACGTCAGAGCAGAAGAAAACCACCAGTTATATCACGGAGGGTCGAACCCAGGAAATAAATCTCCCAGCCCTTTACCATAGTATGGATGATAAGAATCGTATATGGGTGTGAGGGGTGAATGGAAAAATTCCGTCCCAAGGGTCACTGTCCGGCTTCACGAGAATTGCCGAGTGATGCAGGACAGTGATCCCGAGGGACGGATTTTTCTATCCACCCCTCACACCCATATAGGATTCTTTTTTTTTGCATACATTCCAGTTCTTCGCGCGGATTTTTAATGCTGCAGTCACTTCGGTTACCAACGTCCGCCATATTGTGTTGACACTGAATCTACATTGTGAGCATAAATATGAAAAATATTAGAATTTTTGTCTGAATATTTTTCACTTTTTGGTGACTTTTAAGGATAATAAGGTTTGGCAATTCATGTGAATCGTCTACCCAGCAGACGACTGACATGTAATGTCAATACCTATTCTAATGCACTTACGTATGTAACGCGACGTCTGATTGGATAACGTCAAAAATTTGCGACAGTATATTCCACGATATACTGTCGGAAATCCGACGTCACCACGTAACGTCGTTTTTCATTGGCTGACATTTGGTTTTGCGCAGCTCTCAACGCCTGCCGCTTTGTGCAAAATAGTACAATTTTTAACAAAACAACCGAATAAGTGCATTAGAATGGGGATAACTGTATTGAAAATTGTCATTTGGGGAGGTAAATCGGTGGTTTTACGGTCGCAAATTCCGTTTTACGGCTCCGCTGACGCGTCGCCGTAAAACGAAATTTCCGACCATAAAACCACCGATTTACCTCCCCAAATGACAATTTTAATACAGTTATCCCCTAATTAAAGCTAAATTAAACTTTGAAAATCTTATCTGCTAGATGTGCATAGCGTTAGAAGGGTTGACAGCGTTGACTCCAAACCAACCAAAACAACAAAACATCCTATTGACAAGGAATGCTCCTTCACAATGTCCCCCAAATATGCTGCCAATAAGTCAGCAGAAAGAAAAATCACTTGGTTTAGCACTTCGATATTTGAGTACATTCACCTTATTTGCATTATCTGCTGGTTCCTAGTCTGAAGGTTATCAGAGTTGGAATAACAGGTAACCAGACCCTCCTGACCTTGAAAGGTCAGGGGGGGGGGGTCTGGTTATCTGTTATTCCAATATTGACAATGTGCAAGCTGGGAGCCAGCAAATAATGCAAATATGGTGAATAGAGCATTTATGACTTCATGATTTTACCCCATGTCCCACTTTTATCAAGTTGTTCAAGTCACAGTATGTCCTTTTGGCAATTTTAGTGATCTGCTTTCAGAAGAATCAGATTCCGAATTATCCGAGGTAGACGTTGTTACACTTGACGTCTCCGTTATAGTATCACTGTAATAGAAGTAAAACGAACTAACATTAACCCTTTGTACATTACGCAAAAACGCCTATACAAATACATTGCCACCTTTATCGCCGAAAAAAATGAAAATGTTATGATGAAAAATTGTGATATTTTTCTTACTTCTGTTCAAAATATAGATTGTGGGTACTCGTTAGAACCGCCTCGATGAGGCGGTTCTAACGAGTACCCACAATCTATATTTTAGAGCAGAAATAAGAAAAATAAGGTATACCCCCGGATACCCCAGTTTTACTATATAAAAGTGGGGTCCAAGGGGGTCAAGATTTTATAGGTGTGTTTTCGTGATGTGCGGGAAACACCTAAAGGGTTACCTTGGCAAAAAGTGCAGGCCCAGAACGCGGCGTCTGATCAGGGCCTGTACTATTTGCTAACAGAATTTTCCGTAAAAATAGAATAAACACGAAAAAAATAGGCCTATCACCACTTATATAACAAATGGACTTGTCCAACATATTGCAATGGAAGAGTCCACCAGCATACAATGGGTTAAACGTCAATGGCTCAAACACCTTTGGAACCATGACATTTTATAGTATAAACATATTTCATTCCATCATAAATCAAGCAACAGGGTCGGGCCACAAGTTCTGCCAACATTAGTTACGGCCCTCCCCTATGATATTTTATTCGAGACGGAAATAGTTCTTGATGAATACATGCAACATACAGTGTATCTTTCTTGACAAAATATCTTTTAACCTTGCCACCCACCCCCTATATTCGCAGAACCAATTTATGTGAAACTTATGTTTATAAAAGCATTCGAAAGAAATAAAAATGCATGTACCACATGCATGAAATGTTCAAACAGTTCATGACACACATTGTCGAAGCTGTTTCCAAATTTTTGCCTTATATCCAACACAAACCAGGCCCAAAGTTTGAACTTGAGTATGAATTAAATAACTAGCGTTGAAATCAATTAAAAGTCTCTTATGGCAGATGTGACAGAAACACAAACCTTCTGAGCGATGTCCCTGGTGTTATGGGCCGGCTGCTGCGCCGAACTTCTGTTCTACTGTCTACAGATCCCTCATCATGGTGTTGCATGTCGTCACGTGATCTAGAATTGGGCCGCGATGGCGGTCTCTGCTGCTCAGTCGATGTCCTACTACTTTGTCGGAGATACTTGTTTTTGAGTCTTTTCAATCTTTTCCTCTGTGCATCAACAACTTCCAATAACTCTCTGATAATTTTAAAAAAATGTACTTTAACCCTTTTTGTACCAAATGGAATCTTCCTATTTATATATAGCAAGAGTCCATTCCAAACTTTAGGGGTGTCTGGTTGTGTTTTCTTCAAAATTTATTTGTAAATTGGCTGAACGTTTAGCAAACAGTGGAGGCCCTGATCAGACGCCGCGTTCTGCGGCGTCTGATCTGGGACTGCGCTGTTTGCCAACTACCCGTTTTGGGGTTTCCGGTACTAAATGGGTTAACCCTTATGGCAATGGATACACCTTTATCCATATATGGCAATGGAATATTCCACCTAACTAGTTAAGAGTGATCCATTTCCAATTATATGGGTGGCAGATTAGTTTTGTTTGTGGCACGTTTTGCAAAAATGTGTGTACTTTGAGCAAACAGTGTAGACCCCGATCAGACGGCGCGTTTGGTGGCGTCTGACCTGTATCTTCACTGTTTCCAAATGTCCCCGAAATGGGTCACTGGGTATTTACGGTTTAAGTAGAGTTAATTCTTTCCAACATGTTATGCAGGATTACTGTCTTCAACATTGTCATTATGGGAGTGACTTTACGAAACAACGCCGATACAAATACATTGTAAACTTTACTGCCGAAAAATCGAAATTTTATAGATGAAAAATTGTGATATTTTTCTAATTTCTGCCCAGACTTATTATATAGATTGTAGATACTGGTTAGAACCGCCTCATCGAGGCGGTTCTAACGAGTACCTACAATCTACATGTATATTTTAGGTCAGAAATAAGAATAATAATGTTTACTATATAAAAATGGGGTTCAAGGGGGTCAAAAGTATATAGGCGTGTTTTCCTGATGTATCGGCGGTTTTACGGCTATAATCATTTCCAAGCGTAAAACCAATTATTTACCTCCCCAGATGACAATTTGGAATAAAGGTATCCTCATTCTAATGCACTTTGTCATTTGTTTATTTAAAACAGTGCATTATTTGCTGACTGCAGTAAGGACTCTGAACTGCAAAAAACCGAATGCAAGCCAATGAAAAGCGCCGTTACGTGATGACGTCGGTGTTCCGACAGTATGTCGCAGGATATACTGTCGCAAATATGTGAGGTTAACCAATCAAACGTCGCGTTACATTTGCAAGTGCATTAGAACGGTCTTTCATAACCACAGGTTGCTCCTCTTAAAGTAAAGAACTTTCTTATAGTCTTTCCTTTTAGAGTAGTCATCGAACGTAACGGCTCAAATGCTGTCCTCTTCTAAAATTCTGCACTAAATAGTGCATACGCACCCAGATCCTTTAACCCTTATCCTGTTGAATGAATTAATTTTGACACACCAATTTCTGACTATCATCCAATTAGATTACTTTTATATAATGACTCATTCAAATTCGCCAACTGAGTGACACGCAGTGTAGATCCTAATCAGAAAGCTTATCTGGAACTCCATCGTTTGAATAGGTGGAGCTGTCGTGTTCAGCAGGATACATCACGCAAGCATGCATATATGGTTTCGAGCCCCTTGAACCTCACTTTAATATATTGAAACTCGGGTTGACAGGGGTAAACTTATTTTTCTTTCTTATTTCTGCTCTAAAATATAGACTGTGGGTACTCATTAGAATTGCCTCGATGAGGTGGTTCTAACGTGTAGTCACAATCTATATTTTGAGCAGAAATAAAAAGACTATCACAATTTTTTATCTTATTTTTTATTCATTTTAGGGCGGTAAAATTTAGTGTATTTGTATAGGCGTTAAGGGAATGTGTGGCGGCCCAGCCCTTCATCATAGTGTGGCTTATATTTCTAGTATTGAAGGGTCCAACTCTTCTCCTGTGATAGGCAAATGAAACACACATCGCCGAAAAATACAATACGTTCTTTATAAGAAACAACGAACACTAGGAGTGAGTAAGCGTTTTAGTTTAATGTCTCACCAACAGGTAAGGTCATACAGAGACGGCACCTCGGGCAGAGCGGTCAGTAATAATAAACCAGTTTTACGGGCCCCAACCTTTACCCTTATCTTCTGACGTGGTTTACGAAATTAAGGGGAAGGGAACACCTGGTAGATTTTTTCCGCCATTTGAGCAAGCGCACAATAAAACATGTACCTCCAGCGAAGAATCAGATCAGCCTGCGCATCCATATAGTAAAACCATTGCTGCATGAAGGAGCAATGGGCCCTTAGCTATCATTAGAGCGCACAGCGAAGACTCTAATCAGACTGCGCGGATGCGCAGGCTGATCTGAGTCTTTGCACGGCGCACATGTCTTATTGTAGGTTTTGTCATGCGCTGGCTAGTTTTTCAAAGGGAGACAACTTTCGAGACTTTCTGTTCGCTTTCCTATAAGCCCTGTCCCATGGAAAAAGGGGTCTACTCTTAGAGGAAAGAATGTGCTCCTCTGAAGCAAATTATTTCCTTTAAGAGTTGACCCCTATTGACATGGGAGGCAAAAATACTTTTGCAGGATTTGCCTTCCCTGAATGTGTTCCCATTCCCCTTAAGTTGGCTGTTAGTTTCCGGCAACAACTAAATCAACGAAAATGCTGTGATGAAGCAAGGGTGGGGACTGGACAGCTACAACGCGTTGAAACACCTGGAGATCTCTGGAACGACAGTAACATCACTAGACACAGGAACAAACAGACCACCAGCTGAACACCGTTGAGCCAAGAAACAGGCATGTGTCAAGCGCCAACCAACCAATGTTCGGGCGGACACAGAGTTTGAACCCCAACCCACCGTTGTGTAATTATAGAGGACAGCAAAGTTGTTAACAGTGATTGGGTTTACCACCAAGCATGAAGACTGACGCATCACATATACGTTATAGCCTATGTGTTTGTATCGCATGATAATTTTCCAAAATTATTCAAAACATTCTACGATATTTCGAAATTTATATACTAAACCACCATAAAATCCAGAATCTTACGAGCTGTGTTGCAAAAGTCGCCTTAATCCGGTATTACGATATTATGAAATCAATTCAAAGTGTCTACGATAAAATTTCGGGAAAAACCTTTCCACACTTTACCGTACCAAAACCATTGTTGTAAAGGTTTGCCCATTATACTTTTATTACGTACTGTGAAATCAGCCAAATGACTAGATATCCTATCAAAGCGAATAAGTTGAGAGATGTACATGTGTACACCATAAGAAATGGTGCGGGAAACATCAGCGCCAAAAAAAAATGAAACTTTACAATCACTGCATTTGTCATAGATTTTAGATGAAACAAAGCCTTCAAAACTGATAAATTTAAACATTAAAACGGGGCCTCGGTGATGCATTTAACTGCAGTTCGGCAGAATAATTTGATTAACCATTCCTTCATATTGCACGACCCGCAGAAAAGCGACCGACTGAAGTCGATTTTCTAAGAGTGCCCTAAAATCACTGTGTCATTCTGTCAGTCTGTCATTCTGTCATTCTGTCAGTCTGTCTGTCCGTCCGTAACCCGTTTGTGAAAATTGGTGATAGTGACTTAACCGCTTGGAACATTTAAACAATTTTTGGCATACTGATAGATATCAATGAGATCTAACCAATGAACTTGCGAAATATTACATTCCATTTAGTATAGCCTCGCCGAGGCGGAAAATGTGAAAATTTTCGAACTGCTTCTCCTCGGAAACCGTTGGGCCGATTGAAGTCAAATTTCATATGGAGCCTCTATGGGATGGGGGAAACCAAATTTGCTCATGGGGTTCAGGTCACATGACCAAAATGGCCGCCAAGCCATATATGGTCTGTCTGTCCGTCCGTAACCCGTTTGTGAAAATTGGTGATAGTGACTTAACCGCTTGGAATATTTAAACAATTTTTGGCATACTGATAGATATCAATGAGATCTAACCAATGAACTTGAGAAAAATTACATTCCATTTAGTATAGCCTCGCCGAGGCGAAAAATCCGTAACCCGTTTGTGAAAATTGGTGATAAGGACTTAACCGCTTGGAATATTTAAACAATTTTTGGCATACTGATATTTATCAACGAGATCTAACCAATGGACTTGCGAAATATTACATTCCATTTAGTATTGCCTCGCCGAGGCGAAAAATGTGAAAATTTTCGAACTGCTTTTCCTCGGAAACCGTTGGGCCGATTGAAGTCAAATTTCATATGGAGCCTCTGTGGGATGGGGGAAACCCAAATTTGCTCATAGGGTCCAGGTCACATTACCAAAATGGCCGCCAAGCCATATATGGTCTGTCTGTCTGTTCCTCTGTAACCCGTTTGTGAAAATTGGTGATAGTGACTTAACCGCTTGGAATAATTAAACAATTTTTGGCATACTGATAGATATCAATGAGATCTAACCAATGAACTTGCGAGATATTACATTCCATTTAGTATAGCCTCGCCGAGGCGAAAAATGTGAAAATTTTCGAACTGCTTCTCCGCGGAAACCGTTGTGCCCATTGAAGTCAAATTTCATATGGAGCCTCTATGGGATGGGAGAAACCAAAATTTGCTCATGGGGTCCAGGTCACATGACCAAAATGGCCGCTAAGCCATATATGGTCTGTATGTCTGTCCGTCCGTAACCCGTTTGTGAAAATTGGTGATAGTGACTTAACTGCTTAGAATATTTAAACAATTTTTGGCATACTGATAGATATCAATGAGATCTAACCAATGAACTTGCGAAATATTACATTCCATTTAGTATAGCCTCGCCGAGGCGAAAAATCCGTAACCCGTTTGTGAAAATTGGTGATAGGGACTTAACCGCTTGGAATATTTAAACAATTTTTGGCAAACTGGCAGATAATAATGAGATCTAACCAATGAACTTGCGAAATATTTCATTCTATTTAGTAAAGCCTCGCCGAGGCGAAAAATGTGAACATTTTCGAACTGCTTCTCCTCGGAAACCGTTGGGCCGATTGAAGTCAAATTTCATATGGAGCCTCTATGGGATGGGGGAAACCAAAATTTGCTCATGGGGTCCAGGTCACATGACCAAAATGGCCGCTAAGCCATATATGGTCTGTATGTCTGTCCGTCCGTAACCCGTTTGTGAAAATTGGTGATAGTGACTTAACTGCTTAGAATATTTAAACAATTTTTGGCATACTGATAGATATCAATGAGATCTAACCAATGAACTTGCGAAATATTACATTCCATTTAGTATAGCCTCGCCGAGGCGAAAAATCCGTAACCCGTTTGTGAAAATTGGTGATAGGGACTTAACCGCTTGGAATATTTAAACAATTTTTGGCAAACTGGCAGATAATAATGAGATCTAACCAATGAACTTGCGAAATATTTCATTCTATTTAGTAAAGCCTCGCCGAGGCGAAAAATGTGAACATTTTCGAACTGCTTCTCCTCGGAAACCGTTGGGCCGATTGAAGTCAAATTTCATATGGAGCCTCTATGGGATGGGGGAAACCAAAATTTGCTCATGGGGTCCAGGTCACATTACCAAAATGGCTGCCAAGCCATATATGGTCTGTCTGTCTGTCCGTCCGTAACCCGTTTGTGAAAATTGGTGAAAGTGACTTAACCGCTTGGAATATTTAAACAATTTTTGGCATACTGATAGATATCAATGAGATCTAACCAATGAACTTGCGAAATATTACATTCCATTTAGTATAGCCTCGCCGAGGCGAAAAATGTGAAAATTTTCGAACTTCTTTTCCTCGAAAACTGTTGGGCCGATTGAAGTCAAATTTCATATGGAGCCTCTTTGGGATGGGGGAAACCAAAATTTGCTCATGGGGTCCAGGTCACATGACCAAAATGGCCGCCAATCCATTTTTGGTAAAAACCCTTCAAAAAGAACCACAGGACAGATTTCCACGAAACTTGATAAATAGCATCTGGGACGTGACCCATCATAAATTGCTAAAATGCTGACCGTGGGTTGACCTTGACTTTCTTTGTGCCTAGGTCAAACTTGGACACATATGCTTTTGTATTGGAAAAGTGAGAATGCATTTAACCCTGCAAACGATTCAGAATACAGTACTAAAGTATAAGATATATTTTTGCTCCTTACGATAAGGCGCATTTATTGGGGGAACCGTTTTAGGTCCAGGTCACATGACCAAAATGGCCGCCATACCCATATATGGTAACAATCATAAAGCTAAAAGCATCCGGCGGGTCGTGAACTTCAGCTGAAGCACTGGTTATATAATATATATCATAATAAGGATCGTCAATAAGGTCGTCCAACTATCTAGACATTGAGCTAAATGCTTCAATGACATCAGTATGGGTATCATCAAAACGAGACATCATGAAATGTCTTCGAAAGCAAAAGAAAACCGATCAGCTGCATAAGGATCACAACTGGTACCCGTCAGAATTCCTACACTGTGGCTGTGTAACTTAGTACCGATGAAAATGCTATCAAAACAAAAACTAAAAGTTCCACGAACATTTTGGCTAGACCAAAATTTAAACTTGTTTCGGTTATCTGAAGTAATCACTTACACCAAAATAAAGAGTATTTGCTCTTTTAAAAGTAGTCACAATTGCACGACCCGCAGAAAAAGAAACCGACTGAAGTCGGTTGATTTCTAAGAGTGCCCTAAAATCACCGTGTCATTCTGTCATTCTGTCAGTCTGTCAGTCTGTCAGTCTGTCCGTCCGTCCGTAACCCGTTTGTGAAAATTGGTGATAGTGACTTAACCGCTAGGAATATTTAAACAATTTTTGGCATACTGATAGATATCAATGAGATCTTGCCAATGAACTTGTGAAATATTACATTCCATTTAGTATAGCCTCGCCGAGGCAAAAAATGTGAAAATGTTTGAACTGCTTCTCCTCGGAAACCGTTGGGCCGATTGAAGTCAAATTTCATATGGAGCCTCTATAGGATGGGGGAAACCAAAATTTGCTCATGGGGTCCAGGTCACATGACCAAAATGGCCGCCAAGCCATATATGGTCTGTCTGTCTGTCCGTCCGTAACCCGTTTGTGAAAACTGGTGATAGTGACTTAACCGCTTGGAATATTTAAACAATTTTTGGCATACTGATAGATATCAGTGAGATCTAACCAATGAGCTTGCGAAATATTACATTCCATTTAGTATAGCCTCGCCGAGGCAAAAAATGTGAAAATTTTTGAACTGCTTCTCCTCGGAAACCGTTGGGCCGATTTAAGTCAAATTTCATATGGAGCCTCTATGGGATAGGGAAACCAAAATTTGCTCATGGGGTCCAGGTCACATGACCAAAATGGCCGCCAAGCCATATATGGTAAAAGCCCTTCATAAATAGTCTTCTCCAGAACCACTGGGCAGATTTCCACGAAACTTGATAAATAGCATCTGGGACGTAGGCCCATCATAAATTGCTAAAATGGTGACCCAGGGTTGACCTTGACCTTCTTTGGGTCCGTCCTTAACCCGTTTGTGAAAATTGGTGATAGTGACTTAACCGCTTGGAATATATAAACAATGTTTGGCATACTGATAGATATCAATGAGATCCAACCAATGAACTTGCGAAATATTACATTCAATTTAGTATAGCCTCGCCGAGGCGAAAAATGTGAACATTTTCAAACTGCTTCTCCTTGGAAACCGTTGGGCCGATTGAAATCAAATTTCATATGAAGCCTCTATCGGACGGGGGAAACCAAAATTTGCTCATGGGGTCCGGGTCACATGATCAAAATGGCCGCCAAGCCATATATGGTCTGTCTGTCTGTCCGTCCGTAACCCGTTTGTGAAAATTGGTGATAGTGACTTAACCGCTAGGAATATTTGAACAATTTTGGCATACTGATAGATATCAATGAGATCTTACCAATGAACTTGTGCAATATAACATTTTATTTAATATAGCCTCGCTGAGGCAAAAAATGTGAAAAACCGTTGTGCCGATTGAAGTCAAATTTCATATTGAGTCTCTATGGGATTGGGGAATCCAGAATTTGCTCATGGGATCCAGGTCACATTACCAAAATGGCCACCAAACCATATATGGTCTGTCTGTCTGTCCGCCCGTAACCTGTTTGTGAAAACTGGTGGTAGTGGCTTAACTGCTTGGCATATTTAAACATTTTTGGCATACTGATAGATATCAATGAGATCTAACCAATGAGCTTGCGAAATATTACATTCCATTTAGTATAGCCTCGCCGAGGCAAAAAATGTGAAAATTGTTGAACTGCTTCTCCTCGGAAACCGTTGGTCCGATTTAAGTCAAATTTCATATGGAGCCTCTATGGGATAGGGAAACCAAAATTTGCTCATGGGGTCCAGGTCACATGACCAAAATGGCCGCCAAGCCATATATGGTAAAAACCCTTCATAAATAGTCTTCTCCAGAACCACTGGGCAGATTCCCACGAAACTTGATAAATAGCATCTGGGACGTAGGTCCATCATAAATTGCTAAAATGGGGAGCCTGGGTTGACCTTGACCTTCTTTGGGTCCGTCCGTAACCCGTTTGTGAAAATTGGTGATAGTGACTTAACCGCTTGGAATATTTAAACATTTTGGCATACTGATAGATATCAATGAGATCCAACCAATGAACTTGCGAAATATTACATTCCATTTAGTATAGCCTCGCCGAGGCGAAAAATGTGAAAATTTTCGAACTGCTTCTCCTTGGAAACCGTTGGGCCGATTGAAATCAAATTTCATATGAAGCCTCTATGGGCCGGGGGGAACCAAAATTTGCTCATGGGGTCCATGTCACATGACCAAAATGGCCGTGAAGCCATATATGGTCTGTCTGTCTGTCCGTCCGTAACCCGTTTGTGAAAATTGGTGATAGTGACTTAACCGCTTGGAATATTTAAACAATTTTTGGCATACTGATAGATATCAATGAGATCTTACAAATGAACTTGCGAAATATTACATTCCATTTAGTATAACTTCGCCGAGACGAAAATGTGAAAATTTTCGAACCGCTTCTCCTCGGAAACCGTTGGGCCGTTTGAAGCCAAATTTCATATGGAATCTCTATGGGGTGGGGGAAACCAAAATTTGCTCATGGGGTCCAGGTCACATGACCAAAATGGCCGCCAAGCCATATATGGTAAAAACCCTTCAAAAATAGTCTTCTCCAGAACCAGTGGGCAGATTTCCACGAAACTTGATAAATAGCATCTGGGACGTAGGCCCGTCATAAATTGCTAAATTGGTGACCCTGGGTTGACCTTGACCTTCTTTGTGACTAGGTCAAACTTTGACACATATGCTTTTGTATTGGACAAGTGAGAATGCATTATATCCTGCAAACGATTCAGAATACAGTACTAAAGTATAAGATATTTTTACGATAAGGCGCATAACGGTTTTAGGTCCAGGTCACATGACCAAAATGGCCGCCATACCCATATATGGTAACACTCATAATAAAGCTAAAAGCATCTGGCGGGTCGTGCACTTCAGCTGAAGCACTGGTTAAATTTATTAGTTTCTTCTTGATTATATTATGTAGCAAAATTGTATAGCCCTAAACATTTATACAGACAAACTTGAGGCGCGAAATCTTCCAGATAGTTGAATCAGTTATACGATGCTGCTCTTTAAACTAGAGGTTATGCTAAGCATGCTCTTCGTCCTTTCATAGATTCTGAAATGTCATTACATCAAAATATCCTTCATTGGTGGGGGTTTTGGTTTTATAGATTTACCTAGTATCTTCGTGTACAGTTCGGTGATTTCATCCATTCCTGCTTATTTTGCAAAATACTGAAACACCCATAATTTGCCATAAATACAATAAACCTGTTAGATCTATCATTTTTAATTTCAGTAAACTTGTTTCTGATCTTGATGTTCTGACTAACACTCCTGATACTTGTGATTGTAAAAATACAGTGTATTGCTATTCTGCTGCTGGTCAGATTATAACTGGCAATTTAAAAGATATTCCTGATTCTAGGATAAGAAATATAATTTATAAAGGACCGACATATCGATTTCCTTCTAAAATTGATTGCGGTGGGTGTACATATGAAATCGCTGCTGCCTTGGTAGAAATTTGGTAATCAATGCTGTAAACGAGAGTATGTTGCGCATAAAGCTTTCAAAGAATGGAAACTTAGCACTCTGAAACTAGTGAACAAACGCATTTCCTTCTACTCTCAAAATACGAACTGATAAACAAACAAACCATAACAAAAATAAACCGCGACAGAAGAACCGCCTTGGAACGATCAGAGGAAACGAATTCCACTGGGGGGGGGGGGGGCTTAAATCGATTTTACGTCTGTCTACTTATGATTTTTCCACCCTTTACACTCCACTTCCTCATAATCTTATAAAAGACTAACTTAATGATTTAATTGAATGGACATTTCATAATTAAGACTTCTTCTATCTTGTCATGTAAGACAGTGTGTGAAGCTATCACCTTTCTACTTGACAATATTCACACAAAGTTTGGCACTAAGTTATTTAGACAAGTGTTAGGTTTTCCGATGGGTACATATTGCGCACCCCTTGTGGCTGATCTGTTCTTGTTTTGTTATGAAAGATACTTCCTGATGTCCCTTTCCGCTGAAAACCTATTCGAAATCATTGAAGCTTTTAGCTCGACATCTATCAGGCTTTCGGATGAGTCTTTAAACCGAGGTCCCGTCTCCGTATGACCTTAGCTGTTGGTAGATGGATTTGTTTCTTGCAAAATTTATGATAAACGCGATGATTTTGGTTTTGAGATTGTAAATGTTCCTTTCTTGGACGGTGATGTTCCTCGTGCGCCATCCTATGGCGTATATATTTCGCAATTAATTCCATTCCAGAGTGTCTAGTCATGTAACTGACTTCAAAACTCGTAATAAATTGTTGACTGCTAAACTTCTGAATCAGAGTTATTGGTATCGTAAATTACGCAAAGCGTTTAAAAAATTTTAGAGACGTCATTCCAATTTGATTTCAAAAATTCAATGTTGGACTTAAATCTCTTCTGCAACCTGGTATATCGGAATCCGAATTTTATGGTGACATAAAAAATAAAGTCAGAAAAATATATAATTGCAATGACTTCAGCACCCAACTTCGTAAAACCATTCTTCAATATGAAAAGATTGGGTACAACATAAATGTTATACGACAGACTGCATGCATGGAAGTTAACCCAATCACGGATGACAATTTTGCTTCCCTCATGAAACCCCAACACAATCAATCAACCAACATCAGTTGTGTGAAAAAAAATCACTATCGGAAACAATTGTGATTCGCCAAAAATAATCATTATGGACTGAACAAACTATACAAATTTTGCCTTAGATTTTTAATTCATGTTCTATTATATGTTATGAGTTTCTGTCTGGCCGTCTTTACTTTGCCTTCACTTCAAATTTGGCTTTTAGAAACTAGCGAATGGATCCGAACCAAGAAGATCTACATCACAAAATGTCATATTTCGGAAAAAGGTTACTGATTTTGGTGACAATTTATGCGGCCGCCACAACTCCCTCAACACTATATAAGTAATTTAGGAGACCTTGCTTTCAGTTTTGTCTAATTTTAGCCGACACTTAGATACAATGACATCTCAAGCCATGCAACCCAATAACACCAATAGGATTTATATGTATGGACCGTCTGACTCGCATCACTGTGCCTGGGCAGGCATAGACGCCCTAAGCGGTCTGTGAGTGTGCTTGAATTTTACGTCCCACAAGAACAACTGAACACGCTTATAAATCACTGCTTTCTCTATATAAAGTGGGGTTTGGAAGCATATTCATTTAAAGGACCTGTTAATTTGTTTTCGGTGATTAAATTTCCACACTAGGCACGCATCTGGTCGTGATCGCGTCGGTGACATGTTTATCTCATCGTGAACCAACTGAAATAGAAGTAGAGGCAATGATCAGGAATCGATATAATTAACCAATAGCTCCCATCAGAGACACCAAAGGGAAAGAAACACAAACATGACACAACAGACCCCAACGGAAACACCGACAGCGGTATGCCAAAAGGACAGTTACTTTCCCACGAAATGGCCAATAGGCTATCCAAAATAAAATAAAATAAGCGACACAAACATCCAAAGACAAACCATAACAAAAATAAACCGCGACAGAAGAACCGCCTTGGAACGGCCAGCGGAAACGAATTCCACTATGTTTGGGGGGGGGACTTAAATCGATTTTACGTGGTCACAATCCTCGCCCTTACTTCCGTCGCGATTAAGACGAATAATTTGTTCAGTCCGCATGAACCCTAGAACTGGTTACGGACCAACTTAATAGTTTCTAACATGAACGCGGCCTACAAGTATACATATGCTACTTACCCAAAATCTATTTCGCCGTTTTTGTCTACGTCAAGCAGAGCAATTACAAAATCAAGTTCTTTCTCCTTTAAAGGACAGCTCATTCTCTACAAATATAAACACAGTTCTATCATGTATGTCATCACGATTATTATCTTCGAACATAATAGTTGAACACCATATGTTGTTTTTTTTTTGTTGTTGTTGTTTTTTTTTTTTTTTTTTTTTTTTTTTTTGCTAATTACTAAATAGTAAAATATTAAAATATTAGCTATTGGTTCGGCGTTTGAAACTGCCTGGCAAGCAGAAAGAGACACCATTGAACACGATTTAGCTTTCGTTAGATAGTCAGAAAAAGTTATTATCAGGAAAAGCCATAATAAAAAACAACTATTACAAGACAATGAAATAGCTTGATTTCTTGCACACAAAATAAGGAAACCTGGATTTTACTCTAGGATGGAAATTCTTAAGAAAGTCTCGTGAGGCCGGACTAAGGAATAAATTCTTCCTTAAAAAGAGTAAACCCCTATTTGTAAGGTTTACAAGAATATTTTAAAAAATGGTAAAGGGGGTGTTCCAGCCTATAGTAAATTTCCATAGGGTTCTGCCCACGCACAAATTTCCACGATTTGTGCATAATTTATGCCTGGTAAATGACTGTTCATTAAGCTATTTCACTCTCATATCTGTTTTCATTATAAATCTAAAACGTTTTGTTTATACCCACATCTGAAAATAGGGGTACCCCCAAACAAGTGTATATATACATAACAGCTTCTTATGTTTTGGAGTTTGTTCTCAGGCATCACTGTAGCCATTTGTGATTATTTTTGTATCACATTTTTATTGTTCAGGCAACATTCCATAGACCATTCTCATTTCAGATGGAGGAGACCCCATGATTTCACAACCATAAAATCTTTTGGAGTATGTTTGACGTTTGATTTCACACTGTTGCAGTTCTTGTCACCCCATCATTTTAATATTAATATTGTCCATATATGTGTAGAACATCTTGTCTATCTTTCTTGAAAATCTGAGACCGGTAACATACTGCATTTGAACATTGAATAGTACTGGTCAGATTTTTTTATTTATTTTTATTTTCCAAACCGTTTGCAGATATGGTATACAATTTTCAGTCGAGAAATTTCTCACCAATATATATATCAACATGAATATATGTCTGTTTAAACCTTGCTGTGTATAGTATGAGCTCATATAATCAGCATTTGTATCAATTATGGCACCCTGAACACCAAAATAACACATTTCATTATGAGCTTTCATTAACAATTCAACCGGGTTTTATTTTAAAAATATATAAATCATTTCATTACAAGCGTTTTTGCATTTAATGTAACCCTAAAGTCTGCTGAAGCTTATTTTATGTTTTGTTTGATTTGAGGTTTAACGTCCCCGTCAACACTGCAAAGGTAATTTTGGAGACGTTGCTTCCAATTTTGTGGGACTTTTACCCGACATTGAGATAAAAAAACATCCCAAGCCCTGACGCCCAATGAAACCAATAGGGTTTATAAGCATGGGCGGTCCGACTCGCACCGCTTTGCCTGGGCAGGCTTAGATCCTCTAAGCGGTTAACCAGTACTCGTGTGCGGGTCGGTTTCAGCTCTGCGTGGAAGCATCATGCAGCCCATCTATTTCTTCAAGCACGGATGGATGGGAGCCGATTGCTGAAGCTTATTATGACAAAGTTTGCTAAAATGAAAAGTAATAAACCAGACAGTTTAGCTTGACTCTCTGTTAAGTATGTATTGAACTGATGCAGTTTACTTAAAAAGTTGAAAAGTATGATTGTCATACCGGAATGGCACAGATTGCCTGAAAGTCCAAGAGTAATGATGTTTTTATTATGGCTGAGCCAGGTATATCATAATACCACAAACAATATTTTCCGATCTTTTGGTCCATTGTATACACAGATTACTGTAGACAAAATGGAAACGCAGTTGTTTTGGCTCTTTTGTCACTCTGATAGTGCCCCCTCAAATTCTGAACTAAAGCAAAATCTACTTTAATCGCAACAAATGTCGCCTGCTGTGCATATCAGTGAAAGAAAGTTTTATTTTTAAATATGAACAAATAGGATCCAGAAAACAACCAGTTACTTTTAGTAACATGAACTATTATAAAAGAGAAGACTGTTCAGTTCAGCTTTCAAATCATTTTAGAGGAAGGAAAGAGCAAACAGTATATCTGCTATCAGAAGTATAGAAAAATATAAAAAGTAGAAGTAAAACAAAGATCAGGAATCTATACAATTAACTTACTCCATCCACCAAAGACACCAAAGGGAAAGAAATACAAACATTAAGCGACCAGACCATAATGGAAACCTAAACAAAGGAAGGCCATAAGGACAGTTACTTTCCCACAAAATGGCCATATGGCCATCCAAAATTAAAAGACACAAGTGATACACACAGTAAGTAACAAACAACAACATAAATAAATCGCCACAGAAGAACCGCCTTGGAACGGTCAGTGGAAAGATTTCCACTCGGGGGATGGGGGGGTGGGTGTGGGGGGGGGGGGGGGCTTAAATCGATTTTACGTGGCCACAATCCTCGCCCTTACTTCCGTCGCGATTTAGACAAATAATTTGTTCAGTCCGCATGAAGGCCTCCTAACTCATCAGTGCAACATCTCCGTGAACACAAAAAATCAAAGAACCACAGAGGTGAGACAACGGTGAGGACTCGACAGCAAGAAACCACTGAAATGCTGGAGCAAAAGAAAACCAACAGTTAGACTCCGATGGGCCCGACCAGAGACAGAGAAAGCCAACTGCAGACTTCGGTTCAGCAAATATGCTAGTAGTACAGCTAGCAGCTGATTCGCGCCAGTTGTAAAACTGATGAATACAAAGCTAGAAACCTTATCATAGATGGCAAGTACAGCAAACATATCACTAAATATGCGAATGGTATTGCAACATCTAAATATAATATCAGCTGTCAAATAATTAGTTACAGCAACCTGACTTCCGGCTATTTCATTTAGGGAAGTTTATGCCAAATGCCAATTTTACAACTAGTTCCAGTGTGACTAGCTCTGCATTTATTTTGAAAACTAAAACATTGTAGCTTACACTTTTGCAGATGTTATAATGAACCTAGAAAAAATGCAGAACATGCTTTTAATGATCTAACAAAGTCTCTGGTAGTGGAGCGGGGTGTGAGTCTATTTGACCAAGTGATGTAAGAAAAATATACCAAATACATGGACCAATCAATCATAAGAACAAATTAGAAAACCAGTCTGTCCCTTCACAGTTGGCAAATTATTGACTGCTGTTTTATTTTAAAGAAGAAAATGACAACAACAAACATAATTAAAGAAATATTGGATTATGAAAGTAATTTATTAAGCAAATTCAATACGACATTGTGTATTACTGACACCAAGTGTCTTTGTATTGCTGGGTTTCAAAATGTACTAAACGACCGAATAAAATAGGGTAAAAAGATCCACCTTGCCTTATTCTTATGTCATATTGTAATTTTTCATCATTATGATTTTTGCAATATTGTTAACACTAACATATATCACGAACAGTGCATGAATGCATTTTATATTTTCTCTTTAAAATGTTTGGATAGAACTGGTATACATTGCTAATGTATGTTCTCATTTTCTTTTTAAAAGCCAAACTAAAAATCCCGTCTGTAATAGTGTCTTTTTTTTTGGGGGGGGGGGGGGGAGAGAGGGGGGGGGGGGGTGTAGTGTGTATGTGTGTATGTGTGTGGGGGGGTGTGAGTTTTTATTACATAAATTCCTATGCTTGTATTTGTATGATAAGGCGGTCCTAAATGTTCATAAAAACACAGTAAAATACACTTTCAGGAAATCTTGTCCCCTGACTTTTTTAAGTTTACTTTTTTGCATTAGATTAATCCTAATAGAGTTCTGTTGCCGGGGAGAGGGGGGGAGTGTGTGTGTGGGGGGGGGGGGGAGTGAGTTTTTATGACATAAATTGCTATGCTTTTATTTGTATGATAAGGCGGCCCTAAATGTTCATAAAAACACAGTAAAATACACTTTCAGGAAATCTTGTCCCCTGACTTTTTTGAGTTTACTTTTTTGCATTAGATTAATCCTTATATAGAGTTCTGTTGCCAATCAAAGCAATAAAATTTTAAAATAATCACACGTATTGATTTTAGACCGAAAAGTTCACAGGTGTGTATGACCTCTAGAGGGGATTACCTCAGGGAGCCTCCTGAGTCCTATAGTAATTTATCAAATGAAACAAAGTTATATATATAGTTGAAAGACCTCAAGTAAACAACAACTGAAGTTTCAAGAAAATCTGTTCGTGGGCAGATTTGGAACTCCCCCTTTGTTTGTTTGTTTGATTTGAGGTTTAACGTCCCCGTCAAAACTGTATATGTCAATTTGGAGACGTTGCTTCCAATATTGTGGGACTTTAACCCGACATTGAGATGAAATGACATTTCAATCCCTGGTGCCAAATGAAACCAATGGGGTTTATAAGCATTGGACGGTCCGACTCGCACCGGTTTTCCTGGGCAGGCTTAGATCCTCTAAGTAGTTTATGAGTACTCGTGTGCGGTCGGTTTCAGCTCTGCGTGGAAGCATCATGCAGCCCATCTATTTCTTCAAGCCCCGATGGGCGGGGGCTTAAAATGGTTAAGATAAGACACTCCTGCCAAAGTCATGGACGCCAATCTAATTTATTTTCAGTTTTATTTATATATTTTACGTTTTGCATTTCTCAGGGCTTTGGCATTTATTCTTTCTGATAGCACCCCGTGACAGAAGCTGTCATATTGTCACCTTTGATGCTGATTCTTCCCTCTGAAGTAACGCGATTAGTTCATTTATACTTGGACGGACTTTCTTTCGCAAATCTGTTTTGCCTTGCACGAGCTCAGTGTAAAGTAAAGTACATAGTGAACTCTGAACAAACATACATTTCAAGGGCTGCTGATTTGTAACCAAGTCATACCGTCATAATAACGTCAACACCAAACAATAAGTAACACAAAAAACAGTGTAGACGAAATAGGGATGGTATCGAAATTTAGTGAAGCCGAAATTGGTGTAGACGCAATGGGAATCATCACGATAACAAGTCCGTGAAATGAAGACCCCACCCCCCTAAACCCCAGTTTATATAGGGAAAATTGGGGTTTACGGGCGTATACAATATCTACCTTATTTTTGCCCAAAAACATAGATTGTGGGTACTCGATAGAACCGCCTCATTGAGGCGGTTCTAACGAGCACCCGCAATCTATGTTGGAAGCAGAAATAATAAAGATGTTATCATTTTTATCTAATATTTATCATTTTCTGACACCATGTTCTGTTCTGTTCTGTTAATCTTCTCCGCCAACAATGACGAACCCTGAATCTTCTCAGGTAAAATATCCAGCACCACAATATTTTAAAACTACTGTGTATAATACAGTCCCAGTGATATATACACGATACGTAAGTCAATGTTCATGTGATAAAACGTTTCGTAAAATGTTCGTATACAGTATAAACTTTACTGCTGGCTAAAATACTAAATTTAGACCGCATGCACCTCGTGTAATCAACCAGAAATTGATCTTCTGTAGATTGTCTCCCTTGCCTTGTGTATTTTGTATATCAACCGCCGTGAGTTAAATTCAATGATTTCGCCACATTCAGATTTTTGTGTGTGAAATGGCAACACACGGGTATAATCAAGGATAATGTTCACTAAATCGCTCTGAGAGGCAGCATACTCTCGAAGACCGTGTTCACAAAGACAGTTCATAATAACTTCCACAATAGGATCTCTTTCGTCTCGCAACGTTGGACAGTTCATAACAAAATGTTCCACGGTTTCTTCTGCACTTCCACAGGATTGACAGGTTGGGTCAACCGCATTCTGATTAAACTTTGCACGATTCGTCTGGAGAATGTAGGTTCCAGTAAGTAGTTTCAATCTGGATGGCATTCTTGATGTCTCGAACACAGATTTACACGGCACCTTCAATACTGGGTGCACTTTTCCAGGTTGGAAAGTACAATTCATATATCTCAGTGACGAATACAATTCTGCCTGCGATTCGATAACCTCCTTCCAACTGGATTCGACAATCTTGTTCACCGAAGTCTTCCAGGAACTTTTCTTAACTGGATTCTCAACGTACGTAGTTATATGATCCAAACCATATCGTGCAAGGATAGGTGGAACTTGCATAGCCCAGGAACATGATTTGTCAGATTTAACAACTATTTGTCTCCTTAAAATCCGCTTTTCCAGGCTTTCATCGCTTTGATTACACAAATTATTGAAAAAGCTTAAAACTTTCAGATGAAGTACCGCTCGTATTGGCAGAAGTCCAGACAAGATATAGATTGCAGGATCTGCAGCGTTATCCGGTAGTGATAGAATTTGTTTCAAGGTTTTCTTGTGGAATATTTCAAGTTTGTCAATTAGTTTTTGCGGTGGGATTATTGGACGCCATTATTTCTTACGGACATGTTTTCCTAATGATCCCATAAAAACTACGGAGAACACTCAAAACTTTTTATAAATCAAGCTTACCTTCAGTCCGTCAGCAAACTCATCCCTGCTGAGTGAACAGCTCTTATCCTTATCAAAATATTTAAACATATCAAACAGTTTTAATCTTCTGTCTTCTATGAAGCTAACAAATGCGAGCATTGGGTCATTCTTCCATTTATTCTTGAATTTCTCTTCTTCGGAAATGCACAAAGCTCTATAATCCATAAAACCTCCATGTATTATACGGAACTGTGGTCTTGTTGATTTTACTGCTTTGAAAATTTCAGGGAATTCTCTCGGAACACAGGCATCCTGCACAGAAATAACGGACAAAATGCAAGACTATTTAAACTTGTCATTCATTGCCATGTATTCATTGTTATAAAGCGTACCATTGACGTCATGGATGGATTATAAATCAGTAAAATTTATTAACGCTGCGGTGACGCATTTTACAATATACAACACCTTCGGAACAGAGAAACCACAAAGTGCATAAATCTTGCGAATAAATTTCAGATCAAAGTTTGAACGGCAACACGAGCAACGCAAAAAGTAAAGTCTTGTGAGTGTTTCAAATGCCAGAGACCCCACTATTTGCAAACATGCAAAAGGATTGTAGACAAATCTTAGTTCCTTTGCACAACTGTCGTCACGCGCAGTTGAATATTAGAAATATATGTCGTTTTTCCAACAGAACATCATGATAACAAGTCCATGAAATGAACACCCCTCTAAACCCCACTTTTTATATAGAAAACTGGTGTTTACTGGGGTATACATTATCGTTCTTATTTCTGATCCAAGATATAGGTTATAGGTAACGAGCACCCAAAACCTTTGTTTTGGAGTATAAATAAGAAATAAAATCAGACATAATCGGAAGTATAAAAGCATGCACCGTGTCACACGGGTGTGTTATCGTAATGAGATTTCACTTCTAAGAATGCCAATAACAGCAATTCTTCAAAGGCATTGGTTTTCATATCCTCAATTGTTTTACAAACTCACGACGTCCTTAGCTAACGCAACATTAAAACATTAATCATTTATTATGGCAAATCTGTTTATATACCTGCTGAAAAAAAATGAATAGCTTTAAGATTTTCAAATGCAAACTATTTAGCATAAAGACCACACTATAATTTTCTGTACTTGTCATCACTTGAACAAAGTAGAAGTAAAACAAAGATCAGGAATTGATACAATTAACTTACTCCACCCATAAAAGACACCAAAGGGAAAGAAATACAAACATTACGCGACCAGACCATAATGGAAACGCAAACAAAGGAAGGCCATAAGGACAGTTACTTTCCCACAAAATGGCCATATTGCCATCCAAAACCAAAAGACACAAGTGATACACACAGTAAGTAACAAACAACAACATAAATAAATCGCCACAGAAGAGCCGCCTTGGAACGGTCAGTGGAAGATTTCCACTGGGGGCTTAAATCGATTTTACGCGGCCACAATCCTCGCCCTTACTTCCGTCGCGATTTAGACAAATAATTTGTTCAGTCCGCATGAAGGCCTCCTAACTCATCAGTGCAACATCTCCGTGAACACACAAATCAAAGAACCACAGAGGTGAGACAACGGTGAGGACTCGACAGCAAGAAACCACTGAAATGCTGGAGCAAAAGAAAACCAACAGTTAGACTCCGATGAGCCCGACCAGAGACAGAGCATCAGGCACCAACCAACATTATCTCTTTAATTTTCAATAAGCCTTTACGTTGGAGCCGTCATAGAATCTGAGGCCTGACCCACCGGCGTGCAATTAAAGAGGGAAGCAAAGTTGCCAACCGTGATTGGGTTAACTACCATGCATGCAGTCTGTCGTATAATATCCATGTTGTACCCAATCTTTTTATATCGAAGAATGATTTTACGAAATTGGGAGCTGAAGTCATTGCGGTTATATATTTTTCTGAATTTATATACTAAGTCACCATAAAATTCGGGTTCCGATAGACCTTGTTGCAGAAGAGATTTAAGTCCAATATTGAATTTTGAAATTAAATCAGAATGGCGTCTATAAAATTTTGAAAACGGCTTTGCGTAGTTTATGGTACCGATAACCCTGATTAAGGAGTTTAGCCGTTAATAATTTATTACGAGTGTTGAAGTCAGTTACATGACTACACACTCTAGCAAATCGAATTAATTGCGAAATATAAACGCCATAGGATGGCGCACGAGGAACATCACCATCCAAAAAGGAAAATTTACAATCTCAAAATCAAAGTCATCGCGTTTATCATAAATTTTGCGCGAAACAAATCCATCTACAATAGATAGATGTAAATCCAAAAACGGGGCCTCGGTATCAGAAGAATTTGCTTTATTTAACTGAAGTTCTAGGGGGTAAATCTGACTGATCAAACCATCAAAATAGGTATTATCAATATTTAACAAATCATCTAAATATCTATAAGTAGAGCTAAAAGCTTCAATAATTTCAGATTGGTAATCAATGGAAAGCGACAAAATGAAAAGTAGAAGTAAAACAAAGATCAGGAATTGATACAATTAACTTACTCCATCCATAAAAGACACCAAAGGGAAAGAAATACAAACATTAAGCGACCAGACCATAATAGAAACCTAAACAAAGGAAGGCCATATGGACAGTTACTTTCCCACAAAATGGCCATATGGCCATCCAAAATTAAAAGACACAAGTGATACACACAGTAAGTAACAAACAACAACATAAATAAATCGCCACAGAATGGCTGCCTTGGAACGGTCAGTGGAAGATTTCCACTGGGGGGCTTAAATCGATTTTACGTGGCCACAATCCTCGCCCTTACTTCCGTCGCGATTTAGACAAATAATTTGTTCAGTCCGCATGAAGGCCTCCTAACTCATCAGTGCAACATCTCCGTGAACACAGAAATCGAAGAACCACAGAGGTGAGACAACGGTGAGGACTCGACAGCAAGAAACCACTGAAATGCTGGAGCAAAAGAAAACCAACAGTTAGACTCCGATGAGCCCGACCAGAGACAGAGCATCAGGCACCAACCAACATTATCTCTTTAATTTTCAATAAGCCTTTACGTTGGAGCCGTCATAGAATCTGAGGCCTGACCCACCGGCGTGCAATTAAAGAGGGAAGCAAAGTTGCCAACCGTGATTGGGTTAACTACCATGCATGCAGTCTGTCGTATAATATCCATGTTGTACCCAATCTTTTTATATCGAAGAATGATTTTACGAAATTGGGTGCTGAAGTCATTGCGGTTATATATTTTTCTGAATTTATATACTAAGTCTCTTTCATAACAATACAAAAACAGATCAACCACAAGAGGTGCGCAATTAGTACCCTTCGGAAACCGGCGTTTACGGGGGAATACATTATCGTTCTTATTTCTCCTCCAAGATATAGGTTATGGGTAACGAGCACCCAAAACCTATGTTTGGAGTATAAAAAAGAAAAAAAATCTTTATCAGAAAAGTAGACATAATTGGAAGTATAAAAGCATGCACTATGTCACACGGGTGTGTTATCGTATGAGATTACACTTCTAAGAATGCCAATAACAGCAATTCTTCAAAGGCATTGGTTTTCATATTCTCAATTGTTTTACAAACTAACGACGTTCTTAGCTAACACATCGTTAAAAATAATCATTTGTATCGCAAATATGTTTATGTACCTGCTGAAAAAAATGAATAGCTTTAAGATTTTCAAATGCAAAGTATTTAGCATAAAGACCACACTATAATTTTCTGCACTTGTCATCACGTGAACAAGTTCATGAAATGAAGACCCCCATACCCCACTTTATATAGAGAAAACGGGGGTTTACGGGGGTATACATTATTTTTCTTATTTTTACTCCAAAACATAGGTTGTGGGTACTCGTTAGAAACGCCTCAATGAGGCGGTTCTAACGAGCACCCAGAACCTATGTTTGCAGTATTTATAAGAAAAATATCAGAGATCTTCATCAGAAAAGTAGCCATTTTGGAGAGGAGAAATATGCACTATATCGCACGGGTGTGTTGTCGTAATGTAGAATAATTAACATCTTGTAAACTAACGTACTTCTTGAGGTAACAATGCTTTGAACAATTACTGGCCTTATTGAGTATTTGTTTGCATTATCACATGCACCACGTCTTGGTAGGAAGCGGGATCTGGTGACTTTTGTTTCTGTGGCCTTTTGTTCTATTTAATAGTAATCTAACTCTCACGTGACAATGAAAATGTGTTCTGAGCAGGGACATTTCGAGTCTGGCGGCGTACAGGGGAACCATAAAAGTGTCTTTTCAAGCATCCGTTAGATATATCTATGTCGTTTGCACTCATAAGCAACGCCAAGATCAGGCGATTCTGATAAGTACGTACAGCATACCTTTCCAAGATAAAACAAGATCTGTCGCAAGCAGCATAGCTCGCCTGTTTCGCGCTTTCAAGATATAAGGTAAAATTTATGAACCATAAAATATAGGTCACACTCACCTAGATATATTTTGAGATCAATAATCAGGTCACATGGAACATATATTCCAGATATTACATTCCTGAATCAAATTGTGTCTGAATTATAAGGCAAAATCACTGAACCATGAAAATAGGTCACAATGACCTAGATATATGTTTATGTCAATCATCGGGTCACATGGAACTAATAATCCAGGTGAGACATTTATCCATCAAATAGTATTCAAGATAATAGCTAAATAGGCAAAATCACTGAACCATGAAATACAGGTCACACTGACCTAGATACAATTCAAGCTCAATCATGGGGTCACATGGAATAAATAATCCAGGTGTAACATTTCTCAATCAAATAGTATTCAAGATATTAGGCAAAATCATTGAACCATGAAATATAGGTCAAACTTACCTGGATATATTTTGCGGTCAATTATCGGGTCACATGGAATAATCCAGGCATGACATTTCTCCATCAAATAGTATTCAAGTTAATAGGCAAAATCACTGGACCGTGAAATGTAGGTCACCATGACCTAGATATATTTTGCGGTCAATTATCGGATCACATGGTACTAATAATCCAGGTATGACATTTCTCCATCAAATAGTATTCGAGATAATAGGCAAAATTGCTGAACCATGAAATATAGGTCACAGTGACCTAGATCTATTTTGAGGTCAATCGTGGAGTCATATGAAACTAATGTTCCAGGTATGACATTTCTCCAACAAATAGTCTCCAAGATATAAGGCAAAATCACTGGACCGTGAAATGTAGGTCACAATGACTTTCACCCTTTCACACTTGAACCAATGTCACTTGATTGGCTGATGTACGAGGACTGTTCAAATGTGAATGCAACTAAGCACATAAAAATGATTCCGTGATAGATTTCGAATAAAAAATTTATTTTGTCCCCTCAAAGTATTCCCCTTTAACAGATATACAAACTTTCATTCTTCTGAACCAATCATTGAATGCATGTTGGTAGTCTTATCGAGGTATACTATGAAGACACTGGAATATTGCAGAACCGAGGTGTTTGCGCTGTACAAATTTTCGACCAGAAAGGTATTTTTTCAGCCGCGGGAACAAAAGAAAGTCACACGGGGCAGGGTCAGGGGAATACGGGGGGTGAGGGAGTTCAACAACCTTTTCCTGCTTCAGATAGTCTTGCACAATGAACGCATTGTGCGATGACGCATTGTCATGTAGCAATCTGACATTGGCCAAACCAGTTGCGGGTCTTCGTTCTTTGAAATATTTCTTCAATTTCGAAGAACTTTATTCTTTTAAAACTTCGCATTTACAGATTTGCCTTTAGGCACAGCAACCTGAATAGCAGGGCCCTGATTTGAAAAGAATATGACATACATTACCTTCTTGACGCTCATGGTCCGCTTTGCAATGGATGGTCTTTTGCAATACTTTGTTGCCCATATTTTGTTCTGAATCTTTCGTTTTGGCTCAAAAAAGTGAACCCATGTATCGTCACCTGTGACGACATTAGCGAAAGACCGTGCATTGTAATTCGGAAACTTTTTAAGCAGCTTCTTGGCGCACTGAACGCGTGTCTTTTTCTGCCCATCTGTCAACAGATGGGTAAGCCATCTAGCACAGATCTTTCTCATTTTCAAATCCCGTTTCGGAATTGTATCAGCTGCTCCTAATGAGATGCCAACCATACTAGCTATTTGCCTAGTGGTGTATCGTGCATCGGCAGCAACTATTTCTTTCACTCTAGCAACCATCTTGGCAGATGTTGCTCTTTTCGGCCGACGATCATGTGGTGCATCTTCTGTTGAGCCTAGCCCACAGCTGAATTTCTTACACCAACGAAAAACTGTCGGAAAAGACATTTCATTATGCCCATAAACCGAACATATTTCATCAAAGATGTCTTTGCACCGTATACCAAGAATACAACGATTCTTAATATAGGACCGTATTTCAACGGCGTACTCTGACCTCCTTCCAACCATGTTTTGTATTAGTATACAAGAGTAGACAGTGTATATCGAACGATATACATGGCTAAAGTCAACGGATTTTAACAGGTTTGGTATCAATGTATAGGTAAAATGTTTTTCTACGCTGTGATATTTATTTCCAGTTGATTTTCGCATTAGTGCATGAGAAAACGTTCTACTTGCATTCATATTTGAACAGTTCTCGTATAACCAATGTGTCTATAACTTGTTAGCATAATGGAAAGGTACACAACAAATTACAAAGGTGTCCTAGATTTTGACCCCTAGCCCCAGCCCATCCCCACTCCCAGGAATGAACCCAGGGGTGTGTTGTCTTAGAATCTCAGAAGACCCTCCCAGGTATCCAAGCTGTAAATATGAATGCTTTGTGATTAGTGACTGCTGACCTATAAGCATTTCAAAAACTTTAACACAGAATGACAGTGTTCTAGATTTTGACCGCTAGCCCCACCCCGGGCGGGGCATGGGCCCAGGGGTCTGTTGTCTTTGAACATCAGAAGACCCTCCCAGGTACTAAGTTCCAAATATGAGTGGTCTGTGATGAGTGACTGTTGAGATATAAGCATTTCAAAAACTTTAACGCAGTGTGACGGGAACGCAAACGCAAACGCACACGCGCACGCCATCCGAGGTGACAACAATAGCTCTCCATGTACTTCGTAGAGGCGAGCTAATGAAACAGTCATCTGCCTGAATTATCTCTTCATATTTGCATATCGCCATAGAGAATGAGCCACCAGTGTTTATCACTCTATGCATTCACAGCCAAACTTCGATGGCTCGAACACCAATTGCTCGTTAACCGTAGCTAAGTCGAACCAGTTCTTGACTCTCAAGTAAATTTCTCATGATAAGAAATAGTAATTAATTTAAAGAGCGATCTCTTCTTTTACCTTGCAAATATAAGTTGTGTGTACTCAAGTCGTGAGTACTCAAGTACACGCTACACACATTTTTGTAACAAAAAAGACGAAAAGCTACAATTAAGCCTCCTGGGACCAGTGGTTCAAAATATTGTTAGCTTAACGAACTCGTTAGCGCTCAAATTGTTAACTGTTCTGGTAAGTACAATTTCCAAAATTCTGTTATTTTTGCTGAAAATATGTGAGCAGCTTTTGCATTATTAGCATACTTGATATATTAAATTATTGGAGTTTTAAAGATACATTAACTAAGAAGGTCGTTAGGTTTGAATAATTGGCCCCTGATCTATAAGTAATCCTTACTGGCTCAAACTACCTCAGTCTCCAACAAAATCCATGATCCAGTTGTTAGAGGCATTGAACTTCGACTATATACAATGCCTCGTCATGGTACCAATGGTCTGTTATTCAAGGTTTGTTACGGTCATAGCGAAGTAGAAGCAAAACAAAGATCAGGAATCGATACAGTTAACTTACTCCACCCATCAAAGACGCCAAAGGGAAAGAAACACAAACATTAAGTGACCAGACCATAATGGAAACCTAAACAAAGGAAGGCCATAAGGACAGTCACTCTCATATGGCCATCCAAAATAAAAAGACACAAGTGATACACACAGTAAGTAACAAACAACAACACAAATAAACCGCCACAGAAGAACCGCCTTGGAACGGTCAGTTGAAAGATTTCCACTGTGGGGCTTAAATCGATTTTACGTGGCCACAATCCTCGCCCTTACTTCTGTCGCGATTTAGACAAATAATTTGTTCCGTCCGCATGAAGGCCTCCTAACTCATCAGTGCAACATCTCCATGAACACAAATAATCAAAGAACCACAGAGGTGAGACAACGGTGAGGACTCGACAGCAAGAAACCACTGAAATGCTGGAGCAAAAGAAAACCAACAGTTAGACTCCGATGAGCCCGACCAGAGACAGAGCATCAGGCACCAACCAACATTACCTTGAATTAGATCTCTCTAATTCTCAATAAGCCTTTACGCTGGAACCGTCATAGAATCTGAGGCCTGACCCACCGGCGTGCAATTAATGAGGGAAGCAAAGTTGTCAACCGTGATTAGACGGCATTCCGTTTGTTACTATGTTAGCCCTTAAGATGCCAAGAATCAAAGCACTGAGAGAACTAATGGGTCGATTGTTTCTGACGGTAGGTTGTGCCATTTTGTAGGGAAGTAACTGTCCTTTTGGCTTTCCGCTGTTAGTGTTTCCATTAGGGTCTGTTGTTCGATGTTTATGTGTCTTTCCCTTTGGTGTCTCTGATGGGAGCTCTGGGTTGATTGTATCGATTCCTGATCATTGCCTCCACTTCTATTTTGGAAAATAGTCCTAGACTGAGATTTAATTTTAATTCCTCTATTCAATTTTTAAGCAAAACGTGCAGACCCTGAGCAGACACCGCGTTCTGCAGCGTCTGATCTTGGCCTCGATGTTTGCCAGCCAGTCCAGATTCTATAGATAACCCTCTTATGCATCGATAAGAATTGCGTGTCTGTTTTCAATAAATAACCAATACCTAGATTTCACAACAAATCCAGTGAAAGTCACGTGGGCTTTAGCATTGAAGACCTTCTATGCTTAGTAACCGCGGGTCGTTTGATAAACAATCGACCCAAAACTGTTGCATCTTCTTGCATTTTTAAAACATCACGAAAACACGCCTATGTAACTTTGACCCCCTTGAATCCCATTTCTATATAGTAAACTGGGGTTTCCGGGGATATACCTTATTTTTCTTATTTCTGCACTAAAATATAGATTGTGGGTACTTGGTAGAACCGCCTCGATGAGGCGGTTCTAACGAGTGCCCACAATCGATATTTTGAGCAGAAATAAGAAAAATATAACAATTTTTCATCATAAAATTTTCATTTTTTCGGCGATAAAGGTGGCAATGTATTTGTATAGGCGTGTTTGCGTAATGCATACTTTTAGGCAAACAGTGTGGATACTAACAAGAGGAGCAGTCTGATCTGGGTCCACACCATTTGCAACAATTACTTGCAAAGTAACCAGCAGTCAGCAACGCAGACTTCAGTTGTTTTGACTGGCATCTTAAGGGTTAACTCATATATAGGACACTGAAAGTGGTTTTAGTGAACAGAATGTTAGACTCTTTGATTTATTCGATGCTATCAAAAACCCAAGGGCATTGCTACAATAAAATATAAAGTACACAAAAAAACCAAGGTCGTCATTACTGAAGTTAATCTTTTAGTAAAAACAGACACATTTCTACATTTTTAACAAGTAATCATTGTTATTGATTGTTCAGAAAATGAAAATAATTAGAATTCTCGAGGTCATCTACAAGCATTATATTAGTACGTCTTGAAAAAAAAAACCCTTGTTTATGGCCTTTGCGAACGGCGATGGCACAGAAAAGCCTGCGCATCGGCACAGACGGATCAGCCTTTTTGTATGTGTTGCTTGGATAGTACTGTACTACTAGTTTCGTCTGTATGTAAAGCTTCAATTCTCATGCTAGTCTCATAGCAACAGATATGGTAAGTAATTTGTGATAATTGAAGGATAGTTTTCCTTATTTCTCCATATAAACCTCTGTTATGGGTACTCATTAGAACCGCCTCGCCGAGGCGGTTCTAATGAATACCCACAACATAGGTTTTTACGGAGAAATGACAATAACTATCCATCTATTATCATAAAATACTTACCTTTTGTGTTGCTATGGTTTGTGTAACTGAGCATGTTGGTTAAAAATCCGAAGATAGCGTTTCTCGCGCCGGGGCTAATACTGGTTAAGCTTTGAACATGTGGAGAATTTTCATGGGCAAATATTTCTTAAACACCCTTTTCTTAAATGGAATTATGTTTATTTAAATAACTGCGAAAAAGAAATTGCAAAATGAAATTTAGATATATTTCATTAAGAGGTATATGTAGTATACAAGCACTCTCATACATTCAATCGAAAATCGGACATTTGCGCAAACTCGGGTCTGAGTCTATGGATAGACATAAGCCAAAAGACAGACAAGTTGGACGGTGCTTCATCTGAACGGCTTTACATAGTGATTTGAAACAAAGCAAAAGAAATTGCTATGACTATAATTGGAAATGAAGAACATATAGAAGCTAGAAATGTTTCCTGGAAAAAAAACTATGTCCCTAACCACAATTATAACTTTGACACTAGTTGACCTTGAAAATGAGCTAGGTGACCAAACAAAATTTAATCAAGTCGTTATAAGTTTGAATTGCATATATATTGCACCACACATAGCTAAACATAATTCATGAATTCATTTTTGGTACAGAAAGTTAATTTTGGTTCAAAATTGACAGTTTTCGGAAATCTGTGATCTTACAATTCAGGTCAAGATCACCAAAATCAAACCAAATTTTTGATATGTTGAAATGATATAGTGTACCAATTTAACCAAACTTTATCAATTAATTCATGAGCTAGGGCGCAGACATAACATTTAGGTCCTAACATTGGCAGCTTTCGAGAGCCTGTGGCCTTTAAAATATGGTTAAAGTCACCACTATCTAATTTAATATCTTTTGTAAAAAGCAATGACATTATATTACGTTTGACTAAAATTCATCCATTTGTTCATGAGACAGGATGCGGGCATAGGTTGGAATGATAATTATATTGTACCAAGTTTGGTTAACATTCATCAATTCATTCGTGATACATAGTGCAGAAAAGCCATTTCTGGCCTACCATTGACTGTTTCGGGTGGCCTGACCTTGAAAATGAGCTCAAGGTCGTCATCACCTATTGACTTTCCCCCTATTCTTGTGATATATCCGTGCGCGTTTGGTCAGAACCCATCAATTGGTTTTGGAGATAGAGTGTCTCAAACAACCAACACATAGGCTGATACCAACGCCGACGACGACGCAACGGGATCTGCCCAATAAAGAATATCCCCCTCCCATTTGAGGGATATAAATAGAGGTCTCTTCCTTGAGCAAACAAGCCCAAAGACATTTTCGGCTGACACGGCTCATTCTCGAACAAAAAGTAATTATTTAAGAAATGAATTTTATGTTTCTGCTGTTCATGAAAGTATGGACGCAGTGGGTTGTCTGCAAAGTAAATGAGCCCCGACGGGGTTCATGTACACTTTGCTAGGACGCTGTCGTTCATACCTTCATGAACAACAGAAACATTTAGTTTATTTATAATATTTACAATATTTGCTCCCCATCATTGAGCAAACAAGTATTTACAGGGCAAACTTTTAAAACTGCAAAACATTTACACGTTGTTTTTCTAGAAAGAGCGGAACAGTGTTGACGTCACCAACGCCCAATCAGAGCATACAGAACCATGGTTTAGACTGACGTCACTTGACTTCACTGAAAATTATGTGACTCGGTGCGCTCATGGAAGTATGAACTACATTATTGTCTATAGGTTTACACTAGGCTTTACACTAGACATGTAAATACGAGTATACAACAATGAAAACATTATCACCAAATAAATCAGCAATGAAGAAACCAGTAATATCGCTTGGTCATTACAACAACACACCAATGTGCTAAAATGGCAACTATCATCGGCTTATCACTAAAACCAACCGTTTCCAGATGAAAATGAATGATATTTTTCTTATTTCTAGTCCGAATATAGATTGTGAGTACCCGTTAGGCGGTTCTAACGAGCACCCACAAGCTATGTTTTTGAGCAAAAGTGCGGAAAATAATGAATACCCCCGTCACCCTTCTTTCGTAACAAAAAGGGGTTTAGAGGTGTCTTCATTTCATGGACTTGGTTTAAAGCCTTCGTGGTGTAGTGGTTATGCTACTCGCCTTGTAAACCAGGGCTCGCAGGATCGATCCCGGGTTTCTCCAGACTTTCGGATGAGTCTTTAAACCGAGGTCCAGTTTCCGTATGACTTAGCTGTTGGTGAGACGTAAAACTCAAACACTCATCCACTCATGAAGTTGGCAACTAAATGATTACTTCAACCTGTGCGTTTCTGCAATCTGATAGATGCTGAAGACCTGTCAATGGCATGGCGATTTCATTCCCCTTTTCAAAACATGAGAATATGGTGTTAAACATGCATTACAATTACAAAACAGACCCAAAGAAGTAAATAAAATAAAGTGTAAGGAAAAACAGCGTACCAATTGTATGTGCTGAAAGACAAATACAGTAAGCAAATTACAATAATCATATGGTGCATTTACATCTGCTCAATAACAACAGATAAGGTACTAAGTATTTTGTGATAATTGGAGGATAATGTTTGCCAATATTCTCACTAAAAACCTGTGTTGTGGGTATTCATTAGAACCGCCTCGCCGAGGCGGTTCTAATGAATACCCACAACATAGGTTTATATGAAGACAGTAGGAAAACTATCCTTCAATTATCACAAAATACTTAACCTTATATGTTGCTATGTTGAGCTCTGAGATATATCTTTTGTCCTGTCATCATTAGTTTTGACGGTTGTTTGTCAATGTGAACTAGTGAATCTGATTTATACCGTAAAAGTATGAAGCTATAAAGTTGTTCTATATATAAAAGTAGAAGCTAACTGTTGGTTTTCTTTTGCTCCAGCATTTCAGTGGTTTCTTGCTGTCGAGTCCTCACCGTTGTTTCACCTCTGTGGTTCTTTGATTTTTTTGTGTTCACGGAGATGTTGCACTGATGTGGAGGCCTTCATGCGGACTGAACAAATTATTTGTCTAAATCGCGACGGAAGTAAGGGCGAGGATTTTGGCCACGTAAAATCGATTTAAGCCCCCCAGTGGAAATCTTTCCACTGACCGTTCCAAGGCGGTTCTTCTGTGGCGGTTTATTTATGGTGTTGTTCGTTACTTTCTGTGTGTATCACTTGTGTCCTTTTATTTTGGATGGCCATATGGCCATTTTGGCCATTTTTTCGGGAAAATAACTGTCCTTATGGCCTTCCTTTGTTTAGGTTTCCATTATGGTCTGGTCGCTTAATGTTTGTGTTTCTTTCCCTTTGGTGTCTTTGATGGGTGGAGTAAGTTAATTGTATCGATTCCTGATCTTTGTTTTACTTCTACTTTACCAATTTTTCTGCGTTACGTTTGCTGATGAAAAAGGTTAAAACAAATAGCATTGTAAGTGTTATTTATTCCTATAGTTGCGCTTTTCTTGTCGCAGTGACGTGAGATGGTTCTGTTTGTAAAGAGCATTTTCTGGAAAGCCTCGACTTTTATACTGTGCAGGTACACTGGGAAACAGTGTATTCTAAGATCAGACCATGCAGAAGGCGGCATATAATCGGGGACTCTACTTTTTGCATACACTAGAGGAATTTAAACGAAAACACACAAGTCCCCGTCTGGGACCATTTTTCCAGCCAGGCGAGCAACTAATGATGTCAGTGCCTTTACATGCGGTTTAGTCTAGTATGAAAAGGACATGCAACTAACCCAAGACAGAGAGAGAGAAATTATACTTTTTTCCGCAATATTTGCTTTGCGGTACATAGGTACAAACATGTATTATCTTTGCTCAAAAACATGCAAAATGCACTTATAAGAACCGCCATGATTCTAACGCGAACCCACAATCTCGGTTTGAACTGAAAATCAGAAAACTATCCAACAATTTTGTCAGATACTTAGCCGTTTTGGAGATGTGAAAAAATGTACTATGTTACACATATGTTATCCGAATAATGTTGTAATGGAATTCATGTACATACCGCGATTTCCAGTTCCTCCAAAACACTTGTCTCACTCTTGTGTAGTAATGACAGGGCTGCTACTGGCCCCTCTAACTGAACTGGGTTGTTTGTTAACTGAAAAAAAAAAACAAGAGCAAAAGCATTTTAGCTCAAAGAACAGCGGCCTTACTTGTGCGATCAGGGAAGTCACAGACAAACCTGCGCATTCGCGTGCAGTTTGTAAATGTATTTAATTGAAGTGGTCAGTGCAACAAGAGAACTTAGTCCATTTTTGGGCATAATTGAGTTAATAATTATACCATGCCTCATCGTATTTGCTACCTTTGACCAAAGAATAATTCTGACCCCCTTGAACTCCACTTTTATATAGTAAAACTGTGGTATACAGGGGGTAAACCTTATTATTTATTTCTGCTCTAAAATACAGACGTTGGGTGTACTCGTTAGCGTTACCCACAATCTATATTTGGAGCCGAAATAAGAAAAAATGTCATTTTCGTTTTTAATTCTTTGCTTTTCCGGCCGTAAAATTTACTGTGTATTTGCATATGCATGTTTTCGTAATGTGTTCAGAAGAATTACTTTTACCATATATAAGCAAAATATATAATGTTAGTTGGGTTGAATTATCTGCTTCGAGAAAACGACCAAAACACAACTGAACAACAACCAACTTGTGTGTAGAACTAAAACTCCTAAGATGACTGACTCCTCTAAATGCAATATGTCGATGCCAGTTGACCCGCGGGCAGAAAAGGTCTGAAATGTGACATGTCTAGTAGCCTGTTGGATTTGTCTGTTCACTGAGCTCAGACCTGAACAGATTCTGTACAATTCCCCCAAAAGACCAGCTTAATTAAAATCGTTTTATTCTTTTAAACACCTTTTTAAAATGTTTCACTTTTCTCTTGGAGTCTTTGATACTGAAAGATACCAATTCTGCGACAGTTCTAAAGATGGATTTAAGAATTTACTGTAGTTGCGCTTGATTCGACTGAAGTTTAACACCATGATTACATGTACCAAATCAGTTACATATGTACTGGTAGTTATTCTTAATTCGGTCGCGACAAGTAAAAAGTTGACTTCGAACAGGTGCCCTCCTTGGAGACTTAGATCAGCTTGATGTTATGCTTTTGGTCACCAGACCTCCATATAGGCCTAGCGCATAACGAAATCTGATCAGTCGGCGCGATCTGAGACTTCACTAAGTGCTCGGAGACACTCTTTTCGCTTGTCACGGCATAATTGTAAACAGCTAAGATCCAAAACTGATATATAGTGAAACTTCAATAATTCGAACAAGGTTTGCTCGTTTATCATGGCTAATTCAAACTCATTCTCAAGCCCTTAATAGCTCGACATAATATAATAATATTGATTTTGTTACCTGATTTTATCCTGCAAAAGTATTTTGTGTCTATTAATTAGAATCGCCTCAGTGAGGCGATTCTAATGAGTACGTACAACATTGTTGTTTTTATAAAGATCAAAAAGATATATGTGTGTCATCCCCATTATGTCCATTAACCTGTCGCTATGGTTAACCATGAGTAGTTCGAACCACCCCTATCTCGAGCAGATTTTCAGTCCCAAAGTAATTTGAGTTATCGAAGATTGATGGTATATAGAGGATCTTACACGAGTGGTCATTTCATATGAAGTTTATGAAACGAGCCATCGGCGAGTTTCATAAATTTCATATGAAATGACCACGAGTGTCAGATTCTGTTTATCATATGACCACTCTAAACCTTTAAATTTGACATTTTTTCCACAAATAATATAGGGATCAACCATGGTTTTTCATGCATTAACATTTGCCGGGTCCCGAGGAAGCTGTTTGAACATGAGGCCGATATCTTCTGAGGGATCCGGCAAATGTTAATGCAGTGAAATAAGCATGGATGATCGTTGTACTTGCATAACCTACGATTCTGACAGAAAATTTTGAAGCTCCATATAAACTCCATAAAAACTCTTCAAATGCGACCGGCGAACCAACATGGCGGCCAGTTCAGAATGTCGTTTACAATAACGTTGTTATGCAGTAACCATCAGACGTCATCATAGAACCCTAAAAAGCTACGTTCAGGGCGATAACATAACGTCGCTCAACGTAAGGTACCAAAGCAAGGCATGTGTTGTGATATCAACAGCTGAAAATCCATGTTCAAGCAGCACGCGAATTTCATGATTTGAACATGGTTTGTACTGTTTGAGCACGACTTTTGGTCCAGTTGACAATGGCTTCAAGCAGCCATGCGCACAGGTATTTATCCAAGAATGCTGGGATGAAAGCGACGTCGTCATGACGTTACAAACTCCCGCCAAAGTGTTATTACACGTGTGGCCATACGATTTTTATTACACGATGTTATCCACTGCTTATCAACGGCGTCGTATGATAATTATCAAATATCGGAATCCTATAACAAAGATGAACATACCCTTATTGTTTTCAGGCAGTCGTTTGTACCAAGAGCTTTAAAGATATTTACAACTCCAGCCAGGCCTACCCTGTTACCATTCAAATTCAGCTCTTCCAATGTTCTGTTCTGTTCTAACGCTTTAGATATGTACACTGCTCCGTCATTGTTAACACCATTACAAGACAAATCTAGAATCTTCAAATATGTATTTTCCTGAAATGGGGTCAATTAAATTCATTTACAGATTCCATATCATTGACTTGTCGGTGTGTTCTTTGTTTGAACTGTTAGCATGCTGTTGCGAACACAGCAGCGCTTCTGGCACAGAATATATTTCAATATAACGAGCAAGGTCATGTCATTTTGTATTGATCCGCTCCTAGTTTTTACGATAACACACCAATGTGACATAGTGCATTCTTTTACTTCTCAAAAATGGCTACTTTTCCGATGAAAATCTGTCCTATAAATCTTATTTCTACTCTGAAACTTCGTAAAGAAGTACCCACAACCTACGTCTTGGAGCAGAATTAAGCAAAATAATGTATACCCCTGTAAACCCCAGTTTTTCCTGTATAAAGTGAGGTTTAGAGGAGTGTTCATTTCACGGACTCCCTAACATGATTGTTTTAACAATCATAACGCATTAGAATAACACACATTTAAGATAATGACCCCAATGTAAGATAATGGGACTTTTCACTTCTTAAAACGTCTTTCTCTGACGAAGAATTCCTCTATTTTCTATTTCTGCTTCAGACATATATGTAGATACAGAGGATCCTCGCTATAACGACAAAATCTATGCCCTGTCTGTCTGTCAGTCTGTGTCTCTCTGTCTGTGTCGAAAAGTGTCCAGCAACATGTCTTCACGTAAATTGAATAGAAATCGACAAGAGTGTTCCTTATAACATAGTCTTATTTTGTTTGATTTTTGGGTCGATCGATTAAGATCGACCCAAATTTACTAAATGGCCAAATGGAATTCATGCAGTTGTCCACGTGACCATCACTGATTTGGGAAAACCAATATTATGTTTTATTAATAGAACTTGAAACGTTGCGCTATTTTTATCGATGCAACAAGAGCTATCTATAGAGTCTTGACAGGAATCGTGTGCTGAATAATACCCAGATCATACGTTGTAATGATGTTGCCACGACGTTGTTTATACTTTGTATGCCTGTTGACATGGTGTTATCTCGCCACAGACGGTGTACTTTACATTTACAAACACTCAATAATTGCTGACTGATCATAGAATAAATGCGGTAGATGTCACCAAATTAAATGGTCGAAGACTTTTCCATGGACAGGAGACTTCCAGCTAACGCTCTGATCAGAAGCAAGAATTGATATTTCTCAACGCTGTCGAGTATCTTCGAGTGCCGACAGATGCTATTCGTTGAGCTACATGAGAGAGAGAGAGAGAGAGAGAGAGAGAGAGAGAGAGAGAGAGAGAGAGAGAGAGAGAGAGAGAGAGATGATTCTCCACTATGTACAATATAGCATTTATTGCCGTAAACAAGAAAAAAAGCGCTTGGAATCCGGCGGGATTTCAATCCTTCAATATTTTTCCATTATTGTACATTACTTTACACCCAAACTTTAAATGAGTGAGTGAGTGAGTTTTAGTTTTACGTCCCACAAACAGCTAAGGTCATACGGAGACGGGACCTCGGTTTAAAGACTCATCCGAAAGTCTGGAGAAGCCCGGGATCCATCCTGCGATCCCTGGTTTACAAGGCGAGTAGCGTTACCACTGCACCACGGAGGCTTCTAAACTTTAAATGAATTTCGCTATCTAACATTGGAATTAACACTTAACATTTCTTCTTGCCTTGAGACAATACGACAGAATGACTGGTCGTTGACGGCCAGGGCTCTTGCCGTTCTACTTTTAGAACCGGAAGTACAAAAAACACTCCTACACGAATTTGACGCTATAAAGAAGCCCAGTTCTGTTTTAAAGGACTTTTTTTCTGGTTGTTAGGTTCCAAAAATCAAGAGATGGTTTCAATGAAGGCAATTCCAACCCGAGGGATGACCGCACAGATCGAAACCAAAGCAAAGCCTTTAGCTAAGGATTCATTCCATTGAATTTGTCGTTGTTAACTGTGATAGGTGCTCAGTAAACCCTTCTGTCTGTGAACAAGATTATTTCATTTAAAAGCTTACTCAAACAGATATGAGCCGGGGCACAACATTTCCCACAATTTATCTGTGCACCCTGCGAAGAATCAGATCAGCCTGCGCATCAAAATAGTCTGACCAGAGACTTCTCTTGCTGCATGAAGGAGCATTTGGCCCTCGGCGCACAGCGAAGACTCTGACCAGACTGCGCTGATGCGCAGGCTGATCTGAGTCTTTGCTGAGCGCACATGTCTTATTGTAGGTTTTGTCGTGCGCTGGCTCATATATGTTTTTTGAAAAGCATGTTCCCAAAGAACTTATAGCCATAAGTTTACAACTGATAAATTTAATAATATAAGTGCCACTTACCTGAAGGCCTTTGGCAATGCACTCTATACCAGAAATGCGTATCTGGTTCCAAGACAAATTTAACTTAGTTATTGTTTCATTGTCGGCTGAAAATAAAACATATATACAGTCGAACTTCAATGGCCCGAACACCTTTTGGGCCATAAAAATCTGTTCGAGACAGGGGTAGTTCGAGTCACAGAGGGCTACTGTCAGGAGCATGACGAGGTTAATTTTGGGACATCTTTTCGATGTTCTATAATAAAAATGTATGCTGTGTGTACTCATTATAATCGCCTCATTGAGTCGATTCTAATGAGTACACTTAGACAACATTGGAAGATAAAATTCGAAACTCTTTTTAATTATCCCGCACTATTTCTTATGAAGATGAATTCCAACGCATTCAAAAGCGCGTTCGACTCAGCCATCGTTTACGAGCCATCGGTGTTCGAGCCATCGAAGTGCTACTCATTGAGGCGATTCTAATGAGTACACACAGCATACATTGCAAGATAAAAGTCGAAACTCTTTTTAATTATCCCGCACTATTTCTTATGAAGAGGAATTCTTAGGCACTCAAGAGCGGATTCGACTCAGCCATGGAATACGAGCCATCGGTGTTCGAGCCATCGAAGTACTACTGTATTTGATATAGCATACGCAATTTGTTTAACGCAGTATTCATCTATATCTAAAAACTGAATCTGCATGATGGAGTCATAACTTTAAACCATAGTAATTTCAGTCAAAATATCTTTGTATTTGTCTGGTTTGTAGATTTACAACACGTAGCCCGCAAATATACATAGGGTTCACCTGGGTTTATGTTTTATTAGGCGACACACTCGTGTTGAAATATCGTTTTAGGCATGAATAATGGCATTTTCTGGTGCTACTGTTTCATTCTACCAAGCTCATGGTTTCTTTATGTGTAATTCGTCCTTCCACAAGATATATTGTCAATCAACTACGAACGCTGTGGGCAGTTCTTTAAGAACATTCCACAATACAAAATATTAAGGTAAGTTCCCTAAATAGGATTTTTTTTTAATTTCCTATTTTACAGGCAAACGATGTTGTGCTATGCAAGCAAGGTTCATCTCTGCTATTGTTTGATTTTTATGTTCTCGGTGACGTTGAACTGATAAGTTAGGAAGTTCTTCTGTCGCGATTATGTTTGTTAGAGTTCGTCTTCGAATGTGTGTATAGCTTATATATTTTTTGTTTTGGATAGTCAATTAGATATTTTGTCAGAAAGTTAATGTCATTTTGGTTTTCCGCTAGTGATGTTTCCATTAGGGTCTAGTTATTTCTTGTTCGAGTTTCTTTCACTTTGGTGTCTATGATGGGATGTGTGTGTTAATTGTAACGATTCTTTATCATTGCCTTCAGTCTTACTTTGTATAAAAGTGCATGGTATAGTTGATCGTTAAAGACAATATGTTCCAATGCGAAATCAGATAATATGCATGTAAATCTTTTCAGAAAGGGCTATTACGTGTTGTAATAATGTACGGGAACAAACTGACATTTAAAAGGCTGGCCTGTTTTGTTGCAATAAGGAATATCTTACCTAATGCATGGCCAATTATCCTAGCGCCTTCATCGCCGAAGAAGTTGTGTGACAGGTCAAGCTCACGGAGACAGTGGCGAGACTAAAGAATTCAAATGATTAATTAAATACATCACGTTAAGGCGTCAACAGCCCACTTCATATAAACGGCGGTGGATTTAAAAGGGTAAGCAGTTTTCTCTTTATATTTTTTATGAAGATCACATAATGTAGAACCGCCTCGCAAGTTATTCGGGCCTTGTTCAATGCCATCGAAGTCGCTTGTTGGCATTAAAAAAACTCATATTTCGCTGTAAAAAAGTGAATAGCAATTGCTACTCACATTTTGTTTATCAAAATTACTACTGTATTAGACACGGATGTACACCCTAGAGCATTTAATGTTAGACAGCTAAGGGGTTTCCTAAGCTGGTAAGGCCCTGAAAACCTGGACCCTGATTATTTTCTTTAATTATACTTTAATTGTGCTTGAGTATGCAGGGTACATTCATTGTATAACATCCTGCCGTCAGCCGTCAGATGTTTCCAGGCATATGCAAAATAGGAGAATGAATGTTATCAATACTGAATACGGTTACCAGAAGATAATAAATTTAAATCTTAACTATATATATATATATATATAGACAAATGAATTAGCGCACAAAAATCGGTCGCACCGCAACCGGGACTCGAACCACGGATCTCCTGCATTCCGGGCAGACGTGCTAACCGATTTTTGTGCGCTAATTCATTTGTCTATTTAATTGCCTGTATCGTGCTTTACTTTGATTTTCATATATATATATATATATATGGATATTACTGATCCATATAAGACTAGCGCCTCATTTAAAGGGACATCGGCCACCAGTCTGCCCCGATTTTGTATTCGAGGCAAGTTGTACAAAGGTCCTGTAGTATAGCAAATAGTGTAAAATAGAAGTCAAAGCAATGATCAGGAATCGATACAATCAGCCCACAGCTCCCATCAGAGACACCAAAGGGAAAGAAGCACAAACATGAAACAACAGACCTAATGGAAACATCAATAGCGGAAAGCCAAAAGTACAGTTACTTTCCCACAAAATGGCCAATAGAATATCCAAATTAAAATAATATAAGCATCACAAACACCCAAAGACAAACCATAACAAAAGTAAACCGCGACGGAAGAACCGCCTTGGAAGGGTCAGTGGAAACGAATTCACTAGAGGGCTTAAATCGATTTTACGTGGCCACAATCCCTGCCCTTACTTCTGTCGCGATTTAGACAAATAATTTGTTCAGTCCACATGAAGCTACATTTTGACAATGTCCTACCTATTTGACGCCAGACATATATGGGGTATAGCACTCTGTTTTGTTCTTGCTGTTTACTTTCAGAAAGCTGAAACATGATGGCATGTTCAGCAAAGCGATTTACAATTTGTCCGTGTAGTGCGTGCCAAAACTTCGAATTAATTACAAGTCTTGGTCTCACATACATTCACCGACAACCAATTTTAATTGCCTTTTTACACAATACATATAGGCTAATTGACAGTTAATACTAAATTAAACTTTAAATAAAGTACCATCTATCAAAATGTCATACAAGCCTTTCAAAGCCAAAACGTTCAATTAAAGTAGCTTATAAAATATACGCACAACCGGCATGGAAACATCTTGATGATGCATTATACCATTATGTGTTTATCAATCAGGCATATCGAATAAAGAGTGTCAAGGCAATGCGTGATACAAAATTGATACACAATTTGCTTCCAAATACAAATACGTGTTTTATGTTCCTTTGTCAAATTAAGGTTCAAGTATATTTGTGGTCATTATATTGAACAGAGTCAGAATTGAGAATGCGCTTATATTTCTGGTTATAAAGTGTAAACAAATAACATAGTTACAGCAGAAAAACATTAGAATTAACCCAACAGGCAAACGTCGCTAGGGCAACGTCAAATCAACGTCGATGCAACGTCATGACGTTTCACCGACCGACGTAGATATGACGTTGCATTAACGTCATGACGTTGTACCGACATTGATATTACGTCACAATTACGTCAAGTGCCTAATTGGAAGTTACAAAGAAAATACGAGGACAAATCAAACCTTTTGGACCTAAATTTATAAAATTAAAAACAAAACCGGATATGAAATTCAAATGCTTTATTTTACAACATATTCGCCATTCAGTGAATGTGTTCCAGAGATACCCCAATTAAGTCATGCCATCCCGGAAGAACTTTTCATCTTGGTGGTACAAAAAGCCTTAACAGACTAAATTGCATCTCCTTCACGTCAAAATACTCCATCGCAGTTCTGATTTACGTTTGGAAATTAGTAACTTTAGAGGTTGTAGAATTAAGGCATGGTCTCGGAGCCAGCTTAACCTGTCGTGTGGTCAGGCCTTCGAGCAATGGGTCACATGTTTGGAGCTTCATATGCCTGAATGTCTGAATGCCTGAATCAATCAACGATCAGCCCTGTCACGATGTGACCTCCCTGAATATAATCAACTTTGCCAGCACGTTTACAATAAAAAAAGATGAGGTCATAACCTTGCCCACAGATAGTGTGTGGTTGAATTTCTTTGGACGAGCCCGGATTTGCCATCGGTTTGCCTTAGGATCAATATGATACCCCCATGATTCATCCTGGGTCACATTTGTCTTCAGAATAGTTTTGGGTGTGCTGAAAATGTGCGACAAGTTGTCTCTGGAAATATTCTGCCTACGTTTTTTTGGCTGGTGTGAATATTCTAGGAAATTATCTGGCTGATTATCTGATAAAATGGACTGGACTTATACGAAACTTATCCCTACATTATTAGGAGTGTTCTCAATGATGGTGCTTCTTCCATCTATTACACTACTATGTTCGACACCAGCTTTCTTCTGTGGCGGTTTATTTATGGTGCCGTTTGTTACTTACTGTGTGTATCACTTGTGTCTTTTTATTTTGGATGGCCATATGGCCATTTTGTGGGAAAGTAACTGTCCGTATGGCCTTCCTTTGTTTAGGTTTCCATTATGGTCTGGTCGCTTAATGTTTGTATTTCTTTCCCTTTGGTGTCTTTGATGGGTGAAGTAAGTTAATTGTATCGATTCCTGATCTTTGTTGTACTTCTACTTAGGACCAGTTGCATCTTCAGGGCAACCTGACCGTATTTCATCATCGGTGTATGTTCTCCCTTGTTTGAAATTAGAAGCCATGGTCCTATACTAGCATATGACTGTCAGTTATCACCAAAAGTATTCTTTATGTCTTCATAAAGTTTTTGGGGGCTACATGACTTTTACAGGCACATGCAAATATTGTATCGCCCCTCAATTTTTTCACTTCACCATTTCGCAAATAGCCCACCACATATCAAAAACTTAATAATTTCTCTCTGTATTTTTCAGAGCATTTACACACCTTATCAAAGGAGTGTAGTCATCACCTATGTAATTGTCTTTGGAAATGAAATAGTTTTATGATGTGCCCTCGTATATACAGTTTACAGTTTATATCAAAGCAAAAAAGGAAACGTACATAAAACGTTAATGTCTCCTCAAAAACTTTCCATTACCATCTTTCATGACTCATTTGTTTTTCAGATAAGAGATAAAAAGTTTTGGTATTATCGTTCATAACTTAGTTGCTTTCTGAGCATACGTATTCGATGAAATTTTTAAGGGTGTATTTCATTTGTGAGTGATAAGTATAATATCACATAAAATAAAAGAATCTTTAGAGAATAATATGAAAGACAGAAGAATTTAGAACGCAGAAATAACAACATGAAGGAAAACTAATACTGCTGAATACGTACGAATACTTGCAAAGGAAATCAAACTCATAGCATTACGTTAACAAGTCCGTGTAATGAACACCTCCCTAAACCCCATTTTATACAGGGAAAACATGGGTTTTCACGGGTATATGTTATTTGTTTTATCTCTGTTCCAAGATACAGGTTGTGTGAACTCGTAAGAACCGCCTCAAAATAAGTCAGTTCTAACGAACTCCAAAAACCTATGTTTGAGGCATTAATAAGAAAACTATCACACAAATTATTTAAAAATGACCGTTTTAGAGATATGGATGAATACACGAATGTGTTATCGTAATGAACATGTCTGTATCATGATGATACCCCCTCCCCTTATATAGAGAAAATGGTTTCTTAAGAGTGAACTCGTACATTATTTTTTCGCTTAAATACATATATTGTGGGAACCCTTGTGAACTGGCTAAACAAGTCTTGCCGGTTCTATCGAACAACTACAATCAATGTTTGCAGTGGAAATAGTAATGCTATCAGAACAAATGACTATTTTGGATTCATGAATAATTTCACTCTATGCGAAAACAGTTCTGTTTACAAGGGCTTATCATTGACCCTGTACACATTCAGTTACCAATTTTACCCATTTCTATAAAGATGATGTTGTGTTCAAAACATACACGTATATGTGTCTAATGGAAGTTTTTTTCTGTTTGGCAAATTGTGTTTAGGTACAGAAAAGACACATTATGTACATAGCTAGCTGCTTGTGTGCCGTTGTGTATGAACTTTAGACGAAATATGTTGTTCGATTCTCCTCCTGGTGTCGTTCGGTGATTGGGCACATTATCTGTGTTTTGGATATGTGACGAGGAGCCCATTGACGGGACTGATGCATTCTACACTATTTAAAGGCAAAGCGTTTGTATTTAAACAGGGAAATGGTTAAATACATTTATCGAAATAATCTTTGAGAAAAAGAAGCTTTAGATGACTACAATACAGATATTATTAACATTATTAATTTTCAGAAACATATGAGTGAGAAGTGTGATCAGAGCGCAGAGTTTTTAAAACAAATCACAAATAAGAGGCGGTTACATTTATTTGCACACAGATACATGTGAGAGGTCCGTGAATATGTCCTGTAATAAATTTATTCACCTACAATAGATAATATAGGCACAATTCTGTCAAGTGAATGCTGTAAAATCTAGCAGTGAACAAATATAAGAGAGTATTAGAAAACAGTAGTAAAAAAGCTACTTTGGGAATTTTGATATGGTATCATATGACGTCGCGACTGAGAACTTAATAACGTATTAAATTCGGTAATCCACTAGTGGACTGAATATGCAAATTAGTTAGATACGTCCCGTAACGTTACACATACAACGTCCTTAACGACGTCGCTTTTACTAATGACGTAATATTTACATTAAAAAAATGACATATGGTAAATAGAATCTTGCATTCCTGCTCAAGTATTATAGAATTTATTAAACTCGTAGAGGAAAAGGGACAAAATGCAAAATGCTCGGCAAAGTCTCGCATTTTATCCCTTTTCCTCAACGAAATTCAATAATACATGAACACTGTAAGAACTAGACAAGAAGATCTGTCCAACTCCCTTAGATTTAAATTAGCGTCAACAATCATTCACTCTGGCTTAAGATTATGTTTGTTGCTTTTTGTATAGTCAAAAGGCTGTACATTAATAAGTTCTATAAAAAAGGGACTCCTTTGGAAGCTAGGACTACAGCACAGAACTGAAAACTGTAGAGAGTACAAGTTGTTCTGGGTCAGACTAGCTAGGTTTAGGCCAAGAAGATCTCATCAATGACCATCAGGTATTTTCAAAATTACGCAAGGAAATCAAAGTTCCCAAATTACTAGAAAATATAACCCACACTATGATGAAGGGCACTGATATTTTGTGCGGCCGCCAGTAGTTCCCAATACATCAGCTGTGGTGTTACGTTAAATGTGTTCTATAAAAGGGTCATTCTTTGAAATTGTAGAGAGTACAAGATGTTTCTGTGCCACATTAGCTAGATTTGTCCAATAAGACATCATCATCGAACTTCAAATATTACGCAGTGGAAACATTGGTCACAAAGGACTAGTAAATATAACCCACACTATGATGAAGGGCAGGGAGATTTTTTTACGGCAGCCTGTAATTCCCTTAACAGCAGCTTTATGTTCTATAAAAGATTAATCCTTTGGAAGCAAGAGCTACAGCACGGAACTGAAAATGGTAGTGTGTACAAGTTGTTTCTGGGACGGACCAGCTAGTTTCGATCAATAATGCCTCATCAGTGAATGCGTAGGCTGATTTGATATTCGCTTGTCGCACAGGTTTTGTCGTAGGTTTCGTCTGTCTCGACACATATATGTTGCTTATAACCAATGCTACACAAATGAAAAAATGTTAATATGGATTTCGACTACAGTGAAATTTCACTAATAAGACCAGCTAAAATTAAGACTTTTTTTTTTGTTTTATAAGCATATCAAAAGTTTTCAGTTTGATCTTCGTTTGCGTTTTCTACACCCCGTGCCTTCTAGTAAGCGACCATTTTTGAGACTGTTCAAAGGTGGTCTTACAGACCAATTTTTAACAGTCAAAAAGTTGTCTTAATATAGGACTTTTACTGTATTTTCTTCAAATTGTAAACAAACACTATAATTTTAATGAACGATTATGTTCATCCTTTTCTAAAACCTTGGAAATTACGTATACTTTGGGAAGTTTGAATGAGAATAAAATGTCATTTTTGGGGGGAATATTATGCGCCTTTGTCACTTGGTCGAAAGTTGTTTCTGAGTAAGTGTCACAAACATGAACTCAAAAACAAGAGTGAATGAAGTCACTAGGAAAACAGGCACATACTTTCAAGTGGACAATTTAACTAAAAGGTTTTACAGGACATATTCACATTCTCTCAATTTTAGGCTCAGCATTCAAAAACAAACATACTTACTCCAAAACGTATTACCCCCTTTAAGAAATACAAGGTTGGTGTTAGATAGTTTGCATGATGTTTTGGAAGCACTCACCCTGAATAGTACATGTACAAACTGTCTGTATTAACGGAAATAAGACAAACTGGCATGATCACCGTATCTTCATCAGGTCAATGTTGTACAATGCACTTAATACAGGGACTAATTGATGAAAATGATATGACTGCAACTGTGATAACACATGGCTACTGATGCCCAACGACACCACGCCGTCCCTGACAACTATATTTTTTGTATTGAAATTCTTTCAAAATCTTATTTAAAATTATTATATGATATTCTTGGTCATTACTTATTAAGGTTAACCCATTGCAGGCGGCAAACACCTAAAGGGATACCTTGTCAAACAGTGAATATGTTCTATAAAAGGGTTGTCCTTTGGAAGCAAAGACTACACCACAGAACTGAAAAAATATGGAGTGTACATGTTTTATGGGCCAGACTAGCTAGTTTCGGTCAATTAGGCCCCATCAGTGACCCTCAGATATTTTCGAAATTCCACAATGGAATCAATGATCCAAAGGACAAGAAAATATAATCTACACTATGATGTAGGGCAGGGAGACGTTTTACCGCCGCCACACATTCCCACACACCAGCTGTAGTGAAGTTAAATATTTTCTATAAAAGGGTTATCCTTTGGAAGCAAGGACTACACCACAGAACTGAAAAAATGGAGTGTACATGTTTTCTGGGCCAGACTAGCTAGTTTCGGCCAATTAGGCCCCATCAGTGACCCTCAGATATTTTCAAAATTTCTATAATTTGCTAAACGCGGCGTTTGATCACGGCCTGAATTATTTTATAACAGATGTTTTGTCAACAATAGAACAAAAACAAAAAATAGGTTTGACACCCCTCATTTGACAAATGGACTTGTCCGACATATGACAATGGAAGAGTCCACTAGCATACAATGGGTTAATGATACTTGTCGGAGGAGGCTCGTTCCATTAATTTCACATAGCATGATCGCGAAGGTAATCTCTATCATCTAGTTTTCCTGTGTCCTATATTTCAAAAACATACAAATTATATATTTTAAGGGTTTGCACAAGTAACAGTTGTAACATTCATTTAAACACTAAATATTTCAGACTGTTGTAGATTTGCGATAATGGCGTTTCCTATGCTGCAAACATCTAACGTTCCGACTACCCCATTTTGATTAAGATGCGAAGATTCACCGATGTTCTTTGCTTTTGAGATATGTAACAATTATGTCGTAACTAAGCTCACTTTACTTACAGGAAGGGCAAATATCTGGGCAAAATACTCGGCATCTTTCATCTTGAATCGGTTTCCTGAAATTCAGAATTTATGTACATGATTGCGTTCTACCTTTTCATAAAGAAACTCAAACAAAGCACTGACAGCACCGGTGGGTCGATAGTCTTTGAGTGTAGGCTGGCGGGTAGGCTGGCAAAATGGTTCTGAACAGAGACTTAGAAACTGTAAACCCTTAAATTCCTGAGCACAGTTGTTCAAAGCATCATTCGCTTAGCGAGCTCATTAGTGGTCAAATTGTTAACTGTTCTAGCAAGTACAATACCTAAAAATTTGTTATTTTTGCTGGAAAAAAAATGTGATTCGCCAAACCTGCTCAAATTTTTTCAGCAAAATTATTAACCTATTTGTCTTATTAAATGATCAAAGTTTTAACAATACGTTAACTAACGACGTCGTTTGTTTTGAACAACTGGCCCCTGTTCTGTAAGCAAACAGTGTAGACCCTGATCAGACGCCGCGTTCTGCGGCGGCTGATCCGGGTCTATACTGTTTGCCAAATCCTAGTCCAGATTTAACAGGTTACCCTCTTACGCAACGCTCTGACCTCACATTGATAAGAATAGCGCAGCAAATTTCTATAAATAACAGTTGCATGGATTTCCTACAAACCGGTGATAGTCACGTGGACATCAGCACTGAAGAGCTTCTGTCCTTATCAATATGGGCCAAAAACAGATAATTTTTATCGATTCCTTATCACTGTTGTGCCTTCAATTTAATAGTTTGTGTAAATTCCAAGGGCCTGAACAGTGAAAAAATACCAATGTGCTCTTACCATTGGTACTTAATGACAACAGATCGGGTTCCAACTGTTTAAGCCTCCTAAAGCTATAACGACTACGGTAGTATTCAGAATGTTAACTGTTCTAGCAAGTACAATATCTAAAAATCGCCCCCCCCCCCCGCCCCTCGGGGCTTGGAGAAATACATTGGGCTGCACGTTGCTTCCACGCAGAGCTAACACTGACCACACGGGTACTGGTAAACCACTTAGAAAGACTAAGCCTGCCCAGGCAAAGTGGCGTTAGTCAGACGGTCCAATGCATATAAGCCTTTTGGTTCCATTGGGCGGGAGGTCTTGAGATGTCATATCATCTCAATGTCGGGTAAACGTCTCGCAAAATTGGAAACAGCGTCTCCAAAATGACATAAATAGTGTTTATGGGGACGTTAAACCTCAATTCAAATAAAACAAACAATATCTAATACAGCGGTTGTTTGCTGAAAAACAATATTAGAAGCTTTAAAATTTGTTATTCATGGACTTGTTAACATCCTATTCATAGGATTGTTAACGCGATGTGCGGGTAGCACAGCTGCTTCAGATTAACAATAATCAAAACACGGTTGAAAGACTATGCTTCACATATATAACATTATCCAAAAAGGCTTCATCTCATACGCATTGTAACGGAACCATAGAAGTAACATGCAATTTATTTTAATATGCTATCCGCTAAAGATAATATACAGTAAAATTCCGCTATTAAGACCACCTAAAATTAAGCCTAATTCCGCTTTAAAAAACTTATTTAGAAAGGTGCAGTTATTCTTTCTTCGAATTTCCTGCACATAATGTCCTCTGGTCAGTGACCACCCTTGGGACTGTTCAAAAGTGGTCTTTAAGACCACTTTTGAACAGTCCCAAGGGTGGTCTAAATATAGGAACTTTACTGTATGTTGTCCGCACAAGGTAATATCTTGTGCACACAACATGTTATCTTTTGCGCACAAGATAGATAATATTTTGTTCGCACAACTTAATATCTTGTTCGCACAACATATTAAAAATGAAATTGAATGTCCCTTCCGGGTTCCATATATTGTACGTCAAATCAAGCCAAGCATTTTAGCAATTCATATGTGGCTACATGTAATACATTACCTGAGAGATTAAGGGCCAATAGACTATCATTTTCCACCAACATTCCAGCCAGCAAAGAAGCTGCATGTGCATCTAAGTCGTTTTCAGACAGATCCTGAAACAAAAGTAGTGCATGTAAGAAGAAATGTTTTCTCAAAACATATTTGACCTTGAAAATAAGGTTAAATTCACCAAAGAATAATCAAGTTTCTGTTATGTTGCTATGATATATTGTACCGAGTTCCGCCAGTATTCTTCCATCGGTTAAATATATGGTAGCTGTGCACTAAATACTGGAGGTACTGGATTTTATCACTTTGGGACAGAGCTTTTAGTTGCAGTCTAAATACCAGGCAGGCTTGGCTATACTCAGCATACTCTCCGTCCTAACATTGATTCTGAAATTAATCATAAACGCCATTTCTTCAAAATATCCTTCGTACATAAGGGTATGGATTTTATAGATTTGCCCAGTATCTTCCGTGAGAGCTCGGTGCTTTCTTCCATTCCTGCTTATTTTCAAATAACTGAAACACCTTTAATTTGCTATAAATATAACAAACCTGTTAGATCTATCTTTTTTAATTTTAATAAACTTGTTTCAGATCTTGATATTGATACTAATACTCCTGATTCATGTGATTGTAAAAACTCAGTGTATTGCTATCCTGCTGCTGGTCATGTAATTACTGGCAATTTGAAAATTATTCCTGATTCTAGGGTAAGGAATATAATTTCTAAAGGACCGAAATATCGGTTTCCTTCTAAAATTGATTTCAGTAAATGTAGAGATGAAATCGCTTCTTCCTTGAATGAATTCGGTAATCGATGGTGTAAGCGAGAGTATGTCGAGCATAAAGCCCTTAAGGACTGGAAACTAAGCATTTTAAAACTAGTGAATAAACGCATTTCTTTCTATTCTCAAAATACTAACTTATTACCTCCTAAGCCTAAGACGTCTTTACGTCATCTTAAACTAGGTATTCAAGAATTTCATAAGAAGTTTGTTTTGGCCCCTGCAGACAAGGCCGCTAACAACGTCATCGTTGTGTGACGGCTCCACTATGTTAACATGCTTAAGCAGGAGCTTGGCGGTACTAAGGCCTATGAACTTCAGCCTTTAGCTGAAGAGAGAGTTATAGTAGATAAACATATTTGTCATTCAGCCACCAAGTTTGCTGTGTGTGTTACCGAAGGCCAAGACAAGCTTCCTACGCTATACTGGTTACCAAAACTTCATAAAAGACCTTACAAAGCACGGTTTATTGCAAATTCTAGCTCTTGCACTACCACTGAACTTTCTAAATTATTAACTTCCTGTCTTACTGCTATTAAAACGCATGTGATTAAATATTGTGATAATGTAGAAGTAAAACAAAGATCAGGAATTGATACAATTAACTTACTCCACCCATAAAAGACACCAAAGGGAAAGAAATACAAACACTAAGCGACCAGACCATAATGGAAATTAAACAAAGGAAGAACATAAGGACAGTTACTTTCCCACAAAATGGCCATATGGCCATCCAAAATAAAAAGACACAAGCGACACACACAGTAAGTAACAAACAACAACATAAATAAATCGCCACAGAAGAGCCGCTTTGGAACGGTCAGTGGAAGAATTCCACTGGGGGGCTTAAATCGATTTTACGTGGCCACAATCCTCGCCCTTACTTCCGTCGCGATTTAGACAAATAATTTGTTGAGTCCGCATGACGGCCTCCTAACACATCAGTGCAACATCTCCGTGAACACAAAATTCAAAGAACCACAGAGGTGAGACAACGGTGAGGACTCGACAGCAAGAAACCACTGAAATGCTGGAGCAAAAGAAAACCAAAAGACTACGAAGAGCCCGACCAGAGACAGAGCATCAGGCACCAACCGACATTATCTCTCTAATTCTCAATAAGCCTTTACGTTGGAGCCGTCATAGAATCTGAGGCCTGACCCACCGGCGTGCAATTAAAGAGGGGAGCAAAGTTGCCAACCGTGATTGGGTTAACTACCATGCATGCAGTCTGTCGTATAATATCCATGTTGTACCCAATCTTTTTATATCGAAGAACGATTTTACGAAATTGGGTGCTGAAGTCATTGCGTTTATATATTTTTTCTGAATTTATATACTAAGTCACCATAAAATTCGGGTTCCGATAGACCTTGTTGCAGTCTTTGAAAGATCAGGAAGAAATCTGTTTTGGTCTATAAAAAATTCGTATGAGGTTTTAAATAAATTGAAATCCAGACATTTTCGTGCTTCAAGTCTGTCTACTTACGATTTTTCCACTCTTTACTCTACACTACCTCATAATCTTATAAAAGAAAAACTTAATGATTTAACTGAATGGGCTTTTCACAAAGAAGATTCTCTCTCTCTTGCATGTAATGTCAGAAATGCATTTTTCACTTCTAAAGAGCATAAGAATTATACGCTTTGGTCATGTCAGAAAGTGTGTGATGCCCTCACCTTTCTACTTGACAATATTTATATTAGATTCGGTACTAAGTTATTTAGACAAACTGTGGGCATTCCAATGGGTACGCATTGCGCACCTCTTGTGGCTGTTCTATTATTGTATTGTTATGAAAGAGACTTCATGTTGTCGCTTTCCATTGATAACCAATCTGAAATTATTGAAGCTTTTAGCTCCACTTCTAGATATTTAGATGATTTATTAAATATTGATAATACCTATTTTGATTGTTTGATCAGTCAGATTTACCCCCCAGAACTTCAGTTAACTAAAGCAAATATTTCTGATACCGAGGCCCCGTTTTTGGATTTACATCTATCTATTGTAGATGGGTTTGTTTCATGCAAAATTTATGATAAACGCGATGACTTTGATTTTGAGATTGTAAATTTTCCTTTTTTGGATGGTGATGTTCCTCGTGCGCCATCCTATGGCGTTTATATTTCGCAATTAATTCGATTTGCTAGAGTGTGTAGTCATGTAAATGACTTCAACACTCGTAATAAATTATTAACGGCTAAACTTCTTAATCAGGGTTATCGGTAGCATAAGCTACGCAAAGCCTTTTCAAAATTTTATAGACGCCATTTTGATTTAATTTCAAAATTCAATATTGGACTTAAATCTCTTCTGCAACTAGGTCTAACGGAACCCGAATTTTATGGTGACTTAGTATATAAATTCAGAAAAAATATATAACCGCAGTGACTTTAGCACCCAATTCCGTAAAATCGTTCTTCGATATAAAAAGATTGGGTACAACATGGATATTATACGACAGACTGCATGCATGGTAGTTAACTCAATCACGGTTGGCAACTTTGCTTCCCTATTTAAATGCTCTGTCTCTGGTCGGGCCCATCGGAGTCTAACTGTTGGTTTTCTTTTGCTCCAGCATTTCAGTGGTTTCTTGCTGTCGAGTCCTCACCGTTGTCTCACCTCTGTGGTTCTTTGATTTTTTGTGTTCACGGAGATGTTGCACTGATGAGTTAGGAGGCCTTCATGCGGACTGAACAAATTATTTGTCTGAGTCGCGACGAAAGTACGGGCGAGGATTGTGGCCACGTAAAATCGATTTAAGCCCCCCAGTGGAAATCTTTCCACTGCCCGTTCCAAGGCGGTTCTTCTGTGGCGATTTATTTATGTTGTTTTATGTTACTTACTGTGTGTATCACTTGTGTCTTTTAATTTTGGATGGCCATATGGCCACTTTGAGGGAAACTAACTGTCCTTATGGCCTTCCTTTGTTTAGGCTTCCATTATGGTCTGGTCGCTTAATGTTTGTATTTCTTTCCCTTTGGTGTCTTTGATGGGTGGAGTAAGTTAATTGTATCGATTCCTGATCTTTGTTTTACTTCTACTTTCCATTGGATCGGAGAAGAAACACTGATGCAAGCCGGCGTCTTGGTTCCATTCCCGAATGAGGTAAAATTTGCGCTTTTTCACAAAATATGGCTTGTTCGGCTTTCATTGTAGAATCTGAAAGCGATAACTTTTTCGCAACTTTCAAAGATTCTTTGCCATTGAACATTTATTATGCATGCTTAAATTATTAGATATGATCTAAATTTCTATTTGACAATGCTTTTGATGGATCATAGAGACAATAAGGGTTTGGTATACCAAAAGTAGAAAAAAAATAGCCCCACACTCCAGTTTTCAGTCATTACATCGTATTTTCACACATTGGTAGGTTCTATCCGATTCTGTATCATAAAATGGATATTCATGACATGTGGTTTGCCACAGAAACTGTAAAAAAGTGTAAGGTTTGTGGTATTTGGGTGTATTTGATAAGTTTTTGCTTCTGATCTGTGCATTGGGGGGGGGGGGGGGGGTACTTTAAAGCCATGTTAATCCATTGTTATTGGGTTTGTTTTGGAAAAAAGCTTACAGTAAGTGTATAACCGGAAACACAAGAGAAAGAATATACTCCATCTGGAATGTAACAGTAAGGTAACATGGTTTGTGGCCTTGGTCTCTAGCCAAAGCAAAACTTCAAAATTGGCTCTGCTGAAATATCGCGATAAGTTTTCTCATCTATTATTTGTTCTAATTGATAAGATCATGTTAAAGGATCTGAACAGATATGTATCCACTGTTTCACATGGTATTGCACGACCCGCAGAAAAAGCAACCGACTGAAGTCGGTTTTTTCTAAGAGTGCCCTAAAATCACCATGTCATTCTGTCATTCTGTCAGTCTGTCATTCTGTCAGTCTGTCAGTCTGTCATTCTGTCTGTCCGTCCGTAACCCGTTTGTGAAAATTGGTGATAGTGACTTAACCGCTTGGAATATTTAAACAATTTTTGGCATACTGATAGATATCAATGAGATCTAACCAATGAACTTACGAAATATTACATTCCATTTAGTATTGCCTCGCCGAGGCGAAAAATGTGAAAATTTTCGAACATTTTTGAACTGCTTCTCCTCGGAAACCGTTGGGCCGATTGAAGTCAAATTTCATATGGAGCCTCTATGGGATGGGGGAAACCAAAATTTGCTCATGGGGTCAAGGTCACATGACAAAAATGGCCGCCAAGCCATATATGGTTTTCTGTCTGTCCGTCCGTAACCCGTAAGTGAAAATTGGTGATAGTGACTTAACCGCTTGGAATATTTAAACAATTTTTGGCATACTGATAGATATCAATGAGATCTAACCAATGAACTTGCGAAATATTACATTCCATTTAGTATAGCCTCGCCGAGGCGAAAAATGTGAAAATTTTCGAACTGCTTCTCCTCGGAAATCGTTGGGCCGATTGAAGTCAAATTTCATATGGAGCCTCTATGGGATAGGGAAACTAAAATTTGCTCATGGGGTCCAGGTCACATGACCAAAATGGCCGCCAAGCCATATATGGTAAAAACCCTTCAAAAATAGTCTTCTCCAGAACCACTGGGCAGATTTCCACGAAACTTGATAAATAGCATCTGGGATGTAGGCCTATCATAAATTGCTAAAATGGTGACCCTGGGTTGACCTTGACCTTCTTTGGGTCCGTCCGTAACCTGTTTGTGAAAACTGGTTATAGTGACTTAACCGCTTGGTATTTTTAAACAATTTTTGGCATACTGATAGATATCACTGAGATCTAACCAATGAACTTACGAAATATTACATTCCATTTAGTATTGCCTCGCCGAGGCGAAAAATGTGAAAATTTTCGAACATTTTTGAACTGCTTCTCCTGGGAAACCGTTGGGCCGATTGAAGTCAAATTTCATATGGAGCCTCTATGGGATGGGGGAAACCAAAATTTGCTCATGGGGTCAAGGTCACATGACCAAAATGGCCGCCAAGCCATATATGGTTTGTCTGTCTGTCCGTCTGTAACCCGTTTGTGAAAATTGGTGATAGTGACTTAACCGCTTGGAATATTTAAACAATTTTGGCATACTGATAGATATCAATGAGATCTAACCAATGAACTTGCGAACTATTACATTCCATTTAGTATAGCTTCGCCGAGGCGAAAAATGTGAAAATTTTCGAACTGCTTCTCCTCGAAAACCGTTGGGCCGATTGAAATCAAATTTCATATGGAGCCTCTATGGGATGGGGGAAACCAAAAATTGCTCATGGGGTCCAGGACACATGACCAAAATGGCTGCCAAGCCATATATGGTCTGTCTATCTGTCCGTCCGTAACCCGTTTGTGAAAATTGGTGATAGTGACTTAACCGCTTGGAATATTTAAACAATTTTTGGCATACTGATAAATATCAATGAGATCTTATCAATGAACTTGAGAAATATTACATTCCATTTAGTACAGCATCGCCGAGGCGAATAATGTGAAAATTTTCGAACTGCTTCTCCTCGGAAATCGTTGGGCCGATTGAAGTCAAATTTCATATGGAGCCTCTACGGGATGGGGGAAACCAAAATTTCCTCATGGGGTCCAGGTCACATGACCAAAATGATCGCCAAGCAATATTTGGTAAAAACCCTTCAAAAATAGTCTTCTCCAGAACCACTGTGCAGATTTCCACGAAACTTGATAAATAGCATCTGGAACGTAGGCCCATCATAAATTGCTAAAATGGTGACCCTGGGTTGACCTTGACCTTCTTTGTGCCTAGGTCAATCTTTGACACATATGCTTTTGTGTTGGATTTTATCCTGCAAACGATTCAGAATACAGTACTAAAGTATAAGATATATTTTTGCTCCTTACGATAAGGCGCATTTATTGGGGGAACCGTTTTATGTCCAGGTCACATGACCAAAATGGCCGCCATACCCATATATGGTAACACTCATAAAGCTAAAAGCATCCGGCGGGTCGTGCACTTCAGCTGAAGCACTGGTTAAGGCATTTATAATCATTTTTGTCAAAGTTTTATCATCAAAATATCCTAAAAATGCCATTTTACATAAAATAGGGTGTATAGGTGTAAAATCAGCCATAAATACCAGTTGGTATGCTTTTAAGGCATAATGTAGTGCATTTTAGGATTGAAGTGTTCCAAAGACATAGGAGAAGAACCACTGATGCAAGCCGGCGTCTGGGTTCCATTCCAGAATGAGGTAAAATTTGCGCTTTTTCACAAAATATGGTTTGTTCGGCTTTCATTGTAGAATCTGAGAGCGATAACTTTTTCGCAACTTTCAAAGATTCTTTGCCATTGAACATTTATTATGCATGCTTAAATTATTAGACATGATCTAAATTTCTATTTGACAATGCTTTTGATGGATCATAAAGACAATAAGGGTTTGGTATAGGTAGTTTTGCACTAAATACGGGAGGTACTTGATTTTATTACTTTGGGACAGAGCTTTTAGTTGCAGTCTAAATACCAGGCAGGCTTCCATTGGATAAATATCCCATATTTCATTTCAATGTGAGAAAAGGATAGTTATAAGGAAATAAAATGATGTGTGTTTTATAATTATATCTGCAAGCTCAAAGAAATTGTTGCTGATTTTATATTGTCACCTCTCCTTTAAAAAGCCGGCTTGTATTCACTGCGAATCTGCATGTAAACAAACATGGCGGACCATAACTTGAAAAGGAGACGGGCAACATGTGGATTTTTTCTCATCAACTTGTTGAGCTAGGATGGCTCTATAAATGAGTAAGGTTTGTAAAGTTTTGTATGTGTAGTTTTTGTGGGAGCATGTAAAAGGTTACTATTGTCGCCATGGAAAATATTTAGTGGTAAGCTCCCATATACAGTGCAGACTACAAAAACTAAACCTCGTTGGACCCGTGTGACATTGAAAAGTAGGTCAAAGCCACCGACATCTATTCAAGTATTTTGTTGAAGAACATTTAAGACCTAATTCGACTAGAATGCATTTATTGGTTCAGAAGATATAGAGCAGAGAGGACAAAATCGGACAATCTTTGCCTTTTTTTACCCTTGAAAATTAAATCAAGGTCAACAAACGTAAAGCGACCATTACTTGGTTGCAATGATACGAGTATATAGTTACAAGTGTGATTACCATGTATGAATGAATGTATGCATAGCTATATTTGGTCCAAAGTTGCCAGTTTTTAGAGAGCCTGTGCCCTTAAATTCATGCAGGAGATAGGATAATGATAATTTTTACTGGTATGTTCTTGTAGTTGTGGCCTTGAACATGATGTCAAGGTCACGAAAATCTTATCAAATCGTTTGAAGGTTGGTGTAGACTATGGTATCAAGTTTGACTACAGATAAGCTTTTTATAGCCCAGTCTTAACAGTTTTCAGAAGCATGTGCATTTGAACATGAGATCAGGGTCACTAGAATCAAATTAAATCCATGGTAGGCTGTAATATGATGTACCAAGGATTCCCTCAGTTCATAAATATGGTGTAGATAGGCCATTTGTGGTCTAAATTTGACAGTTTTTGGAGCCTGTGAGCTTGAAAATGAGGTTAGGGCAATCACAAGAGTCCCACACTCCCATTACAAAAATTGTAACCATGAAGGCTGGAAAGAATCCTACCATTTGTTCATGAGATATTGTGCTGCCGTCGCAAACGGGAACCCAATCCAAAAATAATATGCCCCAGCCCTTGGTGGGGAAATTAATTCTAACTTGATTGCGTCTCATTTTTTCTAACAGCAACTCCGTGGTTCATATGAAACTAAACGGCTGCATGGCCACATTTATTAGAACATGATTTAATCTAAATGTTCAACATGGTTTACATGTACGCCCACGTAAAGCCGGTGCTAGGAGGCGTATGCAGCCTTGCAAACTATATTGCTGTGTATGAAGAGACTCAATAAAACCGAGTCTCCGATTTTCGTTCTTTTTTGTCTTCTTTGTTTACCATTTGCACAAATTAAGGTGGACGGTGCTCTTGTGCATCGTTATCCAAGGGACTGGAAAATTTGTCAAAGCAATACCTTGGTTTGGGCTAAGACGTTTAAAAGCAACATATTTCAAACTAAACCGGCGCTGCCATAGCATTATACAGAGAATACCAGGTTCGAGTCTTTTGATATCAAGTTTATCAGGCGAGGCTTCCCGAGCGATTCTACATGCGTCCTCGAAGCCGAGCCTGATAAACTTGATATTAAATAATACGAATCTGGTATTCTATTTATCAATTTGTCAAATATTTGTTTTGTTGGACTTTTACCCGACGTTGAGATGAAATTGCATCTCAAGCCCTGTCGTCCAATGAAACCAATAAGGTTTATAAGCATGGACGGTCCGACTCGCACCGCTTTGCCTGGGCAGGCTTAGATCCTCTTAGCCGTTTACCAGTAATCGTGTGCGGATCGGATTTAGCTCTGCGTGGAAGCATCGTGCAGCCCATATATTTCTTCAAGCCCCGATGGGCGGGGCGACTTCATATAACAAAGGTCACATATACAGTCATGTACTTACCAGATGAGTGATAATATCATTTTCTCTCAACATCTCACAGATGTATTTGATACCGTCATATCCAATCATGTTGCCAGCCATATTTAAATGTGTGGTTGATCGGTCTTTCTGAAAATCATTAGAAAAGCACACTGTCATCTCTTTTATATTTCATACCACCACAGCTGATCATGTGGCCGGCCATATTAACCCAGTTTAAACGAGAAACCCGAAAACTTGCAAACAGAGCAGGACTGTTGCAGAAAGTTCAAACATTTTAAATCAAGTTATAAAGTTAACTGAACCTTACCCCCTCCCTATTCTTGCTACATGGCATCAAGAAACACGCCTATATAATTTTGACCCCATTGAACCCCACTTTTATATAGTAAAACTGGGGTTTCCGGGGGTATACCTTATTTTTCTTATTTCTGCTCTAAAATATAGATAATGGGTACTCGTTAGAACCGCCTCGAGGAGGCGGTTCTAACGAGTGCCCACGAACTATATTTTGAGCAGAAATAAGAAAAATATCACAATTTTTCATCATAATTTTTTTTTTGGCGATAAAGGTGGCAATGTATTTGTATAGGCGTGTTTACATAATGGGGAAGGTGGAAGATTCCACTCAGTATAAACAAAATTGGCTAAGATCATTGGCCGTTCGGTCTTTCTGAAAATTACAAAAGCCACGTCTTAAAGACATGTCTTGGGAGATATGAAAGAATGCGCTATATCTCACGGGCGTATTAACGTAATCGATAAGTCAACTTTTTCCTGTCCAGGCAGCGCGGATGTGCAGAATAAAAAAGAAAGAGGTACACAAGAAAAAAGTGAATACACATCACAAAAACACACCTATCTTGAACCCCCTGCACTTTTATAGAGTAAAACTGACGTTTACAGTGGTAAACTTTATTTTTCTTAATTCTTCTCTAAACTATAGATTGTGGGTTCTCGTTAGAACCGCCTCGACGAGGCGAATCTTATGAGTACTAACAATCTATATTTTGAGTACAAATAAGAAAACTATCACACTGTTTCATCTTAAAAGTTTCGTGTTTTTTTTTTTTGTTTGTTTTTTTTTTTGTTGTTGTTGTTTTTTTTTTTGTTTTTTTTTTGTTGTTGTTGTCTTTTTTCCGCGGTAAAAAGTACAATGTATTTGTATAGGCGTGTGTTCGTGATGAGAACACAACCATCTAACGCCGCTTAAGGAAGAGAATGACATATTAAGGTGCTAAAGGAATGTGTATCCTGAAAGGGTATTAAAACGACCCCCAACCCCACCGCCTTCCCCCCCCCCCCCCCCCACCCCCCAAAAAAAAGAAAAAAGAAAGAAAAGAAAACAGACAAGGAATGTGTGGCGGCCGGAAAAACTTACCCTTCCCTTCATCACAGTTTGCATACTGGACCATTGATTACACCACGTAATTCTTGAAATATCTGAGGGTCAATGATGAGGCCTAGTTGACTGAAACCAGCTAGTTTAGTCTTGAAACAAACTTGTATTCTACAATTTTCAGTCATGTTCTGTATTCGTTGATTTCAAAGAATTACCTATCATCATGATTATTGAACATATGATAGACATTTAGTTTAGATTAAATTCATGTGGAATACAAACATACAAAATTAGCTATTAAGAACACCTAGAATTAACACTAATTCTTGGAAAAAAGAAAACATGCTCAAAAGTTTTAGTTTTTCCTTGTTTGCTTTTTTCTATATCGATTTCCTCTACTAAGAGACCAACCTTGGGGCTGTTAAATTTGGTCTAAAACAAATGAGTTGATAACTGTATTCAAAATTGTCATCTGGGGAGGTAAATCGGCGGGTTTACGGTCGGAAATGTCATTTTACGGCGACGCGTACCAGAGCCGTAAAACGGAATTTGCGACCTTAAAACCGACGATTTTCCTCCCCAAATGACAATTTTCAATACAGTCATCCCTATTCTAATTCACTTGTTTTGTTTAAAAAAGTTCTTTTTCCCCTAAACGGCCAGCAAAGTGAGCTGCGAAAAACCAAATACCAACCAATAAAAAGCGACGTTACGTAATGACGTCGGATTTCCGACAGTATATCGCAGGATATACTGTCGCAAATTTTTGACGTTATCCAATAAACATAGCGAAGTGCATTAGAATGCTTTTTTAACCGTCCCAAACGCGGTCTTATTACACAAATTGTATAGGACTTACCACAAGACTGAGAGACATGGCCTTCGTATCTTTAGGCCCCAGCCCCTGATGACTGACATTAATGGTCCCAGTTCCCAGTCCCTTAAGGAAGCTTTTAGTAGGAACTATATTCAGGCGTTTGCATGCGGCAAGGTAGATTACTCTGGCTGCGTCATCCACTTGTCTGTATGTGTACACTCCGTATGTTTCTAGAAAAATAATACAGTCGAACTTCAATTACTCGACTACCTTTGTGACCGTGAAAATTAGTTCGAGATGTTGGTAGTTCGAGCCACTGAGGATTATAAAAATCTCTGTGAGGAGTGAATAGAAACATCAGTAACGAGGCTCACTGGTCGGCATCACGAGGCTTGCCGAGTGATGCCGGACAGTGATCTAGAGGGACTGAGGGTGAGTCGGACCGTCCCTGCATATAAACCTTATTGATTAATTTGGGTGGTAAAGCTTGAGATGTCATTTCATCTCAGTGTCGGGTAAATGTTCCACAAAATTGGCACCAACGTCTCCAAAAAGACCTAAATACTGTTGATGGGAACGTTAAACCTCATTTCAAAACAAAGAAAACCTGGCGGAATTCCTATGGACTCAAGAACAGGTTCGACACACCAGTGGTGAACTAGCCATCGGTGTTCGAGCCATGGAAAATGTACTGTAGCAGTACAATAGGGAATTTCGATAACACAGTCGGGCGGCTTAGATGATTCTTTCATGATTCCAAAAATGACGTTTTTGCTGATGAAAATTCGCGGTATTATTTCTACTGCAAATACAGATTGTAGTTACACGTTAGAACCGCCTGATCCAAGCGGTTCTAAAATGTACCCACAATCCATGTTTTAAGTAAAAAAGAAAAGAACAATTATGTATGCCTTTTTATCCTATGACGTCGCGTCTGAGAGTGTAATAACGCATGTAATATTTTCGATAATACACTGGTGGAATACATATGCAAATTAGGTAGATACGTCCCGTAACGTTACATGTACGACGTCCTTATCGACGTCGCGATTACTAATGGCGGAATATGGATCTTTTTGTAAAAAAAAATAGTAACAGCGTTTTAAAGGTCATATGAAAAATAGAATCTTACATTCGAGCTCATGAATTTATTAAACTCGATGAGGAAAAGGGACAAAATGCTCGGCAAAGCCTCGCATTTTAGCCCTTATCCTCAACTCGTTTAATAAATTCAATAATACATAAACACTCATGAAAGATCCTCTATTTAAACACCCACTTTTGTATGAGAAGTGTGGTTTTAAATGACGTTCGTTATACAAATGGTGAAATATTTGATATGTAGACTGTGGCTGCTCGTACATGTTAGAGATCCTCCCTCAAGCGGTTTTTTTCTGAGCGGAATTAAGACCAAAATAATGAATTTTTATGTTTACCCCAGACAAAGAGTGTTGACCCGGGCATTCGCCTTATGGACTTGTTAACGTGACGGGCTCATGAAATTAACATTGCCGTCAAATATGATCTGCATAAGCTTAATCAATGTTCGTCATTCCCTGACTGTCACTACATTCAAATGCCCAGGCAGAATTAAGTCGTCACGATACATGCATAACAAGATGCCTACGTCCCCATCAGCACTATTTAGGTCATTTTGGAGACGTTGCTTTCGATTCTGTGGGACTCTTACCCGACATTGAGATGAAATGACACGCCCTATAAGAATGTGCACTGTACTGGATAAGCCTGTCCAAGAAGTGTGTAAACCGGCTGGCTCGATAGAATCTAAATAATGTTGACTATGTCGTACAACTTTAATAAAACAAACACATATAGTGACGGGAAATGAGGATACTCCGTACAACAAGTCTATGTAATAGGTACGCACCCTTGTTAATAAAGTTTGAGATGGTTTCGAGCACTCTATCTATATTTGTTGTAAACTTTGTGGATTGTCCAAGTCATGCCTATACGAGTATCAGTACACATTATTTCGCATTAGTGGAAGGGACCCCTCATCGATAAAGAAAAAAAAATATATACGTATGTTTTATTTATTTATTTTTAGTTTTACGGCCCTATCAAGACTGGGCGAAAACCAGGTACCCGGAGAAACCCACCTGACTTCCATTGCAGAACTTGGCGTTTCACATATGACCCGAGCCAGGCTGGAACCTACGGCGGTGAGAGACCTAATGACTAAGAGTCAGCGCTCTTATCCACTGGGCCACAGAGGCCCTATATAAGTATGTAAGTTAAAGATTCTTTATGTTCAAAGAAAAGAATATGAAATATAAACCATTATTTTAAAACCTAAAACAAACATCAAATTATGTTCACCGAAGTTAACCTGAACAGTTCCTTAAGTGTTTTAGTTTCAGATTTATTTGTAGTCAAAATAGAAAAATTAAGGTCATTTCATTAATCATAAGATCCATTCAAGATAGAGTTAAAGAAAATAATTTTAATGATGAAATATTTGCACTCCCTGGTATTGATATAAAGAAACTTATGACAATGCGGGTCACGTCACGGGGAAAACCCAAATTTCGCAATTTGCGAACAGCAAATGTGCAGATCAAACAGCGCACGTGCGGAGGCTTATCAGCAACTTCGTGTTAGCTGTTCGGGTAGTAACATACCCCCAGCACCTATATCTGAAGTGCCCTGCCGATCGGAACCCGGAGAAATAGAGTGGCCTACATGATGCTCCCGTACAGAGCTGAAACCGACTGAACGTTTGAGTGCTTGTACAAGGTCTAAGCCTGCTCAGCCAAAAGTGGTGCAAAGCAGTTTTGCGGTTGGGGCTTGGCAAAATAGACTGAGCTGCATGGTGCTACCACGCAGATCTGAAACCGACCGCACATGAGTACTGGTAAACCGCCTCGAATATCTAAGCCTGATCAGGCAGAGTGGTGCGAGTCGGACCTTCCGTTACATCTCAACGTAGAGTAAAAGTCCCATAAAAATGGAAACAAAGTTCCAAAATGACCTAAATAGTATTGTCGGGGACGTAACACCTCAGCACAAACAAAGCAATACCTATATCTTATATTATTGCTGGCAGGACGGATTGTGCCTTATTTAGTCGCAAACCATGAATACAGGTTTTCTTGTGAGTGAGTGAGTGAGTGAGTTTTACGTCTGATCAACAGATAAGGTCATACGGAGACGGGACCTCGCTTTAAAGACTCATCCGAAAGTCTGGAGAAGCCCGGGATCGATCCTACGATCCCTGGTTTACACCACGGAGGCTTCTAAAATATAGATTGTGGGTATTCGTTAGAACCGCCTCATCAAATATAGATTGTGGGTACTCGTTAGAACCGCCTCGATGAGGCGGTTCTTACGAGTACCCACAATCTATATTTTAAAGCAGAAATAAGACAAATAGCACAATGTTTCTTCTTAAAATTTGCGTCTTTTTCGTCGGTAAAGTTTACAATGTATTTGATAGGCGTATTTTCGTGATGAGCCACGAATACTGGTTTTCTTGTGACGTGATTCAAGTGTAATTCACGCTCATAAAAAATATGATCCGATGTTCAGATAGCGAAAATCTTCGTCTTCACGATGAAAAGAATATTGACAGGAGTGAAAATGAAGACATAAGACACGTATAAAGGATTTATCTATAGAAAAGACTTTTAAAATATAGTGTCATGGCCTGCACTGAAAGAACATCACACCTAAAATTTATACTGTTTTGAACCAAAGATGAATCTATAGAAATTTTTTAGTTCGTACGGTTCTTGGACATGAAAAAATGATGAAAAGATAGTGATCAATATTGTTGTTTACAAGCGAAGGATGCAATTACAATAACACACGCATGCGACATAGTGCATTTTTTTACATCTCCAAAATGGCCTTTTCTGAAGAAAATCCGTGATATTTTTCTTTTTTATACTTCAAACATAGGTTGTGGGTATTCGTTAGAACCGCCTCATTAGAACCGCCTCATTGAGGCGATTCTACGAGTACCAACAATCTATGTCTTTGAGCAGAAATAAAAAAACAATGTATACCCCCGTAAACCCCAGTTTTCTCTATATACCCACAACCTGTATCTAGGAGCAGAAATAAGCAAAATAGTGAATGCCCCTGTAAACCACAGTTTTCTCGATATAAAGTGGGGTTTTAGTGGGGTGTTCATTTCATTGACTTGTTCAAGTAGTGAGTCAACAAGCAGCTTGAAAATCTAGTCACTGTATAAATTTACCCGAATCACATAAAATGACTACATCATCATCAGCATCATCATCATCATCAGCATCATCATCATCATCATCATCATCAGCTGCTGCTGGTGAGGCTGCTACTGCTGCAGCCGCAGCAACAGCAGCAGCATCATTCATTCATTAATTCATTCATTCATTCATTCATTTTCCATTTAGTCAGTTACTTGTTAGGTCTATCTGTCCGTCCGTCGGTCAGTCGCTCGGTCTCCTTATCTCACGATGTCGTAAGTTAACGTATCATTAAAACTTTGATCATTTAATATGGCAAACATGCTAATATTTTGCTGAAAAAATGAGAGCAGCTTTTGCGTTTGCAAAAGCTGCTCTCATTTCATCAGCAAAAATACCAAAGTACAGTCGAGCTTCAATGGCTCGAACACCTTTGGGACCTCGAAAATCTGTTCGAGACAGGGGTAGTTCGAGCCACTGAGGGTTACTGCCAGGAGGCATAAAGATATTTTTAGACATCTTTTCGGTGTTCTATAATAAAAATGTATGCTGTGGGTACTCATTAGAATCGCCTCGAGTACACACAGCATACATTTGCAAGATAAAAGATTAAACTCTCCTTAATTATCCCCCACTATTTCTTATGTAGAGGATTTCGCTACGGGCGCAAGAATGGGTTCGACACATCCATGGTAAACGAGCCATCGGTGTTCGAGCCATCGAAATTCTACAGTATTATATTTTTTTAGATATTGTTCTTGAATGTTTTGTCACAGTAAACAATTTGACCACTAACGAGCAAGTTAAGCTAACGATGCTTTGTTCAACTGGACCCTGGTGTGAAAGCTAAAAATTGGGGTGTTGGTTTGAATTGAAGTTTTACGTCCCTGTCAATACTATTTATGTCGTTTTGGAGACGCTCCTTCTAATCTTGTAGGACTTTTACCCGACATTGAGATGAAATTACATCTCAAGCCCTACCGCCCAAACAAACTAAGAGGATTTATATGCTGGGACTGTCCGTCTCGCACCACTTGGCCTGGGCAGGCTTAGATCTTCTAAGCAATTTACCAGTACTCGTATGCGGTGGGTTTCAGCAGTCTGCGTGGAAGCAACATGCAGCCCAATCTATTTCTCCAAGCCCCGTTTGGCAGGGGCGCAGATTTTGTCTGAAGACACACGTTTCTTTGTCGTATTGTTAGAGGTATTGCGTTAACAAGTCCGTGTTTTGAACATCCTTTGAAAGCCCACTTTATATCTTTACATGGGTATCCGTTTTTCCTCAGTGAGACGTTTCTGTGGAACGCCCACAATCTATGTTTGAAGCAAAAATAAGAAAAGTTTTCATCAGAAAAATGCCAATTTGCTCCACAGGCATTTTATCATAATGAGTCCGATTTTTTAAGTATCCCCGAAGCTGCACAGGGAGCAGTAGGCTCCGAGAGCCCGAGCAATTATTGTTCCTTGCCCATTTTGATTGCATATAGAGTTGGAATTATTTACTGTTGCCCAAGCCAGCTGATTTTGGAACACAAAATCTAAACAGCGCTTAGTCGTGGCGGCGGCGACGACGACGGCGACGACGATGATGATGATGATGATGGTGATGATGATGATGATGATGATTATGATGATGATGATGATGATGATGATGATGATGATGATGATGATGATGATGATGATGATGATGATGATGATGATGATGATGAACTTACCTGTATCTTCTAAGTCTGTATCCCATTCATCGTCAGAATCATCAGAAAGAGGCTTTTCCTCAACCTCCTCTCTGCGGTCGTCTTCCGCTTCTAATTCCCCCTCTGCAGACTCTTCTTCAATATCTACCAGAGTTGTCGTTCTTTCCGGTTTCTTCAATATTATTTCGTGGAATACCGTCCCCATCGACAACATTTTCCTGTCTTTAACTTTGAATGATCTAAATTAATCACATTTCTGAATAAATATTAACTAAGTTCAAGTAATATTACATGTATGTCAGCAATGTACACAGGTTTCTTAAAGAATCGTGATTTTTCTTTAATATTCAATATTCAAGAGCACATACCACCGCAGAAATTTTACTTAAGAAAAATGCAGTGCTTGATTTATTTCCTGAAATAAATTTGTATCAAACAACCCGTGATAATATTGAATATGATTTTTTATGCATTTCATGTTTACATATATTTGTGCCTTTATAAGTGTCCAAAACATTTTATATCAAGTCCATGAATTGAATATCCTGGTAACCCCATTCAATACACAGAAACCTGGGGGTTTCAGATATTTTCTTATTTCTGCTCCATATTGTGTGGTTACACGTCAGAATCGCCTCAATGAGGCCCTTCTAACGAGCCCCTATAAGTTATACAGTCGAACTTCAATGGCTCGAACACCTTTGGGACCACGAATATCTCTTCGAGACAGGGGTAGTTCGAGCCACTGAGGTTTCTGTCAGGAGGCATAACGTGATAGTTTTAGACATCTTTTTGGTGTTCTATAATGAATATGTATGCTGTGTGTACTCATTAGAATCGCCTCATCGAGATGATTCTAATGAGTACACACAGCATACATTTGCAAGACAAAAGACTAAAATCTCCTTAATTATCCCTCACTATATCTTATGTAGAGGATTTCGCTAGGGGCTCAAGAATGGGTTCGACACATCCATGGTAAACGAGCCATCGGTGTTCGAGCCATCGAAGTTCTACTGTATTTTAATAAACATTGAAAATAAGAATAATACCTCAAACATTTATCAGACAATTAACCGTTTTGGAGAAAAAAATAAGCCTGAATGCACTTTGTCACACGTATGTTTTTCAAACTCCTATGTGATAAAATGGTATTCCTTTAAGTAATGAGATAAGTACCTTAACATAAATATATTGGAAAGTATATTCTTCTTTTTTTCTGAATGAGATGGATTTACATTTCATATGCTTTTTCCAGTCGCTCCGTTTGACTGTTGTAGAAAGGTAGCGTATCATTTTTTTAGGATCAGATATGAAGCCTGCGTCACTGGGGTGTCCAACTGATATAGCTTGGCAAGGCCTGCTGTCATTGCAGGTAAGGGTAGAGGGTGGGGGGATGTTGTGTTCTTCAGTTTCTACACTTCCATTCATTTTCTCTTTCTCTTCTGTCTCTGGCTTCTTCTCCTCCACTGTCTCATATCACTTTTCTCCCTTTCTCTGAGAAACGACACAAACTGACCCGCAAAAGTTGACGTGTCATTAAAGCCGACCACAATTACAGTAGAATTTCGATGGCTCGAACACCGATGGCTCGTTTACCATGGATGTGTCCAACCCATTCTTGAGCCCCTAGCGAAATCCTCTACATAAGAAATAGTGGGGGATAATTAAGGAGATTTTAGTCTTTTATCTTGGAAATGTATGCTGTGTGTACTCATTAGAATCGCCTCGATGAGGCGATTCTAATGTGTACACACAGCATACATTTTTATTATAGAACACCGAAAAGATATCTCGATATGCCTCCTGACAGTAACCTCAGTGGCTCGAACTACCCCTGTCTCGGACAAATTTTCGATGTCCCAAAGGTGTTCGAGCCATTGGAGTTCGACTGTAATCAGAACCCCTCCATACTGCTGGTTTACATGTATCTATAGTTCATCACGAAAACACGCCTATATACTTTTGACCCCCTTGACCCCCACTTTTATATAGTAAAACTGGGGTTTACAGGGGTAAACCTTATTTTTCTGATTTCTGCTCTAAAATATAGATTGTGGGTCCTCGTTAGAACCGCCTCGATGAGGCGGTTCTAACGAGAACCGCCTCGACGAAGCCGTTCAAACGAATACCTACAATCTATATTTACTAGTAAGAACCGCCCCGATGAGGCGATTCTAATGAGTACCCACAATCTATATTTTTAGCAGAAATAAGAAAACAAGAGGACCAAGCTAGCTTGGTCCTGTATCGCTCACCTGAGCTAACAGATTCAAAGTTTAAGGAAGTGCCAACCTTTACTGAAGGCTTTATGGGAGGACATGGTGATGACAGGGTAAGCATTTTCTGCAAATCAAGTAGAATGTAACTCTATGATAAACAGGCTGACCTCACCGGTTTTCAAACTCATTCAAGCTTTTATTCCTGACTTGATCTAAACTGAAGTGGCTATGGTGATGACAAGTTCAAAAACAAGAGTTTTCAAACTCCTCCAAGCTTTCTGCCTGACTTCCTTGTTTGTAAGTTTCATGAAGATCCGTTCAAGACTTGGCAGCAGTGAAGACAAGGTCGAAAATGGTCATTTTCAGCAATGAAAGGCACGTCACTCTATGATAAATGAGCCAACTTGGCCGGTATTCGAACACATCTGAGGTTTTATTAACAGCCATCTTACAAGTAAATTTCAGAAAGATCCGATCAAAACTGAAGGCGCTACGGTGATTACAAGGTCATAATTTGGCATTTTCAGCAATCAAAGGGATGTTACTCTATGAAAAATGGGCCAACTTGGCTGGTTTTCGAACTCATCCGAGGTTTAATCCCCAGCAACCTTGCACATATGTTTCAGAAAGATCCATTCAAAACTTAAGGGGCTATGGTGATGACAAGGTAAAAAAATGACATTTTCAGCAATCAAAGGGACACAACTCTATGAAAAATAGGCCGACTTGGCAGGTTTTTGAACTCATCTGAGATTTTATCCCCAGCCACCATACTTATAAGTTTCAGAAAGATCCGATCAAAAATGAAGGGGCTTCTTGATGACAAGGTAAAGACTCAGCATTTTCAGCAATCTAAGGGAGGTACCTCTATGATAAATGGAGTTGGCTGGAATTGGAACTCATCCGAGGTTTTATCCCCAGCCACCTTACATATAAATTTCAGAAAGATCCGATCAAAACTGAAAGGGCTACGGTGATGACAAGGTCAAAATCGACATTTTCAGCAATCAAAGAGACGTTAGTCTACGATAAATGTGCCGACTTGGCCGGTATTGGAACTCATCCGAGGTTTTATCATTAGCCATCTTACATATAAGTTTCAGAAAGATCTGATCAAAATTGAAGGGGCTACTACCGTGATGACACGGTCAAAAATCGACATTTTCAGCAATCAAAGAGATGTAACTCTATGAAAAATGGGCCGACTTAGCCGGTATTCAAACTCATCTGAGGTTTTTTCCCAAGCCACTTTACATATAAGTTTCAGAAAGATCCGATCAAAACTGAAGCAGCTACGGTGATGACAAGGTCAAAAATAGGCATTTTCAGCAATCAAAGGGACCTTACTCTATGATAAATAGGTCGACTTGGCCGGTATTGGAACTCATCCGAGGTTTTATCCCCAGCAACCTTACATATAAGTTTCAGAAAGATTCAATCAAAACTGAAGGGGCTTCCGTGATGACAAGTTCAAAAATCGACATTTTCAGCAATCAAAGGGGATGTAACTCTATGATCAATGGGCCGACTTGACCGGTTTTCGAACTCATCAGAATTTTTATCCCCAGCCACCTTATATATAAGTTTCAGAAAAATCTGATCAAAACTGAAGGGGCTACGGTGATGACAAGGTCAAAAATCAACATTTTCAGCAATCAAAGGGACGTTACTCTATGATAAACGAGCCGACTTGGCCGGTTTTCGAACTGATCCGAGGTTTTACCCCACGCCATCTTACATATAAGTTTCAGAAAAATCCGATCACAACTGAAGGGGCTACGGTGATGACAAGGTAAAAAACCAACATTTTCAGCAATCAAAGGGACGTAACTCTATGATCAATGGGCCGACTTGGCCGGTTTTCAAACTAATCCGAGGTTTTTTCCTTGGCCACCTTACATATAAATTTCAGAAAGATTCAATCAAAACTGAAGGGGCTACGGTAATGTCAAGGTAAAAAATCGGCATTTTCAGCAATCAAAGGGACGTTACTCTACGATAAATGGGCTGACTTGGCCGGTATTCGAACACATCCGAAGTTTCTTCCCAGCCACCTTACATATAAGTTTCAGAAAGATCCGATCAAAACTGGAGCAGCTACAGTGATGAGAAGGTCAAAAATAGGCATTTTCAGCAATCAAAGGGAGGTTACTCTATGATAAATAGGCCGACTTGGTCGGTATTCGAACTCATCCGAGGTTTTATCCCCAGCCACCTTACATATAAGTTTCAGAAAGATCTGATCAAAACTGAAGGGGCTACCGTGATGACAAGGTCAAAAATCGACATTTTCAGCAATCAAAGGGGATGTAACTCTATGATCAATGGGCCGACTTGGCCGGTTTTTGAACTCATCCGAGGTTTTACCCCCAGCGGCATCTTACATATAAGTTTCAGAAAGATTCGATCACAACAAAAGGGGCTACGGTGATGACAAAGTAAAAAAAACGACATTTTCAGCAATCAAAGGGGCGTAACTCTATGATAAATGGGCCGACTTGTCTGGTTTTCGAACTCATCCGGTTTTATCCCCAGCCACCTTACATATAAGTTTCAGAAAGATTCGATAAAAACTGAAGGGGCTACGGTGATGACAAGGTCAAAAATTGGCATTTTCAGCAATCAAAGGGACGTAACTCTACGATAAATGGGCCGACTTGGCCGGTTTCGAACTCATCCGAGTTTTTATCCCCAGCCACCTTACAAATAAGTTTCAGAAAGATCCGATCAAAACTGAAGGCGCTACGGTCTTGACAAGCATTTTCCCATAGTAAGTCTATGGGACCTTGTGGTTGCCATAACAACCAATGTTTTAGAGCGATTTCGAAAAAAAAATTATGTCATCAATGCCCCACCAGAGGCATGCTAAGATGAGAAATGATTTAGATCAGTCTGCAGGCTGCAGAGATATAGCTGCTCAAAAGTGTGGACGGACGGACGACGGACGACGGACGAGTGACGACGGACGACGGACGAGTGACGACGGACGACGGAGGACCCACTATAAGCTCCCCTGGAGCCTTCGGCCCAGGTGAGCTAGGAATCACACTTTTTCATCTTAAAATATTCGTCGTTTTTTTCTGTGGTAAAGTTTACAATGTATTTGTATAGGTGTGTTTTCGTATTGTAAAGTTAACATTTCCTATAAAATTTGTATTTGTTGACTAGTGTTTTCTTGTATATCTCAAAAAGCATTATATTTTTGTTGAGAAATTGTAATATTTTCTCATGTACACTCCTATGTTGCGGGGGCTCGTTAGGATCGCCTCATCGGGGCGGCTCTAACGATTAACCACAACCTATATCTTGGCGCAAAACTAATGCAAACTCCAGCTGTTTTGTTTGTGTTGATATTTTACGTCCCCGTCAACACTAGTTAGGTCATTGTGGAGACGTTGCTTCCGATTTAGGGGGACGTTTACCCGACATTAGGATGAAATGACATCTCAAGCCTTACCACCCCAAGAAACCGCTAATAACCGCACCACTTTTCTGGGCGGGCTTAGACCTTCAAAGCAGTTTAGCAGTACTCAAGTTCGGTCATTTGCAGCTCTGCGCGAAAGCACCATACAGCCCAATCTATGTCTCCAAGCCCCGATAGGCGGGGTGTCGAACAGCCCTGTAACACCCCCAGTTTCCTGTAACTATTGTGAAGTTTAATGCAGAAAACAGAAAACGGCTCAGAAAACAAAACGGCCCAGAAAACATGTACACTTCATATTTTCCAGTTCTGTGGCGTATTCCTTGTTTCCAAAGGATAACCCTTTCATAGAACATATTTAACGTCACTACAGCTGGTGTCTGGGAATGTGTGGCGGCCGTAAAAGTCTCCCTGCCCTACATCATAGTGTAGTTTATATTTCCTTGTCCTTTTGGGATCATTGATTCCATTGTGGAATTTTTGAAAATATTTGAGGGTCACTGATGAGGCCTAAATGGCCGAAACTAGCTAGTCTGGCCCAGAAAACATGTACACTTCATATTTTCCAGTTCTGTGGTGTATTCCTCGCTTCCAAAGGATAACCCTTTTATAAAACATATTTACAGGGGTGTTCATCATGCATACTTGTTAACACGATGAGGACTGTCAATACACTGTTTGAGCGCGATTGTGAGAAAACCTTTCTTCGGGGTTTGCGACCAGCTTAGACCAGATTAGGAAGTGTTTCGACATTTTAGGTAAAGAAACAATAGATTATGTACTACCCGTCCAAACAACATGGCTATACAGTATTATTATTATGCCCCCAACTTTGAAAAAGTTGGAGGGGCATATTGCTTCTGCCTCGTTCGTCCGTTCGTCCGTTCGTCTGTTCGTCCGTTCGTCCGTTCGTCCGTTCGTCCGTCCGTTACGCTTTTGATGCATAGCATAACTAAAGAACCGTGTATGCTAGGGTTTTGAAATTTCATATATGGATTCCTCATGGAAAATTAGCTGACGCGTATTTTTTTTCTCGTCCGGATTATGCCCCCTTCAAGAGTTATTGCCCTTGGAAATTTTTTTAATAAAATCTTGTCAGCAAGATATCTCAAAAACTATTGGAGCTAGAGCCTTGAAAGTTGGTGATTATATTGGTGGTGATGAGTAGATGAACTGATTAACTTTTGACGAAATTCCGAAAAATACTTTGTGAGTTATGGCCCTTTGTCATTTTGGTAATTTGTGCCCATTGTAATGTATGCTAAAAGTGATGCATAGCATAACTTTAGAACTGTGTATGCTAGGGTTTTGAAATTTCATATATGGATTCCTCATGGAAAATTAGCTGACGCGTATTTTTTTTCTTGTCCGGATTATGCCCCTTTTAAGAGTTATTGCCCTTTAAAATTTTTTTAATAAAATTTTGTCAGCAAGATATCTCAAAAAGTATTGGAGCTAGAGCCTTGAAAGTTGGTGAATATATTGGTGGTGATGAGAAGATGAACTGATTAACTTTTGACGAAATTCCTAAAAATACTTTGTGAGTTATGGCCCTTTGTCATTTTGGTAATTTGTGCCCATTGTAATGTATGCTAAAAGTGATGCAAAGCATATCTTTAGAACCGTGTATGCTAGGGTTTTGAAATTTCATATATGGATTCCTCATGGAAAATTAGCTGACGTATATTTTTTTTCTCGTCTGGATTATGCCCCTTTTAAGAGTTATTGCCCTTTGAAATCTTTTTAATAAAATCTTGTCAGCAAGATATCTCAAAAAGTATTGGAGCTAGAGCCTTGAAAGTTGGTCAATATATTGGTGGTGATGAGTAGATGAACTGATTAACTTTTGACGAAATTCCGAAAAATACTTTGTGAGTTATGGCCCTTTGTCATTTTGGTAATTTGTGCCCATTGTAATGTATGCTAAAAGTGATGCATAGCATAACTTTAGAACTGTGTATGCTAGGGTTTTGAAATTTCATATATGGATTCCTCATGGAAAATTAGCTGACGCGTATTTTTTTTCTTGTCCGGATTATGCCCCTTTTAAGAGTTATTGCCCTTTAAAATTTTTTTAATAAAATTTTGTCAGCAAGATATCTCAAAAACTATTGGAGCTAGAGCCTTGAAAGTTGGTGAATATATTGGTGGTGATTAGAAGATGAACTGATTAACTTTTGACGAAATTCCGAAAAATACTTTGTGAGTTATGGCCCTTTGTCATTTTGGTAATTTGTGCCCATTGTAATGTATGCTAAAAGTGATGCAAAGCATATCTTTAGAACCGTGTATGCTAGGGTTTTGAAATTTCATATATGGATTCCTCATGGAAAATTAGCTGACGTGTATTTTTTTTCTCGTCTGGATTATGCCCCTTTTAAGAGTTATTGCCCTTTGAAATCTTTTTAATAAAATCTTGTCAGCAAGATATCTCAAAAAGTATTGGAGCTAGAGCCTTGAAAGTTGGTGAATATATTGGTGGTGATGAGTAGATGAACTGATTAACTTTTGACGAAATTCCGAAAAATACTTTGTGAGTTATGGCCCTTTGTCATTTTGGTAATTTGTGCCCATTGTAATGTATGCTAAAAGTGATGCATAGCATATCTTTAGAACCGTGTAGGCTAGGGTTTTGAAATTTCATATATGGATTCCTCATGGAAAATTAGCTGACGCGTATTTTTTTTCTTGTCCGGATTATGCCCCTTTTAAGAGTTATTGCCCTTTGAAACTTTTTTAATAAAATCTTGTCAGCAAGATATCTCAAAAACTATTAAAGCTAGAGCCTTGAAAGTTGGTGAATAGATTGGTGGTGATGAGTAGATGAACTGATTAACTTATGACAAAATTCCGAAAATTACTTTGTGAGTTATGGCCCTTTGTCATTTTGGTAATTTGTGAAAAACTTTGTCATCGTTCTAGCGCCTACATTTCTTCACCAATTCCAATATAACTTCACACAAATGTTCCTTATAAAAAAAATCTCGAGCGAGTTTGACCTTCAAGGTCATGACCTCAAGGTCAAGGTCACTGTGGCTATTTTTAGAAAAACTTTGTCATCGCTCTAGCGCCTACATTTCTTCACCAATTTCAATATAACTTCACACAAATGTTCCTTATAAAAAAATCTTGAGCGAGTTCGACTTCAAAGTCATGACCTCAAGGTCAAGGTCACTGTGGCTATTTTTAGAAAAACTTTGTCATCGCTCTAGCGCCTACATTTCTTCACCAATTTCAATATAACTTCACACAAATGTTTCTTATGACAATAACTCAGCGAGTTCGACTTTCAAGGTCATGACCTCAAGGTCAAGGTCACTTTTGCTATTTTTAGAAAAACTTTGTGATCACTCTAGCGCCTACATTTCTTCACTGATTTCAATATAACTTCACACAAATGTGCCTTATGACAATATCTTGAGCGAGGTCGACTTTCAAGGTCATGACCTCAAGGTCAAGGTCACTGTGGCTATTTTTAGAAAAACTTTGTCATTGCTCTAGCGCCTACATTTCTTCACTTATTTCAATATAACTTCACACAAATGTTCCTTATGACAATATCTCGAGTGTGGTCGACTTATAGGGTCATGACCTTAAGGTCAAGGTCACTGTAGCTATTTTTAGAAAAAATTTGTCATCGCTCTAGCGCCTACATTTCTTCACCGATTTCAATATAACTTCACACAAATGTTCCTTATGACAATATCTCTAGCGAGTTCCACTTTCAAGGTCAAGGTCACTGTGGCTATTTTTAGAAAAACTTTGTCAATGCTCTAGCGCTTACATTTCTTCACCGATTTCAATATAATTTCACACAAATGTTCCTTATGACAATATCTCAAGCCATTTCAACTTTCAAGGTCCAGGTCACTGTGGCTATTTTTAGAAAAACTTTGTCATCGCTCCAGCGCCTACATTTCTTCACCGATTTTAATATAACTTCACACAAATGATCCTTATGACAGTACCTCGAAAGAGTTCGACTTTCAAGGTCAAGGTCACTGTGGCTGTTTTTAGAAAAACTTTTTCATTGCTCTAGCGCTTACATTTTTTCACCAATTTCAAAATCGATTCACACAAATGTTCCTTATGACAATATCTGTAGCGAGTTCCACTTTCAAGGTCAAGGTCACTTTGGCTATTTTTAGAAAAACTTTGTCAATGCTCTAGCGCTTACATTTCTTCACCAATTTCAATTTCACTTCACACAAATGTTCCTTAAGACAATATCTCTAGCGATTTCGACTTTCAAGGTCAAGGTCACTGTGGCTATTTTTAGAAAAACTTTGTCATCGCCCTAGCGACTACATTTCTTCACTGATTTCAATATAACTTCACACAAATTTCCTTATGACAATACCTCGAGTGAGTTTGACTTTCAAGGTCAAGGTCACTGTGGCTATTTTTAGAAAAACTTTGACATGGCTCTAGCGCTTACATTTCTTCACCGATTTCAGTATAACTTCACACAAATGTTCCTTATGACAATATCTCGAACTATTTCGACTTTCAAGGTCACTGTGGCTATTTTTAGAAAATCTTTGTCATCGCTCTAGTGCCTACATTTATTGATGGATGTTAATAGAACTTCACACAAATGTTTCTTATGGTAATATCTCGAGTTGCTTTGACTTTCAAGGTCATGACCTCAAGGTCAAGGTCACTATGGCTATTTTTAGAAAAACTTTGTCATTGCTCTACCGCCTACATTTATGATTTTAATCTAACTTCACACAAAAGATGCTTATGATAATATCTTGAGCAAGATCTACTTCGCGGCCATGGCCTCAAGACAAGGTCCCTATGACTATTTTTAGAGAAATATTGTCATCACTCTAGAACCTACATTTATGGATGGATTTTTAAACAAACTTTACACAAATGTTGAATATGATAATATCTCAAGCAAGTTGGACTTTTGCCATTTCAGTGTTTTCCACACAGGAAGTTGTCTTGTGCGAGGGGATTTGTATCGCATGCGATGCCTTGTTTTTTTTTTTAATAAAATCTTGTCAACAAGTCCATATCTTGAGAACTATTAGAGCTTCATTAATCATTCTTGGTACAAACTTGCATCCAGGCATTGCAACTTCAACGCAAGCATCCATATCTGACATTGACCTATATTTCATGGTCCACTGACTTCGTGAATTATTGCGACCACCCTGACTTTCACCATTTCTCGAAAACTATTAAAACTTTTTAAATTATAATTGGTACAAACTTGCATCTAGGAATTGCAACTGCAACGCAAGCATCCATATTTGACTTTTACCCATATTTCATGGTTCACTGACTTTGTGAATTATTGCGACCACCCTGACTTTCTATCTAATGTAAGAGTCCATTTCTCAAGATCTATTAGAGCTTCATTAATTGTATTTGGTACAAGCTTGCATTTAGGAATTGAAACTTCAATGCAAGTATCCATTTCTGACCTTGACCTACATTTTATGGTTCACTGACTTTGTAAAATAGTGTGACAACCCTAACTTTCACCCTGATGTAAGAGTCTGTTTTTAAGAGTTTTATTGATGATACTTGGTACATGCTTGCAACTAGGAGTGAAATTTTTATGCAGGCATCCATGTTTGACCTTGACCTAGATTTCATGGTTTGGTGACTTTGCGCCCCCACAGGCGCGGCATAGCCTTCGGGGGAATTCTTGTTGTATGTTTTTGAGTCTTTAACAATATTTGTTGAATATTTTGCCATCTAAGGACAAGCAAAGGTTGGGGGCATTGTGTTTTACAAACACCATTTCTAGTTTTTTATTATTTCTGTTCAAAGACATAGGTTGTGGGTACTCGATAGAACCGCCTCAATGAGGCGGTTCTAACTAGCACCCACAAACTATGTTTGGAGTATAAAAACGAAGAAACCATTTCTTTTCATGAGAGAAATAACAGTTTTGGTGGCATGAACAGATGGGTTTTGTCATACGGATTGCCTTGTGTATCATTTGGTCGGCCATTATTGTTTGCTGCCCCTCCATCTTGACGTCTGACTGTTTATTATTATTATTATTATTATTATTATTATTATCTATTTTTTTTTTTTTTTTTTTTTTTTTTTTGGGGGGGTTTTGTTTTTTGCCGTTGTATATATTCAACTACATCATAACTGAACAAACCTTCCGAATGATTTTCAAAACTGCCATACGCTCGTATTTTCCAGTTTAACATTTAGATCTAGTTATAATTTTCCAAAGAGTTTGCTTACCATAGCTACAGTATATAATTGCAACACGCAACACTATGACCTTGTCCGGAACAGTCCTTCGTGAGCGCACACTGTCCGTGTTGGGGACATTGCAGTTACACTTATAGAATATCAACACTAAACTTGGATTAGCTTTATTAGATCTATTTAATAAATTCTTTCTAAGGAGCAAATTCTTTCAAAGATAACCCAAATTTTATGGTTTTCTGTATCTACAACTGCTAATTTCCAGTGTCCCCACCACGGACACTTTGTTCCGGCGAACGACTGCTCCCACGAGCGACATCATGTTGTGTGTTGCAAATATACCCTACTCATAATTTAGAAAAAGAAATACACACTGGTAGATTTAATTTAAAAAAAAAAAACTTTTATATATACATACTATTAAAAACTGCAATTTAATTAACCTCATCTTGCTGTTCACGACAACCCCTATCTTTGCAAACAGTCTAGATCCAGATAAGATGGCTTCTGAAGAAGCCGTCTGATCAGGATCTACACTGTTTGGCATTCAGTTTATGAATTTGTAGCAATAAATTGCATCAAGTAATTTGATTGGTTGATAGACAAAAATGGGTGTGGCTTAAATGAATATTCAGAAAGTAAGGGTTAAATGTATCATACTCTGTGTTGCAAGCATTTAGAACATCAAAACATAAATTCAGAACATTCGTTAGAACTCATTCTGGCACTCGTTAAAACTTGTAACAACAATTTTCTTAACCCGTTTTCTACCGAAACCCCAACACGGTACCCTGGCAAACAGTGCAGGCCCAGATCAGACGCCGCAGAACGCGGCGTCTGATCAGGGCCTACACTATTTGCAAAACGTTCAGCCAATTTACAAGTAGATTTTGGAGAAAACACAACCTGACACCCCTAAATTTTGAAATGGACTCCTGCTATGTATAAGGAGGAAGATTCCATTTGGGACAAAAGGGTTAATGGGATTTTCTTATGAGTACTCGCAATGTATGTTTTTATGCAGAGCCAATAATAATAACATTGCATCTGGTTAACAACCTGTTATAAACAACCCTCTAAACCAAACTTTATATAGAGAAAACTGGGTTTATATGGTTCAGTATTTTACGAAAACACGCCTACACTAATACACTGTAGATTTTACCACCGAAAAAAGCGAACATTTTCAGATGTAAAATTGCTATATTTTCTTATTTATGCTCAAAATATAGATTTTGGGTACACGTTAGAACCGCCTCATCGAGGCGGTTCTAACAAGTACCCACAATCTATATTTTAGAGCAGAAATAATAAAAATAAGGTTTACCCCTGTAAACCCCAGTTTTTCTGTATAAAAGTGATGTTCAAGGGGGTAAGAGTTATATAGGCGTGTTTTCGTGATGTACGCGTTATTTTACTTATTTTTTGCTCCACAACATACAATGTAGCTTGTGACCTGAATAAGGCAGCCCTAATGAGCATACACAACCTGTGTTTTGACCAAATATAAGAAAAAGAAAAACAATATCACAGATTTTCATAACATTTTCTATAAAAGGTGTATCCTTTGGAAGTAAAGACTTAATGCACCACAGAACTGACAAGTATGGAATGTATATGTTTTCTTGACAAGACTAGCTAGTTTCGGCCAAGTAGGCCTCATCAGTGACCCTCAGATATTTAAAAAATTCCACAAGAAATCAATGATTCCAAAGGACATGAAATTATAAACTACACTATGATGAAGGGCAGTGAGACGTTTACGGCCACCACATTCCCTTATCAGCTCTAGTGATGTTAAATATGTTCTATAAAAGGGTTGTCCTTTGGAAGCAAAGAATGCAAACCCCATTTTGGAGATCTGTAACGAGCTCGTTAGTGGTCATATTGTTAACTCTTCTAGCAAGTACAATATCGTAAATTTTGGTATTTTTGCTGAAAAAATGTGAGCAGCTTTTGCGGACGCAAAAGCTGCTCACATTTTTTCAGCAAAAAATTCAGCATATTTGCCATATTTAAGAAATAATCTCCACGTACCGTGTGTTATCGTGATTAACACACGGTGTTGGAGGGCAGATTGCGAAATATTAATTCACGACGGCGAAGCCGGAGTGAATTAATATTCGCATCTGCCCGACAACACCGTGTGTTAATCACGATAACACACCGGGTGCGTGGAAATTATTTCGATTCTAACATGATGCTAAACTGAAATACAGTAGTAACAAAGCGTTATCTTGGGGACTATTTTGCAGCGGATGTCGACAGAAGGAAATGTTTACATGCAACGTCACGATGACGCCAAATTGCACGCACCACGTTGACGACGTGAATTATCGCATATTTGCAAACGCTGACGTTTCCACTGGGTTCAATGGGAAAAACGTTAACGTCATGTTAGAATTAATGATCAAAGTTTTAACGATACGTTAACTTACGACGTCGTTAGTTTTGAACAACTGGCCCCTGAACGTATGCACTATCTTATCATGATGGAATAGTACAGGAATACATCACGAAAACACGCCTATATAATTTTGACCCCCTTGAACCCCACTTTTATACAGTAAAACTGAGGTTTCCGGGGGTATACCTTATTTTTCTTATTTCTGCTCTAATATAGGTTGTGGGTACTCGTTAGAACCGCCTCGACGAGGCGGTTCTAACGAGTGCCCACAATCTATTTTATGAGCAGAAATAAGAAAAATATCACAATCTTACATCATAAAATTTTCATTTTTTCGGCGATAAAGGTGGCAATGTAGTTGTATGGGCGTGTTTGCGTAATGAATGCAAAAAACGGTAATATCGGTACGCTGCCTTCAAAGTTGGTGAATCCCCAATTTACACCGCATTTCTCTTTTCAATTTTAAATTTTATTTAAAGAATGTTTCAATAAAAGATTATCATAATTTAGTTTAACAACCTACGTTGAAAACCTAATTGCGTGTATTTACCTAGTTTCAAATACAAAGTGTATTGCAGCGTTACAAATCCAATATCATTATTGTTTTGCTTATTTATCTAATTGTACCGAGTTTATTTAGTCCTATTTACGATTCAACGTTAAATTTTTAGTCCTATAACGTTCGCTTTCCGATTTCGCATCCAAATGGTTATTTGTTGGTTCGATTTGAGGTTTAACGTCCCTGTCAGCACTATTTAGGTCATTTTGGAGACGTTCTTCCAATTTTGTGAGAATTTTACCCGACATTGAGATGAAATGACATCTCAGTCCCTGCCGCCCAATGAAACAAATAAGGCTTATATGCATGGACCTCTTTGCATGGGCAGGCTAAGACGCTCTAAGCATTTTACCTGTACTCATGTGCGGTCGGTTTCAGCTCTGCGTGGAAGCACCATGCAGCACAATCTATTTCTCCAAGCCCCGATGGGCGGGGGAAATCCAAATGGTGAAAATAATCATAGAAGTGTATTTAAACTTATGGGATACACTGCCAACTTCTGCTTCAAGTAAAGATTGTTGGTGCTTGTGAGAACCGCGGGTACAAGAGTCATTACGAAAGCAAAACTATTCAAATATATTGAAAATTTTCCAGAAAAAAAAAATGACTGAGTGAGTGATTGAGTTTTACGTCCCACCAACAGCTAAGGTCATACGGAGACGGGACCTCGGTTTATAGACTCATCCGAAAGTCTGAGAAAAAACGTGAAATCTTTCAGACAAAAGATTCTGATATGTTTCATATCTCTACTCAAAACACGGATTGTGTGTATTCTGTAGAACCGCCTCTCGATGCGGTTCTAACGAGTACCCACAATCTATGTTTTAGCAGAAATAAGACAAATAAGACAAATAACGCTAGTTTCCCGATATAAAAGTGGAGTTTAAAGGAGTCAAAATTATACTCCTGTAAGCCCCATTTGTACCATATAAAAGTGGGTTTTAAGGGCGTCCGAATTATATAGTCTTGATTTCGTGATAGCTACCTACTAGTACAGGCCCAGATTTACACAGAATATTTAAAAACATTTAAAATACAGTAAAATTCCGCTATTAAGACCACCTAAAATTAAGACTAAATATGCTTTTAAAAGTTTATTGAGAAGGTTTCAGTTAGTCTTTCTCCCAGTGTCACCTAATAAGAGACCACCTTTGGGACTGTTCAAAAGTGTTCTAAGAAAGCACTTATAAACAGATCCAAATGTGGTCTTCATATAGGATTTTTTTACTGTATTTGGGGTCACTGATGATACCTAATTGGTCGCAATATAAGAATCTGATATGGGGTTCTGTTGTAGATGAGCGTTTCCAACCCGAGGGATGACCGTGCTGAGCGGAACCGAGGCTACGCCTCGGTTCCGCTCAGCATGGTCATCCCGAGGGTTGGAAACGCCCATCTGCAACAGAACCCCATATTGGATTCTTTTTCTTGCACAACACCTCCGATTAGTTTTGACAGCTCGCACATGTATATTGTTTACAAAATAAAAGTAGTGCGGAAGTAGTTCCGGCAGTTGAATAGAATTGAAGCGCATTTATGTTAGTTGCCTGGGTCGGAACACCAAGGTCAGAACATAAATTTCTATCCCAGGGTAAAATCACGGATTTCCTTGTCTGGTGTGCAAGAATTAGCTAGTCTGGCCCAGGAAAAAAACTGTACACTCTATACGTTTCAGTTCTGTGGTGTATTCTTTGCTTCCAAAGGATAACCCTTTCATACATATTTTAAAAATAATAATTATTTGGTCCTTAAATGTAAGGTCAAGTTAACTTAAAAAGTTAACTTAATGATCTGGGTCCAGTGTTTCGAAACTAACGATGGCGTTAGTTAAAATATTAATAATTTGAGGATTTATCATGGCATTATACTTTTGCAGGTAAAAGCTAGGCAAAATTTAACACCTTTGGATACATGTATTATAATCACTAGAAATGTTCACTTTTTGACCTCTAACAAGTCGTCAGAACTACGACGCTTTGAGCAACTGGATCCTGACTATTGCGACGGCAATTATGCATTTTAAGTTTAAAAAAACCCGGATGATTCCGCTGTAATTAAATCGAAATAACAGCAGCTGTTCAAACCAAACGAATCTGAATCTGCCAGGTACTCCAAACACCAAAAGTTGAGTATTACATGGGGTGCAACGACGTCGTCAGTTAACATATTGTTGGCTTCGATTGATTGTTTTGGTAACCCTTGTGGGTGATTTTGTGTCGTTTCCCAGAGAAAGGAAGAAAAGAGATAGAAGGGATAGGAGAGATGAAAGTGTGGAGCAGAGGAGAAAGAGGAAAATGAATGGCGGCGTAGAAACAGTTGAAATAAAAACACCCCCACCCCTTCTACCCTTACCTGTTGCAGACCTTGTCCAACGCTAAGCCAATATCAGTTGGACGCCCCAGTGACGCAAGATACATGTCACCTTTGCTTCGCCCAACCACCTGTATGAGAGCTCCAACGCCAAACGGGTGAAGTTCGCAAATGATGGGACTGCCTTTGAGTCAAACAATGATCATGTAGAAGCCATCAGAACAGTTTGTAGTAAAGTGAAACTCGTGAAAGACTGGTGCTCGAAGTGGAAAATGAAGCTTCATGTAACCAAAACAGAAGGGACGGTTTTTTTACCTGGGACAGCAGGATGTGCCCAAGGATTCATTCAAAATTGGTGATGATGCTATTAGCTACAATCGGACACCCAAAATTCTTGGCATCACCCTGGATGAGGAGCTCAGATTTACCCATCATATTGAGAACGTCGAGAAGAAAGCTTCCGCTTCCCGAAAAATCACCAGAGAAGTGAAAGGCATTGGCAATATATCTACAACCAAGCTCTTGCGTTTATATTGCACCATGCTCCGATCAATACTAGAATATGGATCAACTATTTGGCAAAGCAGCAAGGATGTAATCCTGCTCAACCGCGTGCAGCGTAAAGCATTGGTGCTTTGTCTAGGACTCCCTAATATAGCCAGTCTGGAGGCAATAGAGGTAGACCTTTAGATCTACGCTTTGCTGGGTCAGCTGTCAGGGACATATCCAAGATCCAGGCGAAGTCAAGCCCATTAAGCTGTCACTTAACAGATGTCAGCAGGCAGACAGTGTAGGAAAGTACACCTCCCCAATGTCCCTTGCTCTGTCACAAGCAGAGGAAATGAAAACCAACAATGGAGTCGACATACACACCATTGAACAAGAAGCAGACTTTTAGGCCGGTCAAACACCATCCATTATACTGGAGCGGACTAGGACCCTCTAAATCAAAGAGTATGGAACAGCCAGAGCTTGGAAAGGAACTTGTCATGGACATGATGATGGAGCCCCCAGAATACACACCGTTCGCCTTTACCGACGGATCCTGCCTGTCCAATCCAGGTCCTTGTGGAGCTGGGGTGGTGTTGTATCCACCAGACCTCGATCCTGTCTTTTAAAGAAGTCAGTTTGCAGAAGAGGTTCCATACCTCTGGGAGAACTAGTTGCTATCCAGACTGCCCTAGAGTACCTTGTCCACCACCATGACTCAACTTCCAGCAGACTCTTGAGGCTCTTTAATGACAGCCAGTCAGCAGTTGGCATTCTTACCCTGAATTGGAAAAAGTCATCATGCAAGGACATCACTAAAGAGATTATTTGGTGTATTCCTTGCTTCCAAAGGATAACCCTTTCTAGAACATACTAAGACTGTGAAATTTGTGAATTTAGAGATGTCTTTCACAAGCAAAGGATGTGACAAAATTTAATTGTAATATGTCTGCCAAATTTCAGTGAGATGAGAGTGTAAGGCACCCCGAAAAGACGAGCAGCCACTTCTCAAATATATTTTATCACACTATATTATATGGTCTCAATACTATCCTTATAAGCCTTAGATCGAAAATTTCGAAAGATTATTGATGTGACAAGAAATCATTTTCTTGTCCGAACGAAAGCAAAAGTATCCAAGGGAGATAACGAAGATTGGGGGTATACTAAAAATTTATTGTCTGTAAATACAGACTATAAATAGACGACTAAAAAGATAGATAAGAGAATGTCATTTACAAAGAAAAAAGGCAAAGTTAAAACAAATACCACTGAACAATACAAACATATAAGAAAGGACAGCACCAGGGACATGAGACATATTACCGGCACATGGCACACCTGCATTCAGCCCCGCTTCACTTACTTAAAAAGACTTCAAAAGAATGAAAATTTGCAATATGCCTTGCCTTTTCAGGCAGCGCATTCCAGAGCCTCGCTGCCTGAAATCTAAAACTGTTGGTTCCATGTCTGGTACTCCTGGTTCTTGGTAAGTTTAAAATACTCGTGCACCTGAAATACATAGGAAGATTCCACTTTAGAAATAAGATCATTTGAAATTGGGGGAGATGTCCCATTAACAATTTTAAAGGTTTCAGTTGCTAAATGCCTAAGACGTGCAAAGTGTAAAGTAGTTGATCCAGCTTTTTCTAGCAAGACTTCATATGATGAATTAAAATCCTGGTGAATAGATTTAAGAGCTCTAATATGTACTTTTTCAAGCTTATGTGCGTTTGTTTTACAACAAAAATGCCATATTAAGGGACAGAAGAAACTGAATTTTGAAATAATAAAAAGAGTGACAAATGGTTTTCCGTTATTCAAAATTAAAAAAAAAATCCTGTGTGTTTAAGAACACTTATTTTTTGGGATGCTTTTCTACATATATTTGAAATTTGTGCATCAAACTAAAACACATAGTCAATTTCCACTCCCAGTACTAGGATGAAGCTCATCAAGTGGCTTTAAGACTTTACCAGTCTGCAGGATGAATGCTTACACATTGATCTTGTAAAAGTACCGGAAAGGGTCAGCAGCTGCATGTTTTCCAGACGCATATCCATTATCTTTGATGTCAGCAAATACCCAGCTGGCACATGATGCCTAAAAAATAACCGTGTTTCCGCTAACGCGACCGACCATTCTTCAGAATCCCCGACTCTACAAAATACGTAACAATTAAAACACCAACACTGCCATTTCAATTTCCGACCCAAACCAGTGTCGTATTTTACATTTGCCCATAGTAACTTCGCGTACATTTTTGTAGTTTTGGCATTTAGGGAACAGTCATTATTTACCAGCCGGAGGGGTTGGTGATTTTTTTCTTACGGTTTAAAAACGAAATCTGACCGCCCCCACCCCGACTATCAAGGCAAGTGTCAACCTATGACCCCCCCTCCACTCCCCCTATGAGCACGGAATGAAACCTTGACCCCTCCCCCGCCTCGGTCTACCCCAGCCTATTGTACCCCACCTCTTCGGTCTACCCCACCCAGTCTGTTGTAAACTTAATATAAATTCAAAAGTAAATTTCAACATACTTTTCTTAAACATGTTGAATAGGCACCACATGCTCTAATCTTATGCATACATTTTTATACAAGGCTTGTCCTCCTCAAAACAAAGATTCAGTACAGAAATCATGAGTATGCTACATGTTTACTTGTTAAAATAGCCTTTACAAAGCATCTGTCATACTTGTTTCAACACTTTGTTAGGAGCCTCTGTGCAGTTTTTTTTTTCTATTTTCTTTGATATGGTCACATTTTTGCAAAGACACGTTAATTTATTCAGAAAAGGTCTGGCTTTTTCTCATATCAGATCTTTTCTACCAGAAAGTTTGGCGAGGTGGAATATTTTTAGCACTTTCAGCTTCTTTCAGAACAGACAAGGGCTCAGTTGTGTTTTACAAATGGGAGATACGTCTTAGCAATCAAAATACAGTTTGTTTTTTTTTTTCACAATTTTCTCACAAGAAAACTTCATTTTTTTTCTTTGAACTAAAGCCATCTGTAAATCAATCCACTGTTGCTGAAAAACAAGACTCTTAATAGCTTGTACATCTGAGTTTTACTGGGAAGGCTGTTCAGCTTGTACTTCCGTTTACAGTATTACACGTCTGTGTGAAATGGTACATAATCTTTCATTTCATAACTCCAAAACTGATATATTTTTTATGTAACTTTGTAATACTCTTCTCTTTTCTGTCCCAAATAATGGATTGTGTTGAAACGAAATCGATAAGGCAGTTCAAACAAGTACCCACAACCTATATTCTGGAGCAGAAATAAGAAAAAAATGTAAACTCTAGTTTTCTCGATATAAAGTGGGTTTAAAGAGGTGCTCATTACACGAACATTTTACTCATTCTCGCCCCCGCCCATCGGGGCTTTAAGAAATAGATGGGCTGCATCATGCTTCCACACATAGCTTAAACCGACCACCTGAGTTGATAATAGTGAAAAATGATGATCTAGTGACAGTTGTCCTCCTACTGAAAAAATAAAAATAAATAAATTTTGATGTGACAACCCCTCCAACCCATAAAGCTGTATGAACATTGAATTTTCAACCCCTCCCCCACCCCGAGCAACCATATTCTTATATTGCAGCCTCTCCCCCGCCCCCACCAACCATATTCTATATTGCACCCTCCCCCCCCCCCCACACACACACACACCACCACCAATAAAAATCTCCCAACCCCTTCGGCTGGCAAATAATGACTGTTCCCTTAGTACCTTCCAAAATACATACAGATACATACCAAAGTGCAAGTCTTAACATGACAATTTTATTTAAAAAAAAAAAAAAAAAAAAAAAAAAACATGTACAAAAAACACATAAAAAATACAGGCCCGAACCTGTTTTTTTTCCGGGGGGAAATAAAGTAAAAAAGTTTCTCCTACCTACCGACCAAAACTTCTTTCAGCATGGTTTGGGAGCGTGATAGCTCAGTGGTTAGTGCACTTGCCTCTGATGCTAGAGGTCCCGGATTCGATCCCCGGCAGCGGCGATAAAATTTCGGTGTCCGAACACGCTCCATTGGCATCATTTGCAGGGATGAATGTCATAAAGTGCACCGTCCTTCGGATCGGGACGTTAACTGGAGCCCCCCCCCCCCCTCCCCCTGTGTAGGGAGAACCACCCCTGTGCAGATTAAAGATCCCTACCGTAATTACATGATTACTGTTAGGCTTTCATCCTGCAAAACCTGGAGTGTATGTAATATACACATGAGGTAATGGTCAAATGTGACCGACGCAACTTATCAGAAGATAGATAGATCTATATGTTAGTAGAAAGACAGCTATTTTTACCCCGGACGTAATTGTGACGTCACGTCAACGTCAGCACGACGTCATGACGTTTATGTTACGTCAGTCTACATCGGTGTAATGTCATGACGTTGCACCGACGTTGATTTGACGTTGCACAAGCGACATGTGCCGGCGGGATATATTCCTTTTCGGTCCATTGTTATTCTTTCAGTCCTGCTCTGGACGTTTCGCTCTGATTGTGATAAACATGGCGGCGCCCACAAAGTTTAAACACAAACAAAAAATATTTTCATTTTCTTTCAGTTTTGAAGGCGGCTTACAATCATGTGTTCGAGCAGAATTAACGAATGAAATGCTGAAATACTTTCTGTATGAAAGACAACAAATCCCGATCCCATTTGATCAAATAAGACTTGAAATGAAAAACAAAACTTATCAATCGGTAAGCTTTCTTTCGGTTCCGGGCCATTTCGGCCCATAACAAAATCGGCCCATGACAAAATCGGCCCAAAGCAATTTTGGCTCATAAATTATTGCAAGGCTGTTACAGGGGTCAGTTATCAGCCAAAATGTAAAACAAATGAATGATATAGTTAATTAATGATAAAATACATGTTTCTACAATTTATTTTACCCCTTTTCACCGCTTGGCATTAGATCATTGTTTTCAATAATTACCTCCCTCAGATGTGAGTTTTCCCGCATTGCAAACTTTGTAATGGAAAATATTTGAAATAAAAATAATATAAAAGAGGGTGTTTATTAAAATAAAAAATGTATATTTTTGAACTTGGGAATTGTAGGTCTTTTGTTTATATTGTTGGCACATGTCGGTATGCAAAGTGATCAATAATCACTTGACGTTGTTACCGTTATCGACATGTGCCTTAAAGTGACAAACAGAATGATTATCATATTACCCAAACCTCAGTCATTATTGTGGCACGTGCCAATCATCCATTAGTTTATGTCTCTAATACATGACTTTAATTCTTTCTTTGTCTCTTGCTTTCAGTTTCGTTTTAGGAATGTTATTGGGCAGGGGCACATCGGATACACTTATAAATGATTCATAGATGTTATATCACTCACATAAAATGGCTAAGAGTGACAGAACGAGTTAGGAAAATTCCAATGGCCTAAAATTGTATGTTTATTGTGTGTTTCAATATCAGCATTCATTCCCTCGGGGCTATTCCAGAAAAAAAAACATCATGGGAGACGGCTCTTTATGTTTATATAAATCCCAACCACCGCTTAAAAATAGTTTGCTGCTTCCAGTATAATATATGCCTGTAAGTGATGGTTATCATAGCTTTAATGTCTTTGTAGTGTTTGAGATTTGGTTGTAGAAACTGGCACATGCTGATCGTTCTTCGATTGTTTGATGTTTGCCGCCTGTGTTAAATTAATCTGTGGATTCAGTTAATTAGGTAACCCGATTATTACATAGTATTACGTAATCACAGCACGCTATTTTAGCACCTCTTGAAAGGCGAAATGAATCTAACAAACTGCATTAAAACTTGAACTTACATATTTTTTATTTGAAGTTAGCATCAAAAATAGAAGTAAAGCAATGATCAAGTCGGTTTTTTCATTAAGCAATATGTACAGGGCTCGACCTGGGCTCTCTGACTCTGGACATTTAGTCCTTGCACACAAGACAGCTAAGACAAGCAGCAATAATAAAACAGTTTTCATGTAATGAAATTTGGCCGTTTTGACATGTTATTTTTTCTGGAATATCCCTCTATTATAATACAAAGACAACCAAAAATAAAATAAGAAAGACCAATGAAAAATAAAAACGCCAATTTGTCCCAGGTTGTCCAGTGTCCACCATCAAAACGTCCAGAATCACCTTAAGAAAGTACTTGATAGACGGAGACCCAAAGCCTCGTGCTGCACGTTTTTCCCTACAGGATGACGACAGGAAAATAAAACTTTGTCGGCTTAAATATTCCCCCATGAATTCAATCCCAATCGGTCCTGCAAGCCGACGGATGACATCATCATTGATGCATTTGTGCATACTTATTGACTTATCTGAGTCTATCATGTACTCGCATGCACATTCTGTGCATTTTTCGAGAAACAATTCTAATGAGACCACAAAAGGGCGGTTTAACAGTCTGGTCCTTATACGCAAAAAGAGTCGCATATACAACAAATTAAACTGCATTATACCGTCATTTTTATACATTTATTTACTTTTGTGAATGAGTCAGCACAAAGCAAAAACAAACATTTTTTTCATACAAAAGATCAGCTTGTGCATCTTGCAAATGTCTTTGAAACTGAACAGGGAAATGGCGTTTGTCCCAGAAGTTATACTGCCCAAGGATAATACAAACAGCAAACATTTATATATGACTGCGCAGGCTGATCTGAGCCTTCACGTGTCGCACAGGTTTCACTGTCATGTTTTCAAAAAGTTGCATGCAACAAACGCGTGATCAAATCATCATTGACGTTTTGTTATTGAAAAACGCGGGAAAATTTCTGACTGCCTCAACTGCACGTGCAAAAAAGATGGCGGGAAATTCATCGCCGCGAGAAATTCACCACACAGCAAAAAACTATGATACACATGTGCGACCAGCGAAGACTCAGATCACCATGCACATATGTGAAGACTTATCAGTCTGTCCTGATTACAGCTGAATGGATATCCTAAGCAAAAATACTTGCGTATTTACACAACAGTATAGGTATATTTTCAAAGTATATTAAAGAAAAAAAAAAAACAATCGAAACTATCGATAGTTGAGTGAACTATCGGCGATAGCTATCGATAGTCCAAATTACTATCAATGCATTGCTATCGAGGCCGTCCCTATCGCGATGCATCGAACTATCGATGCATCGTTACACCCCTAAATAAAATTGAAGATTTTCTAAAGAAAACTAATTAATGCGCTTCTTATTCATTACGTATCCCATCAATTAAATGGAAGTTGAAAAGCCAATGTCTTAACAATTTTATAAGCCCAATGTGACTGGGAATAACGCTTGATGTCAGTTTTCTAACCATTGCCTGCAGTAAAAGCAAATCGAATATCATAAACCCTTAAGCATTTTCAAAAATTCTTAAGAGTACATTTTCTTTCTTATACCCATTACGATAACACACCCGTATGACAAAGTGCATTATTTCATTTTCTCAAAAATGACTAAAATGTGATATTTTTCTTATTTAGATCCCAAGTATAAGTTGTCTTTTTTCTTTAGAGCCGCCTCATTGTGGCGGTACTAACGAGTACACACAACCTATGTCTTGGATCAGAAATAAGCATAACACATATACCCCTTTAAACCGCAAATTTCCCTATATAAAGTGGGGTTTAGGGGGTATTATTTTCTTGGACTTGTCTTGACATGATGTGATTTTGTTTATCATTGTAGGAAACGATATTAATTTCTCAAATTGAACATATTTTTCACTTTATCCCATTTTCGACTTACATGCTACTGATTTGGCCGTGCAAGCAAACCGATTATATGCAAACATAGTAATTATACCATCATTAAAATTGTGGATCAAAACTGCTATGGGCCTATTTTGTATGGGCCGAATTGTCCAGGGACCTTTCTTTCTAGCGACCGGTCAGATTTGACCATTACATGTACTCGCAGGTGTACATTACATACACTCCAGGTTGCAGGGTTGAAAGCCTACACAGTAACCATGTGATTAAGGTAGGGGTCTTTAACCTGCACAGGAGATAACTCTTCCTCCCCTAAACATCCTGATCCGAAGGACTATGCACTTTTTGCATTCATCCCTGCAAATGATGCTTATATTTATTGAGCCTGTTCGGACACTGATATAATCACCGCCTCCAGGGATCGAACTGGAGGCCGCTAGTATCAGAGGCAAGTGCACTGAGCTATCATGTGCCATTAGCTAAATAATGCTTCATATTGTATTCATACTTCAACTTGCGCCGTACTTGCATATAATGCTCCATATTTGCATTATCTGCTGGTTCCTAGTCTGAAGATTATTAGCATTGGGAAAACAGGTAATCAGAACCCTGACCTTTCAAGGTCAGGGGGGGTCTGGTTACCTGTTTTTCTGATATTGATAAAGTGTAAGCTGGGAGCCAGCAAATAATGCAAAAATGGTGAATTCTTTCTATATATATACTGCTTCACCGTTTGCAAGATGAAAGCCTACACATTAATCATGCAATTACGGTAGGGATCTTTTACCTGTGCGGGATGTAACTCCCTGCACAGGGGGCCTCCAGTTAATGATCTGATCTGAACATCCTGATCCAAAAGACAGAACACTTTATTGACCTTATTTGCATTATTAAATCACGCAAAATCACGCTCTCGTTTCCTTGCGAGATTTAAAGTTTGGGGTGGGGGGGGGGTCACGTGATCATCTAATATGGTCGCCAACTTTACTTCCTAGTTAAACCAGTTAAAGTCGTTGTAATTATTTACGTTTTTCTTGAAGTTTTGCCGACTAAATAAGATAGATAGTGAAGTGATAATTCCGAAGATTGTTTTATTCCTATTTGCTTGATGTTATTTAAATGAAATATTGATTTTCTAAAGATAAGACAGTGGCTGAAATTGGTGGGCTGTTTGGCACTTATTTCACAACAACAACAAGTGATTGAAAATGTGCCACGTCGTGTAAACAATGCATTCCCTAAGTGTGATTGGCATGGAGATGATCGTGTATTCACTTATGATCTTTTGCCGTGACTTTTTTTAAGTTTCTATAGGTCAGACTCTATAAGATGTATCAGAGGTTGGCGCTGGCCAGGGGTAAACGTGACCCACTGGTCGTTTCCTCTAGTGCTAGAGGCCTCCGGCTCAATCCTTGCGGTGTTTATTTCAGTGTCTGAACAATCTCCACTGGCATCATTTGCAGGGATGAATGTCAAAACAAAAGAGTGTACCGTCCTTCGGATTGGGATGTTAACTGGTGCCCCCCCCCCCACCCCCACCTGTGCAGGCAGAGTCCTCCCCTGTGCAGATTAAAGACCGCTACTGTAATTATGTGATTACTGTGTAGGCTTTCATCCTGCAAACCTAATGAGTATGTATTTTTTGTTTTTTGGTTTTGGTTTGACGGCCCTTTCAAGATTATTTCACTCATATCGAGCCGATCGTTAATCAAAGGTGGGCGAAAACCGGAGTACCCGGAGAAAAACCACCTGACCTTCCATTGCAGAACTTGGCGTCTCACATGTGACCCCAGCGAGGCTCGAACCACAGCGGTGAGAGACCTAATGATCCAGAGTCAGCGCTCTTAACCACTAGGCCACGGAGGCCCGTTAATGAGTATGTAATGTACACCTGCTAGTAATGGTCAAATGTGACCTATCCCAGTATAAGTAGATATGCAAATAACATGATGGGCAAGTGCACTATTAAACCACCGAGCTACCATGCTCCACTTCTATTTTACTGTGTTTCTTGGTGTCTGGTCAACTCGTACCAAAGTCAACTTGGATAAGTTGAACTTAGTACACATACACCTGTGGAAACAAAAGTGTTCAAACTTTGATGAGCTTCATTTCATTTTGACTTGAAACATCATTCAATATATCCTAACATCCTATCAGTCAACTGCCAGACAGAAATAAATTCAAAACACAAGGTGGTGTACATTTCATTGCTGACTCCTGCTTTGTCCAATCAAAATATATCTCAAATGTCAATCAAAAATTGTTTGCCAAAATGAGACCAATCAATTGCTTGATCTAGTTTTAGAACCACCCATGCTAATAAACCCTATTGCTTTCATTGGGCGACAGGGCTTGAGATGTCATTTCATCTTAATGTAGGGTAAAAGTCCCACAAAATTGGAAGCAATGTCTCCAAAATGACCTTTACAGAGTTGACAGGGACGTTAAACCTCAAATCAAACAAACAAATGGATGTCCATTTTACAGACTTGTTTTTGCCATTTTGTGGGAAAGTAACTGTCCATATGGCCTTCCTTTGTTTAGGTTTCCATTATGGTCTGGTCGCTTGGTGTTTGTATTTCTTTCCCTTTGGTGTCTTTTATGGATGGAGTAAGTTAATTGTATCAATTCCTGATCTTTGTTTTACTTCTACTTTGTTAACCTGATGGGTACTATTTAGTATATCTGGCATTTGGGTAGCTATCAGAACTTGAGTATGAACCCTCACCGGGGCTGAAATAGGTGCATAATACCATGTGCAAAGTGACACTAACATTCTGTAAACCCTTTTTGTACCGAATGGAATCTTCCCTCTTATATATGACAGGAGTCCATTTCGAAATTTAGGAGTGTCAGGTTGTTATTTCTGCAAAATTTGTTTGGCAAATGGATCAACTTTTTACAAATAGTGTAGGCCCTGATCAGAAGCCACATTCTTTGCGTCTGACCTGGGCCTGCACTATTTGCCAGAGTACCCGTTTTGGGGTTTCCGGTACAAAGTAGGTTAATGTTCATATGCAAATGAGAAAAATATAATTGAAGAGCCTACTTTTGAAGTTCATTTGCAAATAAAATGTAAATTCTACAATTATATTTTCTCATATTTGCCCATGACATTTAGGTAACATAAACATTGCATATTTGTTAGAACCGTTTTGACAATTTGGTTCTAACGAGTACCCACAATCTATGTTGTAGAACAGAAGTGAGGAAAATATTGTGTACCCATGAGAACACCAGTTTTGATATATATGAAATTGGGGTTCGCGATGGTATATATGTAGGAAAGTTTAGGAATGCTATCTTAATGAGATCGCATTTGATCAGCAAAAATACTAGCTTAGCTGCCATATCAAATGACCAAAGGTTTACCAATATGTTAAACAGCATCATTAGTTTTAAACAACTAGGTCAAAATGTTAATTGACCTTTTTTGTAACAAATGGAATCTTCCTCCTTATATATAACAGGAGTCCATTTCAAAATTAAGGGGTGTCAGGTTGTTGTTTTCTTCAAAATTTATTTGGAAAATGGCTTAACTTTCTGCAAACAATGTTGGCCCTGATCAGATGCTGCATTCTGTGGCATCTGATCTGGGCCTACACTGTTTGCCAGGGTACCCGTTTTGGGGTTTCTTGTACAAAATGGGTTAACAACATTAACATTGCTAAGTTAATACCATATTTACCAGATGTATTGGGACAGATGGGTCTGAACAAACATAGAAGTCATTGAAGATGAGACATGACAGAATGCTACATCTCATTAGGGTCTCCACTGTTTGTTACTCATCCAACTATTTTTAGAGACAACATCGTGTAGTGAATTGTACTTGCACAAATTTTAGAACAAGTATGGTAAGGAGTTGAGGTGTCTGAAAACTTAGTATTATTACAGTAAAGTTCATATTTAATCCTTTTGATACCAGAAACCCCAAAATTGGTCAGTGGCAAACAGTGCAGGGCCAGATCAGATGCCGCATTCTGCGGCATCTGATCAGGGCCTTCACTGTTTGCAGAATATTCAGCAATTTTCCAAATCAATTTAACAGAAAACAGAAACTGACACACCTAAATATTGAAATGGACTCCTGCTATATAGAAGGAGGAATATTCCATTTGGCACAAAATGGGTTCAATAAGATTTTATCTGGGCCCAGTTGTTCCAAGCATTGTAAGCTTAACAAGCTCGTTGGTAGTCAAAGTGTTAACTATATTTTTTCTAGCATGTAGGGTATCTTACATTATTTTTGGTGAAAAAGGTGAGCAGTTTGCAAAAGCTGCTCACTTTTTTCTACAAAAAAATATAGGGATATGTGCCATATTAAATGAACAAAACAAGAGTTGACCCCTTTTGACATGGGAGGCAAAAATACTTTTGCAGGAGTTGCCTCCCCTAAAGGTGTATCCATTCTTCTTAAACAAATATTCATACAGTCTCAAAGCTGGAGCCGTTGAAGTTTGCATGTAATTATTTCCCTTTCTGACTTATTTCAGAATGTTGACAAAAAGCATAAACCACCACAGAACAGACTGCAGATGAAAAAGACTGAAGATGCTGTAAAGAACTTGGACGAGATTGTCAAACAAGTTAAACATGCATTCGAAGTTTGTCCAGAAATTTCACAGGTAGCCGTTGTTCTGGGCGCCACACCAGTCAGTCCGAAAGAGATTTATGTGATTCAGTTTCCTCCCTTGAATCCGGAGGCTGATAACCTTTCACGCAAGGATGCTGTGAAATCATTATTTAGACAACTAATCACACATGATCCACTTGGACAGATTAAAGCAATTCCTTTGACAAATATGACAGTTCTTCTAAATGCCCCAAGAAAGTCTCCATGTTTCTCATGGTTTTTACCCAAATCCACATACAAAATCCCAAATAGAGGTAACCAATTTCATTTTAGTCTCTTGAGCTCTTCGGACATTCACGGGAGTCAGGACATATCAAGGGATTTTTCTATGATTGACTTGTCTGGTTTTGAACCTTTTGAACCATCTTTGATAGATTCGCCAATGTCTGAAGTAAGATCTTCAACTAATTCCGATAGCTCAACCTCATTATCAGCGGAGTACGTTTGTATTGATTCAGAACGCGATATTGAGATTGTAGACAATAGTGATTGTGATATTACTCCAAAGAATGTGACAGCTAATTCTGTGACAAGTGATAGCACATGTGATATGTCACAGTCAAGAAATAGTGATACTTCACAAGGAACAAATATGCTTCAAAATAAAGAGATCGCTGAAACGAGTGACAAGGGAATTCATTCATTGACAGAGCATGACTATATCTGGTTCCAGTCCCCAGTTGTTGTAAAAGGGTTTAAGCAAAAGGCTGTAAAACATTCAGGTTTTAATGATTTTATGTAATGCATACATGTAACCTTTACCACTCTCTAGGCTAATTTAGCAGACGACAAATTGTTGATTGTTTTCTTATTTTTCCCAGAAAACGGAACTTGACATCTCATGCAAATTGTCTCCATACAAGACAATTTGCATGAGATGTCAAATCCTGTTTTCTGGGAAAAATAGAGAAATATTTTAAAATATCAACTGTTGTGAAAAATTCCCAGCATGCAGTGCATTAAGGGGAACTGGGGCACCTTCAGAGGAGGTATTACTTTTCAAAACATGCCTGCCTCCCTCTTCTAAGGCCTCACAAAACCATTGCCACGTTGCTCGGAACCAAGTACAAATTTTGGCTGGATAAGTGACTTTTCATTTCATCTGCCTAATAAAAATGTATAAAACTATGAGCACTGTAATTCATGCCATTTTGATGATGCTGTGGACTGCTAGACAAGTTTTTGAAACCTGGATTTGTCAGGCCCTGCTCTTGGCTTCAGTAGAGATTTACTCTTAAGGGAAATGGGAACTTCTTCTGGGGAGGCAACTCCTGCAAGAAGTATTTTGTCTCCCATGTCAATAGGGGTCAACTGTTAAAGAAAAGAATTGAGGAGCAAATTCTTTCATTTAAAAGTAGACCCCTGTTTCAGTGGGACAGGGCTTATAGAAAAGCGTGCAGGAAGTCCCGAAAGTTGTCTCCCTTTGAAAAATGGCGGAAAAGGTGTTCCCATTCCCCTTAAAGGAAGGATTTTGCTCCTCCTGAGCTAATTCTTGCCATGAAGAGTACCGGTAGTCCTCTTTTCCTGATACATGTAGGTTTTTGTTTGTTTGAAATGAGGTTAAATGTCCCTGTCAACTTTATTTAGGTCATTTTGGGGACGTTTCTTCCAGTTTTGTGGGACTTACTTGACACTGAGATGAAATGACTTATCAAGCCCTGCCGCCCAATGAAACAAATGTTATACGCATGGACAGTCCAACTCACACCACTTTGCTTGGGCAAGCTGAGACCCTGTAGGCGGTTTACCAGTACTCATGTGTGGTTGGTTTCCGCTCTATGCAGAGTAGCACCATGCAGCCCATTCTATTTCTCCAAGCTCCGATGGGCAGGGGCCCAGATACATGTAGGTAAAAAAATTAAAAGACAAAGTTACAAAAGTTGTCTCCCTTGTACGAAATTTCAGAAAATATGTGAGCTGTAGCCATTTCCCCTAAGGAATTTTTCTGCCATTTTTCAAAGGGAAATAACTTTCGAAACTTCCTGTTTTCTTTTCTATAAACTCTGTCCCATGGGAAAAAGGATCAACTCTCCTCAGGAGCAAATTCTTTCCTTTAAGAGTAGACCCCTATTGACATGAGAGCCAAAAATACTTTTGAGGGGCTTCCCTCCCCTGAAGGCAAATCTTTTCCCATTAAGTCAAAATTAGGAAATGGCTGCTGACATCTGGTTGTCACCAGACTTTGAGGCAGCCAACACTTTTTTTTCTGCCTGATATTCTATAAACTGTGCCCCATGGAAAAAAAAAATGGGAGCAAATTCTTTCCTTTAAGAGTTGACCCCTGTTGACATGAGAGACAAACATACTTTTGTTCAAAGGACTTCACTCCCCTGAAGGTGTATCCATTCCCCTTAAGCCAAAATTAGGGAATGGCTGCTGACAACTGGTTGTCACCAGACTTTGAGGCTGCCAACAATTTTTTTGTAATTATAAGCAGAGGAACAGATAAGCAGGGTATTTGCGTAAATACCCAATTAAATTTAAAGAATACCCAATAGAAAAATAAGTTAAAGGGTAACAAAACCCAAATGAAAATCAAAGATACCCAATTCTTACTGACATACATGTACTTGCATATAATTCTTATAAATAAATTTGAAACTTTCAGTTACCTACATGTATAATAAATAACCTGCACATAGTTGTCATTTATTTTGCTTTTGAGATGCTTGCATTTTACATTGATGCACAAGTGATGTATACAACAGTTAAAGCAAAAACATTGTGGAGATGCATTTAGGCCTCTGTCAAGTTGTATGGTATTAGCTTACATGTATATTTACATTATACCCAATTAATTTCAATAAAGTGGGTAACCAAACATGAGATACCCAGTCATCTCTTCAGATACCCAATTAAAGTTGAATATAGTTCCATTCAAAAGCTTATCTGTTCCTTTGTATAAGGTGTTATTTAACAGCTTGTGATAACAGATTGTCTGCAGCCTCACAGGCCGGTGACAGCCAGCTGTTAGCAACTCGGCAGCCTCCCAGGCTGGTGACAACCGGTTGTCAGAAGTTGTTGCTTTTCCAGTTTGAATTCTTATTTTTGGTTCAAAATGAACAGAGATATATTATGATAACAGACAGGTCTAAGCAAACAGTGCAGACCCAGATCAGACTGTCCTGATTAGGGTCTACACTGTTTGCCATTTGGTCTCCACTCTTTGAACTCCTTGCTGGATCATGAAACAAATTTGTTAAAAAATTTCGGAGAATCACAGCAATTTCTTAAGGTGTCTGAATGTCTGGGATTTTTATAGAAGACAATATTTTACTATTACTCCACCATTAGGGACCAAGGTTGGTCGGTAAATACTGGTGGCGGGAATTCCCACTGGTATTTACCGGTACTTACCATCCTGGCAAATACTCCAAATTTCAGAAAAAAGTGGGAAATAGTGGGAAATATGTTTTTTGTTTAGTTATTTAATAGAAAAACACTAGTAATATAAATATTTTTGTAATTTAATTGAAATAATGAACAATTGGCTATTTTGCAATATGCCTCCCCATACATATATGTCATAAGTCTGCTTTTACTCAACCAAACACAAGCATAATATAAAGTGATCTGTTGTTATGTAGGGTGCAGAGAGTTATTTAAAATCATATTCTTAAGAAGGTAAATGTGTCTAAAATAGCTGGATAAGTGGCGAACAGTGTAAACCCAGATGGGATGCCGTTACCAGCTCCATCTCATCTGGGTTTACACTGTTTGCTCAGGCCTGCCTGTCCTATTACATATGGTAAATATGTTCTTGTTTGTTTGTGTTGAGGGTAATATCTTATCGAAAAATAAAATGGTAGACGACATTTATCATCAAGATGTCTGCGAGGCTGCGAGCTGATCTCAGTCAAAATCTAATCAAATCTTACATGTAGCATTCTTAGAATTGTCATTCAATGTTATAAATGCCAGGAAGTTATCTTGTGATCAATATCAGGCACATTCAGGTGAGCAATACAAACCATCCTGGTGCTCTTGTTTTCCTCAGGATATCATTATGCATTAGCTCACTGGAAGTTGGAACCATACATTGTAACTTAAGCTTATATGTACATGTATGAGGTCCTTTAGTATAGGCAGGTATCTGGTACCAGTCTTTTCAACAGTTTCAAGTTTTGCATTCTTGCCCTGTAGTAAAATTTGAAAAACTGGAGGAAGACATTGCAAGATATTGTTGTTGTCAGTGCAAAGATTTTTATGGAGGCTAGATTGGAGGCGTTCCTTCTTTTAGGTATACATGTACCTACCTTGAACAGATACAGCACATGTATTGTGATATTTGATACCTACATGTGTACATGTATATAGATCGTGTTTAGTAAGGCATGTTGCATGCATATCATATCAACAGGGCCCAGTTGTTCAAAGCATTGTTAGCTTAACGAGCTCATTAGTGGTCATATTGCTAACTGTTCTAGCAAGTACAATGTCTAAAATTTTTAGTATTTTGCTGCAAAAATATTAGTATATTTGCCATATTAAATGATCAAAATTTTAATGATTCATTGACTAATGACGTCGTTAGTTTTGAACAACTGATCCCTGATCTTTTCATTGCTCCTGGAGAAGGGGAATGCCAATACCTCAGTATCTAATGGTCATCTGCTAGTAACAGACAAGGTGCATATATAGTGATAATTGAAGGATATGTTTTCTTATTTCCTCATATGCACATATGTTGTAGGTATTCATTTGAAATGCCTCAGTGAGGAGGTTTTTGTTTGTTTGAGGTTTTACGTCCCCATCAACACTAGGTCATTTTGGAGATATTGCTGCCAATTTTGTGGGACTTTTACCAGACATTGAGATGAAATGACATCTCAATCCCTGATGCCCAAACAAACCAAAAAGGTTAATATATAGGGATGGTTTGACTCGCACCACTTTGCCTGGATATAGGCTTAGATCCTCTAAGTGCTTTACCACTGCTCATGTGTGGTCGGTTTCAGCTCTGCGTGGAAGCATCATGAAGCCCAATCTATCTCTTTAAGCCCTGATTGGCGGGGTTGAACTGTGAGGAGGTTTTAATGAATATCCACAATATACATTTTTATGGAGAATTGACAGCAATATTCTTCAATTATCACCATTATACCCATCTTAGCTGTTTCTAAGTGTATACATGATATTTGTTCAATTAATATATTTTTGTACATGCTGGTTTGTCAGTCGTCAGGCAACAAATAAAATATTAACGAAGTCATCAAAGTCTACCCTGTTAAATTTTATTTCTCAGGTGATTTTTTTTTATGAGTAGTCTTGTGAAATGTTGAAACTAGGGCTGGCTAATTGGAGCTGAAAAGATGATCGATTATCAGTCCTGTCATTGCAATCAATAATCGATTAGTAATGCTAACGTTTTTGTCATAATTTTACCTGTCTGGCTTTCTGTCTGAGCATGACCCTTACCATATGTTGCTCTTTACCATATGTATATTTGAACAGACAGGCCTGAGCATACAGTGTGAATGCGGCGTCTCATCAGGGTCTGCACTGTTTGCCACTCATCCAGCTATTTTAGGCATAACTTTGGGTAGTAAATTGTACCTATCAAGTAATCAATTAAAAGCAAATCAGAAATGATAATCATTTTTGTTGAATTTATCGAACGATTAATCGATTATACGATTAATCATGTCAGCCTTTAAGTTGAAACTCTGGTGCCTTGGCTTTACCATATACATGTATTTGTACATGAACATTGTACTTTCGATGAATTTGTTTTCACATCTTTTGCAGTGTGTAAATAGTTTTAGTTTCATATATACAATGAACACAACAACAAATCCTTATTATCCCTTAAGGGGAATGGGAACACCTAGCAGATTTTTCCACCATTTTTCAAAGGGAGACAACTTTCAGGACTTCCTGTTCGCTTTTCTATAAGCCCTGTCCCACTGAAAAGGGGTCTACTCTTAAAGGAAAGCACTTTTTCCATTTATAGGTCTGATTGACATTTGACATATATTTTGATTGGAGAATGCTGGAGTCTGCAATGAAATGTACACCAATATGTGTTTTGAATTTATTCCTGTTTGGCGGTTGATTGACTTAATGTTAAGATATTTTTACTGATGCTTCATATCAAGATGAAATAAGGCTCATCAAAGTTTGAACAGATTTGTGCCCACAGGTGTAATATGTTATTTCAATTTTATCCAAGGCTGAGTCAATGTAAGTTATATCCAAACAAAACATGTATAGATAATGTGTAGATGTAATGTATAAAGTAATGCATAATGTATAGATTTCTATATATAAAATTGTACAGTTTTGTGATGCATCATGAGGAAATCCTGGTTGAATCCACAATAGTGTTAATTCAAGGTCGTTGTGTTCTTGGTTTTATACTCCCTGCAAGTGCAAGCGATCTGAATACGTTTATTGGAATCATGTCCAATTTAAGTGAAGGGGTGGGCACTTATTGGCGGCTGCAATTTATGGGGATTGTCAGAGACCACATTTTCTCTTCAAGAACTAGTATTACAACCGCCCTTCGATTGTCCCATAGAACCAACAACATATTATATGAGGTGTCATGTGTTATTATAAATTGGTTTAAACTTTATTTCTTTGTATAATACATACATCTTTTACACATATAATGTTGACAAAGAATATAAGTATCATACAAAGGGATTCTTATAAATTGTTGGATCAAGGTACACCAAAACCTCGTTATAACACTATTAAAGGGGTCCAAAGCAGAAACCATGTTAGTTAAACAACCATGTTATATCCAAACAAAAATATATAGATTATGTATTCCATACCTTTTTAATACCATCTTGAAACTGTGTTATATCCAAACCGTGTTATAATGAACTGTGTTATAACGAGGTTGTGGTGTATATATCCACATTGAGCACAATGATTTATGCTCATTGCTTTTTAACCCATTTTGTACCAAATGGAATCTTCCTCCTTATATATAGCAGGAGTCCATTTCTAAATTTGGGGGTGTCAGATTGTGTTTTCTTCAAAATTTGTTTTGATAACGGTTGAACTTTTTGCAAACAGTGTAGGCCGTAATCAGATGCCACGTTCGGCAACATCTGATCTGGGCCTGCACTGTTTGCCAAGGCACCCATTATGGGGTTTCCGGTGTGAAATGGGTTAAACACATTTTGTTTTCTTTTCACCAAACTTATACATATACTGTAAAATCTCTAATTTATTAGAATCATTACCTTTCTTGAAGAGGGGGTTGGGCCTTTATTAGAGGCTATAGCAATTCACATACAAGAGTCCAAAACACTCACTTTCTTTCTTATGGCTGCCATCTTGTTTCTCAGAAAATAATTGGTAATACAATAGCCTTGTCTTAAACTAGAATAGTAGTTACCTCCCCTTTCCTCACTATAGCGAATATCATTAACGTTTTCTCATTTGGTGTCAAACATGGAAAAATACGTAAAACCTGTCATTTTGTTTGACTTGTTTAATTTCCGACCCTGTCACAATGTCACAAAGTTCCTATGAATCAACATGGGAGTACAGTGGGCGTTTGTTGGAGGCTGGTAGTTTTCTGTGAATTGCCAAAAAAATCGCCATTTTTAACATCCAAATCCGGGGTGGGCGTTTATTAGAGCATGGGCTTCTAATAGAGATTTTATGGTACATGTCGCTGAGGCTATTTTTGTGGCAGTTATGATAATAGACAAACGGACGCAAACTGACTGTGTTAGGTAGGATACCATTTCTGGTTTCCTTTTCCCTCTTTTTTTCTTTTTAGCTCACCTGTCACATAGTGACAAGGTGAGCTTTTGCGATCACATTTCGTCTGTCGTCTGTGCGTGCATCCGTCCGTGCGTACATAAACAATTTCTTGTCAGCACGATAGCATCTTCATTTACGATTTGATTTTAACCAGACTTGCACACAACTTGTACCACCATGAGACCTGGGTTCCTTTCTTGAACCAGCCATATCCCTTCATGTATTATGGAGTTATGGCCCCTTAAAGGGCAAAAATTGCCTATTTTGGTCTTGTCTGCATGATAGCTGTTTCATTTATGATTTGATTTTAACTAAATTTGCACACAATTTGTACCACCACAAAATCTTGGTTCCTTTCTTGAACCAGCCATATCCCATCATGGGTACCATAGTTATGGCTCCTGAAAAGGCAAAAAAAATCCTATTTTGGTATTGGCTGCACAATAGCCATTTCATTTATCATTTGGTTTTAACCAAACTTACACACAATTTGTCCCACCACAAGATCTTGGTTCCTTTCTTGAATCAGGCATATCACATCAAGGGTACCAGAGTTATGGCCTCTGAGAGGGCAAAAATTGGCTGTTTTGGTCTTGTCCCCATGATAGCTGTTTTGTTTATGATATAATTTTAACCAAATTTACACACAACCTGAAGCACCATAGGATCTTGGTTCCTTTGTTGAACCACCCATATCCCATCATCTATTCCAGAGTTATGGCCCCTGAAAGGGCACAAATTGCCTACTTTGGTCTTATCTGCACAAAAGACATTTCATTTACGATTTGATTTTAACCAAACTTGCACACAACTTAAACCACCGTAAGATCTTGGTTCCTTTGTTCAAGTTTGAATATGGGCCATGTCCTGTCAAAATGAGGTGAACACTCTAGAGGCCACATTTTAAGTCCAATCATCATGGAACTTACTCAGAATGATTGCCTTGATGAAATCTTGGCCAAGTGTAAATATGGGTCATGTCAGGTCAAAAGGTAGGTCAGAAGGTACATCATGGAAAAAAAACCTTGTGAACACTCTAGAGGTTAAAGTTTTGGTCAGATCTTCATCAAACTTGCTCAGAATGATCATCTTGACAATATCTCGGTCGAGTTCAAATATGGATCATGTAGGGTCAAAAAGTAGGTCAGTAGGTCAAATCATAGAAAAACCTTGTGCACACTCTAGAGGCCACAGTTTTGGTCCAATCGTCATCAAACTTGCTCAGAATGATCGTCTCAACAATATCTGGGTCAAGTTCGAATATGGGTCATGTTGGGTCACAAAGTCCGTCAGTAGGTCAAATCAGAGTAAAACCTTGTGAACACACTAAAGGCCATAGTTTTGGTCCGATCATCATTAAACTTGTCCAGATTGATTATCTTGGCAATGTCTCAGTCAAGTTCAAATATGGGTGTTGTGTCAAAAAGTAGGCCAGTAGGTCAAATCATAGAAAAACCTTCTGAACACACTAGAGGCCACAGGTTTGGTCCAATCATCTTCAAACTTGCTCAGAATGATCATCTTGATAATATCTTGGTCACGTTTGAATATGGGTCATGTCGGGTCACAAAGTAGGTCAGCAGGTCAAATCATAGAAAAACCTTGTGAATACCCTAGAGGCCACAGTTTTGGTCCAATCATCATCAAGCTTGCCCAGAATGATCATCTTGACAATGTCTTGGTCAAGTTCGAATATGGGTCATGTAGGGCCAAAAGGTAGGTCAGTAGGTCAAATCAGAGAAAAACCTTGTGAACACACTAGAGGCTACCGTTATGGTCCGATCATCATGAAACTTGCTCAGAATGATAGTCTTGATAAAATCATCTGGGTCAAGTTTGAATACGGGTCATGTCGGGTCAAAAAGTAGGTCAAATCATAGAAAAACCTTGTGAACACACTAGAGGCCACAGTTTTGGTCCGATCATCATCAAACTTGCCCAGAATGATCATCTTGACAATGTCTCAGTCAAGTTCAAATATGGGTCATGTTAGATCAAAAAGCAGGTCAGTAGGTCTACTCATAGAAAAACCCTCTGGACAAACTAGAGGCTACAGTTTTGGTCCTATCATCTGCAAACTTGCCCAAAATGATCATTTGACAATATCTCGGTTAATTTAATTTCCAATATGGGTCATGTCTGGTCAATATGTAGGTCAGTAAGTCAGATTGTTGAAAAGCCTTGTGAACACACTAGAGACCCCAGTTTTGGTCCGATCATCATCAAACTTGCTCAGAATGACCATCAGCAGGTCAAATCATAGAAAAACGTTTTGAACACTCTAAAGGCCACAGTTTTAGTCAAATCATAAAACTTGCTCAGAATGATCATCTCGACAATATCTCAGTTCAGGTACGAATATGGTTCATGTCAAATCAAAAAGTAGATCAGTAGATTATTTTGTCATAACTTTTGAACAGTTTGAGATAGAGCCTTCATATTTGGCATGTAGGTTCCTTGTGACAAGGGCTTCCCACTCATATAAAGATTTGACCTGTGACCTTGACCTGTGACCTACTTTATCATACCTTTTGAACCATATGAGATAGAGCCTTCATATTTGGCATGTATGTTCCTTGGGACAAGGTTTTCTCAACCATTCGAAACTTTTGACCCATGACCTTGACCTTTGACCTACTTTGTCTTAACTTTTGAAGCATTTGAGATACAGTCTTCATATTTAGCATGTAGGTTCCTTGCGACAATGTTGCTTAGATGAGCCTCTACCAAAAAGGCTAAAACGATCCCACTCCTATGAACAAAATGGCCACCGGAGCTAAAAATAGAAAAATATTGTAAATTTGATTCAAACGGAAACTCCACCTCAACCCTAAGGCCAATCTGATTCAAAGTTCACAGGAATGTTGCCTAGGTTACACCCTACCAAATAAGCTAAAATCACTCTGCTGATGAACAAGATGGCCACCAGAGCTTAAAATAGAAAGTACTCGAGACATTGACACACAGGTGAGCGAACCAGGGCCCTCTGGGCCCTCGTTTTTATTTTGTTATGGGTGTCTGTTTAGTATAGGTTCAGGCTTTCTGAGAAAGGGACCGAAAGTTTGACTTTTTTTTTTGAGCTGACATTGGGGGGATGGAGATTTATTAGATCATGAGCACTAATTTGACTGTTATAATAATAATCGACCTTATTTATAGAGGGTAACACATTTAGTACTAGTACTAATCTTCCATGTGGCTCTCTTTTCCTGGGTAGAAACCAGTACTACGCAACGTGGATAAAGTCTCATGCTCAAGGAAACAACACTTGCCGCTCGTGGGGATCGAACCCGGTACCTCTCGATCCCAAGTCGGATACTTTACCACTGCACCACAGCGCTCCACTATGGTATATATATCCTTATATCCAAACAAAGTGTATAGATTATATATTTGGGATCCATCATGAAATGTTTGTTATATCCAAAACAGTGTTTATTCAAGGTCACGGTGTACTTGCTTTATACTCCTGCAAACAAGGTTTTGGTAATACCGTTACAGACAACCCTCTTTATACCGACATTCGATATAACTTGTTATAATGACAGTTTCAATGGAATGAATTCTTAGCTCAGAATGAGCATTTAATGAAGCTATTCGTGAATATTGTAATCATTTGATACCTCAAGAAACAAGTGTCATGGATATTTGTTTGTTTGTTTGTTTTGTTTGAATTGAGGTTTAACATCCCCGTCAACACTGTAAAGGTCATTTTGGAGACGTTGCTTCCAATTTTGTGGGACTTTTACCCAACATTGAGATGAAATGACATGTCAAGCCCTGTCGCCCAATGAAACCAATAGGGTTTATTAGCATGGACGGTCCGCCTCGCACCACGGTTCCTGGACAGGCTTAGATCCTCTAAGCGGTTTACTAGTACTAGTGTGCGGGCCGGATTCAGCTCTGAGTGGAAGCAGCATGCAGCCCATATATTTCTTCAAACCCCTATGGGCGGGGGCGGATATTTGTTAGAATCGTCTCGGCCAGGCGATTCTATCCAATGCCCACAACATTTGTTTCATGACGTAATGTAAAGGAAAAGTCCTTAATTACCTAATTTACTACTCCTTATTGGGATTCTTTACAGTGGCAAATTCGCTATAGAGACAGATTGTTAGGGAACATATACTGTCTTTATAGTGAGGGTCCTCTGAATATAGGCAGCCCTACCCATTAGGGCCTGGAGAAATACATGTAGACTGGGCTGCATGGTGCTTCCTAGCAGAGCTGAAACCAATTGAACTTTCGAGAACTCAGAACTGGTAAACGGCTTGGAAGATCTTACCCTATCCAGGAAAAGTGATGCGAGTCGGAAATCCCTTAACTGGTAAAATGCTGATCATGACTATTGTCGTCTCCTTTGCCGTCTGCCGGTTACCGTAAAAGTAATTTTCTGTAAACAGGGGGACCCAGATCAGACTGATGAAGGAGCAGTATGCAAACATATTTTTAAAAGTAAGCCATAAGCAGACAACATTTTCAGATGTAATTTTTTCGGCATCTTAAGGGTTAAACTCTAGCTGTTTCTTTGAGATATCATTTCATATCAGTGTTGGATAAAAGTCCAGTAAAAACAGAAGCAGTGCCTCCAAAATGACCTAAATAGTATTGACAGGGATGTAAAACCTGAACAGAAATATATAGGAATAACCATGTCTATCTGTCCTACTTTATATCTGCTATATAACTCTGTAAACCAATATTGACTGATAAAGCTCAAACTTTACATGCAGCAAAATGTAGCTTGACATGACCTAAATGTTTGTTGGCCATAATCAGGGGCTCTTACATGAATATTGCTCATAAGTTGCTTTCACCAAAGTGTGTGTATTGTGGTGATTATGATGGACAAGATCACTTGCCTTAAAAATTGAAAAATTGTATATGGGTCATTTAAAAAATAATGAGTCTTTTTTTTTAAACTGACCTGCACTAAAATTGAATAGACTTACTAAATAGAAGTTTATGCCAAATCATGTGTTATGAAAATGTGTAAGTTGCTGCCAAATTTCATCAAAATCGGTTCAGTAGGAAAACAAATATGCAAGATAAAGTGGTCAAATTTGTCCCGAGTGTAACAAAAAAAGTGTGACATTCGAAGTAAACACCCAATTTCACTTGGCTGAATTATAAAAGATACAACCCTGTAGGGCTAACCTTATATATCAGGGTAAACATCATTTAATATAAATTTAATTTCTGGATACGATTAACCTCTTCACTAATTTATTGTTACTTTTCACCCTTTCAGAAGAAAGCATGTGTGGAAAATTTTGTCAACTGAAAAGTACTAATTTTTAAAAGAACCATATTATTTGCATGCACTAGATCTATATTAGCCAAACTAACCCTAGTTGATAAGTCCAATGTTAGAAGTATCAAGAAAGCATGGGCTTACTACCGTATGTGCCTAAATACTTTCCAAGCGCCACTTTATTTACTGTTACCTGCAAATGTCCCGAGTGTAACATTTGGACTTTTAAAGCTCATATCATCTCCAATCATTGCTTTAATTTACATTCTGTTTTATGTTTAAGGAAACCAAGTGCACATAAGTTTATTCATATAATGATTTCCCAGATGAAGGCTGTGTGCACCATTCTAGGACCAAAAAATATATGTCCCGAGTGTAACGCTTTATTTGCATTAAAACCTTTCACATCATTTAGTGCTTTAAATCAATGTCGAATTGAAGAACAAAAGTAAACCTATTTTAAATCATAAAAAGAGTAGTTGTACTTCAGTTTCAAATGTATTCTTAATGGAAATAAGACTGTGTTGCTGTAATATTTTTGAAAATCTTGCAAGTTTTATCATAACATAACATAAAAAACAAGTTTGGTTGGAAAAGTTTGGTCTTACAATCTGGTCATACCTTCATATTTAAGGTCAAAGACATGAATCATAAAACAGAAAACATAAAATGTACATGAATATAAGTTTCAGTATTATGAAAGTCATCTTTTTAAAGCAATGAAATTCAGAAAATGGCGTTACACTCGGGACAAAAAAAAATGTAACGAATTGTGGTATGAAACGTGCTCTTGTTTTCACAGTTAAACAGCTAAAATAGTGAACAATGGCTAAATTTGTATTGAGGGTGGCTCTTGGCTCAAGGCCTAAGACAAAACAAAGGAAAAAATAGCCATCAGAAGAGATGGCAAATCCCCCGACCAAAAGCAAATATGGCCTTCAGAAGACTGTTCACCAATAGAACATACACCAGAATTAAACCAGCAATACCGGTATATCACAAAAGTATTGCAGTTATGGCCATCACAAAATTATACTGTCAGGGGACATAACTGAAAAACCAGGGCACTCAGAATTGTGGTTCTTGCGAATGACATGCCTGCTTAAGCTCATGTATTTCTGTACAAAGTACCATCAATATGTCTCAAAGGGTATTGGAGATATGGGGATCACAAGCTGGTCATACTGTTCTATTGGAAGGGTAGATAACTCAAATACCACAGCACCAACAGTTGTGGTTCTTGCACATGCCACCCCTTCTGTACCTTGTATACAATTGTGCCAAGTTCCTTCAAAGGGTGTTGATTTATGGCCTTCACAAGCTTATATTGTCAGGGAAGATTACTCAAAACCCAGAGCACCCAGAGTTGTAATTCTTGAGCATGACACACCTGCTTAACCTCATGTACATCTGCATCAAGTACCACCAATATGTCTCAAGGGTATTGGAGGTACAGAGATCACAAGGTGGTCATACCGTTTTATTGGAAGGGGAGATAACTCAAATATCATAGCACCCAGAGTTGTGGTTCTTAGGCATGAGGTGCCGTCTCAACCTTGCATACAATTATGCCAAGTACCATCAATATATCTCAAAGGGTATTGGAGTTATGGCCATCACAAGGTTATATTGTCTGGGGAGATAATTAAAAAAACCAGGGCACCCAGAGTTGTGGTTCTTGCACGTGACACATCTGCTTAACCTCATGTACAATTGTACCAAGTACTATCAATATATCTCAAAGAGTAGTGGAGATATGACAATCACAAGGTAGTGAAACTATATTATTGGAAGGAGAGATAACTCAAAAACCATGAACCCAGAGTTGTGGTTCTTGTGCATGACACACAGTCTCGGCCTTGTGAACAACTGTGCCAGGTATCATCAATATATCTTAAAGGGTATTGGAGTTATGGCCAGCACAAGGTAGCCACTCTATTTTATTGGAAGGGGAGATAACTCAAAAACCATGGCAACCAGAGTTGTGGTTCTTGTACATAACACGCTGTCTCAGCCTTGTGAACAACTTTGCCAAGTCCCATAACTATATCTCAAAGGGTATTGGAGTTATGGCCATCACAAAGTAGTCATTCTATTTTATTAAAAGGGGAGATAACTCAAAAAGTATGGTATCCAGAGTTCTGGCTTTTGCGGCTGACACGCCGTCTCTGCCTTGTGAACAAGTGTGCCAAGAACCATCAATGAATCTCAAAGGTTATAGGAGTTATGGCCATCACAAGGTTGCATCTATGGATGGACGGACAGATACAGATGCCAGGCTGATCACTATATCCCCGAACCTATTCGGTCGAGGGATAAAAAGACTCATCAGCAGAAAGAGTAAGAAAGTACAGGGAGAGGCTCAAGACAGACCAAAAACTAAAAAGGGGGTGGGAAGAATCAAAGCTGAAGAAGCTTGTTGATATTATGACAAAGCAGATGATACTTGAAAATTTTTCAATGTGCTAATGTGAAAATAATTTGCACCAATAAACATTTCGCCATGGATACTTTATAAGGCCTTTGAGTTGTGTTTCAAATGTTTTATTTTATTTTTATTTGTAAGATTTCAACAAAAACCTGACAGAAAACAGACAATCAAACGTTATTATGCCAATAATTGCAGTTAAAATCCAGTTTGTAGACTTTAGAATGATTCCAAAGATCATTTCATCTTTTTGTCCCAAGTGTAACGGTTTATCAAATTATTATTGTAATGTAGAAATTCCATCAAGCTTACCGAATCAATTTTTACAGGTTTTTGCAACCGTTCTTATTGTAACAATAGTTATAAAATGTTAAATAGAAATCAACTATCTTTTTTGTGAAACCATGAATTTGATGTGTAAGCAAGTTCTTGACATTGAGTGGTCGATACTTCAAAGTTGACATTAGTAAGCAGCTGTACCAGAGTAACTTTGTCTATGAAGAAACACAATGATTTAGTTGTTTTACTAAAGGATTTACAGCTACAATTCATGCCATAATACTTATGTCTGTTTTAAAGACATTTTTACATTTTTGTCCCGAGTGTAACGGTTTCACTATCCGTTGTTGTAAAGTATTTTGTTCATTGAAACTACACTTTGCTTACTTACTAAACACCTAGAAAGGTTTGATAAACATTCTTTTTTGTTATAAAAAGAGATTGAGTGTTAAGAAGACTTAATTGTCTCTTTATAAAACATGCTGTTTGTTTTAACTAACTTCTTTGATGAATGATTCATAAGTTTGTTTCTGACAATAGCATCCTATATAGTATGCAAGAAATACTTCTTTGGCTTCACTGACATATCAGCTTCAATGAACAACAAAAAGTATTACCCTAAGATCAGCTGAAAATAGCTCCTTACATGGATATCTGATTTCATAGATTTTGTCCCAAGTGTAACGATTTATCCAAAAATTCCACTGTTATTTGAAGTGCCCTCATCACATTACGACCAATCCTTTCAAAGTAAATTTTGGCATACTAACTTCTACAATCAAGTATGTGTACAAGATCAATTTTGACCTTTATTTTCCATCTATTAGATTTTTTATGCAAACTTTTTGAGGTCATAAATATAAAAGATTGGTCAAATTTACCTAAAATAGTAAAAAAAAACTATATAAGCATGTAAAAATAATGAATTTGTCTTCCAGATTATGGCATAATGTTTATTTTACCATATGAAATACATTATACATTGAATTGACTTGTTTAACTGCTTTTAAGCAACCTCTGAAAATCAATGATTTTGTTCAAAAAAATTTGAGTGATTGAAATAACATCAAAAAATTTTCAAAGCTGTTTTGGATTCTTTATATTCCCATGTTTGTTTTCGTAAAATTTGACATCTTCAGATGGCATTTTGATATGCATAATTGCCAGATATCAAACTTTATTTTTCACCCTTAATGTCACACTTTTGACTCATTATTTTTGAAATCACCCATATATGGCCATGATGCCACAAGCTTTGTATGAAAACCTTATCATGTTACAAGCGAATTAATCATGTTTATTGTCAATTAATTGTCTTTATGTGGTATTACATGTAGTCCTATCAGTGGCCTGGTCAAAAATCACAATATGGTTAATAGTTTAATCATTAAATATGACAAAATTAATATGCTCTACATTTGCTTAAAAAAATGTGAATCTTTTGCACATATAGCAAAATTATGGGTCAAACTTGCAAGAACAGTTAACATTTTGAACATTTACTTGTTCACTTAGTAAGTAGACTTGCCCAAGTCCCTACATTTACATTTTTATATTTTTTTACATTTTTTATATCAAATGAAAGTCCTTTTAAACAAAAAATATGTAAAAGTCTCTTTAGTCCTCATCTCTGAATGTATACTTAATTTCACAATTCTCATACAAGAATGTATTGCTTTTTTTTTGTCAACAATTAATTCTAAAATGGACACTTAATTAACAGACTTGGGCAAGTCTATTTAGTTAGTAATTCTTTGAACATCAGGCATGGATAGTTCTCGTTATATTAAAAATTATCCTTTAACCCATTGCATGTGGGGAAACCTCTAAAGGGGTACCAGAATGGGTTACTATACCCAACAAAATAAAGAACGCACACAGTAGGATTTTCCCGTTAAGTTTACCTTTTTTAGGTTCAACTTTAACCATCGATAAATTCCTTATAAGTGGTCCAAATCGATTGAAATTTCAGCATGGCATACATTGACATCCATACATTTCACATGCACGAAATTTTGATTCTTTGTCACCGTTGACTAAGTTTTCCATTATCATATCTAAACCTGCTGTGTAAATGGAGTTTCCACTGTTTATGTGTGTATGGATATCATTTCTTTGCCTTGAGTGTACTTTACTTGATCTAAATAGCGCAATGCCAAGACTGCAAAGCCATGAAAGGGACAGGGCAATCGGCATGCTCTCCGCTGGAGCAAGTGTGCGACGTGTAGCCAGAGCCTTTGGTGTGCACCACACAACCATTAGTCGTTTGAGGTTTCGATTTCAAAACACTGGATCTGTTAGTGACGCTCAGCGTCCTGGACGCCCAAAAGTTCTGTCAAACGCTGACAACCATTTCGTTCGACTGGAGTAACTCAGAGCTCGCTTTCCGCCGGTGACGTCAATTGCCAGCTATCTGTACAGAGAAAGGAATGTTCACGTAACAGCGCAGACAGTGCAGAATCGCTTACGTCAATTTGGACTCCAAGCAAGACGTCCAGAAATAGGCGTTCCTTTAACTCCTAACCATCGACGTTTACGTGAGTGAGCACTCGTGCATCTAAGGTGGACTGGAGCACAGTGGCATAATGTCCTATTCTCAGACGAGTCGCTTTAGTATTGACTTCGCGGACAGACGTCATCGTGTATGGAGACGTAGAAAAGAATGTTACGCACGTTGCTGTATTGCGGAACATGATCGGTATGGCAATGGCAGTGTTATGGTTTGGGGCGCAGTAAGCTGGAATCACAAGTCAGATTTGGTGGTTGTGGATGGAAATTTAAATGCACAATGATACATTGACGAGGTCTTGCGACCCCAAGTAGTGCCATTTGTTAGGCGATACCGTCTGAGATTCCAACAGAATAATGCACAAGCGCACACAGCCAGAATATCACAAGACTTCCTAAATACCCCAAACATCGCAACTCTACCTTGGCCAGCTAGAAGCCCTGATATGTCCCCCATAGAGCATGTTTGGGACATTCTTGGACGTAACGTAAGAAAACGCCACCATGTTGGGACAAGTCAGCAGATGATTGCGGCTTTGCATCGTGAATGGAATGCAATTCCTCAGAATGACATCAGATACATCATTGGGCCAATGCGTCGGCGATGTACAGCGTGTCTAAATGCTGAAGGTGGACATACTTCCTATTGAAACGGTTTGTGACTTTTGATTTTGACCCATCCCTACTTCAAGACTGATAACTTACTCCAGTTAAGACCAAATCAAATGAAATTTTGGGCATAGACTGTTGGATTATTGTACCACAGATCTGTTTAAATAAAATTTCTGAAGTATTTGTTATAATTCTGAAAAACAACAAAACCTACTGTGTGTGTTTTTTATTTTGTCGGGTATATATACAAGTATGTTTGAGCTGTTGATAGTTTGAATTATATGTCTGTATACTTGATTGGGAAATAAATACAGTTAATTTTTCATTGCTGTGCAGACAATGGTCAAAACTGTTCTCCCTTGTCGTTGTGGATGACCTGATGCACAAATGCCTTGGGCTTCAGGTCTTCCACAAAGAATGTATACAATATGTGTACGCAGCCACTTAACAGGGTTTATAGACATAGGTTGTTGGTGCTTGTTAGAACCGCCTCATTGAGGCAGTTCTACAGAGTACCCACAACCTATGTCTAGGAGCAGATATAAGCAAATGAATGAATTAGTTCCATAATTCCCAGTTTTCTCTATATAAAGTGGGTTTTAGGGGGGTGTTCATTTCACGGACTTGTTCATGTGATGCCTGGGTCATTTTGACACTGATATTCTCATGACTTTTGCAATAAACATGCTCTTGCAGCTAGTACCATGTAATGCTATGTTCCTATTTCTTAGTTACATGATCACCATTTTTTTGGTTTATGGTTTTACGGCCATGTCAAGATTATTTCACTTATTTCAAACCAGTCCTCAAACAGAGGAGTGCAAAACCCAGACTAACCAGAGAAAAAGCACCTGACCTTCTGTTGCAGAACTTGGCATATCAAGTGGGAATTGAGTGAAGCTCAGTTTCCACAGAGATGAGAGACATAATGCTCAAGAGACAGCAGTCTTACCCACTAGGCCATGAAGGCCCGTTTTGTTCATAATAGAAGCCAACATGGTATAGTGGATAAGCTTCCTGTCTCAAACCAGGGGTTGTCAGTTCAATTCCTGGCTGTTAGGAGAAATCATGTTAGAAACAGCAGAAGTTGACATTTAAAGCAAATTGTTAATGTTGTGTGATAGAGGATGAACATTGACCAATTGCAATTATAGCTTACCATGAGCACAATTTAAGTGCTTGTGCTTTGTTTGTTTGTTTGTATTGGAGTTTAACGGCCCAGTCAACACTATTTAAGTCATTTTTGAGCCGGTCAGTTTACCTATCCACACTTTTCCTGGGCAGGCTTATACCTAAGCGGTTAACCAGTACAGCACACAGTCTTTTGCCGGAAACTGACAACTGCCCTTCTTGAATCAGCAGAAGGAAGAGAATGACCGTAGAAAAGAATTCATGATCAATCTCCATGAAAAAATGTTGCGGACTCCGGCAGGTATCGAACCTGTATCCTCCTGATCACCAGTCAGACGCACATCCGCCCGAGTTATCGAGACCAGCTTAAGTGCTCGTGCTCAGGTGGGCTAAAAATACTGACAAATGATTGTGTACTGTCTTGTTTACCTGATTAAGAGGACTCCGTTAAGGTTAGCTCAACATGACCTAAATGGTTTTGAGTGGGCCTTTGAACTCCTAACAAGCAAACATCTCCCTCGTGAAAATAGCAGAAAATATGTAGTGTATCCATTCACCTTTGTAGGAACCCCTTCTTGATAAAATCTGTCATCAGGCCTTTGAACTCCAAAACAAGCAAACATCTCCCTTGTAAAAACAGCAGAAAATACACCACAGCCTCTTTATAAAACTATAAATGGGGTCCAAAGCAGAAACCATGTTAGTTAAACAACTGTGTTACATCCAAACAAAAATGTATAGATTATATTGAAAAATGACCATTTATGGTCATTTTTCTACATGTATATACAGTAGAACCTCAATGGATCGAACACCGATGGCTCGTTTACCATGGATGTGTCGAACCCATTCTTGAGCCCCTAGGGGAAATCCTTTACATAAGAAATAGTGGGGAATAATTGAGGAGATTTTAGTCTTTTATCTTGCAAATGTATGTTGTGTGTACTCATTAGAATCGCCTCGATGAGGCGATTCTAATGAGTACACACAGCATACATTTTTATTATAGAACACCGAAAAGATGTCTAAAAATATCTAGTTATGCCTCCTGACACTAACCTCAGTGGCTCGAACTACCCCTGTCTCGAACAGATTTTCGAGGTCCCAGAGGTGTTCGAGCCATTGAAGTTCGGTTGTAATCTAATATATTTGGGGATCCCTTTTGGAACTGTGTTATATCCAAAACCGTGTTTTTACGAACACTGTTATAATAAGGTTGTGGTGTATGTAGTGTATCCATTCACCTTTATAGGAACCCCTTCGTGATAAAATCTTGTCATCAGGATTTTCAGCCGGTTTACCATATTTACTCTTAACCCTTATCCTGCTGAATAAATTATTTTAGCCACACCCATTCCTGACTATCCACCAATCAAATTACATGTACTTGATCTTAAGTTGATAATGGATTTGTTCAATTCACAAATTGCAAGACAGTGTAGAGCCTGATCAGATGGCTTCTGCAGAAGCCACCTGATCTGGATCTACACTGTTTGCAAAGGTAGGCGTTGTCTTGTTCAGTGGTATAACATTTAACTATTTGGACACATCAGCTCCTTAACTTACTTGTTCTAAAAGTTGAAAAACAAATACAATTTACCAAAAAGAGCTGGATGAGTTGCAAACAATGAAGACTTTGATGGGATGCCACATTTTGAAGAATCTCATCTGGGTTTGCTGGTTTCTCACTGTTTGCTGATGCCTGTGAGCTTGGATACATGCAGGCCTCATACTGACCACGCTTTCCCATGCCTGAAAGGCCCGATTTTGCAGCTTCAACCCTTATCCTGCTGAACATGACACAACTACATTATCTTTACAAACAGTGTAGATCCTGATCAGATGGCTTCTAAAGAAGCCATCTGATCAGGATCTACACTGTTTAGAAGCCATCTGATCAGGATCTACACGGTTTGTAATGGAGTTTGTGAAAATATAAAGTAATTTGGTTGACTTATAGAAAGAAATAAGGGTTATATAGTTTTTTAAACAGACTATATACAGAAAAATCAGAATCTAAAAGCCTGAAATCAAGAAATAAATCAAGCTCTAAATATGTTCTATAAAAGAGTTATCCTTTGGAAGCAAGGAATACACCACAGAACTGAAAATATGTAAAAGCCTGAAATCCTGCAAATGCCTGAAAATATGAGGCCTGTACATGAAGTATACACAAACTGTTCTGGTCAGGTACACTGACCAGCAAGAGATATAGGAGCTAAAGGTATTGTACTATCAAAGCTGGGGGCCCCCAACCATCGGGGTTTGGAGAAATAGTTGGGACTGCATGGTGCTTCCACACAGAGCTGAAACTGACCACACATGAGTACTGGTAAAACCCGCTTAGAAGGTCTAAGCCTGCCCAGGCAAAGTGGTGGGAGTTGGACCGTCCCTGCATATATACTCTATTAGTTTGCTTTGGTGGTAGGACTCGAGATGTCATTTCATCTCCATGTTGGGTAAAAGTCACACAGTATTGGAAGCAGCATCTCCAAAATGACCTCTACACTTCTATTTTCCTCTTTCTCTCCTGTCTTTCTCTCTTTCACTTTCATATCCTATACTGTCTCTTCTCTATTCTTTTTCTCTGGGAGATGACACAAAATGATCTGTTATGGATGATGAGTCATTAAACCACAACACAATATCAAAGCAGCAAAAATAAAGGTGCTGATCAGACAGTTTAGACTGATGTGCACCTACGTCCTTTTTTGTTCGTAAAAAGTAATAACGGGCTTTCCTGTTATGTGCCTCAAACAATATTTAAGAAAAAGATCAGCTCTAACTGTGATTTGTTGAGTAATAAATCACAGTTTGGAGGACAGTTGTAAAGTAGACAAATCACAAGCGCGTAGGGCACGTGATTTGTCTACTTACAACTGACCGACAAACTGTGATTTATTAAACAACAAATCACAGTTAGAGCTGATCTATTTCGATTCTAACAGGCTGAAAATCGGCAATAATGCTGTTGTTTCCTTCAAAATCTCACAAATTTTCACCATTGTTAGAAGAAATCCCGCTAAAATTATCGACTGAAACACATGCATTTATATCCTATTCTAACGTTTTTGATGCGAGAAAATGACGTTACACCGTCTAACGTCAAGAAAATCGACTAGTGACGTCATAAATTTTGCAATTTTTAATGACGTCATTCATCACCCTCTTCCTTACCGTGATTTGTTGTAGAATAAAACACAGTTATTTTCCATTGCCTATATAAGCGCGCTGTGTAAGAATATAGTATGAAAATTTCTTTTGAGTTGAATAAAGAATAACAAAGTCAGGCAGTTATTTTTCAGTTTATTTTAGAAAAAATAACAAAATTACCAACACAGTTAAATTACTTTAACAACATGTTTTTACACCTAAATAGGAAAAGCAAAGGATCACAGTCTTAGATATGGCTATAATTATGCTTGACATTACGTGAACAAGTCCGTGAAATGAACACCCCCTTACACCCCACTTTATTTAATAGAGAAAACGGGTTTACAGGGGTATACATTATTATTCTTATTTCTGCTCCAAGACATAGGTTGTGGGTACTCGTTAGAACCGCCTCAATGAGGCGGTTCTAACGAGCACCCACAACCTATGTTTTGAGTATTAATAAGGATCATATCACAAATTTTCATCAGAAAATTGACTGTTTTGGAGATGTAAAAAATTGCACTATGACGCAAGGGTATGTTATCGTAATGATATATGGGATGCTGGGTGATAAAATGAGCTTAACCCATATGTCCTGCTGATCACAACAATCCCTACCTTTGCATACAGTATAGATCAAAATCAAAATGGCTTCTCTGATCAGGGTCTACACTGTATCTCATACACCATACCAAGTAATTTGATTGGTTGATAACCAGAAATGAGTGTAGCAAAATTTAGCAGAACAAGGTTGATGGAAGATCTTAATCATTAATTTCTTAACTTTTACATACTGTACAATGAAAAATTTATCTAATAAGAAATCATTAATTTCGTAACTTTTAAATACAATACAATGAAAATTTTATCCATTTAGAAATCAATCTTTTATGCCCCTGCCATTCGAAGAATGGTGGAAGGGCATATAGTGTTTCCCCTGTTTGTCTATCCGAAACTTACACAGTTAATAACTTTCTTATTTCTAGATGGATTTTGAAATTACACGGCAGAAATGTTAACCATCATGAGACAATATGTCTGCCCAAAACCCAGGTCCATACCTCCTCCAAGGTCAAGGTCATAATTAGGGGTCAAAGGTCAAAAAAGGGTCTGAAACTGAACATCGTCATTAACTCTTATTTCTGGATGGATTCTGAAATTACTTGGCAGAAATGTTAACCATCATGAGGTGATGTGTCCTGCGCAAATCCCAGGCTGGTACTGCCAGGTCAAAGTCATACTTAGAGGTCAAAGATAAAGAAAAATGTCTTTTTCTTGTGTCCTGTTATTCTGAATGGATTTAGAAATTACTTGGTAGAAATGTTATCGATCATGAGACAATTTGTTGTACGCAAAACCCAGGTCCGTATCTTTAAGGTCAAGGTCATATTTAGTGGTCAAAGATCAAATACATGTACTAACATCAACATTTTTCTGGCAGGGGCATCTGTGTCCTGTGGAAGCATTTGTAGATTAGATTTCAATTTCAAATCTGATGCTACAAAACTGGTCAATATTAATCAGGCAATGCATCCATCAATACCAGTGCAACAGCACTCCCTGTAATAAATGACAGGTGAGCTAAAAATGTCTTGTGAACTACAAAAATGGTGGATATGAAATGAATGAACTAAATTCATGACAAGTATCATTAACAGTTACATAGTTCTAGATAAGGAGTCAAAATAAGGTTAATTTCGGATATTTTTTCTTATTTCTCCATGGAAACACACTTGTATGTTGTGAGTACTTGTTAGAATTGCCTCAAAGAGGCAATTCTAACAAGTACCCACATCATACGTTTCCAACAAGAAGTTTTTTGTTTGATTTGAGGTTTAACGTCCCTGTCAACACTGTATAGGTCATTTTGGAGATGTTGCTTCCAATTTTGTGGGACTTTTACGCGACATTGAGATGAAATGACATCTCAAGACCTGTCGCCCAATGAAACCGATAGGGTTTATAAGCATGGACGGACCGACATACACCGCTTTGCCTGGGCAGGCATAGATCCTCTAAGCAGTTAACCAGTACTCGTGCCCGGGTCGGTTTCAGCTCTGCGTGGAAGCATCGTGCAGCTGATCTATTTCTTCAAGCCCCGATGGGCGGGGGCCGTCCAACAAGAAGTAATTCCAATTCTCCATCATTATGTATATTTAGAGCAATTTGATTGGTTGAAATAAAAGTTTGCTTCTTTCCCTGGTCATGTGTGTTGTTACATTCATGATTCTGATTCTTCCCCCTTTTTGGGTGTTCATGTTCAGTCGCAGTTTTCCATCCAGTTTAATGTTTATCGTGTTGGTGATTCTGATTCTCTCCCTCATTATGTATATTCACCATATTTGCATTATTTGCTGGCTCCCAGCTTGCACATTGTCAATATTGGAAAAACAGGTAACCAGACCCCCCTGACCTTTCAAGGTCAGGGGGGTCTGGTTACCTGTTTTTCCAACACTGATAAACTTCAGACTAGGAACCAGCAGATAATGCAAATAAGGTGAATTGCTCCTTTTTAGTTGGGTTTGGATATTCTGAGTCACCACCTGTTTGGGAAAGAGCTGCTGGGTGTCCGTTTGATTTACTGTCGTCACTCCATGTTTCAACTTCTTTCCCTAGTGATGTTTTTGGAAGAATTTGGGATCGGATTGTATCAGTTCCATATTGTTTCTCTTATTTTTATACTTGGATCAATTCCATGAGCTAGAATCTCAGAACTACTTCACACGTGACGGGTACAGGCCTCCTAGTAAAATCTATAAAACCTATAATAACCTATAATTTTGTGCCAAACCTATAAAACCTTTATTTTGTTCATAAAACCTATAAAAGCCTGTATTTTCATGAAAAAAACCTATATTTTTCACTTTTTGAACCTTCTTGTGACTCAAGCCTAACTTTTCTTCAAAATGCACTACTATTTTTTTACTTTTTAGTCCCATAAAAAGTGATGAAAACGGTCAGGAAATTGTAATTATTTTCCTCGCTCGCTTCGCTAGCTCGGACTTTGTAAAATTCAGATCAACTTTATCTGAGTAATTGTGGCACAAAAAATCAACAAATATTTGTTCTTCAGTTTTAAATCTTTATGTAAGTTTGGAAGACTCTTTTTTTAACCTGTATTTTATTGAAGAACCTGTAAATAACCTGTATTTTGAGTAAGAAGAACTTATATAAAAACCTATATTTTCAAAGTGGGCCACTAGGAGGCCTGCGGGTAGTAAAATAACGTTACACCAAAGTTCATGTTTAGAACCCGTGCGTTACGTCATTGTTGATGAAGTGAAGTCAACATTGTTGGATTAAGTTTGGAAACTATTAGAAACAGAAATTTTAGAAGATAAACTTAATTTAAAGAATTTACATTTATTTTAGCTTGGGTTCCCTTCAAAGATGGCGGCTTCAAATTTAATGACCATTCCGTCGTGGATTTTGGTAAGTTCATTCTTACGCTTTCAAAATAATTCCTAAACCATTACCATTTACAGTAGAACTTCGATGGCTCGAACACCGATGGCTCGTTTACCATGGATGAGTCGAACCATTCTTCAGCCCCTACCAAAATCCTCTACATAAGAATTAGTGGGGGATAATTAAGGAGATTTTAGCCTTTTATCTTACAAATGTATGCTGTGTGTACTCATTAGAATCGCCTCGATGAGGCGATTCTAATGAGTACACACAGCATACATATTCATTATGGAACACCTAAAAGATGTCTAAAAGTATCTCGTTATGCCTCCTAGCAGTAACCCTCAGTGGCTCGAACTCCCTCTGTCTTGAACAGATTTTCGAGGTCCCAAAGGTGTTCGAGCTATTGAAGTTCGACTGTAGGTGGTATTTTTAGCATTTCCATGACAAAGTTGGAATTGTAAGAATTTAATTAATATTATTTTTGGGAGATTTTACTGATGTGTAAACTCTGACAAAACACTCACAAACTTAGCATAAAGCCCTTCGGATTTCATGCAGTCTGTTGTGAGTGATGTACCCCAAGTTTACACATCAATAAAATCCACAAAAATGAAATTATGCCCCTACGCAAACACCTATACCAATACATTGCCACCTTTATTGCCAAAAAAAATGAAAACTTTATGATGAAACATTGTAATATTTTTCTTATTTCTGCTCAAAATATAGATTGTGGGCACTCGTTAGAACCGCCTCATCGAGGCGGTTCTCACGAGTACCCACAATCTATATTTTAGAGCATGAATAAGAAATATAAGGTATACCCCGGAAACCCCAGTTTTACTATATAAAAGTGGGGTTCAAGGGGGTCAAAATTATAGAGTCGTGTTTTCGTGATAAGGAAAATTTTCCTGAAATTATCCTCCTAAGTCCTCCTTATTTAGGCTATGAGTAAACAACTAAACTGTTTATAAATTTTAAATGCCAAGTCTGTATTTTATATATATAAAGTAAAAAAAAAAACAATAAGTAAAACAAAAACAGGATACATAAAAAAGAAAAGTATCCTCAAACAGGAAAGGTACTTTTACAAATGACAAAGGCAATCAGCGATCATGTCAGAACCACAAAATATCCCAACATACAAATATGACAACTACAAATAAATTGCTCCCTAAGGGAGCTTCCATTTCAATTGTTTATGGATCCCTTTAACAAGTGCAATAAATTCCCTTCTAAACCCCACCTTATAAAGAAAAAACTCGGGTTAACAGGGGTATACATTATTTTTCTTAATTTTTGAAGACATAGGTTGTGGGTACTCATTAGAACTGCCTCAATGAGGTGGTTCTAACAAGCACCAACAACCTATGTTGGAATATAAATAAGTAAAATACCATAATAACATCTCAAAATAAACTGATTTTGAGATTATGAAAAAAAAATGCTTTATGTGGCAATGGTGCATTGTGGAAATGATAATCTCATTTTTTTTTTTCAAAGAATTTGAATGTCAGAAAGGACAAGCTAATGTTGCAATAGTGACTCCTCATTGGAAGTGGTAGGAAAATAGGTCAATCCATTACAATAACACACCTATGCAACATAGTGCTTTTTTTTCTCATCTCCAAAATGGCTACTTTGCCCATGAAAAATATGTGATTTTTTCAAATTTATACTGCAAACATAAGTTGTGGGTGCTCGTTAGAACCGCCTCTTTGAGGCGGTTCTAATGAGCACCCACAACCCATGTCTTGGAGCAAAAATAAGAAAAAATATTGTGTACCCCCGTAAACGCCATTTTGCTCTAAATAAAGTGGGATTCAAGTTTGTGTTCATTTCAGAGACTTGTTCACATGGTATTTCAGGTGGAGAATATGTACACCATTAAATAATATGCCAGCAAATCTTCATTTTACTCTACACATTACTTTTCACCATGCATATTATCCCCTAAAAATCCACAGAACACTTACTGGTTAATACATACACCACTAACTTGTGTCTTGCTGAACAAATTAATTTAACCACACCCTTTTCTGATTTTAAACCTATCAGATTACTTGATGAAATTTATTCCTATAGAGTCTCAAAATTAAAGTTAAACAGTGTAGATCGATACTGATCAGATTGATTCCCCAGGGACCATCTTATCTGTATCTATGCTGCTTGCATCAAACAATGTAGATAAGCATGTTCTGATCCGATGTCTGCTCTTGAAACAAGATGGCTCCTTTTAAAATTGATGAATCATTTTGTGCAAATGACAAAATCACTGATTACTGAAAAAATATGTGCATGCCACTATAGCTGAAGTTTTGATTTTAGGCTTGAAAACATTACATATTTCAAAGAAACAACAAAATAAATCTAACAATAAATATTTGACATTCTAATAGCAAAAGCAATATACTTGATTCAATAAAGCTGCCACACACCACCGACAAGAAAAACAAGTTGTTTTCCCATCTAGCCAGCAAAATGCAGAAATCTGCAGAAGGCTGTGTCTTGCCTGGTCGATACAATTTGACTCTAATCTATGAAATGTAGGACAAGGTCATGCAATGATACTATGAAAGGGATATACTATGAAAGGGATTCATTTCCATAACAGAGTATGCCACAACCTAGTTATAACATATTAAGATAACACACCCGTGCACCATAGTGAATTTTTTGCATATAGTGAATGGCTACTTTTCTGATGAAAATCTGTGATATAATTTGCTTATTTATACCGCACACATAGGTTGTGGGTGTTTATTAGAACCGCCTCAATGGGTTATTTTCTTTGACTTGAGGCTTAACGTTCCCATCAGTACTGTAAAGGTCATTCTGAAGATGTTGCTTCCAATTCTGTGGGACTTCTACCCAACATTGAGATGAAATGACATCTCAAGCCCAATGAAACCAATAGGGTTTATAAACACAGAAGGTCCGACTCACACCACTTTGCCTGGGCAGGCTTAGATCATCCAAGTGGTTTACCAGTACTCGTGTGCAGGTCGGTTCCAGCTCTGTCTGGAAGCATCATGCAGCCCATCTATTTCTTCAAGCCCCGATGGTCGGGGGCCAGCAATGGGTTCTAACGAGTACCTACAACCTATGTCTTGAAGCAGTAATAAGAAAAATCATGTTTCACTGTAAACCCTAGTTTTATATAAAGCAGGGTTTGGTGTGTGTGTGTGTGTGTGGGGTGATCATTTCACGGACTTCTTCAGGTGATGATGGTTCCTTACATTGTTGAATAGAACATGGTTTGAATACATGTAGCAAATATATAGCAAAATGACCAAAAATGGTCGTAAAAAGTATAGACTTCCGTGTATGAAGAAAAATGACCAAAAACATCATTTCTATAAAATCTATACATTTTATCTGGATAATACAGCTGCTTAACCAACAATGCTTTGTTCTTTGGGCCGGAAACAATAATGTTATAAGGAGGTTGTGGTATAGTTGTATAGTTTGGTGATTGTCACAGTTCACTGGGGCGACATAAATTTTCACAAGTGCTCATTTCTCAACTAATCAAAAGCCTAATAAACTGACTATGGAAAACTGGATCTCTGTGCCACACCTTGCTTGAAGAAGGTACATCATGCGCCTTAGAATATAGAATGTTCATGAATCAGCAAAGTATGAAATCTGTACTGCCCATAAATATCTAAATAAAAATAAACGTCTTCATAATATGTTCACCACAACATGTCTTTGAATAAAACATGGATCCAAAATATGGTAAAAGGACCATAAATGATTCCTTTCCTGTGTAACCGTGTACAATTGTGTATTTTACGCAACTGTTTAAATAAAATGGTTTCTACTTTGGACCATAGTCTTGTATTGAGTTTGTGATGTACAAAACTTTTTTTATTTTTTAGAGTGTCTTTTTTTTTTATTTTTCCAGCTCAAAGATATTAAACACCACTCACTGCTGGCATTTTAGTATTTACTAGCAGTAAAATTTTCATGCTCAAGTAAGATGCTGATAAAAATAAGTTCCATAAATTTTGGGCATAAACTATACCACAGCAAAACCTGCCTATCAAGCAATACCCTGTATTTATAGGCTGGATTATATACAAACTAGCCTGCACAGATAAATTGACTGACAAGAGTCTTGGATTTGAGTTATAGAAACCAGAGGTATTGTACTATCCATGTCTGTAACAACAATAAACATAGAGAATACCAGGTTTTTGATTTTTATTTGTGTCATTCTTCGAGAACACGTAGAATTGTTCGGCAAGCCTCGTGATTCTACACGCGTTCTCGAAGCCTTGCCTGACAAACTTGATATCAAATGACACAGCCAAGCGATTCTACATGTGTTATCGAAGTCGAGTCTGATAAACTTGATATCAAATGACACGAATCTGGTATTCTATTTATCAGTTAAACCCCTTGTACACTCTTACAACTTTGCAAATTTTTCCAGCAGTCCAGGTTAATAGAAGTGCAATGTCACATTGACCTGATAAAGCTCACTTGTCCTGAGATAGCATATCTTTAGCAGGTCATATGTTACAATGCAATTAATATAGGGGTAACTGATAAAAGTTCTATACATGCCAGTCTTGGTGGCTCAGATGCGAATCTGACTGTAGAACAGGGGGTTGTTGGTTCAATTATTGCCAGGGACAGCATCACAGTCACTCTTTGTGGAGCTTGTTTATGAACTCTTTTCTAGGGTCATTCTCTCCCTTCCATTAAATCGAGAAGGGCAGTTGTCAGTTGATGACTACTGGTTGACGGCTTATGAATAAGCCTGCCCAGGACATGTGGTTTGGTAAAACAACTGGCTTGATATGACCTAAATAGTGCTGACTGGGCCATTTCCCACTAAAAACACAACACAGTTTCATGCACCATAATCTCTTTATAACGCTATTGTTGGAGATCAAAGCAGAAACTGTTTTATGTCCAAACAAAAATATATAGATTATATAGAAAAATGACCATTTATGGTCATTTTTCTATATAATCTATGTATTTTTGAAATGGTATTTTTTCTATCTAATCTCTGTAATTTTGAAATGTTAATTTTTTCAATATAATCTATGTAATTTTGAAATGGTAATTTTTCTATAAAATCTATGTATTTTTGAAATGGTCATTTTTTCTATATAGTCTATGTATTTTTGGATTCCACCTTAAAAGCGTGTCATAATAAGATAGTGCCATGAAGAGGCTGTGGTGTATAATTTTGTATAGTATAATCCATTCTCTCGTTGTAGATGAAATCTAGCAGATCCAGTGTGTAACAAAGTATAAGCACTGGAAACCTTGTCAGCAAATGAACCCGGACCTTGATTTTTTTTTTCTTCTTTTAGTCCAAACACTGACCTGAAAGAAATATAATAAGCATTGTCAATTAAAATTCTAATGATTGTGTATTCTAATGCACTTAATGGGAATGGGAACACCTGACAAATTTTTCCACCATTTTTCGAAGGAGACAAACTTGGAGATCTGGTGTAAGATCTGCCATGCGTGCAGCAAGCCAGCTACCTGGAAAGGTGCCCACTTATGTGGACGTTGCCCCTGTACCTGCACGTTAATCAAAAAATCCGTTGATGATGATGATGATGAGACAACTTTCGGGACTTCCTTTTCACTTTTCTGTAAGCTCTGCCTCACTGAAAAAGGGGTCTACTCTTAAAGGAAAGAATTTGCTCCTTAGGAGCAAATTCTTTCCTTTAAGAGTTGACCCCTATTGACATGGGAGACAAAAATACTTTTGCGGGAGTTGCCTCCCCTGAATGTGTTCCGATTCCCCTTAAGTATATAACTCAACGTTTGATTGGATAACATCAAAAATTTTTGACAGTATATTCTGCAATGAACTGCCAGAAACCCGATGACATCATGAAATGTTGCTTTTCATTAGTTGGTAACTGGTTTTATGCAGCTCACTATGCCATTTTGGGCAAATAGAACAATTTTTTTAAAAAAAGCAAGCGGATAAGTGCATTAGAATGGAGATAACTGCATTAAAGATTGTCATTTGGGGAGGTAAATCGGCATTTTTTTTGTTTTGTTTTAGAAGAAAAATTTTCACGGTAATGCTTGAGATGCCTGTGTTAAAACTTGATATTTGGGGAGTTTGTTTGATTGTTTGTTTGATTTGAGGTTTAACATCCCCGTCAACACTGTAAAGGTCATTTTGGAGACGTTGCTTCCAATTTTGTGGGACTTTTACCCGACATTGAGATGAAATGACATCTCAAGCCCTGTCGCCCAATGAAACCAATAGGTTTTATTAGTATGGACGGTCCGTCTCGCACCACGGTTCCTGGACAGGCTTAGACCCTCTAAGCGGTTTACCAGTACTAGTGTGCGGGCCAGATTCAGCTCTGCGTGGAAGCATTTGGGGAGAAAAATCATCAGTTTTATTGTTTGCAAAATCATTATAAGGTGACAGAAAAAGTCCCATCTCTGTGTGAGGTTAGTTGTTGGTGGGGCGTAAAACTCAATAACACACACTTTGTGACTTTTTCAGAAGTATTATTAGTTAAGTACACTGAAACTTTGTTAACTTGAATAAGGATGGTTTGTTTATCTAGGACTATTTAACTCGTTCTGGAGGCCCGAGAGAATTCTTCCCATAGCTCAAGATACCCATATATTTATATTTTGATTTTACCTTGTAAAGATATGTTGTGTGTACTCATCAGAATCGCCTCACGGAATGTTGTGCAAACTCATCAGAATCGCCTCCTTGAGGCGATTCTGATGAGTTTGCACAACATTCCTTTATAGAAAATCAAAATGATATCCTTTTATAGTAAAGTTATCCCGTTTATGCCTCATAGCCTGGAACTATAAATCGTCTATCAATGACTCTCAGTAGTTTGAACAACCCTATCTCGAACAAATTTTCATGGTCCCAAAGGTATTCCATCTAATGAAGCTTGAACGTCTCTCTCACTTGACACACACAATATCAAGTGCTGATTCTAATGCCATTTACTAAATATATATTCACACTTAATAGCAAAAGGACTTTCAAATGGTTAATACGACTCCATGATCTTTGGTCCATCTAAAGCAATGACTGTTTGTTTGTACTTGAGTTTAATGTCCCAGTGAACACTATTTTAGGTCATTTTTGAGCCTGGCAGTTTACCTATCCACACTTTTCCTGGGCAGGCTTATTTGTAAGCGGTTAACCAGTACAGTGCACATTCTTTCACCAAGAAAACTGACAACTGCCCTTCTTGAATCAGTGGAAGGGAGAGAATGACCGTAGAAAAGATTTCATGATCAATTTCCACGAAAGAATGTTGATGACCCAGGCAAGTATCAAACCCGCGTCCTGCTGATCACCAGTCTGAGCTACCGAGACCGGCTCTAAAGCAATGATAGTGTTTATATGGTTAATCGTGACTGACTATGAAGCAATCTGACTATGTAAGAGGCTTTATAGTAATGCACAAGTGAGGATTAGCCCTTATCCTGTTGAATCATGATAACCCTACCTTTGCAAACAGTGTAGATCCTGATCAGATGGCTTCTGAAAAAAATGCCATCTGACCAGGACCTACACTGTCTGTCACGCAGTTTGTGAATTTGAATGAATACATTATATTACAGGGATCAACAATGGTTTTTCATGCATTAACATTCGCCGGGTCCCGAGGAAGCTGTTTGAACATGAGGCCGCCAGGCGGAATATTCAAATATCTTCCAAGGGATACGGCAAATGTTAATGCAGGCGTCACACTGTCCCGAAATTGACACCAGATGGAAACGCGATAAAGGAAATGTTCAAATTCGGCTCTGATCGTGAAAACATCGGGCCATTCGTGAGGACATCTTAAGCCATCGCATGATCGCCGGTGGATTTTCTGAGGCTCCGGCAGCAACTTCGTGAGCGGCGGCAAAATCTTTGGCATGCCAAAAAATTGCAGGAAGGCCTTGCGAAGGTTCATTTTCGTGTTGAATTCGTTTACCCATCTTGCCCTTCGTAAGGCCATCGTGGGGGCATCTTGTCAAATCGTGTCATCTTCGTCTTTTCTTCGTGTGATCATCGGTGCTCTCGGGCATTTTACGCCTCACGAAGATAATACGAGGGAAACAAGAAGTCGTCCGATTGTCTTAGGAAGGCAATACGACTACGAGAAACCCTCGCAATGACGTCGTGTAGACATCGTATTATAGTACGATGACATTGAGATAGGACCACGGTGTCGACGAAGACAGCTGAATTTGAGTACCTCAAGCGATACCCATGTGTCATGGTAACGTAGACATATAAAAGGCCAACCTCAGAGCATCATCTTCAGTCATTACTGATGAGCAACTCTGCAGAGCATATGCTTGTGTAACTCCCAGAGCATCAGTCATAATTATTCACAATTCCGTTCCTGCTGAAAAGCCTACTTTGATGATGAGACAACCAGGAAAAAGGAGGCAGCAGCATTGCTTCTTTTGATGCACCTTAGAGAACAAGATGAGCAGATCTTATTTTCCTATAAACCAAGTCTCTCTGAAAAAGTGGTCTTCTCTTTGGGTGGCATTTTAAATTGGTTTTAAGTTGAATCAAATTTAAGAGCGTTGAAATGTACTGTGTACTCTCCGATCATCAAATGAATTTCAAACGGTCGGCCGAAGGTTTTATAACATCGGGAGGTCACGTGTCGTCTTCGTGACCTAGTTCGAACGCATCGTACTCTCAATACGACGTCGTGAAGCCGTCGTGTGGCCTTCGTTTGGCCTGCGGGTAAACTTCGTACTAAAAAAACACATCTTCGTGTTGCCTTCGTGTGTGGTTCGGATGCCATCGTGTGACATTCTGTATGCATCGTACTTGCTTCGGCTAGAGATTGGCTGTTGACCATGTTCGGAGAGATCTTCGCGCGAAATTCAAAATTCCATATTCGTATGGCCACCTGGTGTCATTTTCGGGACAGTGTGACGCCTGCATAATGCTATGAAATAATCATGGACGATAGTTGTTCTTGCATAACTTACGATACCGACAGCAAATTTTGACGAAAACGCACAAAAGCTCCATTATAAAATCCATATAAACTCTTTAAATGCGACCGGCGAACCAACATGGCGGCCAGTTCAGAATGTAGTTTACAAATACATTGTTACGCAGTAACCATCTGATGTCATCATAGAACCCTAAAACACTACGTTCAGGGGGATAATGTAACGTCGCTCAACGTAAGGTAACAAAGCAAGGCCCGTCTTGTGATATCAAAAGCTCAAAATCCATGTTCAAACAGCACACGAATTTCGTGATTTGAACATGGTTTTTTGCTGTTTGAGCACGGCTTTCGGTCCATTTGACAATGGCTTCAAACAGCCATGCACATAGGTACTTATGCAAGAACAAGTAACTGAATAGGTTGAAAGCCAGAAATGAATTTATCCAGCAGAATAAGAGTCAACTGTACCTGTTGTAGAGAAAGTTGTTAAGCACATCTTCTGTAATTTGTTTCCACATTTTGCATGAAAATCTGAAATGAGATCATAAAAACATATATGAGACTGGAGCTTGATCTTAAATACTGCAATTGTATAAATTTTTGCACAGTATTAATGTTTGGGAACAATTTGCAAACATTTATACAAACAAATAAAAGAAGTTTGTGAATAACAAGGAGAAGTTCATAAATCCATTAACTTTAATACCCATGAATATGCATGAATCTGGAAAATCATGAACATTTGTGGGCCCCCACCCATCGGGCTTGGAGAAATAGATATTGGGCTGCATGATGCTTCCACACAGAGCAGAAACTGACCACACACGAGTACTTGTAAACCGCTTAGAGGGAAAAGTGGTGCGAGATGGACTGTCCCTACATATGAACCCTTTTGGTTTCTTTGGGTGGCAAGGTATGAGATGTCATTTCATCTCAATGTCAGGTAAATGTCCCACAAAATTGGAAGCAATGTATCCAGAATGACCTAAATAGTATTGACGGGGACTTAAAACCTCAATTCAAACAAAAACCATGAACATTCGTACACATGAAATATGTAAAACTACAGTAACTGCATTCTTCTAATGGAATTCAAGAGACACATACCTGCCAACTTTTCAAATTTTTCATGGAGGAGATTCTGCGTGTCACGGCATTTTTCGATGGAATAAAGCACGGTGAATATTTTCCCAAAATTTCCATGGGGGAGATTTTTTTTCAAACTAGTAGACACACTCCAGTCCACAAGTACAATCCGAAAAATTGCATGTTTACATTTTATGTATTATCCAATAAATCACTGGTATAATACTTAAGGTATATGCAAATGTCAACCAGACACGTGAGTTAAATTTACGGTTGTTTATAATGTCGACAAGTTTCTAGAAAAGCAACTCATAATGTTCCAAATTATATGAATAATCATAAAATATGCTTATTAAAAAGTGTATTTCTGTTTTTAGAAGAAAAAATAATAAATTACTTTATTAGAAAATTACCTTTCAAAATTGTCAATTTTTGAACATCGGTTTCTCCATTGTCCTTCCTCGGAAACATTCAGTTTTTACATTAACCTAAAGTATATTCCATGTCCTAGCAAGGACGAGAAGTAGTTTTTTCCAAAAACTTCCACAATAACAATATATCCATTCTTTTAAACACCCATCGAACGGTCATTTTGACAGCCATTACTGTATACATGGTTGGTAAATTCTCCAGGTAAAACAGGGGTATAAACATGCTAATCGTGGGTAAAAATATCCTGCACAACGGATTTTATTCTAACTATTTTTATGCCTAGATTATGATTTTCTTTATTCTTCCGTTAAGTTGGTAAATATTATTATGCATTAAATAAATACAAGAGGGGAAAAATTGTTTGATTTGTCCAAAAGCCATAATAACGATTTGACAGAATTTTTATTATCGCTACGCTTATTTACCCCAGTGCTAAATTTAATCCGTGCGTCATACTGTGTACATGGATGACAATGTATAGTGAACTCTACATGTTGATAGGGGTTCTATCGGCATGGATATAATGTTATAATGCCAGTTTTTGGAAAAATAACGTCTCGTCGTTGCTAGTACACACACTAAAGTATATTTTGGTGTAAAAATGGTATGTTTCTAATGAAGGACAATGGAGAAACATACGTTCAAAAATGGACCATTTTTAAATGTAATTTTCTTACAAAGTGAATATTTATTTTTTTCTTCCAACAACAAAAATACATTTTTTAATATGCATGTTTTATATTTATTCTTTTAATTTGGAACATCATTGGTTGTTTTTCTAGAAATATGTCAACATGCTAAACACCCATGAATTTTAGCCCACGTGCCAGGAAGACATTTTCATAGTCCTTAAGCTCCAATAATTAACAGTATTTGCATTAACTAAAGATTGTCATAATACATGATCTGTCTGAAATTAGGTTCTTTTACTCAGAAACAGTTTTCATGTAATTGCAAGGAGTGCTTAATTACCAAATAATAATACATTAATTACCAAATGATAAAAACTACGATTTTCGTAGTCACGAAAATACGTGACATTGCTCATTCATAGGTAAATATTAACTTTCATTACATCTGGGAGAGATTAGATAATTGTTCAAACATACTTACATGAAAAGATCAGCAAAGGGCATCCCTGTTCATGCTCATACAGATAGAAAACTGTTGGCAACTTGGATTTGTTTGTGGGTACAGGGTAATCTATCATTGGGTTAAAAATAGTCAATACAGCTAAAAATATACTCAGGGTTTTTACATCTCCAAAATAGATAGCGAAGAAATCCAAGATATTCCAAATGACTATCCACAAACAATATGGCTGATAAAAATACCAAGCGTGAGGAGGTGGAAAAATCGTGATTTTTGCCTTATTTTGGCAACACCATCGTGAGGTCAAAAGGCATGGAAAAATCGTGTAACTCACTCCTAATGGGTGAAAGTTGGCAGGTATGGAGACAGCTTTTAAAAATGCAATTTTGTTGCATTTAAACTTCAACCATTGTGTATGGGGAATGTTTCACATTTTTTGAGTAACATAACTATGTATCAGAAACAGCACATGCATTACAATAAATCACCCATGTGGCATTCTGTAATTTTTCACAGCTCCAAAACAAACATATTTTTCTGCTGAAAATTGCTGTTTTTATTTATTTTTTTTTTTTTCTTATTTCTGCATAATACATAGATTATGGGTACTCATTAGAACTGCCTCAATGAGTTCTATAGTGTACACACATTCTCTTGTTTCTGAGCAAAAATAAGGAAAATAATGTATACCCAGGGCTGTAAACCCAATTTCCTCTGTATCATCATGAAAGCAAACCTATATAATTTTCACCCCCTTGAACCTCACTTAAATATAGTAAAACTAGGGTTTACAGGGGTAAAATATAGATTAGGCAGTTGTAAGTAGAACCCACAATCCATACTTTCAGCAAAAATAAGAAAAATATCATTAATTTTCATCTTGAAATTTTCTGGGGTTTTTTTGGTGGTAAAGTTTACAATGCATTAATATAAGTGAGTTTTCGTAATGGGAAGAGGGGTTAACAATGGTATTACATAGACTTGTCAACTTCAATTAACTCAAAATACACAACTTATCTATTTCTCTGCTAAAATGCCATCACCTGAACGAGTCGGTGAAATAAACAACCCCGTAAAACCCACTTTATACAGAGGAAACTGGGGTTTAAATGGGTATACATTTTTCTTATTTCTGCTCTTAGACATAGGTAGTGGGTACTCGTTAGAACCACCTCAATGAGGCGGTTCTAACGAGCGCCCACAACCTATGTTTGCAATACAAATAAGAAAAATATCAGAGAGTTTCACTGCTAAAGTAGCCATTTTGGAGATTTGAAAACAGCACTATATTGCACGGGTGTGTTATTGTAATGCTTACAAAATCCATTGGTTTTCATGACTTACCATTGCTGTATATGCCATCAACATCATCAAGAGCAGGTAATCCCTGTCTATTCTGTTTCTTTCTCTCTACACATGTACCAATCAAAGCGTTCATCATTCTAGCCTAGAGTATAAATTCACAAATTCAGATTGAGCTGAAGTCATATTTATTCTGTGTATTACAAGTAACTTACCGATTCTAGGTAACTCACACTGGCAAACAGTCTGTGAACACTATTTCAGCCATATTGAGCCAGTTTATCTAACCTTTTCCTTCCTGGGCAGTGGGCAGGCTTATACAAAATGGCTACAAAAAATAGCTAATGTGCTGGCATTAGCTAGAGTTGAATGACAAAATTCAAATTGATACCTCTTTTTTGCTCTGTTAATGAGCTTAACCTATGTTTAACCTTGAGAAACGTGTTCATAACTTAACCCAAAGCAAATACATGATTTATATAAGCATTAGCTGGCATGTATCAAGCATGTCTCTAGCACTGTTAACTTAAGCGGAATTGATGCACAACATTAGTCTAACTTCTACTGATGCATAGCGTATTTAAGCGTACTGCAACAATCATGTGAAGTCAGACGTAAAAGCTGAATTTCTGTACAACCCAAAGTCCCATTTGTGACCTTCTGTGGCTCTTAACCTTAGCCTAAGTCATTATTGAAGTGGACGCAGATCGAATAACATGCATTTAAAGAAATCAAAAACAGTCAGAGGAAGGAGCCCACGCAGGCAAGTGGCTGACACCAAAATGACCCAAGCAAAAGACCAACTCCAAAAGCAAAGTGCCAAACCCAAGTTATTGCGAACAGGCGCTGATCCCAGGAAGGGGCCGGCACCAAAATGCTGGCATATGCTCTATCTGCAAGTTCGGTATGTTCTAATCACATTGAAAACTTGGAAACATCCGATACCAGTTACAGATTAAGTTAGAAGTACATTGCCTATAGGCTAGAAATACATCATGCATATGCAGCTGGTTGCCAAGTTGTATTTCGACGTATTCCAACCTATGAGTAACTTAATTAGGTGTAACATGCATGAACTTGGGCATAACTTACGGACGCATATTTCTGCCTTATGACTTAAGTATAAGAAATGAAAATTTTTACGCATGCACAAAATGTTTGGACCTATTGGTGTATGACAACTGGCATCATATTTCAGCATGCTCGAAACTTACTGCTAACTTTTTCAACATATAGCAGTCTGTTTGCCGAATTTCTTATACGCAGGCATACTCTTATGCTATACGTCATAGTGTGACCTGGTGTGACCACCGCTTTAGGTCTATGCCTGCCAAGGAAAAGTAGTGCAAGTTGCATGGCTCCTTAAACCCTAGCAGTTTCTTTGGGCAGTAGGGCTTGAGATGTCATTTCATCTCAATGTCGGGTAAAAGTCCCACAGAATCGGAAGCAACATCTCCAAACTGAACTTAATAGTGTTGAGGGCGACATAGAACCTCACACAAACAAAATTAAAAAGTCCATGAAATCAACATACCTCTAAACCTGACATTACACTGAGAAAGCTGGGTTTTACAGGGATATACAATAGTTTTCTTATTTCTGTTCCAAGTGATAAGTCGTGGGTACTAGATACCCCCTCTTATCTGGGGCTATGGAGGGTCATGTGATAAAAAGCATCTCACATGACTGTGTGGTCATTATAAGTTTGATTTGAGGTTTAACGTCCCCATCAACACTGCAAAGGTCATTTTGGAGACGTTGCTCCCAATTTTGTGGGACTTTTACCCGACATTGAGATGAAATGGCATCTCAAGCCCTTTCGCCCAATGAAACCAATAGGGTTTATTAGCATGGACGGTCCGCCTCGCACCGCGGTTCCTGGACAGGCTTAGATCCTCTAAGCGGTTTACCACTACTAGTGTGCAGGCCGGATTCAGCTCTGCGTGGAAGCATCGTGCAGCCCATATATTTCTTCAAGCCCCTATGAGCGGGTCATTATAAGACTCGATTAATTATTACATGTATATGTAATGACCACTTGTGTGAGCACCTCTGTGTTTTGTTTGTTTGTTTTATTTGAAGTTTAACGTCCCCGCCAACACTGTAAAGGTCATTTTGGAGACGTTGCTTCCAATTTTGTGGGACTTTTACCCAACATTGAGATGAATTGGAGCACCTCTGTGTACTTACCTGTCTAGAATAGACCTTGAGTATTTTGGTCACTTTGTTTTGTCTGCCATCCTCCCCCACCTCTGTGTGTAGAAATTGTAGATATAAACAAGGGAATGTGTCCGTATCAACATCAAACTGCGCTTCCTCAAACTCCCAACACAGCTCTGTGTAAGGTACTGCCAATATTACTTCCTAAAATTAGACAAATATACATTAACCCTTCTCTTGCTGAATATTCAGTTGAGCCACACCCATTTCTGACTTTCAACCAATCAGAATACTTGATGAAATTTATTCTTACAAAGCCATAAACTTAATGTCAAACAGTGTAGATCCTGAACAGATGGCTTCTTCAGAAGCCATCTGATCTGGATCTACACTGTTTCCAAAGATAGGGGTTGTCGTGAACAGCATGATAAAAATTAAAACTTTGATGGGTCGAAGACCAATGGCTTGTTTATTTTATGACTGTGTCGAACTCATTTTTGAGTCGGAAGCATACATTTCCCACAACTGCAGATGCAGTGAAGCTTCAATGGCTCGAAAACTTTTTAAACTTTGAAAATTTGTTTGAGAAATGGGGAAGTTTGAGTCACTAAGGGTAAATCACAGGTCAAGGTCAAAAGACAAAACCTGGATATCTTTTCGAATTTTTTTTCACCCTTATCTTGCTTTTTACGACAACCCCTATCTTTGAAAACAGTGTAGATCCAGATCAGATGGCTTCTGAAGAAGCCATCTGATCAGGATCTACACTGGCACTCTGAAGAAGCCATCTGATCAGGATCTACACTGTTTGGCACTCACTTTTATGAATTTGTAGCACTAAATTATATCAAGTAATTTGATTGGTTGATAGACAGAAATGGGTGTGGCTTAAATGAAAATTCAGCAAGATAAGGGTTAAATAAAGGTGTCTCATGTGTTCTTATTAGAACCTCATCGAGGCGATTCTAATGAGTATATACAAAATACATTGCTAGATAGAATAAGAAAGGTCTCCCAAAACTCTGTCTGTGTTCCAGCCAACAGCTAAGGTCATACGTCCACAGACCCTTGGTTTAAAGATTCACCAAAAGGTCTGTAGAAGCCCTGAATCGAACCTACCACCCCTGGTTTATGAAGCAAAGAGCTTAACCATGACACCACAGACGCTTCTCTCTCCCTAAATTACCCAATGTTAATTAAGCCAGCGCACGACAAAACCTACAATAAGACGTGCGCCCATCGAAGAATCAGATCAGCCTGCGCAGCTATATAGTCTAACCAGAGACTTCTCTTGCTGCACGAAGGAGCATTGGGCCCTTAGCTATCAATAGAGCGCACAACGAAGACTCTGATCAGACTGCACGGATGTGCAGGCTGATCTGAGTCTTCGTTGGGTGCACATGTCTTATTGTAGGTTTTGTCATGCGCTGGCTCAATTAATGTGTGTGTGTGTGCGTGTGAATACGGGTTTAACCTCGCTTTCAACAATTTTTCAGTCATATCACGACGGTGTCTGGTTGCGACAGGGAGCTCAATGCTCACTTTTATAGTGCTGCCTCACTGAAGTATCATGTCCCAGACACATTACATGATACCACACCCAGTCACATTATCCTGACACTGGGTCGACCAGTCCTAGCTCTACCCCATAAATCTGAATGCCAAGCGAGGAGCAGCTAGTACCATTTTTTTAAGGACTTTGGTATGTCGCGGCCCGGGATCCAACCCGTGACCTCCCGTTCCCCAGAGCGGACACTACCAACTTAGCTATCGGGGCCGGTCTGGCTCAATTAATACATGTACATGTAGTTATGTAAACAGTTACTGTTTTCCTAGGAACTCGAAAACGGGGTTTGAAACAGTTATGGTAAATGAGCAAACATTGTTTGAGCTATTTATTACATTTGAGAGAATTAAGGAAGGATTTTCTTATTTCTTTGAACATGTATGTTGTGTGTACTCATTAGAATTGCCTCAATGAGGCAATACTAACAAAAATATCCCTTTATGCCCTGAATGCTCCTTCATGCAGCAAGAGAAGTCTCTGGTCAGACGATATGGATGCACAGGCTGATCTGTTTTTTGCTGGGCATTCATGTAAGTTGTAGGAAATGCTGTGCCCCGGCTTATATGTTACTCTTTAGTGCTCATTCTATCAACACAAGGTGGTTTTGAGCACACATTACACAACCGATACGAAATAAAACTACACTTAATTTGAATGTTCATTTTTTTATATACATATATTTTAGGATCGATCTTTAACCCATTGTATACTAGTGGGCTCTTCCATTGCTATATGTTGGGTAAGTCCATTTGCCATACTAGAGAAAGTGCCCAGTGGGGCCCGTATACCCCCGGCCAGTGGCATCCCCTTTTAGTGGAAATGACAATTTGTCTGTAGCATTGAACCTCTCCATATAAACTTTCCATTTAGTCCACTGAGAATAAATATTGCATTTCAACAAAAAGGAGTAAACAGTTAACACAAAACTAAGGTAATCAAAATGCCAAAGTCTTAATTATTGACCCCTAGCCCCACCCAGGGGCTTGACCCAGGAGCTTAGATATTCCATATGAAAGTTAATACTATAGCTATATTCTGTACCAAACATGAAGCGAATCAAACATGGGGTTACAGAGATATGAGCAATCAAAAAGGTTTAACACAAAACTTTGACGTAAAAGTTGACAAACGGACAGACAGCCCACCCAGGGGCTTAGATATTCCATATGAAAGGTAATATGCTATAGAGATATCCTTTACCAAATATGAAGAGAATCTAATATGTGTTACAGAGATATGAGCAATCAAAAAGGTTTAACACAAAACTTTGATGTCAAAGTTGACAAACGGGCTGACAGCTCACCCAGGGGCCTGACCCAGGGGCTTAGATATTCTATATGAAAGGTATTGCTATAGAGATATCCTTTACCAAATATGAAGAGAATCTAACATGTGGTTACAGAGATATCAGCAAAGAAAAAGGTTTAACACAAAACTTTGATGTAAAAGTAGATGAACAGACAGACAGCCTACCCAGGGGCTTGACCCAGGGGCTTAGATATTCCATTGATAAGTAATGCTATAGAGATATCCTTTACCAAATATGAAGAGAATCTAACATGTGGTTACAGAGATATCAGCAATGAAAAAGGTTTAACAAAAAACTTTGACGTAAAAGTAGATGAACAGACAGACGGACAGACAGACAACCCACCCAGGGGCTTGACCCAGGGGCTTAGATATTCCATATGAAAGGTAATGCTATAGAGATATCCTGTACCAAATATGAATAGAATCCAACCTGTGGTTACAGAGATATGAGCAATCAAAAAGGTTTAACGCAAAACTTTGACGTAAAGGTTGACGAACGACCGAACGAACGTACGAACGAACAAACGAACATACGAACGAACCAACGAACGGACGGAAAGACGAAAACTATATACCCCCTGACATACTTCGTATGCCGGGGGTATAATAAGTGGTGCCAAGCCTATTTTTTCGTTTATATTCTATTTTTGACGGAAAATTCTGTTAGCAAATAGTGCAGGCCCTGATCAGACGCCGCGTTTTGCGGCGTCTGATCTGGGCCTGCACTGTTTGCCAAGGTACCCCTTTAGGGGTTTCCCGCAAACAATGGCTTAAACTGTGTTATATCCCAGACATTTTGTAATGAGCAGTCTTTCAAAGAGATTATCAACATTATAGCCTCTCTTCAAGACCCAAGCATACCTCAACTAGAGAAAGTGACCAGTGGGTCACGTATACCCCCGGCCAGCATCACCCTCTGATATATCTTTCGAGCTTGTATGTAATATGAATGAAGTCAAGAAGCTATAAGAATCTATAAAAGTGCTTGTAAAAGCTAAACCAAACATAAAATTTCTAAATGGACCAAGGGAGTGAGGGCATCAAATAGAACACACAGGCATCTATAAATTTTGACATAAAACTTTAACCAAATGTAAAATTTCTAAGTCCGTGACCTTGAGGTCAAGGTCACCATGACCTTGAGGTCAAGGTCACCATGGGTGGGGGAATGGACATGCATCATGAAATCATTTATCAAACATGAAGAGAATCTAAGATGTGGTTACAGAGATATCAGCCATGAAAAAGGTTTAACACAAAACTTTGACGTAAAAGTAGATGAACAGACAGACAGACAGCCCACCCAGGGGCTTGACCCAGAGGCTTAGATATTCCATATGAAAGGTAATGCTATAGAGATATCCTTTACCAAACATGAAGAGAATGTAACATGTGGTTACAGAGATATCAGCAATGAAAAAGGTTAAACACAAAACTTTGACGTAAAATTAGATGAACAGACAGACAGCCCACCCAGGGGCTTGACCCAGGGGCTTAGATATTCCATATGAAAGGTAATGCTATAGAGATATCCTATACCAAATATGAAGAGAATCTAACATGTGGTTACAGAGATATCATCAATGAAAAAGGTTTAACACAAAACTTTGACGTAAAATTAGATGAACAGACAGACAGACAGCCCACCCAGGGGCTTGACCCAGGGGCTTAGATATTCCATATGAAAGGTAATGCTATAGAGATATCCTATACCAAATATGAAGAGAATCTAACATGTGGTTACAGAGATATTAGCAATGAAAAAGGTTTAACACAAAACTTTGACGTAAAATTAGATGAACAGACAGACAGACAGCCCACCCAGGGGCTTGACCCAGGGGCTTAGATATTCCATATGAAAGGTAATGCTATAGAGATATCCTATACCAAATATGAAGAGAATCTAACATGTGGTTACAGAGATATCAGCAATGAAAAAGGTTAAACACAAAACTTTGACGTAAAAGTAGATGAACAGACAGACGGACAGACAGACAACCCACCCAGGGGCTTAGATATTCCATATGAAAGGTAATGCTATAGAGATATCCTGTACCAAATATGAAGAGAATCCAACCTGTGGTTACAGAGATATGAGCAATCAAAAGGTTTAACGCAAAACTTTGACGTAAAGGTTGACGAACGAACGTACGAACGAACGAACGAACGAACGAACGAACGAACGAACGAACGGACGGAAAGACGAAAACTATATACCCCCTGACATACTTCGTATGCCGGGGGTATAACAAAAGTAGCCATACGAACCAACAATCATGTGAAGAATCACTACTAATGGGCCTCCGTGGCTTAGTGGGTAAGAGTGCTGACTCTTAATTATTAGGTCTCTCACCACTGTGGTTCCAGCCTGGCTAGGGCCACATGTGAGGCGCCAAGATCTGCAACGGAAAGTCAGGTAGTTTTTCTCTGAGTACTCTGGTTTTAACCCAACTCTGATTAATGCTCAGCATGATATGAATGAAATAATCTTGAAACTGCCGTAAAACCCGAAACCAAAAAATATAAATAAATCACTACTTACATCTTTCTCTTGATCTATGATACAGACACCATTAGTGTTGATGGCAGTCCAGGTATCAACATTCTGGTTTCTCTTCAAGAATCCTAGTTTTCCCTGAGGTTTATTGATGTGGCTGTCGAAGAATGCAGCACTGAAACAAAATTAAGACAGCATAATGAATAAGACTTCATGAATCACTGTGGCTTACCAAGTGATGCTCGACTCGGATCCAAGGGACTGATTTATCCCTTCTACAGTTCAGGTCCATGAAATATTCTTTCCTGAGAAGGGCTTTTTAGCTCACCTGTCACGTAGTGACAAGGTGAGCTTTTGTGATCACTTTTTGTCGTCCGTCCGTGCGTCCGTAAACAATTTCAAATAAGTATATCTCTAATACCCCATGGTCAATCTTGATCAAATTTCATGAGAAGCATCATCAGGTAGGGGGAAAGGCTGCATAAGGTTTTTTGGCTAATCAGACTGGAATTCTGGTTGCCATGGCAACATTTAGCTCCCATAGACTTACAATGGGAAAAAATTAAAATATCTTCTTCTCTGAAACCACAGGGCCCAGAGCTTAGATATTTAGCATGTATTAACGGCCAGTGATCACCTACATAATTCCTGCCATTCATGCCCCTGGGGTCCAAATTGGCCACACCCCGGGGCCCCTTCGCTCCCATAGACTCATAATGGAACAAAAAGCTTCAAAAATCTTCTTCTCTGAAACCACAGGGCCCAGAGCTTAGATATTTAGCATGTAGCAATGGCAAGTGGTCACCTACATAATTCCTGCCAATCATGCCCCTGGGGTCCAAACGGGCCACGCCCCGGGCCCTTTAGCTCCTATAGACTCATAATGGAAAAAAGCTTCAAAAATCTTCTTCTCTGAAACCACAGGGCCCAGAGCTTAGATATTTAGCATGTATTAACGGCCAGTGGTCACCTACATAATTCCTGCCATTCATGCCCCTGGGGTCCAAATTGGCCACACCCCGGGGCCCCTTCGCTCCCATAGACTCATAATGGAACAAAAAGCTTCAAAAATCTTCTTCTCTGAAACCACAGGGCCCAGAGCTTAGATATTTAGCATGTAGCAATGGCAAGTGGTCACCTACATAATTCCTGCCAATCATGCCCCTGCGGTCCAAACGGGCCACGCCCCGGGCCCTTTAGCTCCTATAGACTCATAATGGAAAAAAAGCTTCAAAAATCTTCTTCTCTGAAACCACAGGGCCGAGAGCTTAGATATTTAGCATGTATTAACGGCCAGTGGTCACCTACATAATTCCTGCCATTCATGCCCCTGGGGTCCAAATTGGCCACGCCCCGGGGCCCCTTCGCTCCCATAGACTCATAATGGAACAAAAAGCTTCAAAAATCTTCTTCTCTGAAACCACGGGGCCCAGAGCTGAGATATTTAGCATGTAGCAACAGCAAGTGGTCACCTACATTATTCCTGCCAATCATGCCCCTGGGGTCCAAATTGGCCACGCTCCGGGGCCCCTTAGCTCCCAAAGACGCATAATGGAAAAAAAGCTTCAAAAATCTTCTTCTCTGAAACCACAGCGCCCAGAGCTTAGATATTTAGCATGTAGCAACGGCCAGTGGTCACCTACATAATTCCTGCCAATCATGCCCCTGGGTTCCAAATGGGCGACGCCCCGGGCCCCTTCGCTCCCATAGACTCATAATGGAACAAAAAGCTTCAAAAATCTTCTCCTCGGCAATCACAGGGCCCAGAGCTTAGATATTTAGCATGTAGCAATGGCAAGTGGTCACCTACATAATTCCTGGCAATCATGCCCCTGGGGTCCAAATGGGCCACGTGCAGGGGCCCCTTTGCTCCCATAGACTCATATTTAAAAAAAGCTTAAAAAATCTCCTTCTCTGAAACCACAGCACCCAGAGCTTAGATATTTAGCATGTAGCAATGGCAAGTGGTCCCCCCCCCACCCCCCGGGCCCTTTAGCTCATGTATCATATAGACTCATAATGCAAAAAAGCTTCAAAAATCTTCTTCTCTGAAACCACAGGGCCCAGAGCTGAGGTATTTGGCATGTAACAACGGCAAGTGGTCACCTACATAAATCCTCTAGATACCCTAGATACCAAATGGGCCACGCCCCGGGGCCCCTTTTTTCACATAGACTAATAATTGAAAATTAAAAGCTACATAAATCTTCTTCTCTGAAACCACAGGACCCAGAGTTTAGATATTTAGCATGTACCAACGGCAAGTGGTCACCTACATAATTCCTGCCAATCATGCCCCTGGGGTCCAAATGGGCCACGTGCAGGGGCCCCTTTGCTCCCATAGACTCATATTTAAAAAAAGCTTAAAAAATCTCCTTCTCTGAAACCACAGCACCCAGAGCTTAGATATTTAGCATGTAGCAATGGCAAGTGGTCACCTACATAATTCCTGCCAGTCATGCCCCTTGGGTCCAAAAGGGCCACGCCCCGGGGCCCCTTAGCTCCTATAGGCTCATAATGGAAAAAAATACTTCAAAAATCTTCTTCTCTGAAACCACAGGGCCCAGAGCTGAGATATGTGGCATGTAGCAACGGCAAGTGGTCACCTACAAAAATCCTGCCAATCATGTCCGTGGGGTCCAAATGGGCCACGCCCCGGGGCCCCTTAGCTCCCATAGACTCATAATAGAAAAAAGCTTCAAAATTCTTCTTCTCTGAAACCATATGTCCCAGAGCTTAGGTATTTAGCATGTAGCAATGTCGAGTGGTCGCCTACATGAATCCTGCCAATCATGCCCCTGGGGTCCAAATCCTGTGGCCCCTTAACTCCAATAAACTTATAATGGAAAAAGCTTCAAACATCTTCTTTGAAACCATGAAGTACAGACCTTAGATATTTAGTATATAGCAACACAAAATGGTCGCCTACATACACCTGCCAACCGTGCCCTTTGGCTCATTAGCTTCTATAGACTTATACTTGAAAAAACTTTTTCTCCAAAACCATAAGGCACAGATTTTGTTTGATTTGAGGTTTTACATCCTCGACAACACTGTATTGGTCATTTTGGAGATGTCTCTTCCAATTTTGTGGGACTTTTACCAGACATTGAGATGAAATTACATCTCAAGCCCTGTCGCCCAATGAAACCAGTAGGGTTTGTAAGCATGAACACCGCTTTGCCTGAGCTTAGATATTTAGTATGTAGCAATGTCAAGTGGTCTCCTACACTAATGATTTTCTCGTACACAGGTGAGCGATATAGGGCCATTGGGCCCTCTTGTTTATAAATGCAGTCACTTTTGATTTCTGATGTCCATCATTATGAAATCACATAACTGCGACATTTAGTTAGGTCACAATTATGTTCAATCACATTTGTTTGAACCACATTAGAACAACACTATTTAGGTTATTTTGGAGATGTTGCTTCTGATTCTATGGGACTTTGACCCAACATTGAGATGAAATGACATTTCAAGCCCTACCGCCCAAAGAAACCGCTAAGCTTTAAGACACTTCCCCAGTTGCACCATTGAAAAAGTATGTTAAGCAGTTGAGGTGTCTAAATACAGTGAAATTCTGCTATTAAGACCACCTAAAATTAAGACCAATTCTGCTTTTAAAAGCTTATATAGTAGGTTGCAGTTATTCTTTCTGTGTGTTTACTGCATACAGTGTCCTCTGTTCAGAGACCACCTTTGGGACTGTTCAAAAGTGGTCTTAAATACAACTTTTGAACAGTCCCAAAGGCATCCACAGTCAAATGTGAAGTACTATAATGGTTCACAAAATGTGGAGGTTAATCTTAACCCTTGACCTGCTGAATATTTATAAATACCACACCCACCACTGCTTATCAACCAATCAGATTTCTTGATGCAAATCATTGCAACAAATTCATGAACTGAATGACAAACAATGAAGATCCTGATCAGATGGCTTCGGGAGATCTACATTGTTTGAAAGATAAGATATATCCAGGCTCGGCAGGACAAGGGGTAATTAATACTGTATATGCCATATTAACAAGGACACAGTGTACCTAGGCATATCATTCTTATCATAAAACAAGTCCTAGAAAGCTCTTTTACCAGAGGGCCCAATGGCCCCATATCGCTCACCTGTGTACCAGAAAATCATTAGTGTAGGAGACCACTTGACATTGCTACATACTAAATATCAAAGCTCAGGCAAAGCGGTGTCCATGCTTATAAACCCTATTGGTTTCATTGGACGACAGGGCTTGAGATGTAATTTCATCTCAATGTCGGGTAAAAGTCCCACAAAATTGGAACAAACATCTCCAAAATGACCTATACAGAGTTGACGGAGATGTAAAACCTCAAATCAAACAAAATCTGTGCCTTATGGTTTTGGAGAAGATTTTTTTGAAGTTTTTTCCAGTATAAGTCTATAGGAGCTAATGAGCCCTGGGGCTTGGCCAATTTTGATCCAAAGGGCATGGCTGGCAGGATTTATGTAGGCGACCATTTTGTGTTGCTATATACTTAATATCTAAGGTCTGTACTTCATGGTTTCAAGGAAGATGTTTGAAGCTTTTTTCCATTATAAGTTTGTTGGAGTTAAGGGGCCACAGGATTTGGCCAATTTGGACCCAGGGGCATGACTGGCAGGATTCATGTAGGCGACCACTCGACATTGGTGCATGCTAAATACCTAAGCTCTGGGACTTATGGTTTCAGGGAAGAAGATTTTTGAAGATTTTTTTCCCCATTTTAAGTTGGGTTTTTTTTTTGTTTTTTTTTTTCTCATTATAAGGGCCCTGTGGTTTCAGAGAAGAAGATTTTTGAAGTTTTTCCAGTTGTAAGTCTATGGAAGCTAAAGAGCGCTGGGGGTGGCCAATTTGGATCCCAGGGGCATAACTGACAGGATTTATGTAGGTGGCCACCTGACTTGCTACATATTAAAAATCTAAGCTCTGGGCCTTATGGTTTCATAGAAAGAGATTTTTTAAGTTTTTTTTCCATTATAAGTCTATTGGAGCTGATAAGCTTGGGCGTGGCCAATTCTGACCCCAGAGGCAGGGTTAGCAGGATTTATGTAGCTGGTTATTTAATGTTGCTAGATACTAAATATCTAGGTTCTGTGCTTCACAGTTTCTGAGAAGAAGATTTTTGAATTTTTTTTCCATTATGCGTCTATGGGAGCTAAGGGGCCCCGGGGCGTGGCCCATTTGGACCCCCAGGGGCATGATTATCAGGAAATATATAGGTGACCACTTGCCGTTGCTACATGCTAAATATCTAAGCTCTGGGCCCTGTGGTTTCAGAGAAGATTTTTGAAGCTTTTTTCCATTATGAGTCTATGGGAGCTAAGGGGCCCCGGGCGTGGCCCATTTGGAACCTAGGGTCATGATTGGCAGATATTATGTAGGTGACCAATTGCCGTTGCTACATGCTAAATATCTAAGCTCTGTGCCCTGTGGTTTCAGAGAAGAAGATTTTTGAAGCTTTTTTTTCCATTATGAGTCTATGGGAGCTAAGGGGATCCCAGGGTGTGGCCCATTTGGACCCCAGGGGCATGATTGGCAGGATTTATGTAGCTGACCACTTGTCATTGCCACATGCTAAATATCTAAGCTCTGGGCCCTGTGGTTTCAGAAGCTTGTTTCCAATATGAGTCTATGGCGTGGCCCATTTGGACCCCAGGGGCATGATTGGCAGGATTTATGTAGGTGACCACTTGCCATTGCTACATGCTAAATATCTCAGCTCTTGGCCCTGTGGTTTTAAGAAGAAGATTTTTGAAGCTTTTTTTTCATTATGAGTCTATAGGAGCTAAGGGGCCCCGGGGCGTGACTCGTTTGGACCCCAAGGGCATGATTGGCAGGAATTATGTAGGCGACCACTTACCATTGCTACATGCTAAATATCAAAGCTTTAGGCCGTGTGGTTTCAGAGAAGAAGATTTTTGAAGCTTTTTTCCATTATGAGTCTATGGGAGCAAAGGGGCCTCGGGGCATGGCCCATTTGGAACCTAGGGGCATGATTGGCAGGAATTATGTAGGTGATCAATTGCCGTTGCTACATGCTAAATATCTAAGTTCTGGGCCTTGTGGTTTCAGAGTAGAAGATTTTTGAAGCTTTTTTTTTCCATTATGAGTCTATGGGAGCTAAGGGGCCCCAGGGCGTGGCCCATTTGGACCCCAGGGGCATGATTGGCAGGATTTATGTAGGTGACCACTTGCCGTTGCTACATCCTCAACATCTCAGCTCTGGGCCCTGTGGTTTCAGAGAATGAGATTTTTGAAGCTTTTTTCCGTTATGAGTCTATAGGAGCTAAGGGGGCCCCAGGGCGTGGCCAATTTGGACCCCAGGGGCATGATTGGCAGGAATTATGTAGGCGACCACTTGCCATTGTTACATGCTAAATATCTAAGCTCTAGGCCCTGTGGTTTCAGAGAAGATTTTTGAAGCTTTTTTTTCCATTATGAGTCTACGGGAGCAAAGGGGCCCCAGGCGTGGCCCATTTGGAACCTAGGGGCATGATTGGCAGGATTTATGTAGGTGACCACTTGCCGTTGCTACATACTAAATATCTAAGCTCTGGGCCCTGTGGTTTCAGAGAAGAAGACTTTGGAAGCTTTTTTTTCCATTATGAGTCCATGGGAGCTAAGGGCCCCCGGGGCATGGCCCATTTGGACCCCATGGGCATGATTGACAGGATTTATGTAGGTGACCACTTGCCATTGCTACATGCTAAATATCTCAGCTCTGGGCCCTGTGGTTTCAGAGAAGAAGCTGTTTTGAGCTTTTTTCCAATATGAGTCTATAGGAGCTAAGTGGCCCTGGGGCGTGGCCCTTTTGGACCCTAGGGGCATGATTGGCAGGAATTTTGTAGGTGTCCACTTGTCGTTGCTACATGCTAAGTATCTAAGCTCTGGGCCCAGTAGTTTCAGAGAAGATGATTTTTGAAGCTTTTTTTTCCATTGTGAGTCTATGGGAGCGAAGGGGCCCCGGGGCGTGGCCAATTTGAAACCCAGGGGCATGATTGGCAGGAATTATGTAGGTGACCACTTGCCATTGCTACATGCTTAATATCTAAGCTCTGGGTCCTGTGGTTTCAGAGAAGAAGATTTTTGAAGCTTTTTTCAATTATGAGTCTATGGGAGCGAAGGGGCCCCGGGGCGTGGCCCATTTGGAACCCAGGGGCATGATTGGCAGGAATTATGTAGGTGACCACTTACCGTTGCTTCATGCTAAATATCTAAGCTCTTGGCCCTGTGGTTTCAGAGAAGAAGATTTTTGAAGCTTTTTTTTCCATTATGAGTCTATAGGAGTTAAGGGGCCCAAGGTGTGGCCAATTTTGACCCCAGGGGCATGATTGGCAGGATTTATGTTGGTGACCACTTGACATTGTTACAAGCTAAATATCTAAGCTCTGGGCCCAGTAGTTTCAGAGAAGAAGATATTTTAATTTTTTCCCATTGTAAGTCTATGGGAGCTATATGTTGCCATGGCAACCTGAATTCCAATCTGATCTTCCCAAAAACCTTATGTAGCCTTTCCCCCTACCTGATGATGCTTCTCATGAAATTTGATCAAGATTGACCATGGGGTATTAGAGATATACTTATTTGAAATTGTTTACGGAAGGACGGACGGACGTATGCACGGACGGATGCACGCACGCACGACGGACAAAAAGTGATCACAAAAGCTCACCTTGTCACTACATGACAGGTGAGCTAATAAAGTCAAGCACAACCATATGCTCCTTATGCCAATTTTAGACATTCATTTGCACCAATCGTGCCCGAAATTCGCAGAAAGAGCATGCATTTTTTTTTTCAATTAAAAATAAGATCCTCAATATTAATAGTCATTTCAAAGGAATAATAATAACTGACATATTGGTAATCTTTTAGAACTGCTACAATTTCAGCTGTAATATCTTGCTTTTGAAATTTGTCAACCAAAGTAAAACCTGTCATAGTGGCCACCTGTATTAAGCAATCAACCTGTTTTAAGCAAACATGTATTCAGTTCCCAACAAAAGCAAATGCACTAAAATTTACCTGTATTAAGCGAGCAACTGTCTTAAACAAGCACATTTGAATATCCCTTAGGTGCTTGCTTAATACAGCTTTGACTGTATACTGTAATGATCCCAGGTATTGGGATAGACAGGTCTTAGCACACACAGCAACCTGGGTCTATATGGTTTGCCATTCCATCTGCAAATGCAAAAGCTGCTCTCATTTTTTCAGCAAAAATGACACTATATTATTGATTGCATTTGCTAGAGCAGCTGACAATTTTATCACTAACGACCTCGTTAAGCTATCAATGCTTTGAACAACTGGGCCGTGAAGATTACCCGTAGAAAGGATATGGCCAGCATATCTCTAGATATCGTCTGTACAGATCTGGCAGCATTCTCTCGATATCTTGATGTTCCAACTCCTGGGAGATCTGGCGGTGAGCATTCAGCATGCGGTCCTCCACAGGCTCCTTTGGTTCCCTGTTCTTCTTCTTGAAGGAGAAAGATGATACTGGTTTCCTGTACATATGGTCTGGGTAAAACTGATGAAGCATGGTTCTGAAAAAAGAAGACCCTTGGTATGACTACATTATTTCAGGGGGAGCAACCTGTCAGAGCAGTGATGTCGTAACCATTAGTAGGTTTGCCGGCGTTTACTACACAGAAGGCATTTGGTTTAAACAATATTTTATTTCGATCTTTGATACATTTACAATACACATACCTTAGTACGATGTGGCTAAAGGATCTGACAGTAAGCCTTGTGGCTTATAGACGTCACCTCCTGGAAACAACATAGTGTACGACATAATTGAGTAGCAAGAGAAGGCATTTGTCACAACAAGTAGGCGCAGTCGGTGCAGTAGGTCATAAAAGAAACAAACATATTGAAATCTGTCTCAGAAATGTGTCTCTTTCTTTAAATAATTCGACACAAGCTGATTTTGCTATGATGTGGGAACTACCATTGTTTACAGCGCCAAATAAAATCTTGTGGTGAAGCTATCGAAGCCTTTCAATGTTTCTAGGTATAATTAGCTCACCAATGGGATGCAAATATTGTTTGTTACTAGCTGAAGTGTGTTTTCTGAAGATCATTGATCATTGATCAATGGTTCCATTCTTGAATTTTGAAAATATTTCAGGGTCACTGATAAGGCCTAATTGGCCTAAACTAGCTAGTCTGGCCCAGAAAACATGTACACTCCATATTTTCCAGTTCTGTGGTGTATTCCTTGCTTCCAAAGAACAACCCTTTCTAGAACATTTGTAATGTACATATCTAGTTTGAAGCATTTTATCTAATCTGTTTACACCAATATGGCCGCTACTGGAATGGGTATGGCATCTCTGCTAGGTTGTCACCGTTGTTATTTGTTCCCTAAGATTTTGCCATTATAAGAAGTTTGCCAATATAAGGAACTCAATATGAAGTAGTAGTAAAGTTCTACAGGACCTTTTCCCCATCATTACAAATGCTGTAGACATTTGTTAGAATCTCCTCAGTGAATCAATTTCAACATATATCCACGACAATTGTCCACCCATCAGGGCTTGGAGAAATAGTTTGGGCTGCATCATGCTTCCAAGCAAAGCTGAAACCGATCGCACATGAGTACTGGTAAAATGCTTAGAGGATCAAAGCCTGCCCAGGCAAAGGGGTGCGAGTCTGACCGTCCATGCTTATAAACCCTATTGGTTTCATTGGACGACAAGGCTTGAGATGTCCTTTCATCTCAATGTCGGGTAAAAGTCCCACAAAATTGGAAGCAATGTCTCCAAAATGACCTTTACAGTGTTGACGGGGATGATAAACCTCAAATCAATCAATCAATCAATCACAACAATTGTCTGAGAAACAAACATTTGTTGGTCCATTAATCTGCCTCATTTTACATATGAACAAAGGATCTGTTACTTTGATGTTGTTGTTATCCCATAATGATCCTAAGTATTGGGGCAGACAGACCTAAGCAAACAGTGCAGACCTAGATAAGACTGAAGGAACAGTCTGATCAGCTAATCAAACAGTGCAGACCCAGATAAGACTGCTCCTGAAGGAGCAGTCTGATCCGGATCTACACTATTTGCCATTCCATCTGCACTTTTTGGACTCTTTGCTGGCTCAGGAAACAAATTTGTTAAAATTTAGGAGAAGTACAGCCAAGTCTTGAAGGTGCCTGAATTTTTAGGATGATTACAGTAATGGGTTTTGTTCTTGTATCTAATGTTGGTGTAAAGAGAGTTTGAACAATGAATGTCATGAAGCTATCTGTGATTTGTTTGTTTGTTTGTTTTGGAAATTAACAGCCCAGTCAACACTATTTAAGGTCATTTTTGAGCCAGTCAGTTTACCTATCCACACTTTTCCTTGTCAGGCTTGTACATAAGCGGTTAACCAGTACAGTGCACATTCTTTCGCCAGAAACTGACAACTGCCCTTCTTGAATCAGCGGAAGGGAGAGAATGACCGTAGAAAAGATTTCATGATCAATCTCTATGAGAATGTTGCCGACCGCGGCAGGTATCGAACCTGCATCCTCCTGATCACCAGATAGAGGTGCATCAGACTGAGCTACCGAGGCCGGAATGCTATCCGTGATAACTCTATATTCTACTGAATCTCTTTTCAACTTCTTCAGCATTCATTATATGGGCCCCGTCAAGTGATTTTGGTACTAATCACCTATGCGAGCAGCGAAGGTTCAGGCGAGCCTGCGCATCCGCGCAGTCTAGTCTCGCCAGAACCTTCGCTGCTCGCTCATACAAGCAGTGAATCAAAAGGAACCTTCAGACAGAAAGCCATATCCCTGGCCCCTCTGAATGGCTGGGCATGTGCAGTTAAAATTTGTCATGACGGAATGCTCGAAGACACAAATTCGTTTGGCGGGGTTCATATGATCAACAGAATTCTACACTATTGTCATTTCATCTGAAATTTGACTGAGGCTCATTTCATAAATCTCTGTGAAATGTTTTGATTGATTGTATTGGGTTGACCGACTCAGTATAAGAAGATAGATAACTGAGGTAATGGCCAAATATGACCGACTCAGTATAAGAAGATAGATAGGGTTTAACAACATGTCAACCCTTGTGGGTCATTTTGTGTGGCTCAGTGGCTTGAACTACCCCTAACTCAAACAACCCTATGATCCCAAAAGTGTCTGAAACACTGAAGTTCGACTTCACCAACCAGTGTAGTAAGTCCGAGTTTTATGTCCCAATAACAGCTAAGGTCGTACGGAGAAAGGACTCAGTTTCACCCTTATACTGCTGAATATTTGCATTTGAATTAGCCACACCCATTTCTGACTATCAGCCAATCAGATTACATGATATAATGTTTTTGTTCAAATTCACGAACTGAATGACAAACAGTGTAGATCCTGATCAGATGGTTTCTGCAAACAGTGTAAATTCAGATCAGATGGCTTCTGAAGAAGCCATCTGATCAGGATCTACACTGTTTGTTAAGGTAGGGGTTGTCGTGAACAATGGGGTAAGGGTTAAAGATTCTGTAGAAGCCCGGAATCCAACCCACGACTCCTGGTTTATAAAGAAAAGAGCTCACCACTACACCACCCAAGTTACTAAATACCTACCTGTATGTCTGAACTAAATGATCTGTCTGATTGTACTTTCCCATTTGTATAAGTGACTGTATGCCAGCTAGCTGATGGTATTCCTCTGGCTGCAGGATGTATCGACCCTCTAATACATTAAATTTTGCTTCATGGTACAGGAGGTTTAGCACTTGTTCTTGACTAATCTGTTATTTAAAAGATAGAGTAAAATTTCACTATTAAGACCACAAGGACAATTTTTGGGTGAGATTTTAAGTGATTTGATCATTTTTGTCTCCCAAAATCTCATTGAAATGGACTAAATGGGAGAAAAATCTCATTGCAAACTGTAATTCAGAAGATTTTGCTAAAATTTCTCTGACACTGAGAATTCATAATTTCTCACCAGTTTTGGCTGAATGAGATAATATTCTCCCATTTTTTATATACTAACCCTTGTCCTGCTGAGCCCGGATATGCCTTATCTTTGAAACAATGTAGATCCAGATCAGATGGCTTCTGAAGAAGCCATCTGATCAGGATCTTCATTGTTTGTCATCCAGTTTATGAATTTGTTGCAATAATTTGCATCAAGAAATCTGATTGGCTGATAATCAGTAGTTGGTGTGACATATTTGAATATTCAGCAGGACAAGGGCTAAGTCAGAGCTATCACTCATTTGGGTTACATACAGCTTGTCAGTTTACCTAACCACACTTCCTGGACAGGCCTAAAAGTGCTTAACGAGAAAAATGCACATTCTATCACCAGAAACTGAGACCTGTCCTTCTTGAATAAGTGGAAGGGGGAAAATGGCCATAAAGATTTCTTGATCAAATTCCACAAAATGACATGTATCTGTCTTACAGCTTGATCAAGAGATTGAAAACCTTTCATTTTTTTTAAGGAAAACATTAAGTACTGTTGCCAATGTTAAGTCAGATGCTAACTGGAAATGTGCCCCGAAATACCATATTTACACCAAATATTCTGACACCTAAACTCTTTACCATACTTGTGCCACCATTTGAAGAAGTATAATTTACTCGCACTACCTGATGTTGTATCTAAATATGCTGGATGGATGGTCAACAGTGTCGACCCTGATGAGATGCCGCATTCTGCGGCATCTCATCTGAGTCTACACTGTTTGTCCAGCCTGTTTGTATAAATACAATACATTCCTGATTTTCTGTTGCAAAGCCTAGCTTCTCATTTGTAGCCCATGTGAGCTTGATCCCACAGCAGTGACAGACCTAGAGCTTGTTATAGCACTAAAATTGGGCGCCAAGCCCACTTGCATTTTTAGCCCTGTTTTGAGAAAACCTGTTTTCCGGGTTTTCTATCAGGGCCTGCTCAGCTATACAGACTAAAAAGGAGTTTGAAATTTTAAGCACGGAAACTAGAGGAATTGTACTGTTTGAGCAACACACAAAATGCTGCTGACCAGACTGCATGGATGTTCTTCACAAATGGCAAAAACAGGTTTTCTCATGTTGAAATTCATTTAATGAACCATACCATACTTTGGATTTCTGCACAAAGCACAATCTCAGATCAGACTGTTTTTTGGTTGTTGTATTTTTTGACAGGACTGAAGCGGCCAGTTTTAGAATTTCCCCTGGCTGCCTGCAGCCTGACAGAGGTTACTCTAGACCTGTAGGTTTTTCTTATGAGATCTCTCCAATGTTTACAACAATGTATTTATCATAGCTGATACAGTAGCCCCCTTTCATCGGGGCTTGAAGAAATAGATGGGCTTCATGAGGTTTCCACGCAGAGCTGAAACCGACCCACATACAAGTACTGGTAAACCGCTTAGAGGATCTAAGCCTGCCCAGGCAATGCTGTGCGAGTCGGTCTGTCCATGCTTATAAACCCTATCGGTTTCATTGGGCGGCAGGGCTTGAGATGTCATTTCATCTCAATCTCGGGTAAAAGTCCCACAAAATTGGAAGCAACGTCTCCAAAATGACCTTTACAGTGTTGACAGGGACATTAAACCTCAAATCAAATCAAAGAAACATAGCTGATACAGATTCTGTGAATGCAACAAAACTTACATTAACTTCTTGTTCTTTTGGAAAAAACACATTTCTCTGGAACATCAACACTGGTTCATCTTAAAAAAGAAATAAACGACAGGAAGTTAACCCTTATCCTGCTATTCACGACAACCTCTACATTTAGGAACAGTCCAGATCCAGATCCAGATCAGACGGCTTCTTCCGTCTGATCAGGATATACACTGTTTGTCATTCAGTTTGCTAATTTGAAAGAATAAATTTCATCAATTAATTTGATTGGTTGCAATTTAAATGGGGGTGGCTAAATTAATTTATGCAGTGGGATAAGGGTTAAAGGTTGAACGGATACATCTTCAAAGGGAGCAACTTTACCTACAACAAAATACCTGTCTTCTTAAGGGGAATGGGTACACCTTCAGGGCAGGATCTCCTTCAAAGGTATTTTTGTCTCCCATGTCAATACAGGTCAACTCTTAAAGGAAAGCATGCAAGTTCTTTCCTTTAAGAGTTGACCCTTTTTTCTGTGGGACAGAGCTTATAGAAAAGCCAACAGGAAGTTCCGAAAGTTGTTTCCCTTTAAAAAATGGCGGACAAATCTGCCTGGTGTTCCCATTCCCATTAATCAAAAGGGGTCTTGTTTGTTTGTATGAGTCAAGGTTTAACATCCGCGTTGACACTATTTAGGTCATTATGGAGACGTTGCTTCCAATTTTGTGGGACTTTTACCTGACACTGAGATGAAATGACATCTCAAGCCCTGCCAGCAAATGATACGAAAAGGCTTATACGCATTGGAGGGTATGACACATGCCACTTTGCCTGGGCAGGCTTAGTCCTTCTAAGCGGTTTACCAGTACTCATTCTCCAAGCCCCAAAAAGGTATCTACTTACCTGGGTGGTCATTCCATATGAAATTTATGAAATCAACCTTTGTCAAGTTTCATAAATTTCATAGGATTTGTTTGTATGTTTGTATTGGAGTTTAACAGCCCCGTCAATAATGTTTTAGGTCATTTTGAGCCGGCTAGTTTACCTATCCAGACTTTTTCCCTGGCAGGCTTATACGTAAGTGGTTAACCAGTACAGTGCACATTCTTTCGCCAGAAACTGACAACTTCTTGAATCAGGGGAAGAGAATGACAGTAGAAAAGATTTCTTGATCAATCTCCACGAAAGAACGTTGCAGACCCCACCACGTCCTCCTGATCACTAGTCAGACACGCATCCCGCTGAGCTAGCGAGGCCAGCAAATTTCATATGAACTGACCACAAGTGTAAGATTATGTTTATCATCTTATAATGCTTATAAACTGGATTTCATTGCTAAAGAGTTTCAATAGAAATCTAATGGTCATAATGGACTGCATCATGGTGTTACGCACCAGAAACCATGTGTTATAACCTATAACGTGGGGTCCTATGATTTTTATAACGTGACGTTATCTTCTTAACCCATTGTATACTAGTGGTCTCTTCCATTGTTAAATGCTGGACAAGAACATTTTTTCATATAAGGGGTGGAAGGCCTAATTTTTCGTGTTTATTCTATTTTTGATGGAAAATTCTGTTAGCAAATAGTGCATACCCTGATCAGATGCCACGTTCTGCGGCATCTGATCTGGGCCTGCACTGTTTGCCAAGGTACCCCTTTAGGGGTTTCCTGCATGCAATGGGTTAATAAAATTTATGTTTAAGAAAAAGATGAGCTCTAGCAGTGATTTGTTAGTAATATATCACTGTTTAGAGGTCAGATGTTAGGTAGATCAAATCACCAGCGTGTAGCGCGAGTGATTTGTCTACTTACAAATGACCGACAAACTGTGATATATTACTCAATAAATCATGCAATGGAGCTGATCTATTGCGATTCTATCACACAGAAAGTCGACTAAATGCTGTTGTTTCCTTCATATTCTCTCAACATTCCACCAACATGTTTGACTGTAACACCTGCAGTTACCAGTTTTTGTAACTTACTTGATGCGTGAAAAAAATGTCAAAGAAATGATTGATGACGTCCCAAAATGCCATAAAATGGCAGCTCTACGCATCACACTTTTTTGCACAGTGATTTGCCACTCAAAATATCACTGGTTTTAACCATTGGCTATAAAGGCAACCAGTGTTAGAATATATGATAAATTAATGTGCAGCCAAGTTATGTACTCAGTCCAGCGTGAAGGTAAGTTTTATTAACTTTAGGTCTCAACTCACCATTGGAAATATCTTCAGCTTTAGCATCTGTATATTTTGAGCATAATTCATCCCACTGCTGCACCATGTAAAATGGCTTATGTTTCTTCTTTAATCTCAGTTCTGCAATATACAGCAAATAGGCAAGAACAGGTATTAGACCAGCTCAAATTCATTTCTAAATAAAGGCAAATGCATAATCAAAGTACTGAAAGTACTGAGGAAAGTTGATTTATGAGGAATAATTATCATATAACAATGTTAGTCGTAGATCAAGCAGTTATCTAGATATTTTTTTGAAAAAACAATATAGAGACTAACTTCCCATATCACAGGTCCTGGTGTATGAATGCCATTTGACGTGTCACCAGTTACAATCTGATTTGACAAGGTCCAAGTGGGTTAAAAAAATTCGAACAAAGAAAAAATAATTCATCGATTGTTTTGAGTTTAACGACAGGTCAACCCTATAGTGGATCATTTTGTCTTTTCCGAGAGACAGGGGAAAAGAGATTGAAGAGACAGTAGAGGAGATGATTGTTTGTTTGTTTGATTGATTTGAGGTTTAACGTCCCCGTCGACACTGTAAAGGTCATTTTGGAGACGTTGCTTCCAATTTGTGGGACTTTTACCCGACATTGAGATGAAATGACATCTCAAGCCCTGCCGCCCAATGAAACCAATAGGGTTCATACGCATGGACGGGCCGACTCGCACCGCTTTGCCTGGGCAGGCTTAGATCCTCTAAGCAGTTTACCAGTACTCGTGTGCGGGTCGGTTTCAGCTCTGCGTGGAAGCATCATGCAGCCCATATATTTCTTCAAGCCCCGATGGGCAGGGCCGTTGTAGAGAAGATGAAAGTGAGGGACAGAGGAGAAAGAGGAAAATGAATGGAAGTTAGAAACAGAAGAAATAGCAACACTCCCTCACTCTAACGTTACCTGCTGCAAGGACAGCAGGTGTTGTCCAACTGTAAGTCAATATGAGCTGGACTCACCAGCGACACAAGATACACATCGCCATTGCCTCACTCAACTACTCCCGCGAAGAAAATACGGAAAAAAGAAAGAAAAAAGTGCCTGCCAATTTCTTCATGGTCAAACCATAAATTTCTGAATTAGCTCAGTACATGTCTGCTAATAATCTTACAGAGAAGTTCTCCTAGCGGGCATTTGATGTCTTAGCAACGTCGCATCAACGTCGCATTGATACGACGATGCACATACGTTATGCAGCCGCTTGGAGCTATGTTCCTTCGGGCGTCGGGACATAATCAAAGCGCCAAAGACACTGAAATGACAGATTCTATGAGAAAATCATAACACTGTGAAAACTTACAGAAAACCTTTCTAAAAAGATCCTGAAATTTAGAAAAGTAGTTCTGCAATTTCCATTATATGATATGTTTGCAGATGTCTTTTGACCGGTGGTATTACGAAATGCCATTCGATGTTTCAAATTTTCGAAAGAAACCATTTACGTTTTTTGGACCAAACATTAAACTGCAAGATTTAACAATGCTACTGTCCATAAGTAACAGTTTTTGTCTGGTCGGTTGTGGATACCTCTCCAAAAAGATACTCAATGGGAAAGAGATCGGAGGAGAAAGGCTGGCTAGCCCAGTACATGAATTCCACTTGCCTGGAGACATTTTTAGTAAGAACAGCACTATGAGCCCGCGCGTAATCCTGCTGGACAAAATACCCCGGATTCTGAGCCTAAACAAATAAATGGAATCACGAGAGGCCGACGCACTTGATTGATGTAACGTCTAGCTGTTCAGTTCACGTCTCAGCCATGATTTTGAATGTTCTTAATGACACTGCTTAGTGACTAAGCTGCGTTCGCTAACTACATGCAATAGCGCGCCACACAATTACGCTTATTCCACCCAATATGTCATGCTCTATTACGCACGAGTCGCCTCGGCAAAGCTAACACCTATACGTCGAAACACCCCGAAACGACAATCGGCGTGGTTCACGCTGAAGTGCGATTTGTCACGGAAACGCATATCACGTCAGTCGCTAAGATGGCAATTTACGTATTTCATGCACCAGCGTAAGTGATCCATACTGTGTAAGGTCAACGTGTTATTTTTGTTCACGACAGGGACGTCTAGCTCTCAAACGTGCTTTGCATAAGGGCGACGAACAGTGTCAGTGCTTATAAGTCGGTAGTTGGGACCCTTGTTTATCTACAGGTACAATGTAGCAGCTGCTGGCGGAAATCTGTTTCGCATATGCGTTTGTCGGATGAATCGACCTTGACGTACTGACGTCGGTCTTCCGCTACGTCGACGTCCGCTAGCGTCTTCTGTTTATAGTAAGATGTCGCTCCAGTAGGCGATAGATCACACACATGTGGCGCCAAAAATCAGAGTCAACATCATCCACTTTACGACCAGCTTCTAACTGTCCATTTGAAGCCTCCGTGGTGTAGTGGTTATGCTACTTGTAAACCAGGGGTCGCAGGATCGATCCCGGGCTTCTCTAGACTTTAAACCGAGGTATCGTCTCCGTATGTCCTTAGCTGTTGGTGGGAGGTAAAACTCAAACACTCACTCACTCAATCTAACAGTCCAGGGGCACGCTTACGATCCTTTAATGAAAAATGTTGCAATACGCTCTCACTTAAAAAAATAAGTTTCTTCTTTTCTAGGCACGACCTTACATCACACATCAAAAGTTTGATCCTGAACATGTGGTTTCTGTCAGTACTGGTGTGAAGGTGGTACACAGGATCGTGACCGGACTGGTAACCATACATCACGGTTGATTGATTGAACATTTTTAGCTTTAGGGCATGGTGCCTAAGCGTGTTGGAATCATGCAATCGTTTGGTTTCAGAATCAAAGCACTGAAAGTGTTTGTGGGATGTAGGTTGGGGTAATAGTCCTGGGCTGAGATTTAAACTGTTTAATCTAACTCTGAAATTCCAAACAAATAGTGAAGATTTTGATAAGAAGCGGGTTCTGCAGCGTCCGATCTTGCTCTACACTGTTTGCCAAGCTCACCCTATGATTCCAGGATAACCCTCTTCAGTCTTATGGAATACCCTGATCTCACTGCGGCTATTTTCTGCACGAAAAAAGTGTTATTCTGAGAAGTCAGTGATAGTCACATAGATGTTAGCTCTGAATCGCTTTTCTTATAAGTAACTTCGGGTCGAATGCCTAACAATCAACCCAAACATAGCCGCGTCGTGTGTCAGTGTTGGGTACATGTAAGTGTTATCTGTAAAATCTGCACTTGAATCAAATGTTGGATCTGGCAAACACTGTAGACTCAGTTCAAACGCCGCAGAGCACGGTGCTGATCTTGTTCTACACATTTTTGCATCAGTTACTAACATCTTGAGTTTAGACGAATCGGTCCAAGTCCCCGTTAACGACCAGCCTGCATTTAGAGACAATCGGCATGAGTGTTCTCAGCGCTTTGACTTATTCACTACCTTGAGTTTATGGAGTGTACTCTTCCATCACTGAAGTTGGGCTCGTCCATTCTGCTAAATATGGCACCTAAAATTGTATCACAGGACCTACACTGTTTGCATAGGTATCTGTACCATATTCCAGGGTTGAAAGGGACAGCCTTTCTCGCAAAGTCTAATATACACCTAAGTTGTAACTGACCTAAACTTGACCTCGAAAGCCAGAAAACCCACTAATATTCTTGTCTGCAGCTGACCTGGTCCAACAGCAGGCTGGTCTTTAAGGATTAAATATTGATAGCACTTGAATTAAACAGCACGTGTTTTGTAATATTAGAGCTCTCGAAAGAAGGCGAATTGTAGGTCAGTAAAGGGTTGTGATAAGCTAACTCTTTTAACCCTGTAGACCGGTGCAGACGCCGAGGTAGAAATACACTGTATCTATGCAAACCTTGTAGATCCTGATAAGACGGCACGTAGCTAGAACGTCTCGCCAGAATCTACATGTACACTGTTTGCCATCTTGTCAGTGAACTAATCAGAAATCCTTTTCTATAAGAATATATTTAAGGCAAGAATTAAGAGTCCTGTTTAGAAACTCAGGGATGAAAGAGTAAAACATAAATATCACCGAAAAGTGCGTAGGAAAATAGTTCCAGAGTACTGTTTTCTTTTCAGAATTCGTCTTTCTGTGCCAATTTATATTCAATCCGTATAAAATCTCGAAAACTGAAATATTTTGAAAGACGTTTCATGCGGGACCGGTCTGCAAAATTAATTTTCAAGAGTTCATTTGGACTATTTTATGCAGCGAACGAACAGCGGAAGTGGAGCAACGCGGTCCAGTACCGGAAGTAGAAATGTAGTGACAAAGAAACTTGATTTAAAAAATCAACTTTCAAAAACAAACCTATATTAACCCATTTAGTACCAGAAACCCCAAAACGGGTACCCTGGCAAACAGTGCAGGCCCAGATCAGACGCCACAGAATGTGGCATCTGATCAGGGCCTACACTGTTTGCAAAAAGTTCAGCAAATTTTCAAATAAAATTGAAAGAAAACAGAACCTGACACCTCTAAATTTTTAAGTGGACTCCTGCTATATATAAAGAGGAAGATTCCATTTAGTATAAAAAGGGTTAATTTAAGTAAGCATGTGTCTTAACCCTTATCTTGCTGTTCACGACAACCCCTATTTTTGCAAACACTGTAGATCCAGATCAGATGGCTCTTCTGATCAGGATCTACACTGTTTGGTATTCAGTTTATGGATTTGTAGCAATAAATTACATCAAGTAATTTGATTGGTTGATAGACAGAAATGGGTGTGACTTAAATGAATATTCAGCGAGATAAGGGTTAAACCTTATCCAGCTGAATAATTAATTCAGCCACACCCATTTCTGACTTTGAACCAATCAGATAACTTGAAGCAATTTATTCCTACAAATTCATAAACTTATACTACTGGCCTTGTAAACCTGGGGTCGCAGGATCAATCCCGAGCTCCTACAGACTTTTGGATGAGCCTATGAACCGAGGTCCCATCTCCGTAAGACCATAGCTGTTGGCAAGATATAAAACTCACTCACTCAAAACAGTGTAGATCCTGATCACATGGCTTTTTCGGAAGCCATCTGATCTGCATCTACACTGTTGCAAAGGTATGTTTTTGTTTGTTTGATTTGAGGTTTAACATCCCAATCAATACTATACAGGTCATTTTTGAGACGTTGCTTCCAATTTTGTGGGACTTTTACTCGACACTGAGATGAAATGACTTCTCAAGCCCTGTCGCCCAATGAAACTAATAGGGTTTATAAGCATGGATGGTCCGACTCACACCCCTTTGCCTGGGCAGGTTTAGATCCTCTAAGTGCTTTATCAGTACTATGTGTGTGCGATCGGATTCAGCTCTGCATGTAAGCATCATGCAGCCCATCTATTTCTTCAAGCCCCAATGGGCGGGGGCCGTTGCAAAGGTAGGGGTTGTCATGTTAAGCATAACAAGGATTTAAAGAAAGAAAAGTTCTAACACTGAATCATCAGAGTAGCTGGTTCACTTCAGAAAAAGTACACTTCAGTAAAGGTTACTGGAGTGGTTGGGTGATGTTAAGGTGTCATGTATCTTGCATCATCAGGGTGCCCAAAAGATATTGGCTTACAGTTGGGCATGGCTTGCTGTCCTTGCAGCAGGTAAGGGTAGAGGGGGAATGTTGTTATTTCTTCTGTTTCTATACTTCAATTTTTTCCCCTTTCTCCCATGTACCTCATTTTCATCTCCTCTACTATCTCTTTTATCTGTTTTCTCCCTTTCTCTGGGAGATGACACGAAAATGACCCATAAGGGTTGACATGTCGTTAAACCCAAAACATGATCAATAAGAAAAGGTTACACATATTCCTGTTACATAGTGCATTCTTTCATATATCCATAACAATAATATTTGTCACCGCCGTAGGTTCGAGCCTCGCTCGGGCCACGTGTGAGACGCCAAGTTCTGCAACGGAAGGTCAGGTGGTTTTTCTCCGGGTACTCCGGTTTTTGCCCACCTCTGAATAACGATCGGCTCGATATGAGTGAAATAATCTTGAAAGGGCCTTAAAACCCAAAACCAAAGAAAAACAAGAGGGCCATGATGGCCCTGGATCGCTCACCTGATCCATAGAGTAATAAATGGGCCCTGGGGAGGGCCATTATTGACCCCAGGGTTATAATGTGCATTATGTTGAGGGAGGTCTAAAAAGGTAAAGCTTCATACCAAATATCAACAAAGGCTATAATTTGAACAATCTTGGCAAAGGTCCCCCAGATGAAGCTACATACCAAATATCAAAGACCTGGGCCTTGCGGTTTCAGAGAAGAAGATTTTTTTAAAGATATTCCCAACATAAGCCTATGTAAAACCAAATGGCCCCAAGGCGGGGGCATTTTTGGCTTCAGGGCTATAATTTAAACAATCTTGATAGAGGTCCGCTAGGTGAAGCTTCACACCAAATATCAAAGACCTGGGCCTTGCTGTTTCAGAGAAGAAGATTTTCAAAGATTATTGCTATATAAGTCTATGTAAAACTAAAGGGCCTTGGGGCGGGGGCATTTTTGGCCTAAGGGCTATAATTTGAACAATCTTGATAGAGGTCCGCTAGATGAAATTTCACACCAAATATCAAAGACCTAGGCCTTGTAGTTTCATAGAAGAAGATTTTTAAAGATAGATAAGTCTTATATAAGTCCCTATATAAGTCTATGTAAAACCAAAGGGCCCCAGGGCGGGGGCATTTTTGGTCCCAGGGCTATAATTTGAACAATCTTGGTAGAGATCCACTCGCTGAAGCTTCATACCAAATGTCAAAGACCTAGGCCTTGTGGTTTCAGAGAAGAAGATTTTTCAAGCTTTTCCCTATATATGTAAAACCAAAGGGCCCCGGAGCGGGGGCATTTTTGGCCCAAGGGCAATAATTTGAACAATCTTGGTAGAGGTTCACAAGATGAAGCTTCATACCAAATATCAAAGACCTGGGCCTTGCAGTTTCAGAGTAGAAGATTTTTAAAGATTTTCCCTATATAAGCCTATGTAAAACCAAAGGGCCCCGGGGCGGGGGCATTTTTGGCCCCAGCACTATAATTTGAACAATCTTGGTAGGGGTCCACTAGATGAAGCTTCATACCAAATAGCAAAGACCTGGGCCTTGCAGTTTCAGAGAAGAAGATTTTTAAAGATTTTCCCTATATAAGCCCATGTAAAACCAAAGGGCCCCGGGGTGGGGGCATTTTTAGCCCAAGCAAAATAATTTGAACAATCTTGGTAGGGGTCCACTAGATGAAGCTTCATATCAAATATCAAAGACCAGGGCCTTGCGGTTTCAGAGAAGGAGATTTCTACAGATTTTCCCTATATAAGCCCAAGTAAAACCAAAGGGCCTCGGGGCGGTGGCATTTTTGGCCCCAGGGCTATAATTTGAACAATCTTGGTAGAGATCCACTAGGTGAAGCTTCACACAAAATATCAAAGACCTGGGCCTTGCGGTTTCAGAGAAGAAGATTTTTAAAGATTTTCCCCATATAAGCCTATGTAAAACCATAGGCCCCCAGGGCGGGGGCATTTTTGGCCCCAGGGCTATAATTTGAACAATCTTGAAAGAGGTCCATTAGATGAAGCTTCATACCAAATATCCAAGATCTGGGCCTTGCGGTTCCAGAGAAGAAGATTTTTAAAGATTTTCCCTATATAAGCCTATGTAAAACCAAAGGCCCCCAGGGCGGGGGCATTTTTGGCCCCAGGGCTATAATTTGAACAATCTTGAAAGGGGTCCACTAGATGAAGCTTTACACCAAATATCAAAGATCTGGGTCTTGCGGTTCCAGAGAATAAGATTTTTAAAGATTTTCCCTAAATAAGCATATGTAAAACCAAAGGCCCCCGGGGCGGGGGCATTTCTGGCCCCAGGGCTATAATTTGAACAATCTTGGTAGAGGTCCACTAGGTGAAGCTTCACACCAAATATCAAAGACCTGGGCCTTGCGGTTTCAGAGAAGAAGATTTTTAAAGATTTTTCCCTATATAAGCCTATGTAAAACCAAAGGACCCCGGGGCGGGGACGTTTTTCGACCCAGGACTATGATTTGAACAATCTTGGTAGAGGTCCACTAGATGAAGCTTCATACCAAATATCGAAGACCTGGGCCTTTCGGTTTCAGAGAAGAAGATTTTTAAAGTTTTCATTTAAAAAATCTATTTTTAGCTCCTGTGACCTAGATGTGCAACAGACCGGAACCATTTGAACAACTTTGAAAGGGGACCACCTAAGGATCATTGCTGTGAAGTTTGGTCAAAATCCGAACAGTGGTTTAGGAGGAGATGTTGTTTGAAGAAAAAGTTTACGCACACACGCACGCACGCACACACGCACGCACGACGGACAAAAAGTGATCACAAAAGCTCACCTCGTCACTACGTGACAGGTGAGCTAAAAATGGGACATACAAAATTAATGCATGTGTATTTGCTCTTGTGTGAAATATATTTGTCATAACATTTTGTCTTTGTTTTTCCAAGTTTTTTTTTTGGAAAGGTGCTATGGGGAGAAAGCTGAATCATGTAAGGTCAATCACAAACAGTGCAGAACCTGATCAGACTGCACCTCTCAGACTCAACTGTCCCAGCAATGACAGAGTCTACCAGTACTTTACCTAACAGTGGGGAGACAAGCCACAGGGCAAACACATCTTCACACTCTGGAGGAAAGCCTTGCTCCTGGAGCACGATATCAAACAGATCCTCAGCTTCGGCATTAGCACCCTCTTCTAACGTACAATGTATTCCAGAGCGATCTCTCATGAAAATACAAACGTCCATAGAAGCTGTAAAGAAGAAAGCAAGAAATAAAGCAATTACAGATACATGTAGCAATTAACCCTTTTTGTACCAAATAGAATCTTCCTTCTTATATAAACCAAGAGCCTATTGCAAAATTTAGGGGTGCCAGGTTATTTTTTCTTCAAAATTTATTTGGAAAATGGCTTAACTTTTTGCAAACACTGTAGGCCCTGATCAGTCACCATCTTCTGTGGTGTCTGATCAGGGCCTGCACTGTTTGCCCAGGTACCCCTTTTGGGGTTTCCAGTACAAAATGGATAAACACAACTACATGTATTTATTCTTCCTGATTAAGAACTTCAATCCTTACCATGCTGAACCCAGACAATAATATCATATTTTGAAAAATGTATAGATCCTGATCAGCTGGCTTCTTCTCAGAAGCCAGCTGATCAGGATCTACACTGTTTTCCATTCTGCTTCTGAATCCAATGTAACAATTGAAACATACAACAAAAATGGTCTGAAATGTGGGAGGAGTGTAGTATATTGTAATATCCAGCATGGTGAGAGTGAAGAACATTATAAACAGCTCATGCGAGCAAGCACCATAAAATGTATATTAATCTGAGCCAGCGCATGACAAAATCTATAAGAAGACTCAAGCGACCAACGAAGACTCAGATCAGCCTGAGCATTTTTGCAGTCTGATCAGTCTCCACAGATCGCATGTACCTACTATCGGCTAATATCTATGCAAAAGGACATAAGCAAAAGGTCTTGTCATAGTGGATGGATGCGCAGGTTGGTTTGAGTCTCTGCAGATCCAACCGGTCTAATTGTAGATTTTGTCATGTACCAGCTCAATCTTTCATTTAACATGGGCTGTTACAAGCAAAAAGGATCTTTGAGCATGTGTACTCAGAGACGACTCTAATCAATGTGCACAAAAACTTATTCAGAATATAACTTTTGTGACTACATGTATATCAAGCTCACAGTGTATGTGTCAGTCAACGACCTAATTCATACAGTTCCATTATACTAACGACGCTGACCAGATTGTGTGGCTGCACTGGCATATCAGTACATGTGTGTTAATGACCATTCATACACTGCACAGCAGAGGATCCGATCAGACTGTTGTGTGGATTCACAAGCACATCTAATTCCTGCACACCAGATAAGTTAATCCATAGCTTTAGCTTGGGATAGAAATTCTGTTCTAACCCTGGTGTTCTTACCCTAAATCGAATATTCTAGTGTGTTTGATAAATGCACTGGTTGAATACTAACTCATTTGCGCAGTCATTAAGGTTGACGTCACAGCATGTTATGTGATGTCATTAAACATCTTTGTAGTGTCATCACAATATGGCGAACGTCGGCAACCGAAGTGACTGCAGTATTAGAAACCCACGCTCATAAATGGATGGTATGCAAGAAAAAAAATCCTACATGGGTATGAGGGGTGGACAGAAAAATCTGTCCCTCGGGATCACTGTTGGGCATCACTCGGCAAGCCTCGTGATGCCGGACAGTGACCCTCGCGGACGGATTATTCCAATTCACTCCTCACACCCATGTAAGATTCTTATAGTATTTGCTGGGTGTACATGTTCAAAGATCCTTTTCACTTGGCAATTAACCCATATATAGAGGATCTTACATGAGTGTTCATGTATTATTGAATTTATTAAATGAGTTGAGGAAAAGGGATAAAATGCGAGGCTTTGCCGAGCATTTTATCCCTTTTCCTCAACGAGTTTAATAAATTCAATAATATATGAGCATGAATGCAAGATTCTATTTATCATATGACATTTAAAACGTGTTTTATTCACGATTGTTTACAAAATGTCAATATTCCGCCATTAGTGAACGCCACGTTAAGGACGTTGTACATGTAAAGTTACTGGACGTATCTAGCTAATTTGCATATTTAATCCACTAGTGGATTATCGAAAATAATACATGGCGTTATTACACTCTCAGACGTGACGTCATATGATAAAAGCTATTCTTGCAGGGGACACCAAGTGAGATTCAGTAAGAAACTTCCTTGTCCTAGATTATAGTTTTGGCAGTACTGAACCTATCTAAGTACTGTCTAAACCTTATCCTGCTGAATAAATTAACATAGCCACTTCCATTTCTGACTATCACCCAATCAACTTACTTTATATACATTGTAGTATATTCATTCATCACACACTGCATGACTAATAGTGTAGATATCTGCTCTGGAAAAGTTCACTGTTTGCAAAGGTAGGGGCTGTTGAATTCAGCCGGGATAAGGGCTACAGGAGTTAATCTAACAAGAATGTAAATGTCTCAAAATTCAACTGTAAAATCTGTGATTATAGTATCCAAGGCCGGGATGCCCCTCCCTCACTCAGTACCCATACACAAATAAACCTCTTTATAACACTGTCAATTAAAACATGTTTTTGGGTTCAATAAGGTTTTATTTGAGGGTGACTGATGAGGCCTAATTGGCTGAAACTAGCTAGCCTGGCCTAGAAAGATCTTGAACACTCTATAGTTTTCAGCTCTGTGCTGTAGTCCTTGCTTCCGAAGGATTACGACTTTTCAGAACATATACAATGAATCTCAAACATTTTTAAAATAGAACAAGATGTGTTTGTGAAACATGAACATGTCCCCGGGCATGGACATTTTTTATTCAAAGTTGCTCACAGTTCAAGATTTTTGTTTGTGTGGGAAGCCCTTGACACAAGAAACTTACATGCCAAATATGAAAGCTCTATCTTAAACGGTTCAAAAGTTATGAACAATAATATTTTTTCTTTAAAGTAGGCCAAGATCACAGGTCAAAAAATTTTGCATGAATGTAAAGCTCTTGTCATAAGGAACCTACATGCCAAATATTAAGACTCTATCTTAAACTGTTCAAAAGTTATGAGCAATTTATTTTTTTTCTTTTAAGTAGGTCAAAGGTCAACGTCATGGTCCAAACATTTTGCTAGAATGAAAAGCTCTAATCACAGGCAACCTACATGCCAAATAGGAAAGCTCTATCCCAAACGGTTCGAAAGTTATGACCAAAAATGTTTATTTTTTAAGTAGGTCAAAGGTCAAGGTCACAGGTCAAAATTTTTGCATGAATGTAAAGTGTTTGTCACAAGGAACCCACATGCTAAATATAAAAGGCTGTATCTTAAACGGTTCAAAAGTTATGACCAATGTTAACGTTTTCTTTTATGTAGGTCAAAGGTCAAGGTCACAGGTCAAAATTTTGGTGTGAATGTAAAGCTCTTGTCACAAGGAACCTACATGCAAAATATGAAGGCTCTATGTCAAACCGTTCGAAAGTTATGACCAAAAATCTTTATTTTTTTAAATAGGTCAAAGGTCAAGGTCACAGGTCAAAATTTTTGCATGAATGTAAAGCTTTTGTCACAAGAAATCTACATGCTAAATACGAAGGCTCTTTCTCAAACGGTTCAAAAGTTATGACCAATGTTAACTTTTTCTTTTATGTAGGTCAAAGGTCAAGGTCACAGGTCAAAATTTTTTGTGTGAATGTAAAGCTCTTGTCACAAGGAACCTACATGCAAAATATGAAGGCTCTACCTCAAACCGTTCAAAAGTTATGACCAAAATGTTATTTTTTTATTATAAGTAGGTCAACGGTCAAGGTCACAGGTCAAAATTTTTTGCATGAATGTAAAGCTTTTGTCAAAAGGAACATACATGCTAAATATGAAGGCTGTATCTCAAGTGGTTTAAAAGTTATGACCAATTTTTTTTTTCTTTTAAGTAGGTCAAAGGTCAAGGTCACAGGTCAATTTTTTTTTGCATGAATGTGAAGGTCTTGTCACAAGGAACGTTCAGGCCAAATATGAAAGCTCTATCTCAAATGGTTCAAAAGTTATGGCCAACGTTAAAGTTGTCCACGTACAAACCAACAAACAAACAGACAGGGCAAAAACAATATGTCCCCGCTATCGGTACCGGGGACATAAAAATGACCATTTGACCATTATGAAAACGGTCATTTTTTGTGCATAATCTATGCATTTCTGGTTGGATATTGCAATAGGATTATTTAATAAAACAGTTCAAACTTCTGCTTTGGATCCCAACATCCTATCAACAGTGTTATAAAGATGGTTACAGTAGTATATTTGTAGTTTGCAGACTTTTTTTTTAAAAAAAAATCAAACGAAAAACTAATCTAGTAACAATGCTTGCTGAATGAAGAGATAAAAAACAGAAATATAAAGCATTAAAGAAACTTAAAAATGTTGAGCAGGTACATATAAGAATAGAAAGTCACATAAAAGTATCTGAAAGATTTTTTTTTTTCAAATTTATGAAACATATAGTTATTCTTCTAACAAATTAAACATTTGACCACTGTACAAGGTAGCCTATATCTCGTCTTTAATCCTTGTCCTGTTGAATATTTTAATCTGCCACACCCACTACCGGTTATCAACCAATCAGATTACTTGGTGCAAAGTATTGCAACAATTTCACAATCTGAATGACAAACAATGTAGATCCTGATCAGATGGCTTCTTCAGAAGCCATCTGATTTGGATCTACATTGTTTGAAAGAGAAGACATATCCATGTTCAGCAGGACAAGGGTTAATTAATCTTTGTTCTGCAGAATACATTTAATTTAGACACACCCATTTCTGACCATCAACAAATCAAATTATTAGTTATATGTATAATGTATTTGTTCAAATTGGACAAATAAATGACAAACAGTGTAGTACTGTGTACACCCTGATCAAATGGCTTCTAAAGAAACCATCTGATTTAGAAGCCATCTGATCTTGATCTACATTGTAAAGGTTGGGGTTGCCGTGTTCAGCAAGACAAGGGTTAACCCTTGTCCTGCTGAGCCCAGATATGCCTTATCTTTGAAACAATGTAGATCCAGATCAGATGGCTCCTGAAGAAGCCATCTGATCAGGATCTTCATTGTTTGCCATCCAGTTTATGAATTTGTTGCAATAATTTGCATCAAGTAATCTGATTGGCTGATAATCAGTAGTGGGTGTGACATACCGTATTCGCCCTAATTACCGCACATTAGGTAGATTTTTCACTGTGATTTTTTGACACGATTTTGAAAAAACTAAGCGCACGGTGCGGTAATTAGGGCGAATACGGTATTTAAATATTCAGCAGGACAAGGGTTAATACACAAAATGGTTACGCTTGGAACAGTGTGTCAGCTCTTCCTGTACTGTTTATACTGGTTATACCCACCGCAAAAGTACATGTAGTTATTAAACATATTTAAGACAATAACCAGTACTTAAGAGTAACGGTAAAATAGAAGTGATTTGTTTGTTTGATTTGAGGTTTACCGTCCCCGTCAACACTGTAAAGGTCATTTTGGAGACGTTGCTTCCAGTTTTGTGGGACTTTTACCTGACATTGAGATGAAATGACATCTCAAGCCCTGTCGCCCAATGAAACCAATAGGGTTTATTAGCATGGACTGTCCGCCTAGCACCGCGATTCCTGGACAGGCTTAGATCCTCTAAGCGGTTTACCAGTACTAGTGTGCGGGCCGGATTCAGCTCTGCGTGGAAGCATCATGCAGCCCATATATTTCTTCAAGCCCCTATCGGCGGGGGCCAAAAAAAAAAAGAAGAAGTGAAGGCAATGATCAGGAATCGATACAATTAACCCACAGCTCCCATCAGAGACACCAAGGGAAAGAAACACAAACATGAAACAACTAGACCGCGATGGAAACATCACTAGGGAAAAGCCAAAAGGACAGTTACTTTCCCGTAAAATGACCAATTGGCTATCCAAAGCAAAATAATATAAGTGATCCCAACACTCAAAGACAAGCCATAACAAAAATAAACCACGACAGAAGAACTGCCTTGGAAAGGTCAGTGAAACGAATCCCACCGGGGGGCTTCGATTCCAGCAGTGCTATATTTGGATATTTTGATTTTCAATGTAGTCTAAACATAATATACATTTAAATATTTAACTGAAAAGCACATAAACAAGTGTTTTCTGGAATTAAAATTTTCGATAAAAAGTATATATATTTAGAATGAAAAACTTCTGATGTACACTGCAAACTGAAGTAAAGACAAGCCTTGTTCAAAATCATGCTAAGGCAGAAAATTAAAAGCATTTTGCAGCAGGGAGAAAAAGTGTATCAAGAAATTTTAAATATCGTTAGTATTATGCATAATGAAAGAAGACATTATGACTTTGATCATTTTACTGAAAACTGCACACAAAAATTCCCATCCATTCCAAAGTTATACTTTATATCTGATACCTATTTGAATTTTGTATGATGATGTAGTAGTCCTTTTAAGGTTCCTCAATACAGTTATTTCACTACATTTGGGGTACTGAAAAAATCATATTTGCAAATAATTACCCAAAAAGATTTTTCATCAGATGGTAGTCCATGTAAATGTAAGAATATGAAAGCCAAAGATTTTTATTCAAAAGTCACCATTTTAGTAAATTATTGCATTTTTCCTTGGTTTTGCAAAAAAATGACATCTCAATCCACAAAACCACAATATGTAAAATACTATCATAGAAATGTGGCTCAAGGTTGCCTTTAGGCACTGCAACAGAGGAATTTCAAATACAATACCTAAATAGAACTGAAAATTAATGATTCCCAAAAATTCAAAAAATGTAATTATCTCACCTGGTACTATTTTAAATTCAGTGTATGGTAGCCAAAAAGGACCATTTCTACCAATATGGCAACAAGCTCATTGACTGGATTGAGGTGTTGAAATCTCTTGCATTTAGCTTGTAAAATGATTGCCCTTCTTCGGTGCTTTTAGTACTTCATTTTATATATTTTATTCATGCAGTTAATAACAATTTATGCAATCACTGCCCAAAAGTTTCACTGTGTTACTGATTGTGTTTACAGGATGGGTGCTTTGATATTGGATAAATCAAAACCAAATAATTGCAATCACTGCCCAAAAGTTTCACTGTGTTACTGATTGTGTTTACAGGATGGGTGCTTTGATATTGGATAAATCAAAACCAAATAATTGAAAATAAGATAAGCCAAGTTTATCCCCATATTTGAACTGAAGGACTGAAAGCAGCCTGTTCAGCACCAAAAGGCTTCTGATCACAGCCAATAACTGCAAATTATTTTTACCCATTGATTTGTTACATTGGTTCACATGAGCCACCATAAACAAATACTTGATTTTTGCACAGGTGAACTTCTGGACAACACAAAGTTTATATTTATCTAATCCAATTAATGATCTGTTATGTCACCTACTTACCAATGTGTAGGCTGGTAAAAACTCATAGAAGCCCAATGCATTTAATATGTTTTGATGAAAAAAGTTTCAAAAATCTAATTTTCTCAATTTGTTTACTAGAAGCTGGGCCGAACAACACCAACCTGGATAAGGTTACACATAAAAAATAGTTCGGAAATGATTGCATACTATGCATAAATTAACGAACAAATTATGTTAGAAAGTATGTGAAATTAGTTGCATTACAGTTTCAACAAGAGCACCGCAAGCGGGTGCCAATGCTCGTCTGCAGTTTCTTTTAGAAAACAAAAGTTCTAAGTCAAATCAAATTGCAAGATGGAGTTATAAAACTTGTAGGGAATGTAGCTCTTGTGATGGTGAGTATGTGTATGAAATTTCATGAAGGTAGGCCAAATACTTTTGGAAATATGGTCAAGGTTAAGTTTTTTGGTTAATTTTTCGAAAAATAGGTCAAAGTTCAAAGGTCAAGGTCACAGGTCAAAAAGCGTGGTATGACTGAAAAGGTCTTGTCCCAAGGAACATTCATGTGAAGTTGGAAGGCTCTGTTGTGAATAGTATTGAAATAAGAGACGAAAACAATTTAAACAAGAGGGCCATGATGGCCCTGGATCGCTCACCTGATCCATATGATAGAGTAACAAGTGGGCCTCGGGGAGGGCCATTATTGACCCCAGGGCTACAATGTGCATAATGTTGAGGGAGGTCTAAAGAGGTGAAGCTTCATACCAAATATCAACAAAGGCTATAATTTGAACAATCTTGGCAAAGGTCCACTAGATGAAGCTACACACCAAATATCAAAGACCTGGGCCTTGGGGTTTCAGAGAAGAAGATTTTTTAAAGATATTCCCTACATTAGCCTATGTAAAACCAAATGGCCCCGGAGCGGGGACATTTTTGGCTTCAGGGCCATAATTTAAACAATCTTGGTAGAGGTCCACTAGATGAAGCTCCATACCAAATATCAAAGGCATGGGCCTTGGGGTTTCAGAGAAGTAGATTTTTAAAGATTTCCATATTTAAGTCTGTGTAAAAGCAAAGGGTCTCGGGGCGGGGGCATTTTTGGCCCCAGCACTATAATTTGAACAATCTTGGTAGGGGTCCACTAGATGAAGCCTCATACCAAATATCAAAGACCTGGGCATTGCGGTTTCAGAGAAAAAGATTTTTCAAGATTTTCCATATATAAGTCTATGTAAAACCAAAGGGCCCCGGAGCGGGGGCATTTTTGGCCCTTCAGCTATAATTTGAACAACCTTGGTAGGGGTCCACTAGGTGAAGCTTCATACCAAATATCAAAGACCTGGGCCTTGCGGTTTCAGAGAAGAAGATTTTTAAAGATTTTCCCTATAAAACCCTATGTAAAACCAAAAGGCCCTGCTGGGGCTGGGGGGGGGGGGGGGGGCCTGGGGCTTGTGGGGTGAAGCTTCATACCAAATATCAAAGACAAGGGCATTACGGTTTCAGATAAGAAAATTTTTAGAGATTTTCCCAATATAAGCCCATGTAAAACCAAAGGGCCCCAGAGCGGGGGCATTTTTGGCCCCAGCACTATAATTTGAACAATCTTGGTAGGGTTCCACAAGATGAAGCCTCATACCAAATATCAAAGACCTGGGCCTTGCAGTTTCAGAGAAGAAAATTTTAAAAGATTTTCCCTATGTAAGCCCATGTTAAACCAAAGGGCCCTGGAGCGGGGGCATTTTTGGCCCCAGCACTTTAATTTGAACAATCTTGGTAGGGGTCCACTAGATGAAGCTTCATACCAAATATCAAAGACCTGGGCCTTGCGGTTTCAGAGAAGAAGATTTTTAAAGATTTTCCCTATATAAGCTCATGTAAAACCAAAGGGCCACGGGGAAGGGGCATTTTTGGCCCCAGCACTATAATTTGAACTATCTAGGTAGGGGTCCACTAGATGAAGCTTCATACCAAATAACAAAGACCTGGGCCTTACGACTTCAGAGAAGAAGACTTTTAAAGATCTTCCCTATATAAGCCCATGTAAAACCAAAAGGCTGTGGGATGGGGGCATTTTTGGCCCCTAGGGCCTGGGCCTTGTGGGGTGAAGCTTCATACCAAATATCAAAGACATGGGCCTTACAGTTTCAGAGAAGAAATTTTTGGCCCCAGCACTATAATTTGAACAATCTTGGTAGGGGGTCCACTAGATTAAGCCTCATACCAAATATCAAAGACCTGGGCCTTTTGGTTTCAGAGAAGAAGATTTTTCAAGATTTTCCATATATAAGTCTATGTAAAACCAAAGGGCCCCGGAGTGGGGGCATTTTTGGCCCTAGGGCTATAATTTGAACAACCATGGTTGGGGTCCACTAGGTGAAGCTTCATACCAAATATCAAAGACCTGGGACTTGCAGTTTCAGAGAAGAAGTTTTTTTAAGATTTTTAAGATATAAGCCCATGTAAAACCAAAGGGCCCCGGGGCGGGGGGTGGGGGTGGGGGGGGTTGAACCTGGGCCTTGTGGGGTGAAGTCATACCAAATATCAAAGACATGGGCCTTAGGGTTTCAGAGAAGAAAATTTTTAAAGATTTTCCCTATATAAGCCCATGAAAAACCAAAGGGCCCCAGAGTGGGGGCATTTTTTGCCCCAGCACTATAATTTGAACAATCTTGGTAGGGGTCCACTAGATGTAGCTTCAGACCAAATATCAAAGACCTGGGCCTTACGGTTTCAGAGAAGAAGATTTTTAAAGATTTTCCCTATATAAGCCCATGTAAAACCAAAGGGCCCCGGAGTGGGGGCATTTTTGGCCCCAGCACTTTAATTTGAACAATCTTGGTAGGGGTCCACTAGATGAAGCTTCATACCAATTATCAAAGACCTGGGCCTTGCGGTTTCAGAGAAGAAGATTTTTTAAGATTTTCCCTATATAAGCCCATGTAAAACCAAAGGGCCCCGGAGCGGGGGCATTTTTGGCCCCAGCACTATTATTTGAACAATCTTGGTAGGGGTCCACTAGTTGAAGCTTCATACCAAATATCAAAGACCTGGGCCTTGCGGTTTCAGAGAAGAAGATTTTTAAAGATTTTCCCTATAATAGCCCATGTAAAATCAAAGGGGCCCGGGGCGGGGGCATTTTTGGCCCCAGCACTATAATTTGAACAATCTTGGTAGGGGTCCACTAGATGTAGCTTCAGACCAAATATCAAAGACCTGGGCCTTATAAGCCCATGTAAAACCAAAGGGCCCCGGGGCGGGGGGGGGGGGGGGTTTGAACCTGGGCCTTGTTGGGTGAAGTCATACCAAATATCAAAGACATGGGCCTTAGGGTTTCAGAGAAGAAGATTTTTAAAGATTTTCCCTATATAAGCCCATGTTAAACCAAAGGGCCCCGGAGTGGGGGCATTTTTGGCCCCAGCACTTTAATTTGAACAATCTTGGTAGGGGTCCACTAGATGAAGCTTCATACCAATTATCAAAGACCTGGGCCTTGCGGTTTCAGAGAAGAAGATTTTTAAAGATTTTCCCTATATAAGCCCATGTTAAACCAAAGGGCCCCAAAGTGGGGGCATTTTTTGCCCCAGCACTATAATTTGAACAATCTTTGTAGGGGTCCACTAGGTGAAGCTTCATACCAAATATCAAAGACCTGGGCCTAGCGGTTTTAGAGAAGAAGATTTTTAAAGATTTTCCCTATATAAGCCCATGTAAAACCAAAGGGCCCCGGAGCGGGGGCATTTTTGGCCCCAGCACTATAATTTGAACAATCTTGGTAGGGGTCCACTAGATGTAGCTTCAGACCAAATATCAAAGACCTTGGCCTTGCAGTTTCAGAGAAGAAGATTTTTAAAGATTTTCCCTATATAAGCCCATGTAAAACCAAAGGGCCCCGGAACGGGGGCATTTTTGGCCCCAGCACTATAATTTGAACAATCTTGGTAGGGGTCCACTAGATGAAGCTTCATACCAAATATCAAAGACCTGGGCCTTGCGGTTTCAGAGAAGAAAATTTTAAAAGATTTTCCCTATGTAAGCCCATGTTAAACCAAAGGGGCTCTGGGCAGGGGCATTTTTTGCCCCAGCACTATAATTTGAACAATCTTGGTAGGGGTCCACTAGATGTAGCTTCAGACCAAATATCAAAGACCTGGGCCTTGCAGTTTCAGAGAAGAAGATTTTTAAAGATTTTCCCTATATAAGCCCATGTTAAACCAAAGGGCCCCGGAGCGGGGGCATTTTTGGCCCCAGCACTATAATTTGAACAATCTTGGTAGGGGTCCACTAGATGAAGCTTCATACCAAATATCAAAGACCTGGGCCTTGCGGTTTCAGAGAAGAAAATTTTAAAAGATTTTCCCTATGTAAGCCCATGTTAAACCAAAGGGCCCCGGAGCGGGGGCATTTTTGGCCCCAGCACTTTAATTTGAACAATCTTGGTAGGGGTCCACTAGATGAAGCTTCATACCAATTATCAAAGACCTGGGCCTTGCGGTTTTAGAGAAGAAGATTTTTTAAGATTTTCCCTATATAAGCCCATGTAAAACCAAAGGGCCCCGGAGCGGGGGCATTTTTGGCCCCAGCACTATAATTTGAACAATCTTGGTAGGGGTCCACTAGTTGAAGCTTCATACCAAATATCAAAGACCTGGGCCTTGCGGTTTCAGAGAAGAAGATTTTTAAAGATTTTCCCTATATAAGCCCATGTTAAACCAAAGGGCCCCAAAGTGGGGGCATTTTTTGCCCCAGCACTATAATTTGAACAATCTTTGTAGGGGTCCACTAGGTGAAGCTTCATACCAAATATCAAAGACCTGGGCCTAGCGGTTTTAGAGAAGAGGATTTTTAAAGATTTTCCCTATATAAGCCCATGTAAAACCAAAGGGCCCTGGAGCGGGGGCATTTTTGGCCCCAGCACTATAATTTGAACAATCTTGGTAGGGGTCCACTAGATGTAGCTTCAGACCAAATATCAAAGACCTTGGCCTTGCAGTTTCAGAGAAGAAGATTTTTAAAGATTTTCCCTATATAAGCCCATGTAAAACCAAAGGGCCCCGGAACGGGGGCATTTTTGGCCCCAGCACTATAATTTGAACAATCTTGGTAGGGGTCCACTAGATGAAGCTTCATACCAAATATCAAAGACCTGGGCCTTGCGGTTTCAGAGAAGAAAATTTTAAAAGATTTTCCCTATGTAAGCCCATGTTAAACCAAAGGGCCCCGGAGCGGGGGCATTTTTGGCCCCAGCACTTTAATTTGAACAATCTTGGTACGGGTCCACTAGATGAAGCTTCATACCAATTATCAAAGACCTGGGCCTTGCGGTTTCAGAGAAAAAGAGTTTTAAAGATTTTCCCTATATTAGCCCATGTAAAATCAAAGGGGCTCTGGGCGGGGGCATTTTTGGCCCCAGCACTATAATTTGAACAATCTTGGTAGGGGTCCACTAGATGTAGCTTCAGACCAAATATCAAAGACCTGGGCCTTGCAGTTTCAGAGAAGAAGATTTTTAAAGATTTTCCCTATATAAGCCCATGTTAAACCAAAGGGCCCCGGAGCGGGGGCATTTTTGGCCCCAGCACTATAATTTGAACAATCTTGGTAGGGGTCCACTAGATGAAGCTTCATACCAAATATCAAAGACCTGGGCCTTGCGGTTTCAGAGAAGAAAATTTTAAAAGATTTTCCCTATGTAAGCCCATGTTAAACCAAAGGGCCCCGGAGCGGGGGCATTTTTGGCCCCAGCACTTTAATTTGAACAATCTTGGTAGGGGTCCACTAGATGAAGCTTCATACCAATTATCAAAGACCTGGGCCTTGCGGTTTTAGAGAAGAAGATTTTTTAAGATTTTCCCCATATAAGCCCATGTAAAACCAAAGGGCCCCGGAGCGGGGGCATTTTTGGCCCCAGCACTATAATTTGAACAATCTTGGTAGGGGTCCACTAGTTGAAGCTTCATACCAAATATCAAAGACCTGGGCCTTGTGGTTTCAGAGAAGAAGATTTTTAAAGATTTTCCCTATATTAGCCCATGTAAAATCAAAGGGGCCCGGGGCGGGGGCATTTTTGGCCCCAGTACTATAATTTGAACAATCTTGGTAGGGGTCCACTAGACGTAGCTTCAGACAAAATATCAAAGACCTGGGCCTTACGGTTTCAGAGAAGAAGAATTTTAAAGATTTTCCCTATATAAGCCCATGTAAAACCAAAGGGCCCCGGAGCGGGGGCATTTTTGGCCCCAGCACTATAATTTGAACAATCTTGGTAGGGGTCCACTAGATGAAGCTTCAGACCAAATATCAAACACCTGGGCCTTGTGGTTTCAGAGAAGAAGATTTTTCAAGATTTTCCCTATATAAGCCCTTGTAAAACCAAAGGGCCCCGGAGCGGGGGCATTTTTGACCCCAGCACTATAATTTGAACAATCTTGGTAGGGGTCCACTAGATGAAGCTTCATACCAAATATCAAAGACCTGGGCCTTGTGGTTTCAGAGAAGAAGATTTTTTAAGTTTTTGGTGAAAAAAATCTATTTTTGGCCCCAAAAACCTATATGTGCAACGGACCGGAACCATTTGAACAACTTTGAAAGGGGACCACCTAAGGATCATTCCTGTGAAGTTTGGTCAAAATCCGATCAGTGGTTTAGGAGGAGATGTCGTTTAAAGAAATTGTTTACGGACGCACGGACGCACTGACGCACGGACGCACTGACGCACGACGGACGAAAAGTGATCCCATAAGCTCACCTCGTCACTACGTGACGGTGAGCTAAAAAAAAAGGAGAGAAAAGGGGAGATAATTCAATCAAATTGCAAGATGGAGTTATAAAACTTGTAGGGAATGTAGCTCTTGTGACGGTGAGTATGTGTATGAAGTTTCATGAAGGTAGGCCAAATACTTTTGGAAATATGGTCAAGGTTAAGGTTTTCGGTTAAATTTTCGAAAAATAGGTCAAAGGTCAAGGTCACAGATCAAAAAGTGTGGTATCACTGAAAAGGTCTTGTCCCAAGGAACATTCATGTGAAGTTTGAAAGCTCTGTTGTGAATAGTATTAAAATGAGAGCAAAAAATGTGTTTCAGAAAAAAATTGGAAAAGGGGAGATAATTCAGCCAAAATCAACAATGTTGTTATGGTCCTTGGTCAAAATGTAGCTCTTGTGATGATGAGTGTGTGTATGAAGTTTCATGAGGCTAGGTCTAATACTTTTTAAGTTATAGCCAAGGTTAAGTTTTTTTGGAACGACGCAGGACGACGCAGGACGACACAGGACGACTACGCAGACGCCGGAGTGATGACAATAGCTCGAAAGTTTTTTTTCAAAAAACAGACGAGCTAAAAATGAATATTATGTTTTAAATTAAAAACAATGGTGTACTATTGTAATTTTTGGAAATTAGTTCCAAGGCGTATGAATACGTTTTTTCCTTGGCAAGATGGATATCTCTTTCAATGTGACAGCTACAATAATTAATCAGTGATGACATGCTTCCAAGATAGGCGATGTCATAATGGTGTATGCAGGAAGGAGGCTATAAAGCTGAATTTTCAAGGTATATTCATTGTTGATGGGCAAAATAAAATGTGGAAGGTCATAATTGATGAAATTTGAGCAGTTCACATTTACCGCAAAAAAGGAAGATGGCGGCGCCCATGAAGAAAAACCTGTCAAAAAAATTTCTGGTTTTCAATTCAGGTAGGCTTTTTGATAGAAAGCTTTGTCCGAGTCGCTAGAATTTGTTGTGAACTATTGATCTGCAGCTGTTTTAGTAACTTTTAAAAAGTTTAGAAGGCGTTTTCATTTTTTTCCTGGTGAAAGTGAAAAATACAGAAATGCATTTATTTTCAAAGGCACTGAGATGTTGCTAATGCAAGAAAGTACATGCTGTAATAACCTTTAGCACCGCCAAGCATTCTTCTTCTAGGACAGGCATTTTAAAAGGAAATCAGGATCATATTTTGGGAAAAAATAACATGCAAATCTGACACCTATATTTTTCTTGTGCAAATGTATTGAGGAACCTTAAATGGGTTTTAACATTTTTTGATGAGTTTTAAAACTGACTTAAAAAATAATTCCATTTCTATAGTTTTGTAACACATTCTTTCTTATGTCCACTCAGATGACTGAATCTTATTCACAGTTTAGAATATAACTTAAATTTGAGGTTTAATTTCTGGATTTAAATGCTTATTTAAAGTCTAAATAAAATTTTAAACAGTTAAATCCAACTGCCCTTTTGTAATTCCTTTTGCTCATAAAACTTGATAAAATGCATTTTTAATGTCTTTAAAGTTGATAAAAAATGCTTTTTGAATGTCTTTCAAACATATAACTTACCAATGTATGTCATTTAATCTGCACCCAAACATACAATCTGGATTTTAAATTATTTTAACAAATTATTTAAATTCTAAGCTATAGAATTCAGTTTTGAAATAACAGGAATTCAAACTCTTTTCAAATATAAGATGAGATCAATATCATAAATTTAGACATGTGGTTATCGAATTTATCATTATAATAAAACATCAGATAAGTTTGATTGTTAAAATTTTTTTAATGTGTCTTAACACTTCAGCCCTTGAAGCAATAAGCACAAGTACTTAAGGCTGACACGATTAATCGTATAATCGATTAATCAATCGATAAATTCCACAAAAATGATTATCATTTCCGATTTGCTTTTAATCGATTACTTCATAGGTACAATTTACTACCCAAAGTTATGCCTAAAATAGAGGGATGATTGGCAAACAGTGCAGACCCTGATCAGACGCCGCATTTTGCGGCGTCTCATCTGGGTCTACACTGTTTGCTCAGGCCTGTCTGTTCAAATATACATATGGTAATGGGCAACATATGGTAAGAGTCATGCCCAGACAGAAAGCCAGACAGGTAAAATTATGACAAAAACCATAGCGTTTACTAATCGATTATCGATCGCAATGGCATGACTGATAATCGATTATCTTTTCAGCTCCGATTAGCCAGCCCTACAAGTACTCCAGATTAAAATATTAAGTGTATAAATTATGCATTTTTTCTATTTTTCGAATACTTAAATGCTTGACATTTTACATGGAATGTTTTCACTGAAAAACATTATAGAAACAAATTAAGATATAGTAGATTAAGCAGATTGATCTGTGTCTTCAATAACCACATGTCTGATAATAGATTTTATCATATGGGCCCCGTCAAGCGATTTTGGTACTTATCGCCTATGCGAGCAGCAAAGGTTCAGGCGAGCCTGCGCATCCGCGCAGTCTAGCCAGAACCTTCGCTGCTCGCTCATACAAGCAGTGAATCAAGAGGAACCTTCAGACAGAAAGCCATATCCCTGGCCCCTCTGAATGGCTGGGCATGTGCAGTTAAAATTTGTCATGACGGAATGCTCGAAGACACAAATTCGCTTGGCGGGGCTCATATGATGTCGCGTCTGAGAATATATAAAAATGTCATGTAATAAATTTGATAATCCAATAGTGGATTAAATATGCAAATTAGTTTGATATGCCTCAAAATGTTACATGTACGAAGTCCTTGACGACGTCCCATTTACAAAGGGCCAAATATTGACATTTCTGTTAAACAATCGTGAATAAAATGCATTTTAAATGTCATATGATAAATAGAATCTTGCATTCGTGTCCATGTATATTGAATTTATTAAACTCATTGACGAAAAGGAATAAAATGCTCAGCAAAGCCTCGCATTTTATACCTTTTCCTCAAAATTAATTAATTCAATAATATATGAACACTAATGTAAAATCCTCTAATTCACTTGGACAGATTGTTAAAACATCACATACCATAGCTGCAGGGAACAGAATATTAGAAGAATATATCAACCAGGATAAAAGGGGTAAGGGGAGACACAGAACCAGGTATGTACATAAATATATGTACATAAATACATGTATAAACATTTTACAACCAAGCAACGTAACAGATCAATAGGAAAATACATGTACTTAAGCACTCTGTTGCCATGCTGTACTGTTCGATTTGAAGAAAAATTATCACACGCTATAACGGTTTTCCAGTTTTATGAAGTAGGCGTGAATTACTGATAATTATAAGACATTCACCACAACAGAGTACAATTCATGAAAGAGTTGACCATAGCAGCCGATAAGGTGGGTAAAGAGAATAATTAAGGGCTGTTTTTTCTTTTTACTCCTTTAAAGTGTTATATGTTGTGGGTACGTACTTGTTAGAATCGAGGTAATTCAAACAAGTACCCATAAAACAGGAAAATATTTCCTTAATTATTATCATTACTGCTTCTTATTAAGGTGTTTTTCTTTTTACTCCTTTAAAATGTTACATGTTGTGGGTACGTACTTCTCAGAATCATCTCATTGAGGTGATTCTAACAAGTACCCACAAAACATGAAATACGGAAAATATTTCCACAATTATTATCATTACTCCTTCTTATTAAGAGGACTGGTGTTTTTCTTTTTTCCCCTTTAAAATGTTACATGTTGTGGGTACTTGATAGAATCACCTCATTGAGGTGATTCTAACAAACCCAAAAAACATGAAATAAGGAAAATATTTTCTTTACCATTATCATTATCCTTCTTATCGGGGGCTGGAGCTAAACTTATGGAGGAAATAAGAAATCAAGTGTCAGAATTCTATTATGTGGAATGGTAGAGGATGCTATTATGTGGAGATTGGCAAAGGACACTGATCCATTCATCAACTTAAATTGCCGCTCCAGATAAGACAATCCTTGAAGTACAGAGAGATCAACATTGTATTGTTTTTCTTAAACTTGGAATGGACCCCATAGCTACATGTACATGTTTGTGTCCAAAACATCAAACAGTCCATTTTCAAAGAAAATTTTCTAGTACAGTGGAACTGGAGAGCAAATGTTATGTTGTTTTTTTTTTGTTGTTGTTGTTTTGTTTTTTGTTTGTTCTTTTTTTTTGTTGTTGTTGTTGCTGCTGCTGCCTTTGTTGTTGTGCAGTGAGTGCTTTAAATAGTAAAAATCTCAAAATTACAGATTTGTAGCTTTCTTACTAAGCTAAACTTGCTGCCTTTCTTAACCCTTATCTTGCTGTTCACAACAACCCTATATTTGCAAACAGTGTAGATCCAGATCAGATGGCTTCTGAAGAAGCCATCTGATCAGGATCTACACTGTTTGGCATTCAGTTCATGAATTTGTAGCAATAAATTACATCAGGTAATTTGATTGGTTGATAGACAGAAATGGGTGTGGCTTAAATGAATATTCAGCAAGAGAAGGGTTAAAGCTTTATTTTAGATACATGTATGTCAACAGTCTTAGTTAATGTTATACAGTGAAATTAGCTTAAATAGATAAACAAATGGATGGTTAAGGGGAATGGAAACACTTTCAGGGGAGGCAACTCTTGCTAAAGTATTTTTATTTTTGTCTCCCATGGCAAAAGGGGTCACCTCTTAAAGTAAAGAATTTGCTCCTCAGGAGCAAATTCTTTCCTTAAGAGTAGACCCCTTTTTCAGTGGGACTGAGCCTATAGAAAAGCAAACAAGAAGTCCCAAAAGTTGTCTCCCTTTGAAAAATGGCAGAAAAATGTTCAAGGTGTTCCCATTTCCCTTAAGTACTTAAAGCAGCTAGTTTTTATCAAAATCATGCAGAGTTAGATAATAAAGATTATAAAAAGAATGTTTTCAGCTGCAATAATAGCAATAAGTAGCCAATGTTGAATGTGCCAGTAAACCACAAAATTAATAAAGATTATGTTTATATGTCAACACGCACACACACATGAACACATGCATTGGATGCATGCTTGCATATACCATTCTCGTACACAAAAATTAATGCACTCTTACAGCCATACACACATTTGTCGCACATACTCTTCACACACAACATTCCTTTCACAAACACAAATGCAAACATATTTCCAGTTTCTATTTCTCACTTGTAAAGAAAACAATTATATAATGGTATCAGAACAATTAAGCACCATGCAAGCATGCCTGCAAGAAAGAATTTCAACAATACTAATATAAATATTTCAGTGCATGAAAAGAACCATACATGTAAGTTACTAGTCATCAAATTTTCCAAACAAGAAAACCTTAGCTTCTTGCGCATTTAAACAGAACAACTTGCAGCTGTACTTCTTCTGTAGAAATGAACTTGCAGAACAGTACAACTCAAAGCTGTACAGTACAATTTGCAGCTGTACAGAACAAATTGCAGCTGTACAGAACTGGCAGCTGTACAGAGCAACTTGCAACTGCACAATACAACTTGAAGCTCTACAATACAACTTGCAGCTGTAGAGAACAAATTGCAGTTGTACAGAACAACTGGCAGCTGTTCAGAGCAACTTGCAACTGCACAGTACAACTTCCACCTGTACAGTACTTCTACATGTATTGCCATGCACTGACTCCATGACATTCTTATTATATTGAATACAAATTTACTCTGAATACAAAGCAAAAGGACGCCCAAGATCAACAAGCAAACATGTATATTGCAGATACAGCTTTTGACTTAAACCATTTGTTTAGCAGAACAGAAAATTACCCACCATTTCAAACATAAAAGTACAGTTCTTCAAGGAAAATACAAAGGAGACCAGTATTTAGGTCATTTTTGGAGACGTTGCTTCCAACTTTGTGGAACTTTTACCCGACATTGAGATGAAATGACCTTTCAAGCCCTGTCCCCAATGAAACCAATAGGGCTTTGAACATGCATTGGACGAACTGTTGAAGAGCAGTGGTGCTTCTCTGTACTACAGATTAACCACATGACCTTCCAAAGCATCACTTTGTGTTTCTTTTATAACCTAATTAAGACTTTCTTTAAAATAACACCTCATGAAATTGCAACTAATATAGTATCTCTTTAATGTACTGCACTAAAGAAGTCATTTTGCTTTGTAGTCTATTATCTGAACTGTCATAAATTCTCAATATATTGGGACAATGATATTGATCCTTAAACTACACCATAACCTCTTTATAATACTATTGTTGGCTCCAAAGCAGAAACCATGTTTGTCAAACAACCATCTTAAAAATATAGATAATATAAAAAAATGAGCATTAAATTTTATGGACATTTTTCTATATAATCTATACATTCCTCAGGATTAATCTATACATTTTCAGAAACCATCGTAAAATCTGGTTATATTCAGAGTTATAATGATCTACGTTATTGAGAGGTTGAAATGTATTCATGTACATGTACTACTATTATAATCTGGTTAAGAGTTTTCAAGATTAAATGACCAGGGGCCAGTTGTTCAAAACTAATGACGTTGTTACTTAACGTGTTGATAAAACTTTGATCGCTAAATATGGCAAAAATGCTAAAATTTTTGCTGAAAAAATGTGAGCAGCTTTTGCAAATGCAAAAGCTGCTCACATTCTTTTTAGAAAAAATACCAAAATTTTCGATATAATTGTACTTGCTAGAACAGTTAACAATTTGACCACAAACGAGCTCGTTAAGCTAATGATGTTTTGAACAGCTGGCTCCAGCCTGCTAGACCAGTTAACAGTGATGGTCAAGATCAGACTGCACTTTCAGGAGCAGTCTGATCTGAGCCTGCACTATCTGTCAATATACTGTAACTGCCCCAATACTCTGAGTATTAAATAATGGTATATTAACAATTAATTATTAGAGAACTTTCTGCCAGAGCATGTTATGCCACAACAAGGAGAGAAAACTGTAGCACTCTTATATGATAATTAAACTTGGGTGAAGAGTGATGAAAGGGGAAGTAACAAAATCTGTGATCTTCCTGTGATCAACTTACCATCAAACTCCACTGAAACAAGAAAGTGTAAACATGCAAAACATAAAAAGCTAAAAATCAAAAATTTCAAATGAACCAAATGTAGCTTTATTTCATATCATGCATTTGTGCCAACCTTTTGAGGATATGATTTTTATGTATGAAAAGTGTCAAGCGTAGCATAATACTATGAGGTCCTAATTTAAATTTCTATACAGACGAAGTTTCCAAATCGATCTTCGGGATAACACACCCATGCAACATAGTGCATGTGGTCTGATGAAAATCAGTGATAATTTTCTTATTTATGCTGCAAACATAGGCTGTGAGTGACGAGAAAAGCATTGTTTGTTTGATTTGAGGTTTAACTTCCCCATTACCACTGTAAAGGTCATTTTGGAGACGATGCTTCCAATTTTGTGGGACATTTACCCAACTCTGAGATGAAATGACATCTCAAGCCCTGCCACTCAATGAAACCAATAGGGTTTATAAGCATGGATGGTCCGACTCACACCGCTTTGCCTTGCCAAGCTTACTTTGCCTGGGCAGGCTTAGATCCTCTGAGCGGTTTACAAGTACTTGTGTGAGGTCAGTTTCAGCTCTGCATGGAAGCATCATACAGCCGTTCACTGTTTGCTTGTGCCCATCTGTCCCAATAATTAGGATCATTCCAGTACTCATACATGTATTTAAACTCTTTCGTCCATTTCATAGTTAATCTAAACTGAACAACGGGCCAGTCCACGGCCTAGTAGGTAAGGAAGCAGAAGCTTAACCCTTATCTGGCTGAATATTCATATAAGCCACACCCATTTCTGTCTATCAACCAATCAAATTACTTGATATAATTTATTGCTACAAATTAATAAACTGAATGCCAACCATTGTAGATCCTGATCAGATGGCTGGTCTGGATCTACACTGTTTGCAAAGATAAGGGTTGTCATGATCAGCAAGATAAGGGTTAATCGTTAGATCTCACAGCTGTGGTTTGAGCCTCACTCTGGTCGCATGTGAGATGCCACGTTCTGTAATGGAAGGTCAGGTGTTTTTTTTCTCTGAGTACTCCGGTTTTCGCCCACCTCTGATTAAGGATTGACTCAAAATAGGTGAAACATTAGCTTGAATGGGCCATAAAACTAAAATAAACACACACCCCTCCCCCCACCACAAAAAAAAATCTAAAGTGAACACATAAAAGCTAGAAAGTTTTACTTTGAGTAGGAATGTGTATATGTAAGAAATCCTTAACACAACTCTAATGGGTGTACGTATATTATGATCACTTTATAAAAATTTTCTTTGACAAGTATCATACAGTAAGGATTTTTAATTTGATTTATTATCTGAATGGGACGGTATTTACAACCAGTAAAGCTAACCAATAAATAACTCAGTTCAATAATCCAAAACAGAAGATAAACCAAAATATAAATAAAATTCCACATCTGCAATAGATAACACATGCAAGTTTAAAACATACATGTTCATGTACATGTACATAAACAATGCATCACAACCTCTTTATAACACAATTTCTGGATGGGATCCAAAGTTGATACAGAGGACCTGCGTTATAACGACAGTATTTGTTCCCTATTATTGTGCCGATATAATGAATTTGCCGTTATAAAGAATCCCAGTCAGGAGTATGATAGCTTATAAAGGTCTTTTCCATATCATTACTCCAAGAGTCAAATGTTATAAACATTTGTTAGAATCGCCTCATCAATGTTATAAACATTTGTTAGAATCGCCTTCGTACAAAAATCTTTCATGACTATGGATTCGATTTGGGTATTTTCAACCCAAGGGTAGCCCAAGCCGCTCTGAATCGAGGCTAAACCTTGAGCTAAGAATTCATTCCATTGAAATTGTAGTTATAACAAGTTTTGCCATTATAATGAATGTGGTAACCATTATAACCCGGGTCCTCTGTACCATGTTAGTTAAACAATCATGTTATATTCAAACAAAAAATGTATACCGGGAGATGGTGTAGAAAAATGACAATTTTTCTTTAAAATCTATGCATTTTTGGATTTTTGGATCAATCTTTAAACTCATATATCCCAAGTTGTGTTATAAAGAGGCTATGGTGTATAAACAAACAAACAAAACAGACACTTGGCAAACAGCCGTGTGCATTTCATGCACTGAATATCAGAAATAAAAGACCAAAAATAGTATACCTGGTTACATGCAAAACAATTCCTTACTGAAATTGACCGTAATGACAATTAATGGTAGAACGCACATTTAACACGTAAGACTTAAGTACCTTTAGGTTTTCTTGTTTTGGGTTTGGCTGCTTTAAAAAAATAAAATGATCCCCATTTCAATGTACATCCAATGACATGTGGGTTCTCAGCAGACTCAAACAATATAAATGTACATACTATATTATAACATGGATTTTTAACAATTCAATACAGGGAAGTTACTTTAATAAGTAGGATCTGACTAAACACTTGAAACGTTTTTTGCTTAACACATGCTTAATATCTTCCAGTTTCATATTCCTTGAAGATGTATGGTATTATCTGAACATTTAATCACATGTTGTAAGTGAAACTATTGTTATTAACTCACATAATAGCAGTTATAATGCAGTGAAATTCCGCTATTAAGACCACCTAAATTTCAGACAAAGCCTACTTAGAAGGTTTCAGTTACATTTGCTTTCTGTTTTCTACATCTTGTGTGCTCTAGTGGGAGTCCACATTTGGAACTGTTCAAAAGTGATCTGAAAGACCACTTTTGAACAGTCCCAAAGGTGGTCTTAATATAGGAATTTTACTGTAATTTAGCTTATTTATCTGTATTAGGAATTAACTTTTTTCTGCCAGTAGCGATTAATGAAGTTGCTTTTTTACCCTGGTTTGAAATTAGGTAGCAAAAGGCATCCACTTGGCAGCAAAAAGTGTCATTCTAGTACATTTTAATAACTCACCCATGCATTATGGTGCATTTTTCACATCTCCTAAATGGTTACTTTTCTGAAGAAAATCCGTGATATTTTTCTTACAAATACTCAAAACATAGGTTGTGCATGCTCGTTAGAACTGCCTCATTGAGGCGGTTCTAACGAGTACCCACAACCTATGTCTTACAGCAGAAATAAGAAAAATAATGTATACCCCCATAAACCCCCGTTTTCTCTATATGAAGTGGTTTAGAGGGGTCTTCATTTCACAGACTTGTTCACGTGATGAGCAGGCATTCTGGAGATTAACACTTCAAACATTAAGCATCAGTAGCTGACGGCATTTTCTTTCCTGATTTTTTATTAAAAATAGGCTTGACATAAACGTTTCACATGTAATGTCAAGCTTTATTTTTTGCAGAAAAATAAAATAAAAAAAATACAGCACAAGGTGGAAATGTTTTGGGTGCTATACCAGCTGCTTCCACGCAGAGCTGAAACTGACCACTCAAGAGAATTGGTAAACTGCTTAAAAAGACTATTATAATATGTTCTATAAAAGGGTTATCCTTTGGAAGCAAGGAATACACCACAGAAGTGAAAAAATATGGAGTGTTCATGTTTTCTGGGCCAGACTAGCTAATTTCGGCCAATTAGGCCTCATCAGTGACCCTCAGATATTTTCAAAATTCCACAATGGAATCAATGATCCCAAAGGACAAGAAAATATAATCTACACTATGATGTAGGGCAGGGAGACGTTTTACCGCCGCCACACATTCCCACACACCAGCTGTAGTGAAGTTAAATATGTTCTATAAAAGGGTTATCCTTTGGAAGCAAGGAATACACCACAGAAGTGAAACAAGAGGGCCATGATGGCCCTGGATCGCTCACCTGATCCATAGAGTAACAAGTGGGCCCGGAGAGGGCCATTATTGACCCCAGGGCTATAATGTGCATAATGTTGAGGGAGGTTTAAATAGGTGAAGCTTCATACCACATATCAACAAAGGCTATAATTTGAACAATCTTGGCGAAGGTCCACTAGATGAAGCTACACAACAAAATTATCAAAGACCTGGGCTTTGCGGTTTCAGAGAAGAAGATTTTTTTTAAAGATATTCCCTACATAAGCCTATGTAAAACCACATGGCCCCATGGCAGGGGCATTTTTGGCCTCAGGGCTATAATTTAAACAATCTTGGTAGAGGTCCACTAGATGAAGCTTCATACCAACTATCAAAGACCTAGGCCTTGTGGTATCAGAGAAGAAGATTTTTTAAGATTTTCTCAATATAAGTCTTTGTAAAACCAAAGGGCCCTGGAGCGGGGGCACTTTTGGCCCCAGGGCTATAATTTGAACAATCTTGGTAGAGGTCCAAAAGATGAAGCTTCATACCAAATATCAAAGACCTGGGCCTTGCGGTTTCAGAGAAGAAGATTTTTAAAGATTTTCCCTATAGAAGCCTATGTAAAACTAAAGGGCCCTGGGGCGGGGGCATTTTTGGCCCCAGCACTATAATTTGAACAATCTTGGTAGGGGTCCCCTAGATGAAGCTCCATACCAAATATCAAAGACCTGGGCCTTATGGTTTCAGAGAAGAAGATTTTTAAAGCTCTTCCCTATATAAGCCCATGTAAAACCAAAGGGCCCTGGGGCGGGGGCATTTTTAGCCCCAGCACTATAATTTGCTCAATCTTGGTAGGGGTCCTCTAGATGAAGCTTCATACCAAATATCAAAGACCTGGGCCTTGCGGTTTCAGAGAAGAAGAGTTTTAAAGATTTACCCTATATAAGCCCATGTAAAACCAAAGGGCCCCGGAGCGGGGGCATTTTTGGCCCCAGCACTATAATTTGAACAATCTTGGTAGGGGTCCACTAGATGAAGCTTCATAGCAAATATCAAAGACCTGGGCCTTACGGTTTCAGAGAAGAAGATTTTTAAAGATTTTCCCTATATAAGCCCATGTAAAACCAAAGGGGCCCGGAGCGGGGGCATTTTTCGCCCCAGCACTATAATTTGAACAATCTTGGTAGGGGTCCACCAGATGAAGCTTCATACCAAATATCAAAGACCTGGGCCTTGTGGTTTCAGAGAAGAAGACTTTTTAAGTTTTTGGTGAAAAAAATCTCTTTTTGGCTCCTATGACCTAGATGTGCAACGGACCGGAACCATTTGAACAAATTTGAAAGGGGACCACCTAAGGATCATTCCTGTGAAGTTTGGTCAAAATCCGATCAGTGGTTTAGGAGGAGATGTCGTTTAAAGAATTGTTTACGGACGCACGGACGGACGCACGGACGCACGGACGACGGACGAAAAGTGATCCCAAAAGCTCACCTCGTCACTACGTGACGGTGAGCTAAAAATATGGAGTGTTCATGTTTTCTGGGCCAGACTAGCTAGTTTCGGCCAATTAGGCCTCATCAGTGACCCTCAGATATTTTCTAAATTCCACAATGGAATCAATGATCCCAAAGGACAAGAAAATATAATCTACACTATGATGTAGGGCAGGGAGACGTTTTACCGCCGCCACACATTCCCACACACCAGCTGTAGTGAAGTTAAATATGTTCTATAAAAGGGTTATCCTTTGGAAGCAAGGAATACACCACAGAAGTGAAAAAATATGGAGTGTTCATGTTTTCTGGGCCAGACTAGCTAGTTTCGGCCAATTAGGCCTCATCAGTGACCCTCAGATATTTTAAAATTCCACAATGGAATCAATGATCCCAAAGGACAAGAAAATATAATCTACACTATGATGTAGGGCAGGGAGACGTTTTACCGCCGCCACACATTCCCACACACCAGCTGTAGTGAAGTTAAATATGTTCTATAAAAGGGTTATCCTTTGAAAGCAAGGAATACACCACAAAAGTGAAAAAATATGGAGTGTTCATGTTTTCTGGGCCAGACTAGCTAGTTTCGGCCAATTAGGCCTCATCAGTGACCCTCAGATATTTTCAAAATTCCAAAATGGAATCAATGATCCCAAAGGACAAGAAAATATAATCTACACTATGATGTAGGGCAGGGAGACGTTTTACCGCCGCCACACATTCCCACACACCTGCCTGCCCAGGCAAAAAAGCATGAGTCAGAACATTCAGTACATATAAGCCTTTTGGTTTCATTGGGCAACAGGGCTTTAGATGTCATTTCACCTCAATGTCGGGTAATAGTAAAAAAAAACTGGAAGCAGCATCTCCAAAATGACCTAAGTAGTGTTGATGGGACATTAAATCTCAACTCAAACAAAACAAACAAACATGTACCGTAAAGCACTTCAATCATGTTTCAGGGAAAAGAATACATGTGCACAATAACCTCGTTATAGCATGGTTCATTATAACACAGTTTGTTTATAACACGGTTTCAAGATGGATCCCAAAAATGTGAAGATTATAGAGAAAAATGACCATAAATGGTCATTTTTCTATATAATCTATACATTTTTGTTTGGATACACCACGGTTGTTGAACTAACACAGTTTCTGCTTTGGACCCCATTAATAGTGTTATAAACAGGTTATGGTGTTTATGCAAACTCACACTGGTCCATCCTTTTGTCGAATTTTTCATACAGCAATTTGGTATCATCCGTCAATTCTTCTTCATTAGAATAATCTAATGAGGGGATCTGAAGGAGTTGCCCTTTCTGTAATGAAAATTGAAATTAACCCTTATCTTGCTGAATATTCATTTAAGCCACACCAATTTCTGTCTATGAACCAATCAAATTACTTGATATAATATATTGCTACAAATTCATAAACTGAATGCCAAACAGTGTAGATCCTGATCAGATGGCTTCTTCAGAAGCCATCTGATCTGGATCTACACTGTTGGCAAAGATAGGGATTGTCGTGAACAACAAGATAAGGGTTAATTGTTTATCAATTAATCAACCATTAAATTCAACAAAAAAGATTTTCGCCCAAGTTATGACATGCCTGTGGGATGCTAAGTCCCAAAAACCATGAAATGTAGGCCAAACTCAAGCACAGATACTTGTACAAATGTTGCTATCTCTAGATGCAAGTCTGTACCAGCTATCATTGCTGAAGCTCTTGTACAGTTCTACGATAATGAACTCATATTTGGGTGAACACTAGGGTTATGTAACACAATAGTTTACAAAAGTTAGTGAACCATGAAATGCAGGTCAAGGTCAAATATGGATGCATGCTTTTAAGTTGCAAGTTTGTACCAAGTATCATTTATGCAGCTCTTACATTGCTTGAGAAATGGACTCCTTCATTAGGTTGAACGCTACAATGGTTCCCATAGTTTACAAAGGCTTTGCACCACAAAATGTAGGTCAATGTCAAACACGGATGCTTGCATTAAAGTTGCCACCCCCAGATGCAAGACTGAATCATTATCATTAATGAAGACCATATAGTTCTTGAGAAACGGATCCTTACATTAGGGTGCAAGCTATGGTTGTTTCAATAGTTTACATAAAATGTAGGTCAAGGTCAAATATGGATGTGAGTTGCCATCAATTTTCAACATGTAAGCTTGTATCAAGTACATGTATCATTAATGGGACTCTTGTGAAATGGACTCTTACATCAGGGTGAATGCTAGTGTGTATGCTATTGTTGAAGGCTTGACGAACTCATGGGCGGAAAACTGGACTCCTAATTCGTGCCAAGCTCAAAGCATGCGCAACAAAAATGATTATCCTAACATATTTGCTTAGCATATTCTGGGATATTTCAGTGTCACCAAATCAACGCAGATTTGCCTAAAAAAATGAGGATAAATGTTTGTGGTTTTTAATTTCTGGGGTAGATTATATCCGTGAAAATAAAAGCCGTGATTGTCCACAAAAATTTGACATTGCTGAAACTTTCAATATATTGTACCGAGCTTGACTAATATTAATCAATTCGTTAATGAGATAGAGTGCAGACAAGCCATTTTTGGCTCAGAATTCATTGTTTTGTAGGGCCTGTGACCTTGAAAAAAGGCCAAGGTCACCAAAATCTAATCAAATCTGTGGTATGTTGTAATGATATATTGTACCAAGTTTGACTAATATTGACCTTGAAAAAAGGTCAAGGTCAACAAAATCTAATCAAATCTGTGGTATGTTGTAATGTACCAAGTTTGACTAATATAAATCAATTTGTTAATGAGATAGAGTGCAGACAAGCCATTTTTGGGCCCAAAATTGACTGTTTTGGGGGCCTATGACCTTGAAAAAAAGTCAAGGTCACCAAAATCTAATCAGATCTGTGGTACATGTATGTTGTCATGATATACTGTACAAAGTTTGATAAGACTTAATTAATTTGTTAATGAGATAGAGTGCAAACAAGCAATTTTTGGACCGAAAAGGACTGTTTTGAGGGACTGTGGTCTTGAAAATGAGGTCAAGGTCATCATAATCTAGTGACTCCCCCCCCCCCCCATCCTAATGATGTAACTAAGCAAGTTTGGTCAGAATCATGCCATAGGTTCAGGAGATGTAGTGCTTCAAACAGGCTACGACAACGCCGAGGAAAACGGGATCTGCACCATAACCTATATGCCCCCTCCCCTCTGGTGGTGGGGACAGAATAAGTAAGCAAGGGATCAGCAACTTATACAATTTGCCCAGCATACACAGATCAGCTTGATCATCCGCACAGTATGGTCATGATCGCTGGAGGCATGAGGAAGCTTTGGCTACTTCAAGATTCATAGTTACAGTGACCAGCATACACAGATCAGCTTGCTTAGCCGCACAGTATGGTCATGATCGCTGGAGGCATGAGGAAGCTTTGCTTACTTCACGATTCATAGTTACAGTTGACCAGCGAATACAACAAGAGGGCCAAGGTAGTCCTGAATCGCTCACCTGATTTCAAAATGCCATACAGCTTCTGAAAGTCATGTCAGTGACAACCATTCCATGAAGTATTACTGTTACTAGAGAGATGACAACCTTTTTAGCTCTGGTGGTCATCTTGTTCATCAGAGCTGAAATATTATATAACTTTTTTGTTAGGGAATTGGGAGCCACCTAGGCTACATTCCTATAAAGCTTAAATCATTTAGGAGGAGTTCACATTTGAAGCAAATTTACGTTTTTTCTATTTTTATCTATGGTGGCCATTTTGCTCACCACAGCAGAACTGATTAGCTATTTTGGTAGAGGGTCAACTATGCAACATTCCTGTGAAGTTTGAATCAAATTGACCCAAGGGTTTGGGAGGAGTTACAGATTAAACATATTTTATTGTATTCTTTCAAGCAATGGGATTTGATACAAGATGGTACTCTCCCTAAACATTTACTACATGTAATTACATGTAATTTTAAATGGTACAGTGGTAGATATGAAACAGTTAGGAGGCCTTTATGCGGACTGAACAAATTATTTGTCTTAATCGTGACGGAAGTAAGGATGAGGATTGTGGCCATGTAAAATCGATTTAAGCCCCCCAGTGGAATTCGTTTCCGCTGACCGTTCCAAGGCGGTTCTTCTGTCGCAGTTTATTTTTGTTATGGTTTGTCTTTGGATGTTTGTGTCGTTTATATTATTTTATTTTGGATAGCCTATTGGCCATATTGAGGGACAGTAACTGTCCTTTTGGCTTTCCGCTATTGATGTTTCCATTAGGGTCTAGTTGTTTCATGTATGTGTTTCTTTCCCTTTGGTGTCCCTGATGGGAGCTGTGGGTTAATTGTATCGATTCCTAATCATTGCCTCCACTTCTATTAAGTAACTTAACACATGTTTTATGTTATATATGTCATGAAGGATTGTGACCCGTTTGGATCATGTTCATACTGTGTTGTAAAGTGCATAAGATGCAAACCATTATGATTCCAACCGGATCAAAATCATACTTAACGATCGCTAGAGTTGTCCATCTTTGTAGAAAGAACATGCATTTCGTCATATGCTTCAAACTTTGTGTACCAAATTTTAATGCATGAAAAAAATACATGCACATGAACAAATATACATGTAGGTATAGGCAGATTTCGCGGAGAAAAACCGTGAACGACTTCACCTGTACTAATTGACTTTCTCCGAGAAAAAGCGATGTTCGCGAAGAAATTTCGCGGAGAAATTAACTGCTTTGAAGCGCGAATTTTTTTCTTCTTGGAGAAATTTCTCGCTTGTTCTCCGAGAAAAAAAAGCCTATTACCGCAGAGAAAAAAAAATATGGGTTATTACCGGTAGCTGATCTGCTTTAATTACCACTTTATTTATCCTGCTGCCTTGAAGCAATACTACTGACCTTTGACGACCAAGGCAGTGTTATTGATAAGCTTTTGCTCAAGGAGTACTGTTACTCCTTCAACCACAGACTAAAGACGTATCCTGTAATTCTTTAAGAGTATTGGTACTCCTAAAATCAAAACTAGTATCGTATCTTCATCTGTCATCACAGGATGGCTGCTAAGTGCACATATTATTAATGTCAGATGTTAAAATGACCATATGTAAAACACGTTAAACAAATATTCTATCATGGTAACATACCGGTATACATTTACATGTGAATGAACTGGCAGACAGCAAAATGAAAAATAACTTTTCCTTCTAAGGAAGTGTCGGATCAGCCTGTAAATCTAGCCAATGTGGTCATATTCTTCGCATGTGTTCTTGGAATATCGCAGACGCCGTGCAAACAGTGAAAGTTTTGATCAGACTGTGCAGGCTGGTCAGAGTCTTCAGCCATCACACAGGTCATATTGTCATCAAAACATTTTCAAACCCATGATCTGTGTTCCCAATTTTCTATCTAATTCAAGTTGCATGCAGCGGCCTGTGTGCCGTGTGTGAAAAGGCGGGAAATTTCCACTGATTGAAGCATCTGCATACGATTGGTAAAAGGCAGGAAATTCATTTCTAGGCAAATTTGCTCGATTTTATAGTCGTACTTACGATAATACAACACTTATCAAGTACTCTGTCAAGGCTTTAATTACTAAACTAACACCCTAAGAATAAAATTGAATTTGAGTGGGTGGGGTCATGTGACGCTTCGGTCCTAAGTTGTTTCGGACATTGGGTCGTTTCAGCCTGAGTCATTTCCGCCATATTTGGGGCTAGGTCGTTTTGGCCAAATTAGTGGGTCGTTTCGGCCCGATTATTTTTTCTCACCATTTCAAAGCATTGCATTGTAATATTGCGTAACAGAGATCGGTTTTCAATAGCACTGAAGCCACATAGGGCTTCTTTGAACAGCGAAGAGTCTGATCACAAAGACCATATAAAATTGTTGAAGCAGATTTGCCGTTTTCGCAAATAACAAATGTTCTTTCTTTCTCTTTTTTCTTTATATACTGCAACACCCCTTCACTAGGATTATGTGGAATATGTGCAGGTGTACATTACATGCACTTCAGGTTTGCAGGATGTTCTGAGAAAAAGGATATTCAGTCAGCACATATTCAACACATTGCACGATTCATCGTTTGATAAGAAAACAGATGCGGTGAATCTATCAACAGCTGTCTGCAGTCACAGGACTACCCAGAGAATGTTGTGCATGCTGTTCTGAAACTTTGCGTGCCATGGTGAATCTTACCACTACTAATCAGCCTGCATATCAGTGCAGTGTGATCAGTATTTGCAGATTGCATCCACATGGCTGTCAAGAAAAAATCTTATGGAATGGATGCGCATCATGATCTTAAATAAATTGTTGTGCATGTCTGTATGCGACATGTGAAGAAGTAGACCATCGTGCGCTGAAACAGTCTGCATACAGTCTGATCATAATCTTTGAAAATCTTTGAGATTTGAACGAACTTTCTACAGCGGCCCAGGGCTTCCGTGAGGTGGACGTATGGCGTATATTACGTCCTGAAATCGTCTTGTTTTACCACATTATTATTTAAGGTTCAAAAGACTGACAGATTTAGATGATCTTTTTGCACTTGCCCGACCGGCGACCGGGCGTCGAAAGGTCAAAGTGCATCTGCCCAGGGCAATTTAGGACTTGCCCCGGGTGGTCGTGCAATGGATTTGTCAACCCCTGTTTATTTGGGTGGTTGACAAAACACGGACCAATTACGGACTTACGGACTCACGGACCTAATAACAATACACGGACTTCATGACATAATACGGACCAGTTATTCACAGACCTAATAACAATACACGGACTTCATGACATAATACGGACCAGTTATTCACGGACCACTTGACAAACCACGGACTTATTATTCACGGACTTTACAAACCAATGACCTATTATTCACGGACTTTACAAACCACGGACATATATTATTACGGACTTAATAAAACACGGACATTGTAACAATAACTTGACGTAACTGATAACGTGACGTTACGTTGTCATAGATACCCACATACTTAAATACGTCGAAGTTATGCGTTGGCGCGAATTAACACATAGCAGCTAATGGAACTAGAAATACCAACGGCGGAACCCGTTATGGTAGAAAGGCAAGAGCCTTTGACATCAAGCATGGTCGACCACTTATTTTTGTACCATAAATGTACAACGACAATGCCATTTCGACCGAAAGGAGGAGAAGTGTATATAAAAACACCACTAAAACGAGTTCGGCTAGACCATGAACAAATACAGATGGAAAGTCCAAACCTCACAGAACGGCAAGAAGAACAAAGTATGAGGAGAAGCATTGATGCCGTGAATGAAGACCTATGGTTGGTGAATAGTGATGGAATTCACCTCAATCTTACCAAGGATGACCGTTTAAGACTGAAAGGGAGTTTAGACAACGGATGGCTAAATGACATTATCATAGATGCCAGTCAATCTGTCTTGCAGCAGCAATTCCCACATGAGCAAGGAATGCAGTCCGTACTTTATGCTGCAAAGCCCGAGTTCCAACCAGCTTCAGGGCCCTTTGTACAAATTGTAAATACGCATCTGAATGATGGCGGTTTGCACTGGGTTTGTTTCTCCAATTTCAATTGTGACGCAGGTGTCGTCAATTTGTATGACAGTGCAGGCGGTTCGTACATTTCAGCAGCTACTGAAATGGCAATTGCAAACATAATGTTCAGTCCGATGCCAAAAATCTTTGTAAGGCACCTTAAATGTTCCGAACAAACAAATTCAAATGACTGTGGCGTTTACGCCATTGCAAATATGGTAAGTATCTTGAACGGAATTGACCCAAGTGGCATAAGGTATACCGTCCCCAAAATGAGAGATCACCTCATCAAAGGCCTTGAGGCTAAAAACATAACAGCTTTCCCACACAGAAAATTAAGTAATGTGAAACAGGCTGTTCTGAAAGTGACTGGAATTCCACTCTTTTGTACCTGCCCCATGCCCGATTCTGGTTTTATGTTTACTTGCTCAAAATGCCAAAAATGGTTTCATCCGAAATGCCAGAATATCAGCCAGTCAGTAAGGCAAGTGAAATTATCAAAAACCATCAAATGTTTAGATTGTAGGTCGTAACATACAAATAAATAAAATTTGAAAAAATCGTAGTCATTTATTTCGGTTGTTTTACGGACCATAACTTGCATTTTACGGACTTCATCTGTCCATTTACGGACCCACTTTTCACGGACCAACAACTTCTATTTTACGGACCTTATCTGACAACGGACTAATATTAATTTACGGACCGTTTACGGACCATAACTGACCATTCACGGACCATAGACCTTTCACGGCTCATAAATGACCCTTCACGGACCAAATACAAACTAAACTGATAAAATAATACTATTTACGGACTTACGGACTTTTTGAATTTTCATTGGTCCGTAAGTCCGATGGTCCGTAAAAGGTCCGTGTTTTGTCAACGGGCAAAACACGGACCAATTACGGACTTACATTGGTCCGTAAGTCCGTAGGTCCGTAAAAGGTCCGTGTTTTGTCAACGGGTGTTTATTTGGGCTATCAACGTGAAAGGGGTTCGTAGAAATACCGGAACACACCAAAACACCGGAACACACTGGTAATTACCGGAACACACTTGTTTTTATTTTATTTTTCTTTTATTAGAAATATTATTTTTGACTTATTTGCATTGTTTTATTGTGTATGGTGTTGTTGAAAACATTTCTGATATAAAAAGCATAAATTAATTAATCTTAGTTCAGTATTTTATCAAATGTGTTCCGGTGGTGTGGGTCTGAATATATACAAGTAATTATACTGAGCAGTTTATATTTAGATTTGCTCTCTCTGATATAACTCATTTTATGACCAAAAGAATACAGTTCGACAATTCTTCTAGCCACAAAAAATGATTGACAATTCCAGCATAGTGTCGCCATTGGGAAGAAACACATGAACTGTCATAAACGTTAGCTCGGAAAAAAAAAATCATTTTTTTTTTATATCAGACTTTTACCAAGTTTGCTAAGTGGCAACCCTGTCTGTGTCATTTTATTGTTTTTTTATTATAATTTCTGGCCCAGTCAACAGCTTAGATCATTCCGGTCCATACTGCATTGGTTTCTTAGCAGAGGATGAAATATGACAAATGGTAATGAAATACATAACAAACCATGTTTTAATATTGCACAGTTTTATTTCAAAATTCATCAATTCATTGTAATTATGTTATATAACTCTCTCTCTCTCTCTCTCTCTCTCTCTCTCTAAACACAACATAAGTAAATAAAAACACACTGTATATTCAAACATCAAATAGCAATCTGATACGTGCCATGCCATTGGGAAACATATCTACAGACGTATGTTGTTGCCAGCAAATGTATAGATCCCATTAGACCTAAAATCTCAAGCGAATGAAAAAATTAGGACCAACTAAAATCTCAAGCGAAGGAATAAAATAGGATTTGGACAGGCATGGACATATAACGAAAAGAGCGGACATCATGCAGTCTGATCATTATCTTGCTTCACGATTAACGGAAGCATGTTTATTAGCGTGTGCAGTTACTATTGCATTATACACTAATCCCCAGGTAGCAAACAGGTAACTGGCGGAGCTTAAGGGGATTATATGGTTTGTTAATCGTAACTATGTTGATTAGATCACTGATGTCATTTCTTGAGTACATCGACTCAATCAATGTCAGAAAGGCCTTTTTATTAAAGACGATTGTCGCTAAAATAATAACAAACACAAATGATTTCTTCCACAGAACAAGATGGCATTTGGTTTGTTTGGCGATTCATACATCAAGAGGCTGTATAAGTTCTGCGATGGCAATCTTCGGGTTCCAGGGTATTCCACACTCGTTCGCCAAGAGTATACATCTCAGAGATTCTCCCAAGAGCTGACTTCTCCTGGGCTTACAAAGGCTGTCTGTTTATTTAACATTACGTAAACAAGCCTTTTCAAACACAACATCCTCTCCCCCCCCCCCCACCCCCCCCCCCCCCCAAAAAATAATAATAATAATAAAAAAATCCCAGATAAAAATTTTCTTTTTTTTTAGTTCTGTTCAAAACAGTAGTTACGGGGACTCAATCTGAGAAACGCCTCGACGTATTCTATCCATACCCAAAATCTTTATTTTTGAGAAGAAATAAGAAAAATAATGTTTACCCTTAAAACACCCAGTTTTACATGTACTATATAAAAGTGGGGTTACAGGGGGTCAAAATTATATAGGCAGGTTATCGTGATGACGTTGTTCATTCTGATAATTGATACTCCGCCCTTGATATTCCCTTTCGGGGTTTAATGCAAACAAAAACTATAATTTGAGCCCCCGCCCATCGGGGCTTGGGGACGTAGGCAGAGGTGCGAGTCGGGCCGTCCTTCCATATAAAACTTCAGTTTCATTGGCCGGTAGGGCTTGAGAAATCATCTTATGTGAATGTAGGTAAAAATCACCCGGAATTGAAAGAAACGTCTCTAAAATGATACAGAAAGTTTTTGGAATCGGTGTTGATGGAACGTTAATCCTCCAATAAAAAATGAAATACTATAACTAATTACCACCGTAACAGTTATTCTAGGTTTAAATAACATTTTTGACGTTTAATGTATTTCTTATAACTTTCTGATCACATTGCCATAAATTATTTGATGAGTAACTGGGCTGGGGTTTATAAAGTATGTTTTTTTTATTTATTTTTTTTTTTTTTACATTTGGTCAGAATCAGAATCAGAATCAGAATCAGAACTGTTACTGGTGACACGTCAAATGACATTCATACACCAGGACCTGTGATATGGGAAGTTAGTCCCTAGCTCTAACCAAAGATGTAAACTTAGCTACACAATCCTCAGCACCTTCAGCCGTCAAAATAATAGAATCGGGAAGGGCATTCCAATCTCTAATGGTTCGGGGGAAAAACGATTCTTTATAAATATCCGTTCTTGCAGTAAGGGTCTGAAACGTCATTGAATGGTGTTTTCTACAATGCCTAGCTGGGGGAACAAGGTCATCTGTTGGAATGCTGGCAGCACCCTTTAGACCTTTGTATAAGAGTATGAGCCTACTGTCTCTTCTCCTTTTCTTTAGAGACTCCCATCTTAATTTTCCTAGAATTCCAGTCATGCTCCCAGTTTCAAAGCAATAATTTCCAGTTACAAATCTAGCAGCTCTATTCTGAACTTTTTCAATTTCTTCATTTAGGACCACTCCGCTTGGGTCCCAGATGCAACTACCATATTCCAAGATTGGGCGAACAAGTCCCCTGTATGCTGTTTCTTTCACATCCTGAGGACACTGATGAAGATTTCGCCTCAGGAAACCAAGTGTTCTATTCGCCTTTGTACACATATTGCTAATGTGTGTATTCCATCTCAAATCGTGAGTGATTGTCACACCAAGGTATTTAATGGAATTCACATTTTCGAGGACCGTTCCCTCTAAGGTGTAAGAAGCCTCAACTTTATTAGATCTCTTCCTTGTTATCTGCATAATATTGCATTTAACTGGTTGAAATCTCATGCCCCATTTTCTGGCCCAACATCCTAATCTATCTATGTCAGCCTGAAGTTTCAGTGAGTCATCTGTATCTCTAATTTCCCGGTAACAAACACAGTCATCTGCGAACAGTCTTATTTCTGAGTCAATATCAGTGGAAATATCATTGATGTACAGGGAGAACAATAGAGGACCAAGAACGGTCCCTTGTGGGACTCCAGACAAAACTGGCGCCCATACTGAAGATTCACCATTAACAACAACACGCTGTTTTCTGTAGCAAAGGAAGGAATCTATCCATTTAAGAGTCTTCCCACCAATTCCATAACCAAATAATTTGGATTTAAGTAGTTCATGAGGAGGGGTGTCAAAAGCCTTCTCAAAGTCCAGAATAAATGTGTCCACCTGCCCCCCTTTGTCCAGGATTTTTGCCCAATCATTAATAACCGTGCTCAACTGAGTTTCGCAACTATGCCTTTTCCTAAATGCATGTTGTCTGTCTGACAAAAGTTTATGTTCATCCAAGTGGGCCATGATGTTTGAGCAGACTATGTGTTCAAGCAATTTACATAGAACACAGGTCAGTGACACCGGGCGATAATTACGAGCAAGAGCCCTGTCCCCTTTTTTGAAAAGTGGACAGATGTTCGCTAGGAGCCATTCTTTGGGAATTTCGCCCGTATCGAGAGATTGTTGAAAAAGATGAGCAAAAACTGGACCTAACTCGTTTGCTAGTTCCTTCAGGACTCTAGGATGAAGCTCATCAGGCCCTAAAGCTTTAGAAGGGTTCAAGCCTTTAAGTAATTTGATCACTCCCGCAGAGGATACAACAATATTTTCCATGAAAGGGGCCGATCTTCCAGTCAATGGAACCTCGTTGAACTCAGTTTTATTAAATGCATCATTGAATTGACCAACCAATTCCTCTGCCCTTTCAGAGTCCGATTCAGCGACCCCGTTCCCTCCTCTTTTATTAAGGGGTGGGATACCTTGCCTATCTTTCTTCTGGCTATTGATATATCTGTAGAAGTCTCTGGGATTCGCCTTTACATCACCTACCAAGTTATTTACATACTGATCATGCTGATTTTTGATGTCATTTTTAATTTCTCGTCTCAAGTTTTCAAATTTTGCTCTGAGTTTACCACTTCCCGACTTTTTTGCCTTAGCATGAATCTTATTTCTCCTCCGAATTTTTCTTCTTATTTCTGGTGTGATCCAAGGAATTGAAGATACAGACCTGCTAGTTTTGGAGGGGATATGATTTTCGGACGAAGCTTGAATGAAAGACTTTATCAAATCAAAGTTCTCCTGGACAGACCGAGCGTCTGAATGACCATTAAAGTATTTCTCTCTTGCAAATTTTAGGGCATCCTTCCTCATAGTTTCATAGTCACCCTTTTGATATAAGTACACCTTTCTACGAGGTTTCTTTATAGGTGGTATGAAGATTTTCAAAAATCCAGAGACAATATCATGATCACTTAGTTTGTCCGGGGATTGAATATCCCCAAACTGTCCTGGCAAAGTTGTAAGAATCAAATCCAAAGTGTTTCTATCTCGAGTAGGGAAGTCAACAACCTGTTCCAAGCCATGATCATTCATGATGTCGACCAACACCTGTCCCTCTGACGGACTCAGCATCGTGCCTTGTTTGCTGAGCCTATCTGGCCAAACAATCTCTCTGAAGTTGAAGTCGCCTAAGACATGTACTGCAGGAAGTTTTTTACCCTTATTATGAGACTTAATGCGATCAAGCTGATCTTTAAATAAGTGGAAGTTTTCGACAGTGTCGTTAGGTGGTCGATACCAACTTGCAATAAAGTGGGAAGTTTTGTTTGCAAAAACCTTAACCCAAACAGATTCTGAATCGTTTTCCAGTTCCATGAATGGCATATGAGGGATATCTCTGTGAACGAGCAACATCACCCCGCCGCCATGAGTGTTTCTATCTTTTCTGTAGACACTGTATTCGCAAGTTTCAGGGAAAAGCTCCGAAGTCATGATTGAACTGTCAATCTTTGTTTCCTGAATAGCCACAATATGTGGTTGGTGAGTATCAAGGAAAGCTAAAAGTTCAAGTATCTTTCCTCTTAAACCGTTAATGTTAATACTGCAAAGTTTCAAACCTTTTACAAAATTCGGCTTTCTCATGTCAGTAGTCGGAGATTTAACTCCTTTCTCCTTTGACAGAGGTTCAAATTTATTTATTTCTTCCAGTTCTATAGGTTCGCTGAAGAACGAGTCAGAAAAATTAAAAAACTCGCACTTCGGGCATATCCATGAACAACTCGAGTTAACCAGTTTGCCATACTCGGTGTCTGAAAGGAAAGCACAATCAGTGTGAATCCACATTTCACACTGGTCACACTGAACTGCCTTATGCTCATTTAGAACATCACCACTGCAAAGGCCACAGTCTGCCTTGCATTCTTTGCAATACCAAGTTCCAATTCCGGTTTCAAGCTCTAGCAATTGGTTTTCATCCAATTCAGAACACGAGGCATGAAAATGCTTTTCACAGTCCTCACATTCTACCCATTTCTGAGAGTCTTTGCAATATTTTTTGCACAGCCCACAGCGAAATCTTGGACCGGGGTCAATATAATGCATATCAAATGTATATTGTAGTATATTCCCCTAAAAACATTTATTAAGTCGAGTAAAAAGCTTTTTTTGAGTGTGTTCCGGTAATTACCAGTGGGTTCCGGTGTTTTGGTGTGTTCCGGTATTTCTACGAACCGACGTGAAAGTACATGTATAAAATATTCCAAATATATAAATTAATAAATATTCAACAGGTACTCTGCTGAAAACAATCTATCTCATAAAATCTGGCCGAAATGACCCTGACCGAAACGCCGCAGGACCGAAATGACGCACCGAAATAGGACGAAATTACCAAAGTCCAAATTTAGGCCGAAACGACCCTGACGAAACGTCCCGGATTCGTGGGTGGGGAAGAACTTTAATTCTCAAGGATGTAGCGGACCGAATTCTTTTTAATCGCTTCTGTATTTCTGTATTAAATTTTCATTTATTCAGCTTTAGGAGCAACTTTAGAATCTGTCCGCCACTTCATATTACCTAACCCTAACCCTTACCCCAATGACCTGACTAACCTAACCCTAACCTAGCCCTAGCCCTAACCTAACCCTAACCATCAGTGGTCGTTACTAAAACACGGAACGGAACGGAACGGAACGGAATAAAATAAGTTTAAAAATACTAAATTGCGGAACACTTTAGAGTTAGAATTTACTAAATCACGGAACAGTTTTTAAAGGAAAATGACTAAAAAAACGGAACAACTGCGACTGAAAATCTACTAAAGTACGGAACAATGAGCTATAACGGAACATGTCATTAGACACACTGAGCTTTATTTAAATGGTTCTACTGCAAACAGTTCGGACAGATAAATGGTCGGTCTTTATATTGAGACACATCTAATCCCAAACATTCTGGATGGTATTCAGCAGAGCACTGGTCACAGAGGAAATAATTTGTTCGAGTGTCTGGCATTTTACAAACACAAAACAGCTTGATTTCAGTTGTCTTTTTGACTGCCTTCCTTCTTTTGCTTGTTGCTTTCACTGTGGAGAAGAGCTTCATACATTTGTCTTCAAGGCATTTCATTAAATGGTCCCTCATTTTATTTTGGATGTACTGCTCTTTTGCAGGATCCTTTCCAAATGCTAGGGCAGTGGCATTTGCCACTGCATATAAGCCACAGTCATGGCCATTTGGTTGCATGAAGCAATTGCTAAATTTCGCCTTAAGCACGTTTTGGTCGATCTTTACTAGGCTTGCAACGACCATCTGTTCCATATGGACACAATTCTTTTTAATTGGACATGTACATGTCTCTGTCGGATAAAGCTTTACAGTATAAACTGATTTTTGGTCAGCGATGACGAACACACCCAGTTTAGCTGAAAATGCTATGCTGTCGGTTGAGGCTAACAGCTTTGCTCGTAGGACTCGGCTATTGTCAGAGTCTGCAGACTTTGGTACATCCAAAACTTCATCTCCATCAATCTCCTTCAGGACCCGGTCACGTAGAGAAGAGACAATGTCTTTTGGATGGCACATTAACTTTCTGGATTCAAACTCTGTTATATTTGTAGCAAATCTGTATACATGAAAAAGACGGAACGGTAATATGAAAATGGTGAAAAATGGTGCTATTGTTCCGTTTTTGCTTTACTGTTCCGTTTTCATGGTGAAAAAGACGGAACAGTGAAGCAAATACGGAACAGACGGAACAGACAAGCAAATACGGAACAGACGGAACAATAGCACCCGTTTTTGCTTTACTGTTCCGTTTTCATGGTGAAAAAGACGGAACAGTGAAGCAAATACGGAACAGACGGAACAGACAAGCAAATACGGAACAGACGGAACAATAGCACCATTTTTAATGGTGAAAAAGCCGGAACAGTAAAGCAAATACGGAACAGACAAGCAAATACGGAACAGACGGAACAATAGCACCATTTCTAATGGTGAAAAATGGTGCTATTGTTCCGTTTTTGCTTTACTGTTCCGTTTTCATGGTGAAAAAGACGGAACAGTGAAGCAAATACGGAACAGACGGAACAGACAAGCAAATACGGAACAGACGGAACAATAGCACCATTTTTAATGGTGAAAAAGACGGAACAGTGAAGCAAATACGGAACAGACAAGCAAATACGGAACAGACAGAACAATAGCACCATTTTTAATGGTGAAAAAGACGGAACAGACGGAATAGTAAAGCAAATACGGAACAAACGGAACATAGCATCATTGTAAGCAGTGCTTTATGTATAAAATCTACACATACCTGGTATATTTTGGTTTCAATCTAAAGGTCCCCATCCCTGCCTTTCCTCTCCGTATTTCTTCTAAATAAAAACCCTGGATTAGCTTGAGAGACATGAGGAGTGAATCCAATGGCACTTCCTTCCAGCTTTGGAAATCCTTTAATAGATAGTTAAAACCTTCCGACTGGTTTGTTGTTATGCCATTGTTTGGATCGAACTTGCAAGTGTCAGCAATTGACCAGGCACAGAAATAGCCAAGCTTTGGTTCCACTGCTTTCTGGAAATATCTTGTATAGTCATCATCCCACTGCTTTTCCTTCTGCTTTATCATTTCAGCACATTCTCGTTCCGTCACCGTTCGTAAGATATCGTAGAGATCATTCACATAACTAGATCTATCTACTTTTGGTAAATTATCAGTCAACCATTTTTGTACATCTTGGCGAAGGTGACGCCAGCACCCAATTTGCTTCAAAGACGTTTGGTTTCTGATGGCTTTCACGATTGCTGTCTCCATATCAGTCACTATTGGTATTCCTCTCAAATTTTTTACCAAGGAGGACAATATCTTAAAAAAGTGGTCATGAGTCTCAGTTAGTTTTCGTTCATGAACAAGAAAGAGGCCAGCTACCAAAGGATTGTTTTCAAATAAAATATGTTTGAAAACCAGTGGCGATACATAAAAATCCCCAAGATTGAATGTTGTGTCATAGCTCAGTAAGATGTCATTATTTTTCAATTTCAGAGTGTCATTGAGTTCTTCAATCATTTCTGTATCACCAGCAACACAGCAGAGGTCTGGATAGGTGGCCAAGAAGTGAATGAATCCACCCTCGTACGCTAGTTCATGCGTATTGTATATTGCATCTCTTGTAAGACGAATTTCTTCTTGTTTTCCTGCTTTTGCATTGTGCAACTGTTTGATGTTTCTTGGTTTTGAAGTTGCATCATGTCCTACAACGTTTTCGCAAATAAAGTTTTTATACACTTTATGTGGCTTTTCGATCTCTATTTTCTTCTGTATAGTTTGCATCACCGATGGTTTAGTACGGAAGAAAGGTTCGGAAGTTTTTGCATTCCCATGAGGCAACATTTCTGACAGAGATTCGTCACCGAGATAGTGAATAATAATGTTTCCATTGCCGTGAATTGGAAAGTAAACTTCCTTTCGAAATCCTTTATTTGGGCGGTTGTTACATTTTATGTAATAATAAGACTTCAGATATTTTGGATCCGATTTTGGCAGCGGCTTTCTGTTTCCTTGGTTTGTCCACCTGAAAAAGTATTTAGATCCACCAGTTAGATGAGCCATTGAAACAATAATAACTGGAACACTATTACGGTACATTATGATACTGCATTTAAATATCTATAACGTTATACCATAATAAAATCAGATTCCACAGGCATAGTCATTTAGATAAGACATTGAACTTTGAAGAATAATAACCGGAACATCATTACGGAACGTTGAGGGAATGGTTGTAAAGATACATGTATGATTACTTACGAATGTCCGTCTGATTTCCAATCTTCAATCTTTGATTGATCTTCACCACTGAATATGTATAGGTCTCCTCCTGATGGTCGGAATTGTATGTTCGTAACAACCTCTTTAGCCTTGAATAATGACAAGATTTCTGTTGTCCTTAGTGAAGCTCCCCTTATATACTTTCCATTCTTTGGATCTAGCACTGCCTGTGCCATTGTTGATACTTTCAAGACGATATATTTTGCCTTTTTACTACATTATGTGAAAAATTGTACTGTATAAACGTTAACGTCGTTAACGTCGTGAATTAGTGCTTAGCAACGATGTTACGTCTTGTTCGTGCGTCCCGTATTGTGACGCCTTGCAATTTAGTGTAGTGTATTTCAATAACGTCACGTAAACATATGTTCCGTTTCTAACAATCTATATGTTCCGTGTGTTCCGTTTTTGTTCCGTTTCTTACCATTCCGTGTGTTCCGTTTTTGTTCCGTTTCTTACCATTCCGTGTGTTCCGTTTTTGTTCCGTTTCTTACCATTCCGTGTGTTCCGTTTTTGTTCCGTTCCGTTCCGTCATTCCGTGTTTTAGTAACCAGCCCATCAGTGACCTTTTCCTAACCCTAACCTAACCCTAACCATCAGTGACGTACTCCTAACATACTAAGGTCAGTAAACAGTGGCGGACAGATTCTAAAGTCTTTATTATTTTTCGTTTACAAACGTTGAGTGAATCGATAAATCCGAAGAAAACAAACAAATATTTGCGTTACCTGGCTGCCCCTAAAACTGTCATCCGCCATGTTTGTTTACGTTGTTATCCGGAATATGGTACGACGAGTTACCGATATCCCCATTTTGGTGAGGGGCTGATCCTACCACACTGTCCTAGAATCAGAATTATTAATGGTGACAAGTCAAATGGCATTCATACACCAGGACCTGTGATATGGGAAGTTAGTCATAGCTCTAGCCAAAGAGGTAAACTTAGCTACACAATCCTCAGCACCTTCAGCCGTCGAAATAACGGAACCGAGACCCAGGAAGTAAAATATATGGGACACATCTGGGCCCCATATGGGGTTCAATTTGGGCCCTTAATGGGCATTCCATATAGGGCCCCTACGGGATTTGCAACACGGTTCCACCTGGGACCCACATGGGCCAGCCCTTATGGGTAGCATATGAAGCCCATATGGGTTCTATATGGGTAATCTCATATTTATAATCTATCTATCTTCTTATATACTGAGTCGGTCATATTTGGCCATTACATCATGAGAGATCATACAAATAATTACAAGTCCTTATTGTTCCAGCCCACTGGATGGGCTGGTTAGGTATCAAAAGACAGAGACCCACCTGTTTATTGCACATGTAAACAGTTAAGATACCTTAAAGACTAAGGTATTCTTTTCAATATTAAGAATTGGTGAATTCTTGCGTGATTATATATCGCCCTCAATTTTAAAAGTAACTGGGACATACAATGAGTTACTTACTTCCTTGTTACTTGTAAAGGATATCTACACAATATTTGGTCACCGCCGTTGGCGTAGGCATATAGTTCAGAGGCAAGTGCACTAACCACTGAGCTATCACGCTCCATGTTACTGTGAGCTATCACACGCGCTTTTAAAAGTTTCAACTTTACGCTATCAACATAATAATAATAAGGTGCACCTCCCAAATCAAGTCCCATCACCATTATATACATGACTTGGCTGTGGTTAATGTATGTACATGTATCTCGATTTGACAGGACTAGAGAGGCGGACGCGACACTATTTGATGCCAGAAGTCTATTTTCAAGTGCCTCAAGATAAGGCTGCCGAACTTGATGCAATGACGTGCATGTGGTGACAAAGTGGAGCCTGTTTTCAGGTGCATCATTGCAGAGTAGACAGAGGCTTGAAATAGTACTATTGCTGAACTTGGCTCGGTCGGACTGTAGGCGGTAGGTGCCTGTCAGAAGGCGCACTTTGACTATAGATCTCTTAACATCAACAGCTGTGCTATCTACATTTTCCAGCACGGATTGACTTCTCTAACATTACATACTTCCATATTCAGAAGTGAAAGTGACCTTTTATTTGCTGCCATGGTTACCCAGGAATCCTTGACATATCTGTCTATGCTGGATTTGACCTGTTGTTTAAACTGAGCCTCAGTCTCAAATACCTTTCTGACTGTATAGATGTTTGGTAGACTGTATCTATGGAGACAAGCGTTACAAGACACGAACCAGCTACGACTGCCAGAATCCTTAACACTAATCTACCTCATAGCAATGTCCTGCTCCAGCGTACCATCAGTATATAACACGTTAGCTAGCAATGTCCGGCTTCTTAGATCAAGCTCTTGCTCGAGGGGCCGAGAAGGCAATATACTGCCGGAATAGCGGTATTAACTGGAAGTGACTGTATCCTTCTTAGGGTGGATCTCTGGAGTTTCTCCATTGCTTGTATGTCAGCTTGTAAACAAAACTGGACCTCGAGACCGTACAAAACCCGTGGTAGAGCGTAGTTTTTTCACAGATGGGCAGAAACCATTGTATTGAGTCCGGACTCGCCGTAGGCATCAACACCAATAAGACTGTACATTATACGACGTCCCAGCTGTATCTTCCTCTCAACATCAGGTCTCCCTGTCTTATTCCTTTCAACACCTAGATGGACTACTGACGGGACTTTCTTTATAGGCTCGTCACCATAGGTAATCCGTTTCTTGCTCTGACTATCCTTATCCTCATTCATGATCACCTCTTCAGATTTCTGGGGATGGATAGTATAGTGCTCAAACGAGCAATATTCACGCACGAGCTCAACCAGGCACTGCACATGAGAAACCTTATTCCCAAGAACAGCAACATCATCAGCACAAGTAGGGGCACTGCATCTAAAATGACATACTAGAGCACCAAGACCCGATTTTGCACACATCCGGAGGAGGCCATTGTTGAATAACTTGTAGTGAACAGTACTTAAGATGCCACCCTGTCGAACACCTTGAGTGAGTGAGTGAGTATTTGAGTTTTACGTCCCACCAACAGCTAAGGTCGTACGGAGACGGGACCTCGGTTTAAAGACTCATCCGAAAGTCTTTCGAACACCTTGAAGAATTGGAAAGGGGGCGGACACATAAGGCCCCCAGTTGACCGATGTTACGGCATTTGAGTACATGTTAGAGAGGGTAAGCCACAACGACCCGTCCACGCCTTCTCTAAAGATCTTCCTAAGCAGTGAGCCCTGCCAGACGACGTCAAAGGCCATTGCAGCATAAAGAGTAACCATAGACAGGAATTAACCCCTGCCCTTGCTTCGTTCTGCACCTCTGAACTAATAAAGGCAGCATTCACAGACGACGAGGTCTTGGTAAAACCCCGCTGGAGACGAGACTGGTGTTTTGTAAGTTCGTGCTCACTTCGCTCTTGCAGAACCATCTCAAGTACTTTGCCAAGGATAGACAGTATAGTGATTCCCTTGTAGTTAGCAGGCAGGGCACGGTCTTTATCCTTCTTTGGCACCGGCGTTAAAAGGCCTTCAAGCAACATTGCGAGAATATAACCAGTACACAGGATAAAGTTCATCAGATTTGCTAGAGGTAGCGCGATGAGATCTGACACAGGTTTCAAGTGCTCTGCTGCCAAACCATGGATATCCTGAGATTTACCATTTTTGAACGACCTAATCAGGGCTGAGATTTTACCAGACGTTACATGTTTAAAGGAACAGCAAGACTGTCTGTTGCACAGATCCTCAATAACCAAGGCACCATACTGAACTTGTCTGTAGTATTCCTTGTCGAAGGTTTCATTTTTCAGATGGCGTGGCCAGGTCTTTAAAGTGGGATGCAAACCCAGAAGCAATCTCTACAGCACCAGTCAGTACGTTCCCATCATACTGCAGTATCTCCGTGGCGGTGGAAGGCCTAGAGCGCTGTTTCTTCACTAGCGTGTAAAAGGTTTTGGTATCATGCTCATCTGCATCCATGATAGACGCCAGGAACTCCTGCCTCTGTTGATAGAGTGCAAAGCGGACAGCTTTCTTCAATGATTTTCTGGCAGTTTTCCTTCCGAAAAATGATGAACAGGTTGGATCTTTTAAGCAGCCACTCTTTTATCAAAGCGCGTGTGCTTCTTTACTCTCGTGGATGGCCCTTGCTATACTATCATTCCAGATTGGGAGACCCTTGCCCGACTTTTTGTTCTTAGGTTCCGGGCATGCAGTCTCGGAGGCTCTGCGCAGAGAGGAAGTAAGTGGTTTAACAAGCAGGTCCGCATCCAGGGTGCACTCTACACCAATAGGAAACCGGGAGAGGCTAGCACCAACGACTGACTTATAAAGATCTACATCACACTTGTTCTTGGATGAAAGGTGGCCTTAGCCTGCAGGGTCTTCTGAGAGGACGTTCCTTGCTGCTTAATCACAGTAAAATCCAGGTGAAGCTCAACATGCGTATGGTCTGATAAATTCAGATAATGGATTTCTGGAATCTGTACGGAAAACCTGACCTTTACATTTGAAGGTCCCACAAAGAAATAGTCAATCTGCGAGGTACTGTTATTTGCGGTATGGAAGAAGGTATCTTTCATCGGGTAATTAGCTCCTGGTAGCATCCCATGCTCTGTCAGAAAGCCTCGTAGCAGCTCATCTCTGCGAAAGTAATCTTTGCGATGAAGTGAGGCATTGAAGTCCCCACCGCAGGCAATAAAATGCGTAGGTCTGTATTTAGTGAAGATCTCATTGAGCATACATAGGCCTTCCTCAAACAGAATCTCGTGCTCAGCCAAGCCTCTGGCGGGGACGTACACATTAACCAGACAGACAGGTGTAGCTTTACTCTTCAGCTACACAGCATTAATTCTTGCAATTGCCTCGGGGAGCTTCCTCATCACTGGATTCAACGAACTACGCCATAATATACTTGTACCTCCATGACCTCTCATATGTAGGCTAGGGGGCTCTGGGGCGTCGTCATCTACACAGCCAGAGGCAAATTCTGTGTTATTAAATACCTCTGCAATAAGATTAGCCCGATATCTATAGAGCCAAGTCTCCTGAAGAAAAATAATAGGGAATATCCTGGACAGATACTTCACAAAATTCATATTTGTCTTCAAATGTTTAACATTTAAGGTGGCTATGTTGAGCGTATCAGACGATCTCTCTTGGCTGCACCCTCTAGCGGGGTAGTGTTCCATTAGCTTAGGTGAGGAAGCACCATTGAACGTCTCCAATTGACCTCTTTTTCTGGCCCTGTTATGGGGTGGCTTGGACAAAAAAGACGGTGAACCTGGGACAGAAGGAATCTGACCACTATGCATAGGACTGTTACGCAGTGGGGTGTGATCGGGACATGTCTGTCCTTCATCTCGGAATTTTGCTGGAGTATTGTCGCGTACCAAGTCAATTAAAGCCTCCGCATCGGGGGATAGAGCTTGTCTTGGTGTCTCACTCACAATACCGCACATAGTTGCTGGTCTTGACATATCTGCCCTGTCGACCTTTACATTGGTTTCATGTCGAAGCACTTCTCGAAGATAGCGCAGTGGCGGATTGCTAGAGGTTGCTTCGTTTTGTCGTCTCCCCTGGGGATTATTGCTCCTACTCTTCTGCCATTTGTTGGATTTGACACAGGGCTGCAGATACGTTTTTGCAGTTGACCTGATCTGTGGAGCTGTCGGGGTCGCCCACACTGACGAGGGGAGATGGTATTCGTTATCGCGGGCACCATTCGGCAGCTTGGCCCGTTTACTATGTGCAGGTGGACAAGACGGTTGACTAGAAGAAGTGCCTTGTGGTAAACGGCCAACCCCTGACTCAGAAGGATACGTTGGATGATAATAATAATATGTCCAGCTTTGTCCCGTTTGACAACTGCCCTGCAGGTTCCCAGCACCCTGATGTTCATTGGGTACACCATAGTAAGTTTTGCTTGGAACAAAATATGCCGGATGCTAATTATAGATGGCATGCGGCTGACTTTGGTACGAAGATGTCGGATAGAAAGTATTGTAACCGCTGGAGGCAGGGAAGGGGTTTGTATATACTGGACCTGGGACATAAGGAGACACACTTTGGTGAGTCCTGTGAAGACTAGCAGACTGTTGCCATTCAATGGTTGAGAGTCTAGATTCTAACATCCTCATTTCCAGAGATAACACACGTTGACTTAGGCTGGTTAACACACTGTCCTGGTATGCATCGCGTACTGTTCCAGGCTGGGGAGAAAAAAAAACACTCTGTACTGGCTCAGAAAAGACGGGGGTAGCACTAAGATTCTGTGGGCTTTGTTCATCAGCCGCGTTTGAGTACGAAGCTTGGGCAGATAATTTTTCACGGCTGACCATTTCTCCATCCTGATATTCAGGAACGGACAATAGCTTTAGCCGTAGGAACCTATTAGTGTCCTCTAGCTCTTTCACTTTATTTTCCATTTGTGAAATAAATGCTTTGGAGTATTCATCTCTGTCTACAGTGTCACCCAAGTCTATTTCTTTTTGGCTTAACTTTTTCTGTCCCTCATTTAAGCGGCGTTCCTTGCTACTCAGAGCTTTCCCTCTAGCATGTAATTCTTCTTCTCTTAATGCCAGGTTATTGCTTTTATCTAACCGCTTCTTCTTGCTAGCGGCTACATCACCCTCTAGGCCTGATGCCTACAACCCTACATGGGCGACAACCGGACCGCCGTCTAGGCCTGATGTGCTTTCTGCTTCCATTCTTAACCACATCAGGGTTCCTCTCTATATTCTGCAACAAGTACGAACCTCCTGGCTGTACAACCTGATCAGGTGACACAGAAGCATTCACAGACACTTTTCCAGCGTCCCACCTATTGAGCACGTCGTTTCCATTGTTAAGAATCGAATAACCATAATACAAAACATGACCTAAAACAATGTCCATGCTAATTTTTTATGTCATGTTTAATTTCTCGTCTCAAGTTTTCAAATTTTGCTCTGAGTTTAGCACCTCCACACTTTTTTGCCTTAGCATGAATCTTATTTATCCTCCGAATTTTTCTTCTTATTTATGATGTGATACAAGGAATTGAAGATATACAGACCTGCTAGTTTTGCAGGGGATATGATTTTCGGACGAAGCTTGAATGAAAGACTTTATCAAATCAAAGTTATCCTGGACAGACCGAGCGTCTGAATGACCATTAAAGTATTTTTCTCTTGCAAATTTTAGGGCATCCTTCCTCATAGAGGCGAAGCGTGTTTTTGCGAAGTTGGGCTGTGTGGACGGGACAGGATACACTTCGGTTCGGAAGAGCGTAGAATACTTAATTGTTGGGCATGATAAGGTAATCAGAATCTGAATTGATACTGGTGACACCTCAAATGACATTCATTCACCAGGACCTGTGAAAAGGGAATTTAGTCCCTAGCTCTCGCCAAAGAAGTAAACTTGGCACTCCGCGGATGAAATAACCGAATCTGGAAGGGATGACCGAATCTGGAAGGCAAAACCTTCATCTGGATCCAGTTTTGTCTAAGCCTAAGGAAACAACGAGTCCTACTGGCTGAAGCCACCTCCTCACAAGCCGACATCATATGGTACAGTGTTAGGTCCTCTATTGTTCCAAGCTTTCATTAATGACCTCCCAGAATGTACAGCTAGTGACAACAAAGGATGTTGCATATAAAAATATGACTCGCCCTCAACTTGAACATGCATCAACCCATACAAGGGCGTCAAATGTAAACAACTCATAATATCGTAGGTAACTCTTTCTTTCCTAGAACTATTCCTTAATGGAATAATCTCCCCTCTTCTGAGGTGAATGCCAAGACCACAGAGGAGTTCAAATTTTGGTCGGTAGGTAGGAAAAACTTTTTTATATTATTTCATTTTTCTCCCGAAAAATAGAACAGGGCCTGGCCTGTTTTTTTATGATTTTCTTTTAAGTTTTTGTACATGTTTTTTGTTAAATAAAATTATCATGTTGATACTTGCACTGTATATCGTAATTTATTTTAGATGCTCAAAAAAGTCATCTCTGTATTTTGGAAGGTAACAAATGCCAATAACTACAAAAATATACTTAAAACGCAAAATTACTATGGGAAAATGCAAAGGTATGGTCGGAAATTGAAAATGGTAGAGTCGGTGTTTTAATTTTTTTTTTGTTCTTGTATCGATAAAAATAGCAGAGTTGGGGGTTCTGACGCAAGGTCGGTCGGGTAAGCGGAAATACAGCTACATGTATTTTTTTAGGTCTAAAGAACATGCTCGCCCAATCATGCTATATGGCAAATCGGGTGGAAGTACCACACAAAAACAGACGAAACACGAACCAACAGCACAGAGCCAATCAACAAATAAGACACTGCAAAAGAGCGACCGCCTTGGGACAGTCAGTAGTAAAACTACTGGGGGTTTCAACCCCGGAGTTTATGAAATTTCAGTCCTCGCCCTCAGTCACAGTACAGTATCAAACGAAATAACGAATTGACCCGCATGGAGGTTTTCTAGCTCAACAGTGAGTCATGATAAAATATATGGTAAAATGGTTATGTACAGATTGATATTATCATGAACCAGGGTTGAGGACTAAACAACTATCCGACGTTGCAGAAAGATCTCCAAAATGACCTATATAGTGTAGATTGGAGAATGAAGAAATTAAAAAGGTCCAGAATAGAGTTGCTAGATCTGTAACAAGCAATTACTGCTTTGAAACTGTGAGCATAACTGGAATACTAAGAAAATTAAGTTGGAAGGCTCTCAAGAAAAGGTGAAGAGACAGTGGTCCTACACTTTGTTACAAATGTCTGAAGGGTGTTGCCAGCATTGCAACAGCTGACCTTGTTCCCCCAGCTAGGTACTGTAGAAATCATCATTACTTGGCGTAGCAGACCCTTACTGCAAGAAGTGAAATTTTAAAGAATCGCCTTTCCCTCGAACCATTAGAGATTGGAATGCTTTTAGTTTCCGATTCGATCATTTCGACAGCTGAAGGTGTTGAGCATTGGTGAGAGCTAGGGACTAACTTCCCATATCATAGATCCTGGTGTATGAATGCCCTTTGACGTGTTGTCTGTAACAATTTTGATTCTGATTCTGATTCTCTGGGTGAATGGGAAGAGATATGGGAAATGAGATTCAATGCTTAGAGGCGCAAGATGATCCATATCTTAAGACAAGAGGCACGAAAGACAGTCTAAATATACACTACATGGACATGTCTTTGAGGCAGTGGATAGTGCAAAGAACTTGGCGGTAACATCAGCGATTACCTTTGTTGACAAGACAGAAGTCAAGGCCTCATGTACCCTTGGTTTTCTGAGACGAAACCTCATCAGCTGCACCTAAAAAATCAAAGAGATGACCTCCAACATATTTGTCCTCCAAACTCTTGCATATACTTCAACTTCATTGGACCCTTTCCTCAGCCCAGACATAAACAGATTGGAACAAATTCAGAGAAGAGAAGCCCGTTTTGTTAACAACCAATACTGGGACAGAATGCCTGGTTGTGTCACCAGAATGATCGGGGATCTTGGTCGGAAGACGCTTGAAGACAGAAGATTCAAGTTTCGACTCCTGCGGACTCCCAAGTCGGTGTGACTGAATGAGCATGACCTTGTTGACAGGATGGCAGGAGATGTTCTATGTCGCAGTGATCTAAAATCAAAGGTGCAAAAAGATTATACCAGCCTGTAGCTTGCCAGAATGTCTACAAGTTTTCACTCTAAGCCAATGGAATGCATTGCCGACAATCATCACTGATAGCGACCAGTTTGAAGCATTCAATGTTGCTCTGTATGATCCCGCGGCAGCCTCCTCCGTCTACCATTAAACTGTTACACCATGTATATAGTTTTTAAATTGTAAATACCTGATTTTTAAAGTTTGGAATATGATGGTTGTCACAACCCTTCTAAATGTCAATTTACAGTCTGAGAAAACACTTGATTTCGACCCGGAAGACAATGCAGAATTGAGAGTATGCTACATGGTAAATTAAGGGTTAAATACTATACACGTGCCCTTATTAACCTCACTTTTTCTTAAGTATGCGTTATTTTCTTCTGTTTTTTCTTCTTCTTCTTCTTCTTCTTCTTCTTATTATTATTATTATTATTATTATTATTGTTGTTAATATTATTAACACAAAACACACCAGATCAGAATTGTTCAATGACATTCATCCATCAGGACTTATAATTAGTTCTCACCAACCCTGCTAGCATTCTACATAAATCTACAGCGGGCCGTTAGCGGCCCGTCAGCTACCCTGACGGGCCACTAACGGCCCGCTGTAGATTTATGTAGAATGCTTACTGGGAAAGAGGTAAACCGAGTTACACGTACCAGCTTATCGCATGTGGTAGGTCATTTCAATTTCAAATGGTTTGGGAGAAGAAAGAAACCCTTTAACTGCCAACTATTACACTGGGAGTCTGAAATGGCGGATGAATGGTGATTTATGCATCGTCTAACTGGAGAATAAGGACAACATTGCCTTTAAAACCCATGTACAAAAGTTAAAGTCCGCACCGGGCCCACCAAAACAGACGAGCAAGTCATTTATCTTTTGCTTTTTTTTTTCACATTCTGAAGACACTGGTATAGGTTTCGTCTCAGGAAACAACGTATTCTATTTGCCTTGGTGAACATGTTACTTATATGTGTATTATATCTTAAGTCATTTTTGAGTGTAACACAAAGGTATTTAATGGAAACCACATTTTCGAAGACCGTTCCGTCTAAAGGGTAAGACGTCTCAACTTAATTGACTCTCCAGCACCGTTCTAGTTATTTTCATTTTATTGCATATAACAGGCTGGAAACTCACACCATTGTTTTGATCAACATTCAAACTACACTGCTCACGGCCCCCGCCCATCGGGGCTTGAAGAAATAGATGGGCTCCATGATGCTTCCACGCAGAGCTGAAATCGATCGCACACGAGTACTGGTAAACCACTTAGAGGATCTAAGCCTGACGACAGAAAAGTATCCGCTTTCTTTCCATCATTATTCCACGTCTACATCGCCCCGTCCATCGGGGTTTGGAGAAATAGATTTGGCTGCATGGTGCTTCGACACAGAGCTGAAACTGACCACAAATGAGTACTTGTAAACCGCTTAGGATTAAGGCTGACTAACGACCGGCTGCATATAAGTACAATAATCTTGAAAAGGCCTGTAAAACGGATAGTATTTATATAGGGAAAAACGTTTACCTCTGACTCAAGTAAATGCCCAATATCCCAAAATCAACACATAATGTTTGTCAGATTCACAAAGCGTAAATAACTTGTAAAGTTGATGTATGGTGTAATGATGAAATGAATTAATTTCGATAGATATACGTGAATATATATGTGGTTATTAATGTATTTGGGGAAAATATTTCGGACTGGCAAATCCCCAGCCATTATCGTTAAATGATCCGCAAGCATACATATGAACCCTTTCAACCCCGTAGACCAGTACAGGTACTTTTACAAACAGTGTAGATCCAGATTAGGCCGGCCTCGGTAGCGCAGTCCGATGTGCGTCTGACTGATGATCAGGAGGACGCGGGTTCGATACCTGCCGGGGTCGGCAACATTCTTTCGTGGAGATTGATCATGAAATCTTTTCTACGGTCATTCTCTCCTTTCCGCTGATTCAAGAAGGGCAGTTGTCAGTTTCTGGCGGAAGAATGTGCACTTACGTATGGTTAACCGCTTACGTATAAGCCTGCCTAGGAAAAGTGTAGATAGGTAAACTGACCGGCTAAAACAATGACCTAAATAATCTTGACTGGCCCATTAAACTCCAATATAAAAACAAACAAACAAAGATCCAGAATAAGAGGATGACCTCTTTGATAGAAAAAACTGGGGTTTACAGAGAAAACATTATTTTTCTTATTTCTGCTCTAAAATATAGATTGTGGGTACTCGTTAGAGCCACTTTGATGAGGCGGATCTCACGTTTACCCGCAATCTATATCTTGAGCAGAAATAAGAACAAATATCACGCTTTTTTTCTTTTTTTCTTTTTCTGTTTTTTCTTTTTTCTTTTTTTTTTTTTTTTTTTTGCCGGCAAAAGTTACAATGTATTTGAATAGGATGGTAACGAGCCATCTCATCAGGAACAACACTGTTAACCATCCTGTTAATCATTTAAACCAAATCCCACGGGCCCCGCCCATCGGGGCTTGGAGAAATAGATTGGGCTGCATTGTGCTTCCGCGCAGAGTTGAAATCGACCGCATATGAATACTGGTAAACCGCTTAGACGGACTAAGCCTGCCGAGGCAAAGTGGTTCGAGTCGGACCGTACATACATATAAACCCTATTGGTTTCATTGGGCGGTAGGGCTTGAGATGCCATTTCATCTCAATGTCTGGTAAAAGCCCCACTAAATTGGATGACCTACGTAGTGTTGACGGGGTCTTTAAACCGCAAAACAAACAAAACAGACCAAATCCCACCAGTTACAAGAACAGATGCTTCCAATTCATTGATGGAAAAGGCCACTTTAGAAATTCTGGGGCAAAAGGATTAAAATTAAATGGGGTATTTTTTTCCCGGTTCCACAAGAGTGATGACAAACATAAATAAACAGCGCGTGTCTATTTGCTTACCACAATGCATTACAATAACATAAGGATCCGTGTGACACAGTGCATTCTTTATATCCCCAAAACGGTTATTTTTCGGGGGAAACCTGATTTTTTATTTCTTATAAATGCCCTATACACTCCTAGGTTGTGCTTGCTCGTTAGGATAGCCTTTTTGAGGCATACGTTGTGGGTGCTTGTTAGAACCGCCTCATTGAGGCGGTTCTAACGAGTACCCACAAACTAGATATTGCCACAATAAGAAAAAATAGTGTCTACCCACGTAACCCCAGTTTTCTCTATATAAAATCGGGTTTACAAGGGCGATCTTTACACGTCGTTATGACCATGTTTTTCACGATGGTTATGGATAAACCCTGCAATTTTGTACCGGCATAAATTTGACTGATTTCTAAAAATGCATGTTAAGGAAAACTCTATTGACTGCATCTTTTTCTTCAGATTTTTACGACAGTTTCCTGGCGGCCTCGGTAGCTCAGTTTTGTCTGGCTGGATCCCTGCCGGGGTCGGCAACACTATTTCGTGGAGATTGATCAAGAAATCTTTTCTACGTTCATTCTCTCCCTTTCGCTGATACGAGAAGGGCAGTTGTCAGTTTCTGGCGAAAGATTGTGCACTGTACTGGTTAACCGCTTACGTATTAGTCTGTCCAGGAAAAGTGTGGATAGGTAAACTGACCGGCTAAAATGACATAAATAGTGTTGACTGGGCCGTTCAACTCCAAAACAAACAAACAAACAATTCGACGATTTCCTAGAAGCCTCCGTAAACCAGGGGTCGAGTGATCGATTCTGGGCTTCTCCAGACTTTCGGATGAGTCCCTAAATCCGAGGTCCCGTCTCCATACGACTTTAGTTGTTTGTTTGTTTGATTTGAGGGTTCACGTCCACGTCAACAATGTAAAGGTCATCTTGGAGGCGTTGCTTCCAGTTTAGTGGGATTTTTACCCGACATTGAGATGAAATAACATTTCAAGCTCTGTCGCCCATGAAACCAATAGGGTTTATAAGCATGGACGGACCCGACTCGCACCGCTTTGCCTGGGCAGGCTTAGATCCTCTAAGCGGTTTACCAGTACTCGTGTGTGGTAGGTTTCAATTCTGCGTTCTTCAGTCGATACAAAGCTGCCTAGTACTCTAGGAGCTTCATTGCGATTGTCCACAAGCTCGCGCACGTGTGTGTGTGCGTGCGTGTTTAAAAGGCCCAGACACAAGGTGATCAGATTTCGGGCCGATTTTGATTGTTTGTTTGGGTTGAGGTTTTACCTCCCGTCAACACTATTTAGGTCATTTCGTGACGTTGCTTCCGAGTTTGTGGGACTTTTACGTTTACTCGTCATTGAGATGAATTGAAAGCCCTACCACCCAAAGAAACCGCTAGGGTTGCGCAGTTCGCACTCGCACCACTTTTACCGGGCAGGCGTACATATTCTAAGCGGTTTACCGGTACTCAAGTTCGGTCGGTTGCAGCTTAAGTTCGGGCCGGTCAGTTTCCTCTAAGTTCTATTTCTAGACAGGCTTAGACCCTGTAAGCTGTTAGATGGGGCATTAGACGTTTAAAAGATAGGATAGAGTAAAATAAAAAAAAAATACACAGCTGCAAGCACAGCAGGCAATTGTTCTACTGAAGCCAAAGTGCATGTAGTTGAACGCTCCGCAGCTAAAAGCACCTTCACACCGACCCAAACTCCCAAAAATCTGGACATTGGTAGATAATGTAAATCCAGATCAAATGCCACAGAACGTGCTTAAAATACAGGACTAATAGGGTTACAAATTAGTAAGCCTTAAAAGGTCACCCAGGAAAGGCCACAATCAAAGAACGCAGCCATCTCAAATCACCTAAAGAAAGTGAGCGACATGGTGACACTCACGACACAAAGCCAAATAACTAATAAGAGACCGCCTTGGGACGGTCAGTAGTAAGACAACAGTCCAATTCCTATATTAAGACCACCCTTGGGACTGTTCAAAACTTTTGAACTGTCCCAAAGGTGGTCTCTGACCACAGGACACTGTAGGCAGATAACACAAAGAGAAAATAACTGTGACATACTAGATTAGCTTTTTGAAGTAGAAATATTCTTAATTTTAGGCGTTTTTAATAGTGGAATTCCACTGTATTGGGGTGCTTTAAACTCCGGAATGTATGAAGTTTCAACCCTCGCCTGAGTTCAAATGCATTGTTTGTTTTTTGTTTGATTTGAGGTTTAACGTCTCCGTCAACACTGTAAAGGTCATTTTGGAGGCGTTGCTTCCAGTTTTGTGGGCTTTTACCCGAGATTGAGATGAAAAGACATCTCAAGCCCTGCCGCCCAATGAAACCAATAGGGTTTACGAGCATGGACGGTCCGATACTCGCACCGCTTTGCCTGGGCAGGCTTAGATCCTCTAAGCGGTTTACCAGTACTCGGTGCGGGTTGGAGTTCAAATGCAGTATCAAACACAATAACAATAACATATTGATCTGCATGGAAGCTTCCCAGCTCAGTAAATACACAGTTAAAGGCCCCCGCCCGTCGGGGCTTGAAGAAATAGATTGGCTACATGATGCTTCCACGCAGAGCTGAAACCGACCGCACACGAGTACTGGTAAACCGCTTAGAGGATTTAAGCCTGCCCAGGCAAAGCAGTGCGAGTCGGACTGTCCTTGCTTATAAACCATATTTATTTCATTGGGTGACAGGGCTTGAAATCTCATTTCATTTCAGTATCGGGTAAAAGTCCCACAAAACTGGAAGCAACGTCTCCAAAATGGCCTATACAGCGTTTACGGGGACTGTAAACCTAAAATCAAACAAAATGCACAGTAAAACGATCATGTATTTATTATTCTAACACAGCGCGCCTATATAGGCAATGGAAAACAACTGTGTTTTATTCTACAACAAATCACGGCTAGGAAGAGCGTGACAAGTGACGTCATTAAAAACTGCCAATTGATGACGTCACTAGTCGATTTCCTTGACGTTAGACGGTGTAACGTCATTTTCTCGCATCGAAAACGTTAGAAAAGGATGTAAATGCATGCGTTTCAGTCGTTAATTTTAGCGGGATTTCTTCTAACAATGGCGAAAAGTTGTGAGATTTTGAAGGAAACAACAACATTATTGCCGATTTTCAGCGTGTTAGAATCGAAATAGATCAGCTCTAGTCTGTGATTTATTGAGTAATAAATCACAGTTTGTCGGTCAGTTGTAAGCAGACAAATCACGCGCGCTACGCGCTCGTGATTTGTCTACTTTACAACTGACCTCCAAACTGTGATTTATTACTCAACAAATCACAGTTAGAGCTGATCTATTTCATAAACACAATCATGAACAAGGACAACAATCCGACGTCAGATTCGAAGAAAACCACCAGTTAGATCACGGAGAGTCGAACGCAGTCTAAGTTTCTGTTCATGGTTATTTTTCAAGCCAACACTGAGATACAACAGACCCACTTTTGCTTTGAAAAGCAAGAGAAACAAGAATGTTTAGATTTTTATACGAGTACCCAATTACAGAAAACAGAAAACAAGTAAAACAATACACATAGTTTTATTTATTTAATATAAAATACAATCTCAAATCAACTGGGTAAATGGCTTTTTAGCAACGTCGCATGACCGTACACGTTGTTTGTCTATTGGTATTACATGTTTTTTCCGTCATGTGGCGTTGACGTCGGAAGTCTATTATGGACCCTAACGTGGACTTGAACATTTTTTGATCCGGAGTTCTTTACCCTGATTATTGAGTTTGTCCCACACTTCGACGGTGCAAGTTACTTGTGTACCACTCTGTAAAGAAATATACATGCAAACATCCCTGCATACACTCAACATTTATTCAATGTTAAAATGTTTAAGAAGTTGTTTCAACGTTGAATCGACGTTGAGTCAAAGTTGAATGTCCGCTGAATACAATAAAAATGTCATGTCATAACACTTATATGACCACGCATATAATGACGTTATAACATTCACTCCACTGAGTGTTATCCAATTCTTCGGCAATAACATGGAACCCGGGAAGGGACATCCTAGTTTGACTTTTAAGTTGTCTGCGCAAGATAGCATATATTGTTCGCACAACTTATTAATTATCTTGTCTGCACTGCATAATATCTTGTTTGCAAAACATATACAAACAACATAATATCTTGTGCACAAAAGTTAATATCTTGCGCAATTTATGATCTTGTCCGCACAACGCAATATCTTGTTTGCACAACATATTATCTTGTTCGCACAACGCATAGTATCTTGTGCGCATAACATATTATAATGTGCACAACATACGAGGGCAAGCCACTAAGTAACCAACCTATCCCATTTCCAATCGACGAGACAACCAAGATTTGCATGATTTATATCAATACCTGTTTTAGGCATGAGGGCAAAATTGGATCCTTATCGTGTCATTCACTCATAAGATATTGAACGTCAAACATGAGCAAGCTTTTCGTCAAACGTTGAGTACCGTGCTGTAATTCTGTACTTGTGTGTGTGTGTGTGTGTGTGTGTGTGTGTGTGTGTGTGTGTGTGTGTGTGTGTGTGTGTGTGTGTGTGTGTGTGTGTATGTGTGTGTGTGTGTGAATTCGGGGTTAACGTCACTTTCAACAATTTTCCAGTCATATCATGACGGTGTCTGGTTGCGACAGGGAGCTCAATGATCACTTTTATAGTGCTGCCTCACTGAAGTATCATGTCCCAGACATATTACAAGATACCACACCCAGTCACATTATCCTAACACTGGGTCGACCAGTCCTAGCTCTACCCCGTAAATCTGAGTGTCAAGCGAGGAGCAACTTTGGTATGTCGCGGCCCGGGATCGAACCCGTGACCTCCGTTCCCCGGAGCGGACCCTCTACAAACTGAGCTATCGGGGCCGGTGGTACTTGTGTTTGAAAGTGAAAACAGGTCAGAAAATACATTGCGAGTTGATTATGGGTCTTCTGCACCATCGTATGCACAAGTTAAATTCTGGGTTGGGAATGCAAACGCGATAAAACGTCTTTAGAAGACGAAACCAGGTTTGGACGCCCATCAGACGCCATCAATGAAGAAATGTGGAACAAAGTACGGGACCTGGTGTACTCTGATAGGCGAATTAAGGTGGAAGAAATAGCGAATGCATGGCACACTTCCCATGGAAGCTTTTCGACAATTTTACACGATCGCTTGTGGTGCGCAAGCTAAAAGCCTATTGGGTCCTAAAATCCCTTAGCGACGAGCAAATGGCAACCAGAGAATCAGTATTCAGCGCATTGTTGAGAAGCGGATTAGCTCAAAGGAAGATGATTTTCTTTAACGTCTGGTGACTGTAGATGAGATCTGGATCCATTCTTATGAGCCAGACAATAAACCTCAAAGTCACCAGTTGGTAGGGCCGGGTTCTCCGAGGTCAAAGAAGTTCAAAATGCAACCCTTTGCTAGCAAGGTGATGGCAACTGTGTTTTGGGACGCAAAATGCGCTATTATGTTGGACTTACTAGCAAACAAAAAAAAAACGTACAATAACAGGTGCGTATTATGCAACTTTGTTCGACGAACTGAGAACTGCGATCCGTGAAAAATAAAAGGGAGTCTGATCGAACAGGACAATGCAAGAGTTCAAACTTGCAAAATTGCAAATGATACTGTTGAGCGGAATGGGTTAGGCGCTAATACAGCATCCCGCATGTTCTCCGGACTTAGCTCCTAGTGACTATTGCCTATTCGCAAACTTGAAAAACATATCCGTGGACGTCATTTCCGATCCAACGAAGAAGACGTGGCGGCAGTTGAGGAGTGCGCCGGAGACAAGGATCCTGGCTTCTTTAGTTCTGGGCTGCTGGCGCTGGAACCGCGTTGATCCAAGTGTATCATTCTAGCGGACAATTACATGTACATTAAATAAGATGAGATGGATCTCACCCAAAAATAGGTGCGGCTGTTTTTTTTTATATTGACCCACCCTTGTATATATTAGCTTGCTCGGACAATATATCATCTTGTTCGCACAACATATTATCTTGCTTGCAAAACATATTATCTTGTTTGCACAACATATCATCTTGTTCGCACAACATATTATCTTTTTTGCACAGCATTTTATCTTGTCCACACAACATATTATCTTATTTTCCACAACATAATACTAACTTTTTGCACAGCATAAACCTTGTTCGCACAAGGTCTTTTTTTTTAAGAAAAAAAAAGTATAATATGCTGTGGGAACACGATAATATGTTGTGCTAACAAGATAATTTGCTATGCGAACAAGATATGTTTTGCAAACAAGATGATATGTTGTGCAAACAAGATTATATGTTGTTTTGTTGTGCGCACAATATATTATTTTGTGCGAACAAGATATTATGTTGTTTGGCACAAGATAATATCTTGTGCGAACAAGATAATATTTTGTGCAATCAAGATACATGTTATTTGTTATGCGAACATATATTGTGTGGACTAGATAATAAGTTGTGTGAACAAAACAATAGCTTGTGGGCACAATATATTATCTTGTGTGAGTGGACAAGATATCTTGTGCGCACAAGATATTTTGTTGTTCACACAAGATAACATCTTACGCGCACACAAGATGGTATATTGTAAATAAAACCAGCATGACCCTTCCCGGGTTCCGTACAATAAAATCTAATTAAAAATCATTCCATTACGAAAACACACCCGTGCGCTAAAAATGGCGTCTCTCTTATCTTAGAAACTAGTATTTTTTCATATGAAAATGTTATTTTTGTTTTTATTTCTAGTCCAAAATAGATTGTTGGTGCTTATTAGAACCTCGAAGAGGCGGTTATAACGAGTACCAACAATCTATATTTTTTGCAAAAATAAAGATAATAATGTACACCCCCCCCCCCCCCCCCCCCCGGTAAACCCCAGTTTTCTCTATACAAAATGGAGTTTAGAGGGGTGTTCAATCACGGACTTGTTAACCTGATGTATGACAATCAGAATCGTTCAGTCGTGGTCATTTCATATGACATTTATGAAACGAGTCTTACTCGACAAGTGCTCGTTTCATAAATTTCATATTAAATGCCCATTCGTGTAAGACGCTCTTTATACAAATAATTCTTTTTCCACACAGTCAGACAGTATTGAATTCGACAAGTTTTTGTTCACGGGGACAGGCTGTTTGTCACAATACGATAAAGCACCCGGGCGACCTAGTGCATTCTTTCATATCTCCAAAATTCGTATCTACATGTATACTCAAAACATAGATTGTGTGTGTTCGTAAGAATCTTCTCATCAGCCTGTGTTTTGTAGCAGAAATAAGAAAACTAGAGCTGATGTTATTGAAGCACTATGCCCTCAACAACTTGACCTTAAAACTAATGGTTTTCAAGATATCTTGCGTACAATGTTGAAATGCTGAAAATTCAAGGGGCCAAAATCTCAAGAACAGGACGCCTAACATAAAAAGACACAAATATGGGTTTGCTATTTTTCATAAGCAATCCACATATGAAATTTCACAACCCAGCATATTTGGTTCCTAAGATATGATACATCCTAGTATGTGACGGAGGGACGAAGGGACTAAATGACAGAAGAACAAAGCTAACGCAATATGCTCAAACAACTACATTTTATATTTCGAAGTTGGGGCTTAAATGCCCAGGTCCACAATGGGTCATATTTTAATCAAATTTCAAAACATTATATCAAAGTTTCATTAGATCATCTTTACATTGGTCCCAAACTGTCTGCGAAATTTCATGAGCCTAGCCGAAGCCGTTCTTTAGATGTTTTGGTGACAAAACTTTTCCCATGCTAAAATACACAAGGTCATAAAGGGACTTAATGCCGCCAAATTATTATAAGATTGCAAGAAAATTTAAACAGGTCTCCTATACATCAGCCCGAAACAGACTGCAAAATTTCAAGAGTGCTTATAATCTTTTACTAGGCCCCACCCATCGGGACCTAAAGAAATAGATTGGGCTGCATTATGCTTCCACGCAGAGCTGAAAGCGACAGCACATGAGTACTAGTAAACCGCTCAGAGGTTCTAAGCCTGCCCAGGAAAAGTGGTGCGAGTCAGACCGTCCGTGCATATAAACCCTAATGGTTTGATTGGGCGGCAGGGCTTTAGATGTCATTTCATCGCAATGTCGGGTAAAAGTCCCACAAAATTGGAAGCAACGTCTCCAAAATGACATATACAGTGTTGACGGGGACTTTAAACCTAAAATCGACAAATCGACGACAAACTTTGGAGAAATAGATTTGGCTGCATGGTGCTTCCACGCAGAGCTGAAACTGACCACAAATGGGTACTGTGCCAAAATGCCGGTATAATTTAGTCAAATGTTTATACAAAATACTAACATTTAATCAGGTCATCTGCTCATTAGTTTCAGACTGCCTGCTACATTTCATAAGAGCTTAGCGCAAGCAGTCTTTGAGATACTTTGTTTTAGTAAAGCTTTTTCCTATGCAAAACTGCCTAGGTCTGCAAAGAAGCAAAACTCTGCTACACGACGTCAGACCAAAAAAAAAAAAACTTTTCTTTTTTTTCATTCGCAATCCATGTATGGCATTTCGGAACCCCAGCACATATGGTTCCTATGATCACCGTCTATCATCTACACCGGAAATAGAATCCCGGTGAATCGAAAGTAATAGCTGCAGGTGAAGGAGTGCCTCTTGAAAAAGGATTATTTTACTGCTTGTAAGCTTTAGGTTAAGATTACTGTTATCAAATATCAGTAGTGGACATAATTTGCTGCTGCCATTAGAAGTGCTTTTTTTATAAAACGCACAATTGTGCAATTACAGACCGAATATTCGACAGCTGGTACCGTAAACAAAATGGATTTGGCAAGTTCGTTGTTGTGTTGTTTAATGTTTATGCCTTTCTACTGAAGTTTTTTCACTTAATCAGAAAGAACAATGATGGAAAAAATAATTTGCAAAAGAAACTCGCCTCAAATTGTACTTTCAACACAAATGTTTGCCTAAACGTAAATTACCTGTTGTACGGCGAATAGTATTGTGGTGTACGGCTTGTTGCAAATTAGCGTAAACGAAAGTGTACGGCAAATAGTTCCATATTTATAGCTGATAACACTTTAAAAGTATATCGACCGGCCTTCAGATGCTTCTCTCACATCCATGAGGATAGTACTGCTCTGCATGTATGTCCTGTCAAAGTCGGGTGTTATATTTTGTCGAACATGCTGCTTCGAAATGTAAACAATGGCCGGCAAGAACTGGGGCTAAATCGATAGATTCACCTGCCTGTCACAACATCTCTATCCAGTGTCATTAGAATTTTATAAACACACTTCAACAATGTTCACCCATTCTCTCGTCATATTAGCAAGAACCCATCACAATATTGTAATGTTAGTTAGGAACTAATGACTATGTATAGTTTTAAGACCGTATTTTGCCACAGAGGCGTTATTGTGGGTTAAAAAGAAGTGCGCATTATGAAATCACGCCTGTTCAAATATACATGCGTGGAAGACTCGTAAGGGGTAGATGGCGGTTAAGCACTTAAAATCCTTACGGGAACTTTCGGCCATGACTTACGAGTGATTACACTACATTACGAGACTTAAAATGTCTACAATTTGAAATGAAATGACATCTAAAAACTTTTCGCTCTATGAATACAACAGAATAAAGATGCATGGCCAGTCCCACTCGCACTACTTTCTCTAGGTTCTGTGCTTCGATAAGTTACAGCGGTAATAAAGTTACGGTGTCCAAACATGCTACACTGGTATCATTTGCCGGGATAAATGCCCCAAAATGCACCGTCAATCGAATCGAGGCGTTAACTCCAGCCCTCTACCCCACGTGCAGGGAGAATCATCTCCTATGCGAGATAGAGATCTTTGCGTAATTACATAAAGAGTTTAAACAATAGTTTATTAGTTAACTATATACGGTCACTAATAAACCATTGTTTAAACTAATCATGTAATGTAATCACTCAGATCCAATTCCTGTGACAAATGGAGTCAAGCAAGGTTGTGTGATAGCCCCAACACTGTTCAGCATGATGTTCGCTTCCATGCACAAAGATGTTTTCCAGGCGGGTGACAATGGTATACCGATTAGATATCGTTTTGATGGGAAGTTTTTCAATCTCGGAAGGTTGCAAGCCAAATCAGAGGTGCAAACAGAGGTGCCAGATGAGTTCCTCGTTGGGGATGACATGGTTTGTTTTTTTTTTGTTTGATTTGAGGTTTAACGTCCCCGTCAACACTGCAAAAGGTCATTTTGGAGACGTTGCTTCCAATTTTGTTGGGTTTTTACCCGACATTGAGATGAAATGACATCTCAAGCCCTGTCGCCCAATGAAACCAATAGGATTTATAAGCATGGACGGTCCGACTCCTGCGCACCGCTTTGCCTGTGCAGGCTTAGATCCTCTAAGCGGTTTACCAGTACTCGTGTGCGGGTCGGATTCAGCTCTGCGTGGAAGCATCATGCAGCCCATGTATTTCTCCAAGCCCCGATGGGCGGGGGCCTTGGGGCTGACATGGCAAAAGGTGTCTAATTACTGTGTATGCTTTCATCCTGCTACTCTGTGGTATGTGTAATGTACTGCTGAGAGTAATGGTTAAATGTGTCCGATCGCAACAGTTGTATTTTGGGCAGTTCAACGGCCCAGTCAACACTATTTAGGTCATTTTCCGAACAGTTTACCTATCCACACTTTTACTGTGCAGGCTTATATGTAAGCGGTTACTCTTCTGGAATCAGCGGAAAGGTGACAATGAGGGAGAGAATGACCGTAGAAAAGATATCATGATCAATCTCCACGACAGAGTGTTGCCGACCCCGGCACGTATCGAATCCACGTCCTCCTGATCACCAGTCAGACGCACATCCGTCTGAGCTCCCGAGGTCGGCCAATCGCAGTAGATAGATAGATAGATAGATATATTTCTCCATGATCCGTTGGTCGGGGAAAGCAGTATACCCTTAAAAGTGTGGGGGGGGAATGAAGTTGTCCATCATTGGCGTTTAGCAATAAAGAATAAAATAAATGCTTTTCCTCTTTCGCAGAAGAAATAAGATTCATTCACAGGAAAAAAAAAGACGGGAAGTGGTTAACTTCGGACAAAATTTGAAAACTTGAGACGTGTGATCAAGACTGATATATATAAAAAAATCAGCATGATTTGTTTGTGAATAACTCAGTAGGTGATGTAAAGGCAAATCCAAGAGGTTCTTCTGTCCCGGTTTATTTTTATTATGGTTTGTCTTTGAGTGTTTGTGTCGCTTATATTATTTTATTGTGGATGGCCTGTTGGCCGTTTTGTGGGGTGGGGGAGGGGTGGTTGTCCTTTATGGCTGGCTCGATTAATCAGATAATCGATTAATCAATCGATAAATTATACTAAATGATTATCGTTACTGATTTGCTAATAATCGATTATTTCATAAGTTTAATTTTCTACCAAAAGTTGTGTCTAAAATAGCTGGATGAGTGGCAAACAGTGCAGAACCTGATGAGATGCCGCATTCTGCGGCGTCTCATCAGGATCTACACTGCTTGCAAAGGCATGTCTGTCGAAATACATATGATATTGAATAACATATGGTAAGAGTCAAAGCCAGAAAGGTAAAATTAAGATAAAATCGTCATCGATTACTAATCGATCATCGATCACAATGACACGTACCATAATCGATTTTCATTTCAACTCCGATAAGTCAGCCCTACTGTCCTTTTGACTTTCCGCTGTTGGTGTTTCCGTTGGGGTCTGTTGTTTCATGTTTTAGGTTCTTTCCCTTTGGTGTCTCTGATGGGAGCTGTGGGTTGATAATGATTGTATCGATTCCTGATCATTGCCTTCACCTCTATTTTCTACAGATATATCAATAGTCAGAAGAAAGAAAGACAAGGTATCCCACCCCTTAATAAAAGTGGGGGAACGGGGTTGCTGAATCAGACGTTGAAAGGGCAGGGAAACTAGTTGGTCAATTCAATGATGCGTTTAATAAAACTGAGTTCACGGAGGTTCCATTGACAAGAAGATCGGCCCCATTTATCGATATTATTGTTGTGTCATCGGCAGGAGTGATCAAGTTACTTAAAAGCTTAAACCCCACTAAAGCTTTAGGACCTGATGAGCTACATCCTAGATTCCTGAAGGAACTAGCAAAAGAGTTAGATTCAGTTTTTGTCCACCTTTTTAACAGTATCTTGATACGGGTGAAATCCCCAAAGAATGGCACTTAGCGAACATTGCCCACTCTTCAAAAAAGGAGATAGGGCTCTTAATCATAATTATCACCCTATGTCTCTGACTTGTGTTCTGTGTAAATTGCTTGAACATACAGTCTGCTCAAACATCATGGCCCACTTGGATGAACATAAACTTTTGTCTGAAAGATAACATGCATTAACGAAAAAGCATAGTTGTGAAATTCAGTTGAGAACAACTATTAATGATTGGGCAAAAATCTTGGACAAAGGGGGGCAGGTAGACACATTTATTCTGGACTTCGAGACAGCTTTTGACACCACACCACATGCACTACTTAAATCTTAGTTATTTGGTTATCGCATTGGGGGAAATACTCTCATATGGATAGATTCCTTTCTTTGCTACAGAAAACCGCGTTGTTGTTGTTAATGGTGAATCTTCAGAGTGGGCATCAGTTTTGTCTGGAGTCCCACAAGGGACTGTTCTTGGTCCACTGTTATTCTCCCTGTACATCAATGTCGTTTCCACTGACACTGACTTAGCAATAAGACTGTTCGCAGACGATTGTGTTTGCTACCAGAAAATTAGAGATCCAGATGATTCACCCAAACTTCAGAATGATATAGATAGTTCAGGATGTTGGGCCCGAAAATGGGACATGAGATTTCAGCCCGTTAAATGCAATCATCATTCATTGGGCTTGAGTTTCAGACCCTTACTGCAAAAACTGACATTTATAAAGAATCATACTTTCTCCCGAACTATCAGAGATTGGAATGCCATTCCCGATTCGATTATTTCAGCAGCTAAAGATGCTGAGGATTGTGTATCTAAGTTTATCTCTTTAATGAGAGCTAGGAACTAACTTCCCATCACAGGTCCTGATGTATGAATGTCATTTGACGTGTCACCAGTAACATTTCTGATTCTGAAAAAGGAGTAGCCATTCCTATTCGCCGTACACTTTTTTACTATATTCCGTACAGCTATCTGGTTGTAAACACCTAAACGCCGTACACATGGATTTTTAGTTTTTAATAAATACGCTTAGTGTATGATAAAATCATGACCAGAGAAAGTTTTCATTTGCTGCCCATTATAAACGGAAACAGGTAAAAGAAAGTTTAAGCGGAAATAAATCAAGAAAGTATAAAAAATCTGAAACCGATTTCCGAAAATTCTGGTCTTCACTCGGTACCAAGCATCGATAAACTTGTGTTCTTGACTTTAAATCGAAACATACAGCTTCGAAAAACGCATAGAATGTTGCAGAAATCCCCCTGTTATTTCAAGGAAATCAATTTACGCTGCACTTGCAGAAAATAGATCAGGAATAAAGGCTACACTCACCGTGCTCCATGTCTACTTTCGCTTTGTATCGATTCACCGGGATTCTATTTCCGGTGTCGATGATAGACGGTGATGATGTGATTCCTCCTATTGTCACCGTCTATCATCCACATCGGAAATAGAATCCCGGTGAATCGATAGAAACCGAAAGTAGGCATGGAGCACGGTGAGTGTAGCCTTTATTTCTGATCTTTTTTCTGCACGCGAAGGGTAAATTTATTTCCTTGAAATAACAGAGGGATTTCTGCAAGATTTTATGCGTTTTTCTATGCTGTATGTATCGATTTAAAGTCAGAAACACAAGTTTATCGATGCTTGGTACTGGGTGAAGACCAGCATTTTCGAAAATCGGTTCCAGATTTTATAATTTCTTGATTTGTTTCCGCTTAAACTTTCTTTTACCTGTTTCAGTTTATGATGGGTAGTATCTGAAAACTTTCTCTGGTCATGCTTTTATCATGATCTAAGCGTATTTATTGAAAACCCAAAATCCATGTGTACGGCGTTTAGTTGTTTACGACCAGATAGCTGTACGGAATATAGCCAAAAAAGGGTACGGCGAATAGGAATGGCTACTCCTGTATTATTTATTGTTAAAAACCAATGATGGACCATTTCAGTTTTTCCCCTAACTTTAAGGGTATATATGCTTGCGCCGACCAACGGATCATGAAGATATCTATCTATCTATCTATCTATCTATCTATCTATCTATCTATCTATCTATCTATCTATCTATCTATCTATCTATCTATCTATCTATCTATCTATCTATCTATCTATCAGGCACACAGACAGACAAACACTTTATTCACTCAAGTACATATAAATGCCATATGAGGAATAACATATCACATTTGGCGGTGGCAAACGTTTTAGCATACCCATTATTTACTGAAGACAAGTTTGTGTGTGTGTGTGTGAATTCGGGTTTAACGTCGCTTTCAACAATTTTTCAGTCATATCACGACGGTGTCTGGTTGCGACAGGGAGCTCAATGCTCACGTTTATAGTGCTGCCTCACTGAAGTATCATGTCCCAGACACATTACATGATACCACACCCAGTCACATTATCCTGACACTGGATCGACCAGTCCTAGCTCTACCCCGTAAATCTGAGTGCCAAACGAGGAGCAGCTAGTACCATTTTTAACGACTTTGGTATGTCGCGGCCCGGGATCGAACCCGAGACCTCCCGTTCCCCGGAGCGGACAATCTACCAACTGAGCTATCGGGGCCGGTACTGAAGACAAGTTACAGACAAGCATAGGGCTGGGGAGAAGAACAACAGGGGGAATAGGGAGAATAGGTAAAACTATTTCAAAGTACATATATAAAGAGGCATATGTGTCTGGGCTGCAATCTATGTCACATAGGCATATAGAGATGTAGACTTTATATCAGAACTTATTTATAGTAACCCAGCCGTAAACAAATTTTACTGAACAGTATTTCTCGGGTGTAAAAGTATTTCATTCACAACGATTTACAAGATCAGGCGAACACGACTTGCTCGTGATAAAGTGACAATCCACGTTGTTATTTTTATAGCGATGTTGTGAATGGAGTACATTTACTAAACCCAGAAATTCTGGATTATCAACCGAAAAGTTATGATGGAAGAATGAGGATAAGTGTTTCAGGTAGGTTTTCTATCAGTTGTTGATTTCTCTCCCTCTGGTGATCCCGTTACCGTAAACGGACCTGGGACCAACAGATAGATGCGGGAGGGGCAGTGGAGAAAAATTAATCTTTCATTACGAAAACACGCCCATACCAGTATATTGGAAAAATTCGCCACCAAAAAATGCAAGATTTTCTGATAAAAAGTGTCAAAGCCTGCCCAGGCAAAATGGCGCGAATCTGACCTTCCCTACATGTAAATTCCTTTGGTTTGTCCGACGGCTCTGTATGTAAAAGTCTCACAAAATTGGAGGCAACGTCTCCAAAATGACCTAAATAGTGTTGACGGGGACGATAAACCTCAATTCAAACAAACAAATAAAAAAAAGAAAAAAAGTTTCTACTACAGTATACTTTTTTCAACTGCTGTATTCCTTGGGTTGTGACCGGCCCCGATAGCTCAGTTGGTAGAGTGTCCGCTCCGGGGAACGGGAGGTCACGGGAGGTCGAGGGTTCGATCCCGGGCCGCGACATACCAAAGTCGTTAAAATGGTACTAGCTGCTCCTCACTTGGCACTCAGATTTACGGGATAGAGCCATGACTGATCGACCCAGTGTCAGGATAATGTCACTGGGTGTGGTATCATGTAATTTGTCTGGGACATGATACTTCAGTGAGACAGCACTAATAATTGTGAGCATTGAGCTCCCTGTCGCAACCAGACGCCGTCGTGATATGACTGAATAATTATTGAAAGCGACGTTAAACCCGAATTCACACACGCACACACACATTCCTTGGGTTGTGCTAAGCATTGTCCAAATTACATGTGCTGAATGACATATACCATGTGCCTAGGCATACCTCAATTGGCTAGACTATGTGAGTCATGTGGAACTAATAGGTGCTTGTTTGTTTGATTGAATTTGACCCGAGTTTAACGCCCCCGTCAACACAATATAGGTCATTTTGGAGACGTTGCTTCCAATTTTGTGGGACTTTTACCTGACATTGAGATGAAATGATATATTAGCCCCTGCCGCCCAATGAAACCAATAGGGTGATATGCATGAACGTTCAGACTCACACCACTTTTCCTGGGCAGGCTTACAACCGCTTAGCTGTTTACCAGTACTCCTGTGTGGGCGGTTTAAGCCCTGGAAGCATCATGCAGCCCTATCTATTTCTTCAAGCTCCGATGGGCGGGACGAATGACTGCAGTTTGTTTGTTTGATCGTGGTTTAACGTCCCCGTCAACACAATTTAGGTCATTTTGAAAACGTTGCTTCCAATTTTGTGGGACTTTTACCCGACATTGAGATGAAATGACATCTCAAGCCCTGCTGCCCAATGAAACCAATAGGGCTTATATGCACTGGACGGTTTGACTCGGAACACTTTTCCTGGGCTGGCTTAGTCCATCTAAGAAGTTATCCAGTACTCACGCGCGGTTTGTGTCAGTCCTGCGTGGAAGCATCGTGCATCCCAATCTATTTCTCCAAGTCCTGATGGGCGGGGGCCGTAAGGACTGCAGTGCAAATCTATGTTTGTCGTTTGGTCCACCAAGTCTCAACTGCACCTGCTGCGTTCGTCGTCAGACAAGATTTATTGTGGCTTTTATATTTGTTCTTTGTTACACGTGTTGATTAATGGTAAGCAGGAAAAACATCATGCAACAGACAAAAAACAGAATAATCAGGTTTTATACCCCATCATCAAGTAAAATAAAGTAAAATAAAAGTAATGGTTTGGATGCCGTTAAAATAACTAGAGCCCACTAAAACTTATTGTTCACCGTTCCAAATCGGTATGCTTTTATTGTCCTTTTTTTTCGGGGGGGGGGGGGAATCCCCCCTCCCCCGCTCTACGTTTGTTTCCATTTTCTTCCTTTTTTATGCGCCCGTTTGAAAACCGGGACGTATTATGCTATACTGCCTGGCGTCCGTCCGTCCGTCCGTCTGTCCATCCGTCTGTATACCTTTCGTTTCCAGATAACTCCTCCTACAGTATGTATAGTTAGACCATGATATGGGGCAGCGCATATTGTTTCGTGGTTTTACGGTCCACCAAATAATAATAGAGTAATGCCCCTTTTCCGGATGACTCCTATATTTTACAGCCGATTAAGCTGAAACTTCATATATAGTTAGAACATGATGTGGGGCAGCGCATATTGTTTCGAGGTTACCGTCCACTAAATAATAATAGAGTTATGCCTCTCTGAAAAAAATGTAAACATTTTGTTTCCGGATAACTCCTCCTATATTTTAAATCCGATGATGCTGAAACTTTACATACATTAAGACCATGATATGGAACAGTGTATATTATTTTGAGGTTACAGTCCGGCAAATATTACCGGAGATATTTCCGTTTCACAGATTATTCTAAGCATATTTTGTTTCCGGATAACGCCTCCTACGTTTCACATCTGATGAAGCTGAAACTTTACGTATAGTTAGACTATGATGTGGAGCAGCACATATTATTTCAAGGTTACCTTCCACCACTTATTGCCAGAGTTATGCCCATATTATTTTGAGGTTATGGTCATCCAAATATTACCGACCATGAACACTTGTTGGAGACAGGTAGTTTGAGCCATTGAGGGTTATTAATAATGCCAAGTAAGAATATATGGAACACATATTGTTCATCAAGACGATTCTAATGAGTACACACAACATATCTTTTAACAATGACATTTGTTCGAAATTATCCCTAACCATGTTTTATCAGGCCCTATGGAAAGTATTTTCTAGGGAAGAATGAGTTCGAATCAACCATGGTTAACGAGACACCGGTGTTCGAGTCATCGAAGTTTCACTGTATGTGGTGTATTATTTGCTTCCATATAGAACATATTCCACGCGTGTATATTTGAGCTGGCGTGTTTTCATAATGTGCACTTCTTTTTAACCCAAAATAACGCCCCTGTGGCAAATTATGGTCTTAAAACTATACATAGTCATTAGTTCCTAACTAACATTACAATATTTTGATTGATTCTTGCTAATATGACGAGAGAATGGGTGAAAATTGTTGAAGTCTGTTTATAAAATTCTGATGACACTGGATAAAGATGTTGTGACAGGTGAGTCCATTGATTTAGCCCCAGTTCTTGCCGACCATTGTTTACATTTCGTTACCCATAAGCAGTATGTTTGACAAAATATAACACCCAACTTTGACAAGACATGCGTTTCATCATACATACAGAGCAGTACTATCCTCATGGATGTGTGAGAAGCACCGTAGGAACGGTCGAGTTACTTTTAAAATGTTATCAGCTACAAACATTGAACTTTTCGCCGTACACTTTCTGTTACAATAATTTGCAACAAGCCGTACACCAAGCTACTATTCGCCGTACAACAGGTAAATTTACGTTTAGGCAAACAATTGTGTTGAAAGTACAATTTGAGGCGAGTTTCTTTTGCAAATTATTTTTTTGATCATTGTTCTATCTGATTAAGTGGAAAAACTTCAGTAGAAAGGCATAAACATTAAACAAAACAACAAGGAACTTGTCAAAATCCATTCAGTTCATGGTACCAGCTATCCAATATTCGGTCTGTATTTGCACGATTGTGTGTTTTATAAGCAAAACACTTCTCACAGCAGCAGCAAATTATGTCCACTACTGATATTGATAACAGTATTCTAAAACTAAAGCTTACAAGCAGTAAAATTATCCATTTTCAAGAGGCACTCCTTCACCTCCAGTTATTTCTATCGATTCACCGGGATTCTATTTCCGGTGTAGATGATAGACGGTGATTGTGTGTGACAGTCGATCGAAACGGATAAAGGAAAAGCAATATGCAACCGCAACGTCTTCGAAATTGTGACATAATAATGTATACCCTTGTTTGTTTGTTTGTTTGTTTGAGTAGAGGTTTAACGTCCCCGTCAACACTGTATAGGTCATATTGGAGACGTTGCTTCCGTTTTTTGTGGGACTTTTACCCGACATTGAAATGAAATGACATCTCAAGCCCTACTGCACTATAAAACCCATAGGGTTTATATGCACGGACGGTCTGACTCGCACCGCTTTGCCTGGGCAGGCTTAGATCATCTAAACGGTTTACCAGTACTCGGGTGCGGTCGGTTTCAGCTCTATGTTGAAGCCTCATGCAGCCCATCATTTTTTCTAACCCCCGATGGGCGTATACCCATGTAAACCCCGATTTTCTCTAAATAAAGTAGAGTTTACGAGAGTGTTCATTACACGGACTTGTAATACCGCAAGATCATAAGGCATGTTTTGCTTATTGTTTGAATTGGGGTTTAACGTCCCCGTCAACACTATTTAGGTCATTTTGGAGACGTCGCTTCCAATTTTGTGGGGCTTTTACCCGACATTGAGATGAAATGACACCTCAAGCTCTGCCGCCCAATAAAACCAGAAGGTTTAATGCATTGGACGATCTGACTCACACCGCTTTGCCTGGGCAGGCTTAGTCCTTCTAAGCGGTTTACCAGTACTCGTGTGTGGTCAGATTCAGTAAGGCATAATGTAGATAACTTTAGAACATCTTTTCTATTTTCTATGAAATAAAATAATTGAGTGTGTACTCGTTAGAATCGCCTCATCGAAATATGTATACAAAGCATGTGTAAACAAAGCATACCTTTTAAAGTCCCTAAATTATGTGGCAGTAAGGGAACTTAAGGGGAATGGGAACACCTGACATATTTTGTCGCCATTTTTCTAAGGGAGACAGCTTTCGGGACTTCCTGTTCCCTATTCTATAGGCTCAGACCCGCCGAAAAAGGGGTCTACTCTTAAAGGAAAGAACTTGCTCCTCAGGAGCAAATTCTTTCCTTTAAGAGTTGACCCCTATTGACATGGGAGACAAAAACACTTTTGCAGGAGTTGCCTCCCCTTGAGGTGTTCCCATTCTCCTTAAAAGCGTGATCGAATTAGCCATGTTACACGACCCAACCGCGTTCGACTAATCAATGTTTCACTATGTATATGTAGAGAGTTGATTGCAATGTTATGCGGTTCTAAGGATCACCAACAATCTAAGCATGGAAAAGAAATATGGAAAGAATTTTCTTTTCATCCCAAAAGTGCCTTTTTAGAATGACCTATGAAAAAACATTTTTTTTTCTTGAATACTACATAACATGCATGCATAAAGAATAGGAATCTTATCCTTGATTTCTCACCATGCAACACGTGCAGGTAGAGAATCTAGGCGGCTACATTGCAATGGAAATTGTGTTTAAGGGGAATGGGAACCCTTGGTAGATTGTTCCGCCATTTCTCAAAGGGAGACAACTTTTGGTAAATGGATCTACACTCAAAAGGAAAGAATTGCTCCTAAAGGGAAAGAATTTGCTCTTCAGGGGCAATTCTTTCCTTTAAGAGGCGGCCCCTATTGACATGGGACACAAACATACTTGCCTCCCCTAAAGGTGTTCCCATTCCCCATATTACATTAGCCGCACGGTTTGTGTTTGTCAGTATACTCTCCACATATGACCTATTGGCGGTGCGTAGGGCTTCGTTGCAATATTGGCAACGCAATAGCGTATACCTACATTACGATAACACACCCGTGTAAAATAGTGCATTCTTTTTTATCTCCAAAATAGTTACTTTTCGGATGAAAATTTTGTATCATTTTGCTCATTTAATAAATAATACTCCAAACATAGGTTGCGGGTGCTCGTTAGAACCGCCTCGATGAGCACCCACACCCTATGTCTCGGAGCAGAAATATGAAAAATGATGTATACCGCCGTAAACCCCAGTTTTCTCTTTATAAAGTGGGGATTTGCGGGATGTTCATTACACGGATTCGTTAACATGATGCTCGCGTTGATACAAATCATCGCAATAGGTTAACGTGTTAAAAAGTGAATGTGTCTAAAAAACGTTGTAGGCTCTTTTATTTATATTGATCCTATAGAGATCATTCCAACTTTCGGAGAACCCTAGCTCGGCTTCGACTCGGATTTGATCAGCCTGAACATCACTCGGGTTTGATACGCCTGCACAGAATCCCATTACGAAAACATGCATATACAAATACATTGTAAATTTTTATGCCTAAAAACATAAATTTTCTGATAAAAATTGTGATATTGACGAGCGAGTACCCACAATCTATATTTTACAACAGAAATAAGAAAAATAAGGTTTACCCCTGTAAACCTCAGTTTTACTGTATAAAAATTGGGTTCAAGGGGGTCAGAATTATATAGGCGTGTTTGCGTAGTGTGCTGTCTGCATGCGAAATGTTGGAACACAGTCAGCGAATCTCAAGGATATAAAATGAACTACTTAGTCGAGGTTGTTCGAGTGCTAACTCCATTCTATATTTGACCCCAGCAACCACCTGAAAAAAATACACTCGGACATCACTGGCGGGTCAATGATCAATGACTGTCCGTGAGCATAGGGTTGATAAATGGTCCTTGACTCGGGTTTGAACTATTTCGTTCAATCGTTTCTTAAAACAAACATTACGTACCACCACAGATAGGTTTGACAGGTTGCACCGTTATCATTATCATACCCATCACTGGCTGGCAAGACAGAGTATACTGTTATGATTATCATTACCGAAGCGTCGTTACCTTTTGACAACAGTGGACAATGCTTAATATTCCAACACAGATCGCCTATATAGGCAATGGGAAGGAACTGTGTTTTTATGCAGCAAATCACGGTGCGGAAGAGCGTGACGAATGACGTCTTTAAAAGCTGCCAATTTATTACGTCACACGTAGATTTTTTGACGTTAGAAGGTGTAACGTCACTTTCTCACACCGAAAACGTTAAAAAATGAACATAAATGCATGTGTTACAGTCAATAAGTTTTGTGGGATTTCTTCTAACAATGGCGAAAAGTTGAGAGATTTTGAAGGAAACAACGACATTATTGCCGATTTTCAGGCCAATTTTCAGCGTGTTAGAATCGAAATAGATCAGCTCTAGTATGTGATTTGTTGAGTAATAAATCACAGTTTGTCGGTCAGTTGTAAGTAGATAAATCACGCGCGCTACGCGTTCGTGATTTGATCTACTTCACAACTGACCTCCAAACTGTGATTTATTACTCAACAATTCACTGCTAGGGCTGATCTATTTCTTAAAACAAAACCATCACTTTCAACTTATCTTCGGACCACAGTACTGTACCACGCATATCTGTAGCAATGTGGAATAAAATAAAATACATGTATTGCACTTTATAAGTTCCTAAGGACGCGAGCTTGAGCAAGTCCATTTCCCATGAATCCCATCTCAGGTCAGTCTTCAACACTTTCAGTACAATAATCCTAAGCATTATACATGTGTCCCCGCCCATCGGGACTTGGAGAAAAAGATTGGGCTGTATGATGCTTCCTCACAGAGCTGAAACCGCCCAAGTATTTTTGAGCACTGATTCCCAGGAAGAGTGGTACGAGCTGTTCCGTCTCTTAAACCCTAGCGGGCGATAGGCTTTTAGATGTCATTTCATCTCAGTGTCGTGTAAAAGTCTCATAAGATTGGAAGCAACGTCCCTAGAATGAGCTATAATACTAATACAAACAAAATCCACTACAAATCTTACCGCATACTGCGCTGCCAAAACAGTGACCAGTTTGGTCATTTTCCTTGCAGCAAACATGGCCATTTCCTGTACTTTTTCGTCATTCGTATCCAGGTCGAAATATCCCCCAGGCATACATGTATCTGATGACAATGCAGCATCTAGAAAGCCAATAACCATTGTAAATACAGCCGAAGACAGAAACGCCTTCATTTTGGACTGAGCTATGCGTCTGATATACGCAAGTGTTGTATTTATAAGGCGGTACCTTGCAACAGATGGGGTTCAGATTTTGACAATGACATTCGTGAATATTGGCTGTCAAGTTTCGAAAATAACGCACTGCAGCAACAGCTTGACCATTTGCGTTCTGAAACTATCACGAGTGAGAATAAGCAATCATTCAGGCCTCTTGCTCTGTGGGTGGATTTATAGCCAACCCTCTTTTACCGACATTCGTTTTAACGACGAAACTCGTTACGACGAAACTCGTTATATCGATAATTTCAATGGAATGAATCCTCATCTAATGGCTTAGCATTGGTTCCGATCGTCGTGAGCATCAATAGGTTGGAAATGCCTATAATCGAATCCATACTCAAGTCGAATTTGTTTGTGTGTTTGATTTGAGGTTTAACGTCCCCGTCAACACTGTAAAGGTCATTTTGGAGACGTTGATTCCAATTTTGTGGGACTTTTACCCGTGATTGAGATAAACTGACATCTCAAGCCCTGCCGCCAAATAAAACCAATAGGGTTTATAAGCATGGACGGGCCGACTCGCACCGCTTTGCCTGGGCAGGCTTAGATCCTAGCAGCGGTTTACCAGTACTCTTGTCAGGGTCTGTTTCAGCTCTGCTTTGAAGCATCATGCAGCCCATCTATTTCTTCAAGCCCCGATGAGCGGGGGCCGTCTTCTAATCTAGTATTCCAAGTAACAAATGTTATAGATATTTGTTAGAATCGCCTCGGTGAGGCGATTCAAACAAATACCTATAACATTTGTTTCTTGGAGAAATTGAGGGGAACATGCCCTTTTTACCTATCATACTCCTTATTGACATTCTTTATAACGGCAAATTCTTTATAAAGGCAAAATGTTAGGGGATAAATACTGTGGTTCTTAGGAGGGTCCTCTGTATTTGTGACAGTTTCTGACATAGCTGGCCACCCGTGAAATAAAAATCCACGTAACCCACTTTATATAGAGAAAACTCGGTTTCACAGGGCATATATTTCTTTTTTCTTATTTCTGCCCCCAACGGCACCTGCCCATCAGAGCTTGAAGAAATAGATGGACTGCATGATGCTTCCACGCAAATAAAAATCAAAAATGAGTTCCTTTAAGAGCAATGAAAACATTCATAAGAACGAAGATGGGTCATACTACGTAGTTTCGGCTAATAAAGCCTCATCAGTGACCCTGTAATGATCCGGCAACGAAAGCCGGAAAGCTGAAACCGACCGCACACGAGTACTGGTAAACCGCTTAGACGATCTAAGGTTGCCCAGGCAAAGCGGTGCGAGTCGGAACGTCCATGCTTATAAACCCTAGTGGTTTCATTGGGCGACACGGCTTGAGATGTCATTTCATCTCAATGTCGGGTAAAAGTTCCACAAAGTTGGAAGCAACGTCTCCAAAATGACCTATACAGTGTTGACGGGGACGTTAAACCTCAATCAAACAATCAATTTCTGCCCCAAGGCTTAGGTTATGGTTCTAACGAGCACATTCAACCTATTTTTATACCCCACCACATGATGGTGGTGGGGTATTATGATTAACCTTCCGATGTCTGTCCGTCCGTACGTCCGTTCGTCTGTCTGCACCATTTCCGATCGATAACTTGAATATTTTTTCACGGAGTTTATTTTCATATTTTGCAAACATATTTATACCGGGGATATGTAGTTTGGGTGAGCAAATGTCGTCACCTTTTGACAGGGTCAGTTCCTAATAAGTGGTATTTTGGCGTTTCCGATCGATACCTTGAGTATTGTTTAACGGATTTTCTCCAAATTTTGCATATACATTGGTATTGGGAATGTGTGGTTTGGGATAGTTAATGGGCAAAATCCGATGACTTTCGACACAGTAATGGCCGATCACAATTTCCATTAAATGGTTTTGAACTCTTATTACATTACTGAATGGAATATATGAATGATACTTCACAGATTTATAGACCACTAAAGGTAGCTGTGCACTAAATACGGGCGGTACTGGATTTTATCACTTTGGGACAGAGCTTTTAGTTGCAGCCTAAATACCATTGGATAAATATCCCATGTTTCATTTTAATGTGAGAAAAGGATAGTTATAAGGAAATAAATTTTTAAATGATGTGTGTTTTATAATTATATCTGCAAGCTCAAAGAAATTGTTGCTGATTTTATATTGTCACCTCTTCTTTAAAAAGCCGGCTTGTATTCACTGCGAATCTGCATGTAAACAAACATGGCGGACAATAACTTGAAAAGGAGACGGGCAACAGTGGATTTTTTCTCATCAACTTGTTGACCTAGGATGGCTCTATAAATTAGTAAGGTTTGTGTAGTTTTTGTGGGAGCATGTAAAAGGTTACTATTGTCGCCTATGGAAAATATTTAGTGGTAAGCTCCCTATACCAAAAGTTGAAAAATTAGCCCCACACTCCAGTTTTCAGTCATTACATCATATTTTAACACATTGGTAGGTTCTATCCAAATCTGTATCATAAAATGGATATTCCTGGCATGTGGTTTGTCACAGAAACTGTAAAAAAGTGTAAGGTCAGTGGTAATTAAGTCTAACTGGGTGTATTTGATCAGTTTTTGCTTCTGATCTGTGCATTGGGGGGGGGGGGTACTTTAAAGCCATGTTAATCAATTGTTATTGGGTTTGTTTTGGAAAAAAGCTTACAGTAAGTGTTTAACCGGATACACAAGAGAAAGAATCTACTCCATCTGGAATTTAACAGTAAGGTTACATGGTTTATGACCTTGGTCTCTAGCCAAAGCAAAACTTCAAAATTGTCTCTGCTGCAATATCGCGATAAGTTTTCTCATCTATTATTGGTTCTAATTGATTAGATCATGTTAAAGGATCTGAACAGATATGTATCCACTGTTTCACATGGTATTAAGGCATTTATAATCATTTTTGTCAAAGTTTTATCATCAAAATATCCTCAAAATGCCATATTTACATAAAATAGGGGGTATAGGTGTGAAATCAGCCATAAATACCAGTTGGTATGCTATTAAGGCATAACTTAGTGCATTTTAGAATTGAAGTGTTCCAAAGACATAGGAGAAGAAGCACTGATGCAAGCCGGTGTCTGGGTTCCTTCCAGAAAGAGGTAAAATTTGCGCTTTTTCACAAAATATGGTTTGTTCGGCTTTCATTTTAGAATCTTAAAGCGATAACTTTTTCGCAACGTTCAAAGATTCTTTGCCACTGAACATTTATGATGCATGCTTAAATTATTAGATATGATCTAAATTTCTATTTGACAATGCTTTTGATGGATCATAAAGACAATAAGGGTTTGGTATAGGTAGCTGTGCACTAAATACGGGCGGTACTGGATTTTATCACTTTGGGACAGAGCTTTTAGTTGCAGTCTAAATACCAGGCAGGCTTCCATTGATTAAATATCCCATGTTTCATTTCAATGTGAGAAAAGGATAGTTATAAGGAAATAAAATGATGTTTGTTTTATAATTATATCTGCAAGCTCAAAGAAATTGTTGCTGATTTTATATTGTCACCTCTTCTTTAAAAAGCCGGCTTGTATTCACTGCGAATCTGCATGTAAACAAACATGGCGGACCATAACTTGAAAAGGAGACGTGCAACATGTATATTTTTTCTCATCAACTTGTTGACCTAGGATGGCTCTATAAATTAGTAAGGTTTGAAAAGTTTTGTATGTGTAGTTTTTGTGGGAGCATGTAAAAGGTTACTATTGTCGCCTATGGAAAATATTTAGTGGCAAGCTCCCTAAAGGAAGCATATTTTGGCCAAGGACCAGCACTCTGATCGTTCTTGAACTGAAGTTATCTGCCCTTGTTATTTCCAAATAAGGGGTGTTTTTGCGTTTTCGATCGATAAATTGAATATATTTTCAAGGAATTTTTCACATTTTGCATATACATTGGTATTTGGAATATGTGATTTGGAATTATTAAATAGCAAAATCCGTTCACATTTGACAGAGTTAAGACCGTTTACAATTCCAATTAAATGTTTTTTAACTCTTATTCCTTTATTAAACGGAATATATGGATGAAACTTTACAGTTATACGACCACTAAAGGAAGCATATCGTGGCTAAGGACCACCACTCTCAATATTCCTTGATCTTGAGTAATCTGTACTTAATTGATGTGAAAAATGGTGTTTGGCCTGTTTCTCCTTTGCTATTTTGGAATATATTGATGATTTGTTTGTTTGATTTGAGGTTTAACGTCCCCGTCAACACTGTTAAGGTCATTTTGGAGACGTTGCTTCCAATTTTGTGGGACTTTTACCCGACATTGAGATGAAATGACTTCTCAAGTCCTGCCGCCCAATGAAACCAAAAGGGGGTTATAAGCATAGATGCGGGCCGGTTTCAGCTCTGCGTGGAAGCATCATGCAGCCCATATATTTCTTCAAGCCCCGATGGGCGGGGGCCAGAATATCTTGATGAACTTTTACAGATGTACAAACCACGAAAGGAGCTTCAAACATGTTATGGCAAAGAACAGTCACTCTGCCAATTCTAATTCTTGACTAATCTGCCCTTGACATATGTAAAACTGGTTTTTAGCTCATCGCTACTTTACTATATGGAATACCTTGTTGAAATTTTGCAGGTGTTTAAAACACTAATTGAATAAGTTCTGAAAAGTTGGATACTTTGGAAGCAAAGAACACACCAATTAAACGATAATAGCAGACTCGATTTTATTGAGTCTGTTCATGACCAGGTGTCAAAATGTGCATCACTGGCCATGCCCTCTAGCACCGGTTTAAGCAGAACTCTATTTTCAAAATGATTCTAAATGTACTCAATGATCCCAAAGGACCACAAAATATAAATAATCTGCACGATGATGATGTTCGGGGAAACCTTTTACGGCTGCCACACGGCACAACACCAGCTGCAGCGAAGATGAATTGTTTGTTTATTTGTTTGATTTGGGGTTTAACGTCCGCGCCAACACTATTTAGGTCATTTTGGAAACGTTGCGTCCAATTTTGTTGGACTTTGACCGACATTCAGGTGAAATGACATCTCAAGCCCTGCCGCACAATGAAACCAGAATGCTTGTATGCATTGGGCGATCTGACTCACACCACTTTGCCTGGGCAGGCTTAGTCCTTCTAACCGGTTTACCAGTATTAATGTGTGGACAGATTCATTTTTGCGTGGAAACATCATGCAGCCCAATCTACTTCTCCAAGCCCCGACGTGCGGGGGCGAAAGTGAAGATGAATAAGTTCTGAAAAGTTGGATCCTTTGGAAGTAAAGAATACACCAAATACACGAACAGAGCAGACTCGGTTTTATTGAGTCTGTACATATTGTGGCCGAGGAATCTTACTCTACCCATTTTAGGTATTGAGTTAACTGCCCTTGTATATGTGGCTGCTTTCAGTATGGAATGGCAGATGAAACTTCATAGACATATTGCGCACTAAAGCTTCTATAAAGTAGGCAAGGACTGCTTCTCTGTCTATTCTACTTCGAGTTATATTCCTTATCATTTGTTTGAAATACAGATTGTTGGCCTTTGTTTCTCTGGTATATGGAACAGGTTTATGAAACTTTACAGATGTACAGGTACTAAAGCCAAGGGCATAAAATTAACCTTCACAATGCTAAATATTTCAATATGCTACACCCCTCCCCGATCTCCAGTCTTTTGCGTTGCACGATTTTGATTTTTACCATGGATTCAGAAGCAGAATGGAAAACAGTATTGATCCTGATCAGTTTCTGGCGAAAGAATGTGGACTGTACTGGTTAACCGCTTTCGTATAGGCCTGCCCAGGAAAAGTGTGGATAGGTAAACTGACATGCTCAAAAATGACCTAAAATAGTGTTGACTGGGCCGTTAAACTCAACATCACGAATCTTGATGATCCTGATCAGGTAGCTTCTGAGGAGCTTGCTGGTCTAGATTTATACTGCATTCAACAAAGGATATATCCGGGTACAGCATAAGGAGGGTTAAGTTCTTTGGTGCATCTAAAAAGTGTTTGTTTTAGCGAGTAGTTTCTGTACCAGAGACATAGAAATAGATTTATCAAGGCTTTTATAGACTGGTTATCCTATTTATATGGTTTTCTGCTCTAGACACACCTGACAAAATGCATTTTATTGACCTGCAGTGGTGGGGTAGCATTCAGTGCTGGCGACGCCTTTACTTGCGTATAAAGCAGAATCGCTTTTGAGACATAAAAGAATGCACTACGCCGCAATGAACGGCCTGGCTCTGCTTCAAAGACAACTCTGCTGTCCATTTCCATATGGCTGTACTTTGAAAGAATTTTTTTTTATCCGCTGAACGTGAATGTTCGGACTTCTCCGTCTGCATTGGAGATGGGTATTTGATAATTGCTTGTTACCACTGCAAAGAAAGTCTTACCTAAATTTTTGCTGTTACTTTTGTTTTATCATATTGTCAGTTTCAATGTCCTGCATAAAATACTGTAGGAGCTGTGGGGGACACGAACAGTACTATTTTACCTTCAATGCTACACATATGGCCAAAATGTTTAAGTCTTTCAATCGGACATAATTCTGCATTTAGGGGCTGGATCAGAATCCTGTTTCCTTTATGCACATGTCCAATGCATGTCTTAAGTGCAAGTTTCAATGCCCTGGATCAAATACTGTAGGAGAAGATGCGGAGACAAGACTAGTACTACAAAGTGTGACGTACGTACGATCATGGGAGAACTGTATGCCCCTCCCCGCTTCGTGGCGGGGACATAAAAATCTTCACTAATGAATAATGGCAATAATATTTGCTTAATCAGGTGGCCACTAGCAACGGTTTCACCCAATTTCTAAACAGAAAATAGAAAATAAGTCAAACAATACACATACATTTTATAGATTCAATATACATGTATATATATGCATATAATCGCAAATCCAGATGGGTAAGTGCCGTCTATGCAACGCTGCATGAACGTCGATGCATTACACGTTGTAAGACAATCTTGAATATTTCCTATATGGCGTTGACGTCAGAAATCTAACGTGGATCCTAACGTTGACGTAGGCATTTTCTGGTAAGGAGCTCTTGACCCTGATTCATGATTTTGTCCCACACTTCGACGATACAAGTTGTGAATGCTCCTTCCTGTAAAAAGAAATATAAAAACTAGCATTGCTGCATGCACTCAACGTTAATTAAACGTAAAAACGTTTTGAAATGTACTTCTACCCAAGCTAGCATAGAATGTCGGGCCAACGTCGGGCCGATAGCGATACGACGTGGCAACGTCGTATCGCTATCGGTCCGACATTGACCCGTGTTATATGCTGGCAGGAACGTTGCCCGTCAACGTTGTATGCCCACAGGGATATGGGGTTCGGAAAACACAGATACAACGAAACTTCGGTAACTCGAACATAATTGGTTGTTAACCAGTATCTAACTCGAACTGACACTTCAGTCCCTGGAGAATTTTCCCATTGTTCTAGATATGGATATATTTAGAATAATGTAGCGACGTTTTTCTTATGTAACGTTGAAAAGATACGCTGGGTTTACTCATTAGAATCGCTTCAATTCATTCTCAGTAAACCTCTCTCGGCCCCCGCCCATCGGGGTTTGAAGAAATAGATGGGCTGCATGATGCTTCCACGCAGAGCTGAAACCGACCTCACACGAGTACTGATAAACCGCTTAAAGGATCTAAGCCTGCCCAGGCAAAGCGGCGCGAGTCGGGCCGTCCTTGCTTATGAACCCTATTAGTTTCTTTGGGCGTCAGGGCTTGTCATTTCATCGGGTAAAAGTACCATAAAATTCGAAACATTGTCTCCAAAATGACGTATAAAGTGTTGACCTCAAATCAAACAAACAAATCAGTAAATCTCTAACTTTCGACCTACACTAGACCTTCACAGAACCATATTGGTAGCGTTTAATTGGACATTACGATACATAGTACATTTCTGCAAAGCTTTAGAAGAGTTATTTTTCCGATGAAAAATTATATTATTTTTCTTATTTATACTCGAAACATAGGTTGCGGGTGCTAGCGTGTACCCACAGCCTATGTATTGGAGCAGAAATAAGAAAAGTAATGTATAACCCCGTAAACCCCAGCTTTCTCAATAAAAAAAGGGGGGGGGGGGGTTAGAGGGGTGTTCATTACACGGACTTATTAACATAATGATAAGTCGACGTTGTGAGTTTCCTTGAGAACGCAATGCCTATGGATACGTGCGTTGATCCGCTTTAAAAATGAATGTTTGTTTTGTTTTGTTTGTTTGATTTGATATTTAACGTCCCCGTCAACACTATATACGTCATTTTGTGAGACGTTGCTTCCAATTTTGTGAGACTTTTACCCGACAATGAGATGAAATAACATCTAAAGCCCTGTCGCCCAATGAAACCAATAGGGTTTGTAAGCATAAACGGTCCGACTCGCACCGCTTTGCCTGGGCAGTCCTAGATCCTCTAAGCCGTGTACCAGTACACGTGTGCGGTTGGTTTAAGCTCTGTGTGGAAGTATCGTACTGCCAAATCTGTTCCTGTCCAAGCCCCCGATTGGAGGGGGCCTACAAAAATTAATGTATCTAAAAGAAAAGTTATAGCATTGATCCTATGCAGATCGATTCCTTTATTGGACATAACGGCTTAGGTTCGTATTTGGCAAGCCTGAACTTCACTCGAGCTGGAAACGCTTGCTTAGAATCCACTACTCATGGCGGAGTCTTAGAGGTCTCACATATGGTAGCTTTGCACTAAATACTGGAGGTACTGGGTTTTATCACTTTGGGATAGAGCTTTTAGTTGCAGTCTAAATACCAGGCAGGCTTCCATTGGATAAATATCCCATGTTTCATTTCAATGTGAGAAAATTATTGTTATAAGGAAATAAAATGATGTGTGTTTTATAATTATATCTGCAAGCTCAAAGAAATTGTTGCTGATTTTATATTGTCACCTCTCCGTTAAAAAGCCGGCTTGTATTCACTGCGAATCTGCATGTAAACAAACATGGCGGACAATAACTTGAAAAGGAGACGGGCAACATGTGGATTTTTTCTCATCAACTTGTTGAGCTAGGATGGCTCTATAAATAAGTAAGGTTTGAAAAGTTTTGTATGTGTAGTTTTTGTGGGAGCATGTAAAAGGTTACTATTGTCGCCTATGGAAAATATTAAGTGGTAAGCCCCCATATATAAGTGTATTGTCTGCATACAACTCAGTCCTAGAATATAAAGGGTATAAAATAAACTACTTACTCGTTCAAGTACTAACTCCATCCTATATTTGAACCCAGCAACTACCTGAAAAATCGAAGAACTGACATCAGTGATTGGTCAATCGTCCGTAATAGTAGGGTGGATAAATGAACCTGAACTTGGGCTTAAGGGGAATGGGAATACCTGTCAGATTTTTCCGCCATTTTTCAAAGGGAGACAACTTTCGGAACTTCTTGTTCGCTTTTCTATAAGCCGTGTCACACTGAAAAAGGGGGTCTACTCTTAAAGGAAAGAATTTGCTCCTCAAGAGCAAATTCTTTCCTTTATAAGTTGACCTCTATTGACATGGGAGACAAAAATAATTTTGCAGGCGTTGCCTTCCCTGAATGTTTCCCATTCCTCTTAAACTATTTTGTTTTGGAAGCTACAGTAGTTTGTTATAAAACAAAACAGTGTGTATCCTGATCAGACGCAGCGTTGTGTGGCATCTGATCTGGGACTATACTGTTTATCAATGCCCCATAATGGGTATCCTGGCATATTCAGTAAAATTCCGCTATTAAGACCACCAGAAATTAAGACTTAATCTGCTTTTGAAAGCTAATTGAGAAGGTGCAGTTATTCTTTCTTTTTGTTTTCTACACCTTGTGTCTCTTAATAAGAGAAGCATTTTAAGACTGTTCTTAAAGCCCACTGCTGAATAGTCTCAAAGGTCGTCTTAATATAGGAATATTTCTGTATGGGATAACTACAATATTGAAAACACTTTTGCCGTACTTGCGAGTCCTTTATTACTCATTGCGCTCTGTCTATTTAACATTGATTTTGCATTATGTTTAACGTTATTGGCCAGGTAGTTTTTTTCCGGGCACCACGGTTTTCGCCGTAGGTAGGTGTCCATTTCCAATGCACAGTAGAACTTCGATGGCTCGAACACCGATGGCCCGTTCACCATGGATGTGTCGAACCCATTCTTGAGCCCCTAGCGAAATCCTATACATAAGAAATAGTGGGGGATAATTAAGGAGATTTTAGTCTTTTACCTTGCAATGTATGCTGTGTGTACTCATTAGAATCGCCTCGATGAGGCCATTCTAATGATTACACACAGCATACATTTTCAATATAAAACACCGAAAAGATGTCTAAAAGTATCTCGTTATGCCTCCTTACAGTAACCTCAGTGGCTCGAACTACCCCTTTCTCGAACAGATATTCGAGGTCCCAAAGGTGTTCGAGCCATTGAAGTTCGACTGTAACTGCATAAAACGCGGCTAAATGTCTCTATCTTGTAGAGTATGTAGAAATGTACAAAAAGTTTAAGGTGTGTCCGACTCACGTTCTACATCGTAAGGATCCCTAAACGGCCGACATCACTAAGGGTCCGACAAAATCTAAAGTTTTCGGGAAGCTGTTGAAAAGGGTTTGGAATGACCAATAAAGATATATTAAGTGAAAAATTGGCGAATAAAAAAAAAAAAATATAATTAACTTTATTGATTTTTTTGTAGGACTCTTCGGGATGATCTGTCCGCCATGATCCCTAAATGTCCGACAGCATGAAAATTTACTAAGTAAGCTTTTTTGTCGTGGATAATCAATTATTATTATTAAATGTAAAAACAAAATAACGTTAAACCTATGTTAAAAAAGTTCACCTTCGGAAATAATCATCTTAATGATGTATCCCAAAATGTCCGTCATCCCCAAATGTCCATCAGCACGACAAATAACTTAGGTCTAATAATTAGCTTTTATTATACTGAAAGGCAAAATTACGTTAAACTGTTTATGTTTAAAAGGTTCACCTTCCTCATGCAGGTATCAAAGGTTTTTTGCTTTTCGCAAAAGCGCAAACAACATACAGTAGAACTTCATTGGCTCGAACACCTTTGGGACCTCGAAAATCTGTTCGAGACAGGGGTAGTTCGAGCCACTGAGGGTTACTGCCAGGAGGCATAACGAGATACTTTTAGACATCTTTTCGGTGTTATATAATGAAAATGTATGCTGTGTGTACTCATAAGAATCGCCTCATCGAGGCGATTCTAATGAGTACACACAGCATACATTTGCAAGATTAAAGACTAAAATCTCCTTAATTATCCCTCACTATTTCTTATGTAGAGGATTTCGCTAGGGGCTCAAGAATGGGTTCGACACATCCATGGTAAACGAGCCATCGGTGTTCGAGCCATCGAATTTCTACTGTATGTACTCCAAACCAAAGCCCCCGTCTTCGCATGACCACAGCGTTTGGTGGGACGTAAAACAATAACTCACTCACACGCTCAGTCACACACTTACTCACTTACCATTAAGACCTTAAAACTTGACTTATGAGCTAAAAGCGAAAAACGAAATGCAAAAACTCACTCACACACTTACCATTAAGACCTTAAAACTTGACTTATGATCGAAAAGCGAAAAACGAAATGCAAAAACTCACTCACACACTTACCATTAAGACCTTAAAACTTGACTTATGATCGAAAAGCGAAAAACGAAATGCAAAAACTCACTCACACACTTACCATTAAGACCTTAAAACTTGACTTATGATCGAAAAGCGAAAAACGAAATGCAAAAACTCACTCTCACACTTACCATTAAGACCTTAAAACTTGACTTATGATCGAAAAGCGAAAAACGAAATGTAAAAACTCACTCACACACTTACCATTAAGACCTTAAAACTTGACTTATGATCGAAAAGCGAAAACCGAAATGCAAAAACTCACTCACTCACTTACCATTAAGACCTTAAAACTTGACTTGTGATCGAAAAGCGAAAAACGAAATGCAAAAACTCACTCACACACTTACCATTAAGACCTTAAAACTTGACTTATGATCGAAAAACGAAAAACGAAATGCAAAAACTCACTCACTCACTTACCATTAAGACCTTAAAACTTGACTTATGATCGAAAAACGAAAAGCAAACACCGAAATGCGAATAACAAACTAGCTTCTGAAAGGCGAAAAGCAAAAAACAATCTAACTTCTCTGCTCTTTTATAATGATAAACACTGATGTTTCTCTTTTTTTTGGTGCAAACATATGTTGTGGGTGCTCGTTAGAACCGCGGCATTTAGGCGGTTCTAACTAGTACCCACAACCTTTGTCTTGGAGCAGGATCACGGACTTGTTCACGTGAATGTCGCCTGCTGTGTCTTCTTGCGAACTGTTTGAAAATATTATTGCATACAGGCAAACAGTGAAGACTCTGATCAGACTGCTCCTGTGGCAGTCTGATCTCGGTCAACCCTCTTTGCATCAATGACTTTTCAAGCAACAAGCAGACGACAAAGCAGACGACAGTTGTGATTGGCATATACATAATTGTTGTCGTGCTTACCGCGTACTGCGCTGCTGAAACAGTAACAAGTTTGAATCCCATTTCCCTAGCAGCGAATGCAGCCATTTCCTGCACAGTTCCATCATTCGTATCCATGTCGAAAAACCCACCATACATAGGGTTTTCGGGTGGCAATGCAGCATCTAGAAAGCCGAGAACCAGTGTAAATACAGCTAAAGACAGGAATGCCTTCATTTTTGACTGTTTAAATTGCAAGGAAAAGCAAAGCCTTTTGCAATTTAAAATGTAGGTATGCAACTGCTCAGAATTAGAAATGTAATGCTGTATTTATACAGGCGGTGGCTAGCAACAGATGGTGGATCATATTTTGGAAATGACAGTCATAAATATTAGCTGTCAGTTTCAGAAATTACGTATTGTAGCAAGTGGAGTGAGGCACCAGCTTGACGATTTGAGCGAAAAGTATATGCAGTCGAACTTCAATGGCTCGAACACTTTTTGGGACCTCGAAAATCTGTTCGAGACAGGGGTAGTTCGAGCCACTGAGGTTACGGTCAGGTGGCATAACGAGATACTTTTAGACATCTTTTCGGTGTTCTAAAATGAATATGTATGCTGTGTGTACTCATTAGAATCGCCTCATTCGAGGCGATTCTAAAGCGTACGCACAGCATACATTTGTAAGATAAAAGACTAAAATCTCCTTAATTATCCCCCACTATTTCTTATGTAGAGGATTTCGCTAGGGGCTTAAGAATGGGTTCGACTCATCCATGGTAAACGAGCCATCGGTGTTCGAGCCACCAATGTTCTAGTGTACGGGAGAAAATCGTTCAGGCCTCTAGCGTTGTGAGTGATATTTTTAATTAAAATTTGTGTCAGCTTCATACACAGCTGAGAGTGCTACATGTATCCATTTCAGCTTCAGGTTAACACGTCCGTGAAATAAACATCCACGTAACCCAACTTTATATAAAGAAAATTTGGGTTTACAGGGCATGCATCACCTTAACAAGTCCGTGTAATGAATATCCCTCTAAACCCCTTTTTTATATAAAGGAGATTGGGGTTTACGCTGATATACATTATTTTCTTTATTTCTGCCCCAAGACATATGTTGTGGGTACTCGTTAGACCGACCTCAATGAGCTAACGAGTACCCACAATATGTGTTTAAGGTAAAAAATTTAAAACATTACAAATTTTCATCAGAGCCTTATGCCTCACGGATGCATTATCCTTATGTCCATGCTAATAAACCATATTGGTTTCATTGGGCGACAGGGCTTGAGATGTCATTTCATCTCAATGTCGGGTAAAAGTCCCACAAAATTGGAAGCAACGTCTCCAAAATGACCTTTACAGTGTTGACGGGGACGTTAAACCTCAAATCAAACCAAAATCAAATCCTTATGCATTATTTTTCTTATTTCGGCTCCAATACATGGGTTGTGGGTACTGGTTCGAAACGAATTACTGTGGTGGTTGTAACGAGCACGGAAGACCGACGTTCGTTTTATGTGAAAATGATACGTCTTGAATACGCAACATTAGTGGAATCCGGCCCCCGCCCATAGGGACTTGAAGAAATATATGGGCTGCATGATGCTTCTACGCAGAGTTGAATCCGGCCCGCACACTAGTACTGGTAAACCGCTTAGAGGATCTAAGCCTGTCCAGGAACCGCGGTGCGTGGCTGACCGTCCATGCTAATAAACCCTATTGGTTTCATACGGCGACAGGGCTTGAGATGTCATTTCATCTCAATGTCGGGTAAAAGTCCCACAAAATTGGAATCAGCGTTTCCAAAATGACCTACACAGTGTTGACAGGGACGTTAAACCTCAAATCAAACAAACAAAAAAAATAATTTTGTTGTAGAGTAGAAGTTTTCAATTTATTTGATGAGGCTTGTTTTCGTAATGGAACAAAAATAAATTGTATTTGAACTGTCAGAAACACGCTAACGGGGCCGTTAAACCTCAAATAAAAAAACAACAAATCAAATCGGGGCTTAGAGAAGTAGATTGAGCTGCATGGTGCTTCCACGCAGAGCTTAAACCGACCGCACATGGGTAGTGGCAAACCGCTTAGAAGGTCAAAGCCTATCCAGGCAAAGTGGTGCGACTCGAAACGTCAAATGCATAAGCCCTATTGATTTCATTGGGCAGCAGGGCTTCAGCTGTCATTTGTTTCATCTCAGGTAAATGTCCCATACAATTGGAAGCTATGTCTCAAAATGACATAAATAGTGTTTACGGGGACATTAAACCTCAGTTCAAACAAGCAAAGCTTTGACAAAACAACAACATTGGACAATGTGGAGAGAAAAAATTAGAATGAAAGAACATATGAACAAATAAGCCTAGAGAGTCCATTGTCTTTTACATGATACAGTCAACATCTTGGCATAGTATACCAAATTTGAGCCTTCTAGTTTTTACAGTTTCTGAGATTTTTTTTGCGAAAACTTTAACATTCTGGGCGTAGATATGGAGAGCAAGACGATTGATAGGTCAAATAGTCAAATACAGTCGAACTTCAATGGCTCGAACACCTTAGGGACCTCGAAAATCTGTTCGAGACAGGGGTAGTTCGAACCACTAAGGTTATTGTCAGGAGGCATAATGAGATACTTTTTAGACACCTTTTCGGTATTCTATAATGAAAATGTATGCTGTGTGTACTCATTAGAATCGCCTCATCGAGGCGATTCTAATGAGTTCACACAGCATACATTTGCAAGATAATAGACTAAAGTATCCTTAATTATCCCCCACTATTTCTTGTGTAGAGGATTTTGCTAGGGGCTCAAAAATGGGTTCGACACATCCATGGTAAACGAGCCATCGCTGTTCGAGCCATCGAAGTTCTACCGTATAAGGGACACTGATTGTGAAAGGGTATATGCGTTGTCGTACAATATCAGCTAATTCATCGTCAGTATTTTCTTCCTATCCTCAGTCGTTTCTACACGTTGAAATGAGATGTTCTCTGATCGGCGTTATCATATATGGGGCGCCGTTTTTGCTATTTAATCCGTATTTATAGATATCCATAAATCGAATTATGTATATCCATAATTCGATTAATGGATATATATAAATCAGCCGAATAATGGATATCCGTAATTATATATATCCATAAATCGAATTATGGATATCCATAATTCGATTTATGGATATCATTTATTCAGATCGATTTATGGATATCCATAATTCGAATTATGGATATCCATAGTTCGAATTATGGATATCCATAATTCGAATTATGGATATCCATAATTCGAATTATGGATATCCATAATTAATTATGGATATCTATATATACGGATTAAAACCGGCCCCGATAGCTCAGTTGGTAGAGTGTCCGCTTCGGGAAAGGGAGGTCTCGGGTTCGATCCCGGACCGCGACATACCAAAGTCGTTAAAAATGGTACTAGCTGCTCCTCGCTTGGCACTCAGATTTAAGGGGTAGAGCTAGGACTGGTCGATCCAGTGTCAGGATAATGTGACTGGGTGTGGTATCATGTAATGTGTCTGGGACATGATACTTCAGTGAGACAGCACTATAAACGTGAGCATTTAGCTCCCTGTCGCAACCAGACACCGTCGTGATATGATTGAAAAATTGTTGAAAGCGACGTTAAACCCGAATTCACACACACACATATACGGATTAAATAGTAAAACGGCGCCCCATAATCATCCATTTTTGTATCTGATGAAAGGGCGCTTGGAGAAATGGTGCTTCCATGCAGAGATGAAACTGACTACACATGAGTACTGGTAAACCTCTTAGATGGTCAAAGCTGACCAGGCAACGTGGTGCGAGTCCATGCATATAAGCTCTATCGGTTTCATTTAGCAGCAGAGCTTGAGAAGTCATGCCATCTTAATGTCGGGTTAAGTCCCACAACATTGAAAGCAACGCCTCCAAGATGACCTTTATAGTGTTGAGAGTGGTGTGTGTGGGGGTGTCGTTAGACCTCAAATCAAACAAACAAACATGACCTGGTAAAGTCCCGGCGTCGGTTGCAAAATCGAAACCGCAACCGGCTAATAATCAGGGGGTCACGTTGTTGGATCATCGCAGGACCAGGAAACATTCTGTCGTAGATACGGATCATGGCATAATCATTTTCTACCGTCATTCGATTCCTTCAACTGACCCAAGAATGGCTCTGTCAGCCTCTGGCGAAAGAATGCGTTTGTTTGAATTGAGGTTTAACATCCCCATCCACACTATTTAGGTCATTTTGGAGACGGTGCTTCCAATTGTGTGGGACTTTTACCGGACATTGCGATGAAATGACATCTCAAGCGCTGCTGCCCAATGAAACCAATAGGGTTTGTAAGCATTGGAAAGGCCCATAGGGGCTTGAAGAAATATATGGGCTGCATGATGCTTCCACGCAGAGCTAAATCCGGCCCGCACACTAGTACTGGTAAACCGCTTAGAGGATCTAAGCCTGTCCAGGAACCGGGGTGCGAGGCGGACCGTCCATGCTAATAAACCCTATTGGTTTCATTGGGCGATAGGGCTTGAGATGTCATTTCATCTCAATGTCGGGTAAAAGTCCCACAAAATTGGAAGCAACGTCTCCAAAATGACCTTTACAGTGTTGACGGGGACGTTAAACCTCAAATCAAACAAACAAACAAAGCATTGGAAAGTGCGACCCGCACCACTTTGCATGGGCAGGCTTAGTCCTTCTAAGGGTTTTACCAAGTACTCATGTTTGGTCAGTTTCAACTCTGCATGGAAACATCATGCAGCCCTATCTTTTTCTACAAGCCCCGATGGGCGGGGGCCAAAAGAATGCACACTGGCTGTACTGATAACCAACTCGGCATGACCTTGATAGTATTGTCTAGGCCGTTGAACCCTAAACTAAACCAAACAAAGCGAGAGTGTGTTTGAGTTTTACGTCCCAACAACAGCTAAGGTCATACGGAGACGGGACCTCGGTTTAAAGACTCATCCGAAAGTCTGGAGAAACCCGGGATCGAATCCACGACCCATTGTTTATGAGGCGAGTAGCTTACCAACTACACTACGGAGGCTTATAAACAAAACAAGAACCTGCCTAAAATTGTATTAACAATATGCACAGCCAAACTTGGCTTGAATTGGAACCGTGAACGTTTGTTCGAGATAGGGGTAATTTCGAGCCACTGGCGATTTATTAAAGCGCCACATCAGGAAGCATAATAGGAATGTCTTATATGAAATCATTTGGAATAAAGGTATGTTGTATATACTCGAGGCGATTCTAATGAGACCAAACAACATACAGTTTCAAAATCAAATAAGTATCCAAACTATATTATAGGGGCTCAAAACCGAGATGAAACACCCATGGTAAATGAGACATCGGTGTTCGAGCCATCGAAGATCCATTGTAGTTAGAAGAGAACAACTGTTACACGCTCTCCGTACAAACAGCGCAGCATCATTGACATTATGTACTGCAGCTGTCAAAGATACAATAGAAATTTTGACAGTCTCGTTTGTAAAGTTTTGTCGCTTGTCGCGTTACCCCGTAAGTTTTTATCACTAACACTAAGGCCGCGCCAAAAGATTTGTGTTCGGACAGCACAGACTCCCATCCATCCACCCATCCATTCGTCCGTCCGTCGGGGGTGGGGGCTGGGCTCCAGTTAATGTCCCGAGCCGAAAGACGGTGCACTTTGTTGACATTCATCCCTGCAAATGATGCCAGTGGAGCATTTTCAGACGCCGAACTTTTCGTACCGCTGCCTTGAATCGAAGCGGGGTCCTCTATCATCAGAGGCAAGTGCACTTACCACTGAGCTACCACGCTCCACTGTATTGTGTGACAGAAGTTATGTGGGTTTTCTCTGGGTTCTTACCCACCTCAGATAAACGATTGGCTCTAAATATGTCAACTAATCTTGAAAGGGTCGAAAAAAACAATAAAATGTGTGTGATAAGGATGTTTTCTGGGGGAATTTTTTTCTGATGAACTTTGTGATACCTTTTCTTATTTAAACCCCAAACACAGTTTGTTGGTGCTCATGGAAACCGCCTCATTCAGGCGGTTCCAAATGTGAAAAATGATACGTCCTGAATACGCAACATTAGTGGAATCAAAATCTCATTTTCTGGTCGGTTGTTGCTTTATTTTAGCCATAGTATTCGTGTTCCGCAGTCTACCATTTTCCTAAAATTAATTTTTATAGCAAGCATTTCATCAGAAAGTCTGATAACGAAACCACTTTAAGAACTAGAACTGTCAGAGGTTCTGACAATATCCCCGTTTTCAAACGGGACTGAATGCGTGAACTTCTGAGCAGAAAGAAAAAAAAAAACCTGTATCGTACATGATATAAATCATTATCGTTACGAAAATACGCCATACATTGCAAGTTCGCCGAAAAAAAAAAACACGAAAATTATAAGAAGTGATATTTTTCTTATTTCTGCTCAAAATATAGATTGGGGAGCTCGTTAGAACCGCCTCATCGAAGCGGTTCTAACGAGTATCCACAATCTATATTTAAGAACAGAAATAAGAAAAATAAGGTATACCCCTGTAAACCCCAGTTTCACTCTATAAAAGTGGGTTTTAAGGGGGTCAAAATTATGAAGGTGTTTTCGTGATACATTGCATGGTATACCAAGTTTGGGACTTTTAGCTTTTATAGTTTCTGAGAAATCTTTGACAAGGCCCCCACCCCCGTTCGTCGGGGCTTAAAGAAATAGATTGAGCTGCATGGTTCTTCCATGCAGAGCTTAAACCGACCGCACATGAGTACTGGTAAACCTCTTAGATGGTCTAAGCTGCCCAGGCAAAGTGGTGCGAGTCCATGCATATAAGCTCTATTGGTTTGATTTAGCAGCAGAGCTTGAGAAGTCATGCCATCTTAATGTCGGGTAAAGTCCCACAAAATTGAAAGCAACGCCTCCAAGATGACCTTTATAGTGTTAAGAGGGGTGTGTGTGGGGTGTCGTTAAACCTCAAATCAAACAAACAAACTGGACCTGATAAAGTCTCGGTGTCGGTTGCAAAATCGAAACCGCAACCGGCTAGTAATCAGGGGGTCACGGGTTGGATCATCGCAGGACCAGGAAACATTCTTTCGTAGATACGGATCATGGCATAATCATTTTCTACCGTCATTCGATTCCTTCAACTGACCCAAGAATGGCTACTGTCAGCCTCTGGCGAAAGAATGAGTTTGTTTGAATTGAAGTTTAACATCCCCATCAACACTATTTAGATCATTTTGGAGACGTTGCTTCCAATTTTGTGGGACTTTTACCGAACATTGCGATGAAATGACATCTCAAGCCCTGCTGCCCAATGAAACCAATAGGGTTTATAAGCATTGGAAAGTCCGACCCGCACCACTTTACATGGGCAGACTTAGTCCTTCTAAGGGGTTTACCAAGTACTCATATTTGGTGAGTTTCAACCCTGCATGGAAACATCATGCAGCCCTATCTATTTCTACAAGCCCCGATGGCTGTACTGATAAATAACTCGGCATGACCTTGACAGTATTGTCTAGGCCGTTGAATCCTAAACCAAACCAAACAAAGCGAGAGTGTGTTTGAGTTTTACTTCCCAACAACAGCTAAGGTCATACGGAGACGGGACCTCGGTTTAAAGACTCAACCGAAAGTCTGTAGAAGCCCGGGATCGAATCCTCGACCCATTGTTTATGAGGCGAGTAGCTTACCCACTACACTACGGAGGCTTATATACAAAACAAGAACCTGCCTAAAATTGTATTAACAATATGCACAGCCAAACTTGGCTTGAATTGGAACCGTGAACGTTTGTTCGAGATAGGGGTAATTTCGAGCCACTGGCGATTTATTAAAGCGCCACATCAGGAAGCATAATAGGAATGTCTTTTATGAAATCATTTGAAATAAAGGTATGTTGTGTGTACTCATTAGAATCGCCTCAACGAGGCGATTCTAATGAGAACAAACAACATACATTTTCAAAATCACATAAGTATCCAAACTATATTGTATGGGCTCAAATACATGTTTGAAACACCCATGGTAAGCGAGACAATCGAAGCTCCACTGCAGTTAGAAGAGAACAACTGTTACACGCTCTCCGTACAAAAAGAGCGCAACATCATTGACATTATATATTGCAGCTGTCAAAGATACAACAGAAATTTTGACAGTCTCGTCGCTTGTGGCGTTACCCCGTAAGTCTTTATCACTATCACTAAGGCCTTGTTAAAAGTTGTGTGTTCGGACAGCACATCTCTCTCTCTCTCTCTCTCTCTCTCTCTCTCTCTCTCTCTCTCTCTCTCTCTCTCTCTCTCCTGTTACTGCGATCGGTCACATTGACCATTACTCGCAGGTGTACATTAGACTTGCAGGATGAAAGCAGATGATGTCCCGAGCCGAACGACGGTGCGGGGGTGGGGTGGGGGGCTCCAGTTAAGGACGATGCACTTTGTGGCATTCAACTCTGCAAATGTTGCCAGTGGAGCATGTTCGGACACCGAAATTTTAGTACCGCTGCCCTGAATCGAAGCGGAGTCCTCTAGCATCAGAAGCAAGTGCTCTACTAGTGAACCAGTGAGCTACCACGCTCCCCTGTATTGTGTGATTGAAGTTCTGTGGTTTTTCTCTAGGTTCTTGCCCATCTCTGATTACAGATTGGCTCTAAATATGTTAAATAATCTTGAAAGGGTCGACAAACAATAAAATGGGTGTGATTAGGCTCAAAACGGGCTTTTTTCTGATGAACTTTGTGATCTCGTTTCTTATTTAAACCCAAAACACAGTATTTTGGTGGTTCCAACGAGTACTCAGAACTTATGTCCTGGGGCAGAAATAAACATAGATTGTGGGTGCCCATTAAGCTGTTCTAACGGACAACAACAATACATGTATGCAACGTGGCAAATCCTTATCACCAGAGAATCACACGACAAGAAACGAGGATGTATGATGCTGCGGGAAGAGAGGGGAGGTGGGGATGGGAGTGGGGTGTAAACTCTGATGACAAACTCTATCAACCCTGAACGTCGGTTTCACAGCAGACTCATACAAAATATTCCGTATGGAATCACGGCAGTACTGTACAGATTAAATCAAAGCACAGACACCACTGGTCGAGTGTCTCCGAGTGTAGGCTGAACTGAGACTTACAGTGTTTCGTCTAATCATTAAATTTCAGTATCCTAAGCAAACACTGTAGACCCTGATCAGACGCCGCATTCTGCGGCGTCTGAATTTATGTAAATGTGATAGCGAGTAAACTGATCGGGCTGTATGAAGCTGAAAGAAAAGTCAGAAAAAAGGTCCGTTTCAAACTTCTGAGAGTATCGTTTTCCGTAAATTTGTCTGAAAAAATTTGCACGCTGATCTGAGTCGTCGTTTGATATTGATAACCACAGTCGTCATTTTCGAGCATATAGTCGGTGCAGGTGCGTCGTTGAGGGATTAGAAACGTTTTTGCCATGATTCGATGACGCAAAAAGGGAAATTTTGAAAAGATGACAAACAAGATTATATGAATTCATTTTAATATATATTTTATTTAATGTGAGTAGATTTTGTTTCGCAGTATTGCGCAAGGATTTTTTTTATTTGAGGTTTAACGTCCCCGTCAACACTGTAAAGGTCATTTTGGAGACGTTGCTTCCAATTTTGTGGGACTTTTACCCGACAATGAGATGAAATGACATCTCAAGCCCTGTCGCCCAATGAAACCAATATGGTTTATTAGCATGGACGGTCCGCCTCGCACCGCGGTTCCTGGACAGGCTTAGATCCTCTAAGCGGTTTACCAGTACTAGTGTGCGGGCCGGATTCAGCTCTGCGTGGAAGCATCATGCAGCCCATATATTTCTTCAAGCCCCTATGGGCGGGGGCTTGTATTGCGCAGGGAAGCCACATTTCACCACATTCAGTTTGCTTTTGACAATCGACACAAAGTTACTAAGCACAGAAGCTCTTCAGAGCTGATGTCCAAGTGACTATCTTTGATTCGTAGGAAATCGAGGTAACGATTATTTATAGAAAACATCCGCGTTATTATTAAAGCTGTGGGGTCAGAATGCTGAGTAAGAGGGTACTCTATAGAATCTGGACTGATCTGGCAAAGTGTGATGCAGATCAGACGCCGCGTTCTGCGGCGTCTGATCTGCGTCACTCTTTTCCAGGGTATATACTGTTTGCTTACAGTAAAGGAAATTAAGGGTCAGACGCCGCAGAATGAAAGCGGTGTCTGATCAGGGTCTACACTGTTTGCTAACAGTAAAGGACCGTAAGGGTTAAACGAAATACCAATGCATAGAGGATCTTACATGAGTGTTCATGTATTATTGAATTTATTAAACGAGTTGAGGAAAAGGGAAAGAATTCGAGGCTTTGCCGAGCATTGTATCCCATTTCCTTAACGAGTTTCATAAATTCAATAATACATTAGTAAGAATGCAAGATCATATGACATTTAAATCGCATTTTATTCGTGTTCGTTTCCAAAAATGTCAATATTCCGCCATTAGTAAACGCGACGTCATTATGGACGACGTACATGTAACGTTACAGGGCGTATATAACTGATTTGGATATTTACTCCACTGGTGGATTATGGAATTTATTACATAGCATTATTACATTATCAGACGCGACGTCATATGATAAATTACGAAAACACGCCTATATAAATGCATTGTAAACTTTACCACCGAAAAAACGATAATTTTAAGATGGAAATTTGTGATATTTTTCTTATTTCTGCTCAAAATATAGATTGTGGGTACTCGTTACCCACAATCTATATTTTAGAGCAGAAATACGAATAATAAGGTTTACCCCTATAAACCCCAGTTTTACCATATAAAAGTTGGATTCAAGTGGGTTTAAATTATATAGGCGTGTTTTCCTGGTGAGTCTATGTCACCATTCAGGATCTTTTGTCCAGCCTACACCCAGAGGCAATCGACCTATCAATGCTGTTAATGCTTTGATTTATTGAATGACCCACGCTGAAAATTGGGTCTACTCTTAATGGAAAGAATTTGCTCCTTTGGAGCAACTTCTTTCCATTAAGGGTAGACCCTTATTAAGATATGAGATAAACTGTTTTCCACCAGAGTTGCTCCCTTCTGTATGATAGAGATTTCTCAGATCGATATCTTCACTACAGTGAAAATACGATGGTGCCTCAAAAAAGAACATATCTGTGATGTTAATATTAATGTGTGACAGAAATTACGTCACGCAGGTTTATTCATCATTCCGACGTTGATGACGTTACTTTTTCCACCTACGCAACGTAAATAATGCACACGACTCTAGACAAGCTTAGCAACTGCGGGCATTATTCAAATGCAAATTTCAAGAGAACCATTTAAAAAAGTTACTTTCCAAGTTGTTTTTCGTGGTGCAAACTTTCAGTTTATACCCAAAAACATACCCAATTAACGCGCTGAACACCTCTAAATAGACACGTAATCGCCCTGGAAAAAGTTTGTTTTCCGTGATGATGGCTGACGCTTTGTAATTGCGTTACAAATTACAATTTAAAGCATGAAAGAAACACAAAATTTGATTTTTTTTTTTCAGTGTAAGGTCGATTTGTATTTCACTCATGAAAACCAAAAGAAGTATTTTCTTTCGGTGTTCGTTCGGTGAAAAAAAAAAAAGATCTTACACTGAAAAAATCAAATATCCTCTATTTGTATACATTCCCCTTAACTGTTTATATTTAACATGTTATATCCTAGGGGAAAAAGAAATTAAATAAATAAACATGCGCCGACCAACTGGCAATACCCAAACAGCACTGGTGGACATCAGGGGAGCTATCGCGAAATCCTGTCAACGTAAATTTGCTCCCACGACACATCCGGTAACTCTCGCGATAGTTCCTAGGACCTGTAAATGGTAAATAAGTAGGTTCCCTTGTGTGTTTTGATTTATTGTAGAAGAATGAGAGAATAATATAAAGTTTCGGCGATGCTAAGCAATGTTAAAATGATTTACCTTTTTAAGCAGGCCGACAAAAATAATAAAAACAAAAATCGTTGCTGAAAGTAGGCGACCGTAACAAAATCGAACGCAGGGTAATCTGACTATAGTTTTATGTCAACATGAATGAAGGATGCACCTGTTTTGTAAGTTTTCGCTGAGAACGAGATATTTTTGCGCAAATTTTGTGAATATCGGCCCTAATTCTCCATTTAGATGTAAAACAAAATATCAGTTCATTTACTGTGAAGGAGTGATGACAAACTTTTCAGGCGGAGTAGCTCCCACATCATCCCACATCATCGCGCCAGCTCCCAAAACACGCTCTAGTTCCCACGAGTCTATCATTCCATCACCTGGAGAGAAGTTTTTAGACTAGATTATAGGTCGATTTAACCTATTGACATGGGAGACAAAAATACATTTGTAGGGAGTTGCCTCCCCTGAAGGTGTTCCATTCCCCTTAGTTATCCAAAACATTTTTCATCTGCAGTCATGGGAAATGTTTCCCTCGGGTCTAAAGAACGAATTCGAGACATCCGAGGTAAACGAACCATCGGTCTTCACTGTATTAACCATTTTTGTTTCAAATGGAATCTTCTTTATATATAGCAGGAGTCCACTTCAAAATTCAGGGGTACCAGGTTGTGTTATCTTCAAAATTTACTTGGAAAATGGCTGAACTTTTAGCAAACAGTGGAGGCCCTTATCAGACGCCGCATTCTGTGGCGTCTGATCTGGGCTTGCACTGTTTGACAGGGTACCCGTCTTGGGGTTTTTGGTACAGAATGGGTTAAATTGTTTTCTTGTGTAACAAGTGGTACAGAGGTATCCATTTTCCGTAACATCAGCCATTTCTGTTGTTTGCCTGCGAGAAATCTTGCTGGTGTTGAATATCATGCGTGTGTGCGTGTGCGTGTGTGTTTTAAGGTACAAGTCAACACTTTTAAGGTCATATTGAGCTTGTCAGTTTACATAACCACACTTTTATTGACCAGATTTATACCTAACAGTGCACATCCTTCCAACTGAAAGTGACAACATCCGTAGGCCTTTTTGAATTTGCCGCAGAAAATTACCGTAGAAAACAAGAAAGCGGTCTGAGGGACAGCCGAATCCCCCGCCGCACTTTGTATCAAGGCTCAGCCTTGTGACCTTCACCTGTGACATTCACCTTGAGTTGGTTGGCATAGTTTATTTATGGGTATTGCACATCACCTCACTGAAGGGGTATATTTCACAACATTTTAATGAAAATCCTTCCAGGGGTAAAGGAGATATGAAACGGACACAAAATTCCAAGTTTCAAACTCGTGACCTTCACCTGTGACCTTGATCTTGAATTGGCATTGTTTATTTATGGGTTCGGCACATCAGCTCACTGAGGGGGATATTTGATGAAAGTTTAATGAAAATCCTTCAAGGGGTAAAGGAGATATGGAACGGACACAAAATACGAAGTTTCAAACTCGTGACCTTGAACTGTGACCTAGACCTTGAGTCGGCATGGTTTATTTATGTCTTCGGCACATCAGCTCACTGAGGGGGACATTTGATCAAAGGTTAATGGAAACCCTTTGAAGGTTAAAGGAGATATGGAACGGACACAAAATTCAAAGTTTCAAACTCGAGACCTTCCAATGTGACCTTGACCTGGTGTCGGCATGATTCATTTATTAACTCTGCGCATGAGCTCACTGAGGGGGGGATAATTGACCAAAGTTTAACGAAAATCCATTGAGGGGTAAAGGAGATATGGAACGGATACAGAATTCAAAGTTTTAAGCACGTGACCTTCAAATATGACCTTGACCTTGAGTTGGCAGGGTTCATTTATCGGTTCTGTACATCAGCTCACTGAGTGGGATACTTGACCAAAGTTTAATGTGAATCCTTGCAGGGGTAAATGAGGTTTTGAACGAACAAAAAATTAAAAGTTTTAAACTCGTGACCTTCAAATGTAACCTTGACCTTGAGTCGGCATGGTTCCTTTATTAGTTCTGCACATCAGCTCACGGAGGGGGATAATTGACCAAAGTTTAATGTGAATCCTTTCCAGGGGTAAAGGAGATATGGAACGGACACAAAATTCAAAGTTTCAAATTCTTGACCTTCAGATGTGACCTTAACCTTGAGTCGGCATTATTTATTTATGGGTTCTGCACATCTGCTCACTGAAAAAAATATTTGACCAAAGTTTAATGAAAATCCTTCCAAGGGTAAAGGAGATATGGAACGGCCACAAAATTACAAGTTTCAAACTCGTGACCTTCAACTGTGATCTTGACCTTGAGTCGGCATGGTTCACTTATGTGTTCTGCACATAAGCTCACTTAGACGAATAATTGACCAACGTTTAATCAAAATCTATCAAAGAGTTCAGGAGATAAGGAGCGGACACGAAAGTGTTACGGACAGACAGACGGACAGACGAAAGTCATTCCTATAATCCTCGCTCAGCTTCGCGGCGTGGGATTAATAAATTCATGATCAATCTCAATTAGACAATGTAGTTATGAAATTGAATTTGTATGACAAGGGTGTCATGAAGTCAAAATTTATCACAAGTTTGCACAGTTTCTAGGTTACATTATTAAAGTTCATGGTTTCTTTTCCAGATATTTTAATGATTGCGAATAAACCAGAAACGTCACCGCATTCACTGGAAAGGCTCGTACACACGTTACCAGACCACCAGTATAAAATATTCTGACCCCACCCTCTTTATACAGTTCTTTGGCACAATGTATAAATCCTTGATATTCACCACTGAAGTCCGCCTGGAATCGACTCTTGATGACGTCAAAGGGTATAATGGACAGCCATGTCAAAGAGCCGGCCACGCCCCCTGATACAAGATCGGCGATTATTCCATGGGTATCCGTGAACTTGTGGTGGTGCATTCTGGCGCTAAGAAACTCATACACCAAGCAGTAAATTCCATACGATGGTACCTCCCTGTATGCCATAGCTAGTCCGCCTTTATAGAAACCAAGGATACCACGCTCTTTATATATGGACGCTGCACACTGCAAAGGACCTTTAAAGAATTTACTTGGCGCATCTGAAAAAAAATAAAAAAAGATGTATAACACAGATTTATAATTCTTTTTAATACAAAATGTTTGTGGTACTTGTACACAGAAGTGGTGTCGTCGCAGATAACCACAGTGTCCGGCGTCTTTTCAACTGCTTTATCTTTGCGTGTGTTCGTTTCGCAGCAAACACAAATGTTTTTTATCCCCCCATGGGTGAGACTAGGCTGTATGGCGCTTCCGCGCAGATTTAAACCCGACCGAACTCGAGAATAGGTAACCCTGCAGGCACTCAACGTTGAATCATGTTGAAAACGTTGTTTCAACACTGATTCAACGTTGGTCCAACGTTGTACGCCTGTGGGCATTCACAAACATCTTAAGTTTCATTATCTAAAATTTCAATTCTCTTGTTAATTTGTTTAGCCAAAGAAGCCGGTGAATATCTTGTCTGGTCGCGAAGTCTGAGGACTCGCAGGTTTTCTATTGAAATGACTCATACACCAGTCAGAAGGACTCAGTTCGCGGTTAGTAGGGGCGTATTCCTTCCACGTGCGTGCCCAAACATATCCTTAACGATAATACATCCTTGAGACATAGCGGATTTTTTCATATCTCAAGATTTGCAGGTATGCTGTTTTTTTTTTTTGTTTTTTTTTTTATTTTAACTCCAAACATGTGTTGTCTTGGAGCAGAAATAAAGAAAATAATGTAAATACCCCATAAACACCACCTTTCTCTATATAAAGTGGGGTTTAGAGGGGCAATTATCACGCGAACTTGGTAAAGTGCAATAATTCTTGTAAACTGACGATGAATTTTGGACTTTTACTTTTGGTCCTTTGAGATCAGCATAAATATTCTGAGAAATCAGAAATAAATTACTGGTTTAGACTCATATTCTAGACAGGTTTTTAATTATTTGGACCCCATTTTGATTTATATCAGTCCTTGAATCGACTGCATATTCGAAATTCGCAAAATTGCAGTACATTTCCTCTGGCTTTCGTTGCCGGATCATTACAGGGTCACTGATGAGGCTTTATTAGCCGAAACTACGTAGTATGACCCATCTTCTTTCTTATGAATGTTTTCATTGCTCTTAAAGGAACTCATTTTAGATTTTTATTATAACAATTAAGGAAAATTGATACAATGTATATTTGCCGTGGGCCTGAAAACTGAGTCACGAAAATATACATTACGGAACCACGCATATTATAATACATTGTAAATTTTCGAGCCGTAAACTTTTGAGTGAAAATATTTAGATGAACAATTAAGATATTGATCTTATTTCTGCTCAAAATATAGATTGATGATACACGTTAGAATCGCCTCATTGAGGCGGTTCTAACGAATACGCACATTCTATATTTTACAGCAGAAATAAGAAAAATGAGGTTTACCACCGTAAACCCCAATTTTGCTATATAAAAGAGGGTTTCAGGGGGTCAGAATTATTAAGCGTGTTTTTGTGATGTGAGACATGTATGATCTGTATGCTTGATATATGATCCCCGCCAAGCGAATTTGTGTCTTCGAGTATTCCGTCATGACAAATTTTAACTGCGCATGCCCAGCCATTCAGAGGGGCCAGGGATATGGCTTTCTGTCTGAAGGTTCCTCTTGATTCACTGCTTGTTTGAGCGAGCAGCGAAGGTTCTGGCGAGACTGCGCGGATGCGCAGGCTCGCCTGAACCTTCGCTGCTCGCATAGGCGACAAGTACCAAAATCGCTTGACGGGGCCCATATATGCCCTTTAAACTGCATCTTAATTTTACTGAACTGGCTTACCTTTCGCAGTTGCTGTTGTATGCGGTATCTGGGACTGTAGGGCTGTCTTGATATAATCTACAGGAATCACAAACACCAGCTGCGTAGCGCCACCTACACAACCAGAGAGGTAGATGTTCAAATAATTCGATTTCCTTTTGCTTTTATCGCTTTCCAGGAGCTTCAGTGTATTGCCGTAAATGCCGAAGAACACCGAATTGACAAGCCCAAATGAGAACAGCGGCCATGACAAACCACGGTAAAATCCTCTTATCTGAAAAGTATTGTTAAAACAAATTTTTATTAGTCGTCCACGCATACCATGTTATTTGACAATACTTGACATAAAAAAAGTCCATCAAACGCTTGACTGGAAATGGATATATTTACAGATTGTCTAAGTCAAATACCAAAATGTCATTATGATAACACTTCCGTGCAACAAAGCACCATTACGAAAACACGCCTATACAAATACATTGCCAATTTTATGGCCAAAAATTTGAAATTTTAAGATGAAAAATTGTGATATTTTTCTTATTTCTGCTCAAAACATAGATTGCGGGGACTTGATAGAACCGCCTCGACGAGGCGGTTCTATCGAGTACCCACAATCTATGTTTCTGAGCAGATATAAGAAAAATAATGTGTACCCCCTTAAACCCCATTTTTACTATATAAAAGTGGGGTATGAGAGGGTCAAAATTATATAGGCGTGTTCTCGTAATGATTCTTTCATATCTCAGAGAGGCAGTGACTTTTACACCACCACTTCCCATTAACACCTGGTCGGAGTGAGGCAATGGCGTTGTGTGTCTTGCCCTATCGCCCAAGGACACCACGCCTCCCCTGGCCCGATTCGAACCCAGAACCTCTCGATCATGGCGAACGCGCTAACCACTGAGCTATCGAGGCTGGCAATACTTTGCTGTCAAAGTACCTGTTCAGTACTTTGTTTCATATGCACGATCCTTTAAGCGTAACCATGCCTAGACGTATCCGTGGCATTGTGGCTTATGAACATGTTGGTTTGGTTTGGATCAACATCATCAAGGTTAATTACCTTACCGCACTTTTCCTGAACAGGTTTAAACAGTAGGTAACCGTGCATATGACTGCGTACGAAACTGAGAACTAGCCATCTTGAATCTGAGGAAGGCTGTAATGAATATATATAGACCAATCTCCACGACAGCATGTAGCCGAAACAAGCTGTCAGGATGTTTTGCTGGATCTTTTTGCAATGTACAGTACATGAGTATATTTTAACCTTTAATACGGGAAATGCCACACAAAACAATTAAAAGAAGTAACGTGATACATGTAGCACTGTGATAAGTTTACAGAAATAACAGATCTGGCTGCAAAGTCGAAATTTGATCATGCATTAGATTACTTTGTGTCCTCGGCCAGTATAGCAGTCAGTACTCCAGGTCCTTATCGGTCAGAAAATGATCTGAGAAAGGTCATCAGAGAAGGTTACTTATTACATAGTAGGCGAGCAGCAAAGGTTCTGGCGAGCTTGCGCGTTTGCGCGTTTGCGCAAGCATGCCAGAGCCCTTGCTGCACGCAGATGTATAGAGGAGACTTTGATAGTTCGTGAAACAAGAGCAGACCTTGATAGCTCATGCAAGAAGTCTAACCTATAAGTTGGTTGCGTGTGTGCATTTGAAATATACAAGTTGGCCCTCGTATATTCTGATGGCACTTTCTCTTATGTGTAAGTTCAAATGTATGTCAGGTCAGGCCTGGTCATTCTACGCTGTTGTTACTGTTACTGCCACAGAGTGAAGTTATGAAAACTTAAAAGATGGACAGCGTCAGAGCAAAATCTGTAAGGCAAAGAATCATACCTGTCACTATCTCTACATAACTCTGGTCATAGGTGACTCTGATTGTTGATACATGCACCTTCCCAGTATTGTGCAAGTTTTTACGTGCTCAAATGGACAAAGAACAACACTAACAATAAAATTAATAATAATGATTAGAGTCGTAGTAATAGTAGTAGTAGTAGAAGTAGTGGGGACTACAACTACTAGTAGTAGTAGTAGTAGTACTTGGGGCTACAACTAGTAGCAGTAGTAGAAGTAGTAGTAGTGGTGGTGGTGGTGGGATGGTTGTGGTGGTACCAGTAGTAGTGGCGGCCACAACTCCAGAGTTTATAGAAATATTTAGGGGATATTTTCGCTCCTCATTGAGAAAGTCTAACAAATATCCATTGGGCATAATTGAAATCCCCCCAAACACACACACTGTTTATAAACGTACAATATCTTTAGTTTACATGACACTTAAATTGTAATCATTTAATAGGCCAATATGTATGCTAACAAAGTGTAATTAGCTATATTTGTTTCAGCAAAACTACCACTACATTACATATTGTACTTGGTGGAACAGTTAGTTAGAAATGTAATAAAAATGTCTGTTGCATAATTGTCAAGAATACTTTTTAGTAAGTCAATTGGTTGGCGACCAATCACTGGCAATACAGATCTAAGATAGCCGGAGATCACTCAGTAAAAAGACTGTACTATAATACATTAAAAATCCTCGATTACCAGTTAACATTTCGGCCCCCGCCCATCGGGGCTTGAAGAAATAGATGGACTGCATGGTGATTCCACGCAGAGCTGAAACCGACCGCACATGAGTACTGGTAAAACGCTTAGAGGTTCTAAGCCTGTCCATGCAAAGTGATGCGAGCTGGACTGTGTCATGTATATAAATCATATTGGTTCCATTTGGGCGACAGGGCTTTGGTGTCTCTGGTGGGAGCTGTGGGTTAATTCTATCGATTCCTGGTTATTGCCTTCACTTCTATAATGAGATGTTATTTCATCTCAATGTCGGGAAAAGTCGCACAAAACTGGAAGCAACGTCTCCAAAATGACCTATACAGTGCTGACTGGGATTTTAAACCTCAAATCAAACAAACAAAGTCAGTTAACATTTTGACCATTATCAAACTCGTTAATCTCACGATGCTGTGAACAACGGGGTCTAAATAGATACAGTATGCAGCTTGAAGTATAGTCAAACCTATTACCCCGAGGTGCTGTGGTCATCTCCATTTTTAACTTTAAAATGGAAGGAATAGTGAAAATGTAGCTTAAATCATAATACATGTTTTTTTCTTGATAAAGGCCTATGGCCGAAATACTGAATTTAGATTCAATTGGAAAAAAGGTATATTGATATATTTGGAATAATTTTCTTATTTTATATTTTTGATAAGGCGATACTAATGGGTACACACGTGACACTTTATTTTCAAGAAAGTCTAAAAAGTTCCCTTTTATGCTCCACCTGATCTGACGCATTAATTCACTACCCTTGTCTCTATCAACATTACTAAAACACGACAATTCAAATACACTGTAAATGTTTCCGCCAAACATCTAAAATTTTAAAAAGAAAAAATGTGATATTGTTCTTATTTCTGCTCAAAATATAGATTGTTGCATAACGACGAGGCGGTTCTTACGCGTACCTACAATCTATTTTTAGAGCAGTAATAAGAAAAACAGTGTATACCCCTATAAACCCCAGTTATACTATATAAAGTGGGGTATAGTGGGGGGGGGGGGTCTTCATTTCACGGACTTGTTCTCGTGACGATGGGTACACACGTGGTACCTTTATTTTCTTAAAAAAAAAAGAAAGGACTTTCCCATTATGCACCCTACCCTTGACCTGACGCTTTAATTCAATACCCTTGTCTCTGTCAATATGTTATGGCCCAAAAGGTTTCCAAGCGATTTAAGTTCAACTATATCCTTAAATTGTACTCAATACTTCTCTTTTATCTGTAGCCTTAAGGTCAATAAGAACTGACAACGAGTGGACATAGAGGGACAATTCTCAGCTGATAGGAGAGTGAGTTCACACAAAACGACCTCCATGATTACGAAGAATCATATAATGGCATATAAAAGGACAATCCGGTCATCTGAAGATTTAGTTGACGGAAATAAGTGCCACACTGAAGGTAATTCTGCATATATTCTGCAAAGGAATATCTTTTTCTTTCTTTATTAATCTATACGATTACTACCATCAGTTACATGTAGAAAACAGCACACACCAATACAAGGAAAATTCCGGCAAAGATCTCACGAAGTATCGCTTTTTTTTCAAATTGGATTTTCAGGAAAAGAGTTTGCTTCCTTGCGGAACGGAAAGAATTTACTCCCGTTGGGAGCAAGTTCTTAAATTTCAGAGCAGTCAATTTCAGACAGAGGAATCTAGATTTCGCAAATGTGTATTGTACACAGACTGGCCACGCTCTTTCTAGTTCTATCATGTTTACAAAGTTTTCTGTGTGATCGGAACATGTATCGCGAATGTTATTATTACGCTGTTGTTAATATTTCACATGGAAAGTCTTTTGTAGTTGTGGCACTGTTGGAGTTATCCAAATATGTAGTGTTGTTAAAATATGTCGTGAAATTACTCTTTGTATTCGAGTTATAGAAGTTCTACAGTATTTACATAGAGGATCTTACATAAGTGTTCATGTATTATTAACGGCCCCCGCCCATAGAGGCTTGAAGAAATATATGTGCTGCATGATGCCTCCACGCAGAGCTTAATCCGGCCCGCACACTAGTACTGGTAAAGTAAAAGTAAAGCAAAGATCAAGAATCGATACAATTAACTTACTCCACCCATCAAAGACACCAAATATAACCGCTTAGAGGATCTAAGCCTGTCCAGGAACCGCGGTGCAAGGCGGACCGTCCATGCTAATAAACACTATTGGTTTCATTGGGCGACAGGGCTTGAGATGTCATTTCATCTCAATGTCGGGTGAAAGTCCCACAAAGCAACGTCTCCAAAATGACCTTTACAATGTTGACGGGGACGTTAAACCTCAAATCAAACAAAACAAACAAACAAAATGTATTATGAATTTTATTAAACAAGTTGAGGAAAAGGGATAAAAATGCGAGGCTTGGCCGGGTATTTTATTCCTTTTCTTTCATCGAGTTGGATAAATTTAATAATACATGGGCAGGAATGCAAGATTCAATTTATCATATGACATTTAAAACGCATTTAACGCAAATGTGTTTTAGCAAATCGCGATGTCGTAAGGACGTCGTATGTGTACACTTACGGATATTCCAAATTAAAGCTCTTGTACCATCACTGGACTTGCCAAATTATTAACCTCATGTCTTACTGCCATTAAATACATGCGATTAAATATTGCGACAAAGTCTTTGAAAGATCAGGGAGAAATCTGTTTTGGTCCATAAATAATTCTAATGAGGTTTTAAATAAATTGTAATCCAGACGTGTTCTTGCTTCAAGTCTGTCTACTTATAATTTTTCCACCCTTTTCACTCTTCCTCATAATCTTATAAAAGAAAAACTTAGTGATTTAGTTGAAGGGCGTTTCATAGGGAAGATTCCCACTAGCTTGTATGTAATGTAACAAATGCTTTTTCTGTCAATTCTGAAGAGCATAGAAATTATACATTACGGTCATGTCGGAAAGTGTGTGAAGCTCTCACGTATCTTCTTGATAGTATTTACATACGATTTAGTGCTAAATTATTTAGTCAGATTTTGGGTATTCCGATGGGTACTAATTGCGCACCCCTTGTGGCTGATCTGTTTTTGTTTTGTTATGAAAGATACTTCATAATGACCCTTTCCGTTGAAAGCCAATCTGAAACATCTGAAGCCTTTAACTCGACTCCTAAATATTTGGATGATTGAACAAATATTGACAATACCTATTTCGATTGTTTGATAAGTCAAATGTACCCGCTAGAACTCCAGTTAAATCAAGGAAACTCTTCTAATACCGAGGCCCCGTTTTTGGATTTACATCTATCTATTGTAGATGGGTTTGTTTCCTGCAAACTTTATGACAAACACGAGGATTTTGATTTTGAGATTTTAACTTTTCCTTTCTTGGATGGTGATGTTCCTCGTGCGGCATCCTATGGCATTTATATTTCGCATTTAGTTCGATTTGCCAGAGAGTGTTGTCATGTAACTGACTTCAACACTCGAAATAAATTGTTAACTGCCAAACATCTTAATCAGGGCTATCGGTATCATAAACTACGCAAAACCTTTCCGAAGTTTTACGAGTATAGACGTCATTCCGATTTGGTTTCAGATTTCAAAGTTGGCCTTAAATCTCTTCTGCATCAATGTCTATCGGAACCCGAATTTTATGGTAACTTAGTATATATTTTCAGAAACATATATACTTGCAATGACTCCAGTACCCGATTTCGTAAAATCATTCTTCGGTATAAAAGGATTGGATACAACATAAATTTTATACGACACACTGCATGCATGGTAGTTAACCCAATCACGGTAGATAACTTTGCTTCTCTCTTTAATTGCACGTCGGTTGTTCTGGCCTCAGATTCTATTACGATTCCAGCGTTAAGGCTTACTTGAAATTAAAATTTTATTTTATGTAATGTAAGTTGGTACCTGATGCTCTGTCTCTGGTCGAGCCCATCGGAGTCTAACTGTCGATTTTCTTTCGCTCCAGCGTTTCAGTATTTTCTTGCTGTCGAGACCTCACCGTTGTTTCATACCTGTGTTTGTTTGATTTTTGTGTTCTCGGAGAAGTTGCACTGATGAGTTAGGGAGCCTTCATGCGAACTAAAAATAATATTGGTCTAAATCGCGACGGAAGTAAGGACGTGCATTGCGGCCGCATAAAATCGATTTGGCAAATTTGGGGAAAAGTAACTGTCTTTTTGGCTGTCCGCTATTCATGTTTCCATTACATGTTTGTGTTTCTTTCCCTTTGGTGTCTCTGATGAGAGGTGCGGGTTAATTGTATCGATTCCTGATCATTTCCGTCACTTCTATGTTGACGGGGATGTAAAAACCCCAATTCAAAAGCCAACGATTTTCCAAAAAAAAAAAACAAATAGCATCCGGATTTTTTACATAGAATTTGCGGATCTGTTTTGTTTTAATGGATACCTGAACATGAAGTAAATATTTTTTGAAGATACAGAAACATCAAGAACAAGGTCTTGCGGAGCCAATTTTTTTCTACATGAAATGGAATTTGCCGGGGTGTCCAATGCATGGAGTCCCGCCGAGACCCATTTTATGTGGACTGTTTTTGAGCAAATTGATTTTTTTTTTCGGAAGATTTCCACCTGTATTTACACGATGGTGTAAATGGTATGCTCCTCTCTCTCTCTTTAACAGGTACTCGAGAAAAGTGGCGAAAATGACGTCAACCCTTTTTTGGGCAGTTGTGCTGGTGGCATCGGTGACAATATCCGTTACCACCGGGGTGGCTCATACAGCTACAACACCCACTTCCACTCCATTGGAGAATTTTGTTTCCGACTTAAAGAAACAAGTGGACTATCTTGAGAAAGTTATCGGAAGAATGTCCAGGCAGATGATGCTACAACAGCTGTTTGTTGAAGAACGTATACGCTCGGACGGTGACTCCGGTTTGAAACAAATCAGGTACACACTATTATAACACATCCGTGTGACATATGACGCCCTTTCATTTCTCCAAAATGGTAATATTTCTGATGAATTTTTTTTATATATTTCTTATTTTATCTCCAAACATTGGTTGTTGGTACTCGTTTGATTTTTCACTGTTTGGGACTACTTTTTTCTCGAAATCTAATTCTGTTGTCAGTTTTTTTTTCATTGTCAGATGATTGAAAATTAATGAACTGTATTTAAAATTTACGCTAAGCCCGTTCAGACGACACGAGGACGTTAATGACGTCATTTTCGATGCTGGCGTCACGTGTTTTGTCGCGCGACGTTAGATCTGTGCTCACCTTCTTTGGGAAACTAATTAATCTCTCAATTATTTTAGTAAACATTCATAAAAATGCCACCACAGGCTATTTCTTAGGTGCAAACCTCGAGTTTACACCACATATTATACCCAGTAAATACGTTGGACACCACTAAATTGACGCAAAACGACCAGAAACAAAGTTAGTTTTCTCTGAGGGTGAGTGACCCGATTAGTGAAGCTAAATATTGCCGCTCAAATGCATATAAGAAACAGAAAATTTGATTTATTTTTAGTGTAAGATCAAATTTTATTTCACTCATGAACACCAAAACTTGTATTTTTACTCGTGACTACGCCACTCGTGAAAATACAGGTTTTGGTGTACATTCGGCGAAATAAAATTCGATCTTACACTGAAAAAATCAAATATTCTATATTTCTTTAATGTACTACTCTAAACCTTTTAATCGCCATACTATTAGAACTTTAAGAAAACTGTAAAAGCTAAATGACACTCAATAAGATAGCATTGGTGTAATTGAGTGGGAACAAGTTTTTTTTTTAATTCAGGTTCACCGCCTCTGCCAACACTATGTAGGGCATTTGGAAGACGTTCCTTTCAATTTTGTAGGACATTGAGATGAAATGACAGGTCAACCCCAGCCGACCATTGAAACTAAAAGGGCTTACAGTGTATATATACGTATTGGGCGGCACGACACGCACCGCTTTGCCTGGCCAGCTTAGTCCTTATATGCGATTTTCTTGTACTCATGTGCGGTCAGTTTCAGCTCTGCGTGGAAACACCTTGCAGCCAAATCTATATTTCGTCAAGCCCCAGTGGGAATATGCACAAATACCATAAGATACAAAACAATAAACTGTTTCGCGATAAATGCCAGAAGTACATCAGTGCCCCTTTCACCACCAATGCAAACGCTATTTGTGTTTCCATTAGTGTCTAGTTTTTTCAGGTTTGTGTTTCTTTCCCTTTGGTGTCTCTGACAGGAGGTGTGGGTTAATTGTATTCGATTCAAGGTTTTTTTTTCAATAATTTTGCAAAACACAAAATAGAAGTGGAGGCAATGATCAGGAATCGATACAATCAACACACAGCTCCCATCAGAGACACCAAAGGGAAAGAAACGCAAACATGAAACAACAGACCCTAATTGAAACAGCAATAGCGGAAAGCCAAAATGACATTTACTTTCCCACAAAATGGCCAATAGGCTTTCCAAATAAAATAATATAAACGGCACAAAACCCAAAGACAAACCATAACAAAAATAAACCGCGACAGAAGAACCGCCTTGGAACGGTCAGCGAAAACGAATTCCACCGGGGGGCTTAAATAGAAAATATTAAGTTCAGTATCGTATTCTTTGTTTCAATATGCGATGAAACGTCTCAAACATATTGAAAGTGTCGGGAACATTTTCTATTGAGTATGTCTTTACATAAGTTTTATTTCTCGCCATGAATATATATTGGTGGTATTCGTTAGAATCTCCTCAGCGTGGCGTCTGTTTGGGGCACTAAAATGAAGAAATTCACAGATCTTCATAATAGAAACCATCTTATTGTTGTACAGAAAAATTCCTATATTAAGACCAACTTATGGGCGGTTCAAAAGTGGTCTAAAACAACTTATGCCAGCGTGAGCTCAGTAGGTGACACTGGAAGTAGGAAACATAGAGAAAGAATAACTGAAATCATCTCGATAAGGATTGTGGCCACGTAAAATCGATTTAACCCCCCCCCCCGGTGGATTTCGTTGCAAAGACCGTTGCAAGGCGGTTCTTCTGTCGCGGGTTTTTTTTTTGTTATGGTTTGTCTTTGAGTGTTTGTATCGCTTATATTATTTTGTTTTGAATAGCCAATTGGCCATTTTGTAGGAAAGTAACTGTCCTTTTGGTTTTCCGCTTTTGATGTTTCCATTTGGATCTGTAGTTTCGTGTTTGTGTGTCTTGCCCTTGGTGTCTCTGATGGGAGCTGTGTGTTGATTGTATCGATTCCTGATCATTGCCTTCACTTCTATTTTAAAAGCAGATTTAGACTTAATTTTAGGTGGTTTTAAAAACTGAATTTTACTGCATTCCAGGTACAGCGCCAACGATGGTTCACGGCCTTACCATATGAATACATTTACGGGCTATTCAGTGGCAGTGATACATGAGCACGCTAATTACGATCGCACAGTTGGTCGGTCTAGGCGAGTTCATCGCAGTTATGAAAGGTGTTGAGTTCAGAACAAGGCACAACGATTATAAGCTAAGAATGCCTAGCAAAACGAGTAGCAAGTACAATGAACTGGAAGCCGTACCATTCCCTGAAGTGCCTCCATCAGTAAAGAACAAACACACAATCGCCAAACAGATCGCCGAAATGAGGAAATACTTCGAAGCTTTCCACAAGCAAGATACGAAAAAACGAGATTACATGCCATATTTTAAACCTGTTTTGTGCTACCTTGAGGGAGGTTGGACCACAGGCACCAAAACTTTCTCGGAGCATTTCCAGAGTGACAGACATTTTATTGACGCTTCAAGTTGGTTTGATCTTCAAGAGAAGGTGCGATATACGTCATACTTTGGTGGTAAAAGCAACAACGAAAATTACTCCTTTCTGCTTACAACTATTATCAACGTGACTGAGCACGGTCAGCCAGTTTACGCTCAGTGGAATTACCGCATAGCGTGTCATCCAATTAAAACTACACTAAAACTGCAGGACTTTCATCTAATGGACGATCTAGCTACAAGAATGAGGAACCGGAAAGACTATACGGCTCATGGGAGAACCAGGGCGGCCCGCTTCCGCCTCGCCCTGGCTCATGGTAGAGGGTATAATGACAGCCTTTGGGTATGGAGAATTTACAGACACTTTCAGCGGCTACTCTTTGCTGGACAGAATCATGTACGAGATTCCAGGAAAGAATAATTACGCAGGTCACATGCAAGACGAGTCTTTTGGTATGCTAAAATACAGAAAGGACACAAAGACAGATACTGTCCTAAACACAGCCTTCTATCACAGATTCTACAAAGTCCTACAGAGGGGAGCCATGGGCTTGACTGTGCGTCACCGTGGTTACGCAGACCGCAACTTGTGGGTTGCATCAACAACTCAGGATAAAATAGCAGAACTTGGTGCCGAAGATTGTCATTACGACAGCCACACACACAAAAAAGTGTGTCCGAAGTATAAAGCTAAATATACATATGCACTACCGTTAGAAATAATTTGGCTGACACCCTTGTCCAAATGGAACCCATACAACCTGACAATCCATGACCCACGCCATCGAAATGAACCGACTAAAAATGGTCACAGTGGTGGATTAGAAGCGTCAAAAGCTTTCAACGGCACATCCATGAGCTCTTATTATCTAACCCCAGCGGAATTTTTCCATCCCGGGGAAGTGGACAGGGATCCAGCTGACACAGCAAGGGATACCGTCGGTGTGCTAGACCAGCAAGGAAATGTAAGTAATAAGTCTAACACAAGGATACAAAGAAGACTTAAATAATTTTGACTCCCTTACACCATGCTTTTATATAATATAGCTGGGGTTTACAGGGGTATACATTAATTGTCTTATTTCTGCTTAAAAACAGTCCTGATCATTGCCTTCACTTCTATTTAGGATACTCGTTAGAACCGTTTATAACCACCTCGGCGAGGCGGGTCTAACCAGTTGCCACAATCTATTTTTGAGCAGATAATTTTCATTTTGTCAATATATTTGAATAGGCGTGTTTTCGTACTGAGGGGAGCAATTTACAAATAACCTTCTTTATACCGACATTTCATATTCTGAGATCTTTCACTATGGTCGCCTAACTAAACAAACATTATAATAATCAGTAGAACAGCTGCATCAACCTAGATTTCTTTAATTTCACATTGCGGATTAAGTTTGTGGAAAATCGCTGTCAAAGTTTTTTTTAAAAGTGAAACCAAACAGAAAAAAAATGACATACTGCATTATGGGAGGAAGTCATTTTTGTGTAAATACATGTTTATTTTGTTAGCATGAGAGCGCGCGATAATCTTAAGGGTTTTTTTGTTTTCATTTTGACTAAAAGTAGTGATGAACAGTCAATCGAAAATAACATTCAATTTTCGTGAATGCTTCGGAAGCAAGACCAGACCTTATACAGTCTGCGTAGAAAATAAAATACCCGATTCACTCCAAACTGGTTATGGTTGGTTGATCGACATGTCAACCATTGAGGGTCATTTTGGTCGTCTCCCAGAGAAAGGGAGAAAGGAGATAGAAGAGATAGTAGAGGAGATTAAAGTGAGGGACAGAAGAGAAATAGGAAAATTTATGGAAGTGTAGAAACAGAAGAAATATCAACATGCCCCGCTGCAAGGACAGCAGGTCTTGTCCAATTGTAAGCCAATATCAGTTGGACGCCCAGTGATGAAAGATACACGTCCAAACTGGTAAGAAGCCTCCGAAGTGTAGTGGTTATTCTACACGCCTCATGAATCAGGGGTCCTGAGTTCGACCCCCGAGCTTCTCCAGACTTTCGGATAAGTCTTTAAATCGTTGTCCCATCTCCGCATGATCTTTGTTGTTTGCGGGACGTTAAACATTGGATCTCGGTTTTCATGTGCTGACACACTGTACAAACGCACGGTTGGCTCTAAAGACTAACTGTTCAGTTTCACTAAAGCCTTACCGATCTTCTCAGCGTCACGTGAACAAGTCCGTGAAATGAACAACCAATTAATTCCGTTTTAGAGAAAACTTGGGTTTAGGGGGGTATACATTATTTTTCTTAAATCAGCTTCAAGACATGACGTGGTTACGCATTTGAAGCTACAAGCTACAAGCACCCAAAATCTATGTTTGGTGAATGAATAAATTAAATATGACTAATTTCGCCAGAAAAAGAACCGTTTTAGGGATATGAGAGAATGCACTATGTCACACGGATGTGTCTTCGTAATTTTTAGGTTTTACAAACACAAATATCTAATATAAGTGACCCTGATCATTCGTCTTATCTGGGTCTGCACTTCGTTAGTGTCTATATTATGGAACTCTTGTTTTGTATGGTTAACCCATTTAGTACCGGAAACCCCAAAACGGGTACCAGGGCAACCAGTTCAGGCCCATGATCAGGGCCTCTACTATTTGCTAAAAGTTCAGCCACTTTCCAAATAAATTTGGAAAAAAACATAACCTGACACCCGTAAATTTTGAAATGGACTCATGCTATATATAAGGAGGAAGATTACATTTGGTACAAAAAGGGTTAATGATGGATAAGTTCAATTTCCAGGATGTTGTGATGAAGATGAATTCCTACAAAACCATGTTTGAAGAAGAGCCGGACATTCCAATAGCATCATCTCGACCAAAGGACTCACACTTTGTGACACAAATAACGCACATGGACCCCCCAGGTAAATTCTTAGGCATATCTGTTTATTAATGTACAAGATCACATTCATCAAATACCAGGGATCTAATGTTAAGTTAGTTCCTAAGGAATAAGGAAAAAGCAACCAACTTAACACTCGTCATATGCGGTCGTTGCCATTATCAAAGTTCAAAACCTCGCCTCATTGCAAGGCTCATTCGACAATGCTCAGGCAGCTTTTTCTAAATCGTTGTAAGGAACTTGCTTTGGCGAGATTTGTCACCATATCAAACCGAGCATATTAGTGATGCTTTTTTGTGATAGTGTGAGACCAAGGCATGACAAAAAAAAAATGAGCTAACATTACGAAAATACACCATTATGATTTTGATCCCCTTAAACCCCAATTTATAATATTTAATCTCGGGTTTACAGGGGTATGCTTTATTTTGCTTGTTTCTGCCGCTCTCTAAAATATGCTGTGAACCGAAATATGAACATTACAAATTAGATGTTAGAATTTGCAAATATTTTAACTCTTATCCTGCTGTTCACGACAACCCTTTTCTTTGCAAACAGTGTAAATCCAGATCATCTGATCAGGATCTACACTGTTTGACATTCAATTTGTGAATTTGTAGGAATAAATTACATCAAGTAATCTGATTGGTTCAAAGTCAGAAATTGGTGTGGCTAAACAGAATATTCAGCAAGAGAAGGATTAATAAGCGTGTTTGTTGTTTTTGTGAATGTGTGTATGTGTGTGCGTACGTGCGTGCGTGTGTGTGTGTGTGTGTGTGCGTGTGTTTTCGATGAGCAAGGAAACTGAAATAAATGATTTTCAAACAAACTTCAAACACCTGGTGTATGAAAAGAGTAGCTTACCCCTCTGCACCACGGAGGCGTCATAGCAATCTTTCCGAAACAATAATTCTCGTGATAGTTTAATGTTGTTAATCAAGTAATATCAAATTGGCCCATTTATAGATCCGAGGTTCGTTGTAGTGGCCGAGTACAGCTGACCGAGTACCTGTAACTGGGCCAAAACGAATTTACTTGATTAATAACAACATAAAACATTCCTTCTGATGGTTCACCTTTTATACGATTTCATCACATGTTTATAAGGATTTCACCTCAGGTTAATAAGTTAACGTGGCTTCTTAGCCAATCAAGTTCAAGAGCTTCAATATTGATGGCAGATTATTGATTTTAGTGTGCGGTTAACCGATACAGGCATTGGGTAAAGCTCGTTTGTGCTGAGGTCATCTTGTATTTACTGTACGACGAAAGAAACAAAAGCCGTATCATGTGTATTTATGCCATATACACATATCATTTTGGAGCGCTGTGGTGCAGTGGTAAAGCATCGGATTTGAGATCGAGAGGTAGCCGGCTCGATACTCGCAAGCGCCACGTGTTGTTTCCTTGAGCAAGAAACTTTATCCATATTGCGTAGTACTGGTTCCTACCCAGGAAAAGAGGGCCACATGGAAGATTAGTACTAGTACTAAATGTGTTACCCTCTATAAATAAGGTCGATTATTATTATTATTATTATTATTATTATTATTATATAAAACAATACATGTTATTATGCGTTTTACGAACAATACAGTAAAACTCAAATGCTCGAACACTGGTGACTCGTTAACTATGTTTTTTTTTCGAACTCGTTTGTGAGTCCTGGCAGAAGACTATCTACAAGAGGGACACTTTGGAGCTTTTTTTTATTTTCTTGTTTTATCTTGAAAAGGTATGATCTGTGTACTCAATAGAATCGCCACTATGAGGCAATTCTAATGAGTACACACATCATACCTTGTTATTGTAGAGCGTACATTCTTGCCCAGCAGATAGGGAAATCCATGGTATTAGCCTGGGGTAGAAATTATGCCCTTACTCTGGTTTTGTTACCTCAGGAAAACTATATAAGTATAGTGCGCGAGATATAAAACTTTCAATAAAGTAAATTGAAAATGTTCGGTAGAGTTGTGCAAGAAATATATTCTGATATGGGGTGTAGATGGGCGTTTCCAACCCTCAGGATGACCATGCTGAGCGGAATATCGGCATTGTCTTGTTTCCGCTCAGCATGGTCAGCCCATGTGTTGGAAATGTATCTACACGAAAACCTCATATCAGATTCTTATAATATACCCCAATCAATCCGGTCTGGCGCTCTGCATATCCGAGAATATCTCCAACTTCCCCTGTCTCAAACAAATTTTCAAGGTCAAAAACTTCGAGGCTCACTTCTATTTTGAAGTTTGACTGTATTCTTATTTTCAGGCATGCATCACCATGACCTTTACCTGACAGTCGAGCAAATGCATGCACTCAGGCGCAATGGAACGCGGGTACATGTTTACACAAGCCTCAACAACGGACACCAACATGAACTTGTCGTCACACGAGATCCACATCGCCAAGATGAGAACATTATAAAATATGTTTTGTGCGACGGAAAAACAACGTGCTGGGATCGTCATGGTCACAACCTGCATATACGACATGATGATTAAGTTCTAGATAGATGAATTATGGCATGAAAATAAAGTTTGTCAGCATTTCCGTTCTTATTATGCTAATTAAGATGATTCTGTAACGAATAAAACATCTCAACTACTTTGTATATACCTTTATTTGCGATTTAAGGATAGGCTAAAACATGGTATTCCTACTTTCTGTCTTTTTGGCTAATTGATTTTTTTCTAAAGTAGAAGTAAAACATGATACAATTAACTTACTCCACCCATAAAAGACACCAAAGGGAAAGAAATACAAACATTAAGCGACCAGACCATAATGGAAACCTAAACAAAGGAAGGCCATAAGGACAGTAACTTTCCCACAAAATGGCCATATGGCCATCCAAAACCAAAAGACACAAGTGATACACACAGTAAGTAACAAACAACAACATAAATAAATCGCCACAGAAGAGCCGCCTTGGAACGGTCAGTGGAAGATTTCCACTGGGGGGCTTAAATCGATTTTACGTGGCCACAATCCTCGCCCTTACTTCCGTCGCGATTTAGACAAATAATTTGTTCAGTTCGCATGAAGGCCTCCTAACTCATCAGTGCAACATCTCCGTGAACACAAAAATCAAAGAACCACAGAGGTGAGACAACGGTGAGGACTCCACAGCAAGAAACCACTGAAATGCTGGAGCAAAAGAAAACCAACAGTTAGACTCCGATGAGCCCGACCAGAGACAGAGCATCAGGCACCAACCAACATTATCTCTCTAATTTTCAATAAGCCTTTACGTTGGAGCCGTCAAAGAATCTGAGGCCTGGCCCACCGGCGTGCAATTAAAGAGGGAAGCAAAGTTGCCAACCGTGATTGGGTAAACTACCATGCATGCAGTCTGTCGTATAATATCCATGTTGTACCCAATCTTTTTATATCGAAGAATGATTTTACGAAATTGGGTGCTGAAGTCATTGCGGTTATATATTTTTCTGAATTTATATACTAAGTCACCATAAAATTCGGGTTCCGATAGACCTTGTTGCAGAAGAGATTTAAGTCCAATATTGAATTTTGAAATTAAATCAGAATGGCGTCTATAAAATTTTGAAAAGGCTTTGCGTAGTTTATGGTACCGATAACCCTGATTAAGGAGTTTAGCCGTTAATAATTTATTACGAGTGTTGAAGTCAGTTACATGACTACACACTCTAGCAAATCGAATTAATTGCGAAATATAAACGCCATAGGATGGCGCACGAGGAACATCACCATCCATAAAAGGAAAATTTACAATCTCAAAATCAAAGTCATCGCGTTTATCAAAAATTTTGCACGAAACAAATCCATCTACAATAGATAGATGTAAATCCAAAAAGGGAGCCTCGGTATCAGAAGAATTTGCTTTATTTAACTGAAGTTCTAGGGGGTAAATCTGACTGATCAAACCATCAAAATAGGTATTATCAATATTTAATAAATCATCTAAATATCTAGAAGTAGAGCTAAAAGCTTCAATAATTTCAGATTGGTTATCAATGGAAAGCGACAAAATGAAAAGTAGAAGTAAAACAAAGATCAGGAATTGATACAATTAACTTACTCCATCCATAAAAGACACCAAAGGGAAAGAAATACAAACATTAAGCGACCAGACCATAATGGAAACCTAAACAAAGGAAGGCCATATGGACAGTTACTTTCCCACAAAATGGCCATATGGCCATCCAAAATTAAAAGACACAAGTGATACACACAGTAAGTAACATACAACAACATAAATAAATCGCCACAGAAGAGCCACCTTGGAACGGTCAGTGGAAGATTTCCACTGGGGGGCTTAAATCGATTTTACGTGGCCACAATCCTAAGTCTCTTTCATAACAATACAAGAACAGATCAGCCACAAGAGGTGCGCAATTAGTACCCATCGGAATACCCACAATTTGTCTAAATAACTTAGTACCGAATCTAATATAAATATTGTCAAGTAGAAAGGTGAGGGCATCACACACTTTCTGACATGACCAAAGTGTATAATTCTTATGCTCTTTAGAAGTGAAAAATGCATTTCTGACATTACATGCAAGATAGAGAGAATCTTCTCTGTGAAAAGCCCATTCAATTAAATCATTAAGCTTTTCTTTTATAAGTTTATGAGGAAGTGTAGTGTAAAGAGTGGAAAAATCGTAGGTAGACAGACTAGAAGCACGAACATGTCTAGATTTCAATTTATTTAAAACCTCATTCGATTTTTTATAGACCAAAACAGATTTCTTCCTGATCTTTCAAAGACTTTATCACAATATTTAATTACATGCGTTTTAATAGCAGTAAGACAGGAAGTTAATAATTTAGAAAGTTCAGTGGTAGTGCAAGAGCTAGAATTTGCAATAAACGGTGCTTTGTAAGGTCTTTTATGAAGGTTTGGTAACCAGTATAGCGTAGGAAGCTTGTCTTGGGCTTCGGTAACACACACAGCAAACTTGGTGGCTGAATCACAAATATTTTTATCTACTATAACTCTCTCTTTAGCTAAAGGCTGAAGTTCATAAGCCTTAATACCACCAAGCTCCTGCTTAAGCGTGTTAACATAGTGGAGCCGTCGAGTTTTTTTTCTGATATTATTTGATTTCTGACGATGGATTGTTGCTGGTGGAATGTTTCCCTTTTCTGGACTGATTGCAGCCGTTTCAAGCGTTACTTTTGCATCTAACTGCAGTTTCTCAGAAACTTTAGCGTCCCTAAGTCCAACAACGATTCGGTGCCGGATTAACTATTATTTAGTCAAATCTCCATAGTTGCGATATTCTGCAAGTTTATACAGTGATGTTATAAATTTATCGACTGGCTCGCACTCCCCCTGTCTCCGCATGTTAAACCGAGCACATTTGAATATGGTGTTCATTGCCTCCACTTCTGTTTCATGCAATCACAAATACTTTTAGAAGCGCTCTGTAACAGTACCAAACGCTACTATTTTTTTCTGTTGTTAGTCCAAACCATTTTAAAACGTCGTACGCTTCTTTTCCCATGCAGTATACTAGAGCATTTTCTTGCTGATTCTCTGTTGTTGTTTTTCTTCTGATAATCCACTTGCAGTTTAAAGCCGTCAAAATCTTGTAAACCACTTTTCATATTCTGAAGGTTTCTTAAAAATCCGATGGTTCTGGAGGGAGCACTTGAAAACTAGCCATTTCAGTTTAATTTTAATTTAATTCAGCCGTTAGTCACTACTTCTAGTTTGTATCTTAATGCAGAGTGTAAGTCCACTTTCACACTGGTTAAATTAAAATTTAATTTTTAAAAATGGCTATCACTTCTGGCACCATATTTTATCAGGATGTATCAAAAAGTCAATACGTTAAACACTAATACTATTCATTCCTATGTTCTATGATAATACGAGTATATGCTACCAGAGAGGCCGTTATAGACAGAAAGCGCACTGCAATGGTTTCCCTGTATGCTTATTCCACGGCTAACTAATGTCATTTGATACTGATACGTTTCGTGTTTCCTAGCTTACAGAATATACAACAACTTCCTTGGCGGACTGCATGTCATAGATGTCATTTATAAAAGTTGCATAAAATCGGAAACGACGTCTCTAAAATGATTTTAATAGCGTTGAAGAGGGCATAAACAAAATTGTAAACATAACGAAAACGGTAACTTGTGCTTGAACATATATTTTTATTGAGTGTTAGGTAGATGGGTCTCAATCTATATTTTTGAGCGAAAATGAATTCTATTCTTCACTTCTATATTGACCCTTGAAAAATGCTATAAAGCATTTTTTCTTTCACAATGCTTTACAAGGCATTCATTACATGGTCAGGTTAACGTGATGTGAAACACGGATGTATACAAATGCTGATGTTGTCAAAACATGATAATCGACATTATTTATAGAGGGTAACACATTTAGAACAAGTACTAATCTTCCACGTGGCCCTCTTTTCTTGGGCAGAAACCAGTCCTAAGCAATGTGGATAAAGTCTCTTGCTCAAGGAAACAACACTTCGCGCTTGCAGGGATCGAACCGGTTACCTCTCGATCTCAAATCCGATGCTTAACCACTGCACCACTGCGATCCATGGCACATGGTGCCATTTATCCGATTTACTTGCTTTATGTCTTTCAAAATACTCCCGAAAATATGTTTAACCGATGCAGCCTACAGGCCATGATTTCGGACACAACAAATGCTCGAGTTGTCTTCTCATATTAACAACGTGATAAGTTTACAGATGCCTCGATAGGTAAGTGGTTAGAGCGTTCGACCTATAATCGAGAAGTTGTGAGCTCGAATCCGGCCACCGGAGACGTGGTGTGCCCTTGGGCAAGGCAAGCAATGCAACTGCCCCACTCTACCCCGGTGTAAATGGGTAGCAGTGGTGTAAAAATCACTGCCTCTCTCTCGCGCGCGTGATAACTTCCAGAATCAGTGTTCGAGAGCGATTCAAGGAAGCTTTTAGCTTTCGTCGCAATCGAACTAAAATAAATTAGTATAAACTAAAGAGGATGCGTATCAATGTGCAATATGCGCTAAAAGTCACAAATTCAACTGCATTGCATGTTGATGTCACTCTGAGTGAACCATGCAGACCAGCGGGGTCGCATGAAGTTTGCTATGGACAAGTGATACTCATGTTGATGTCACTCTGAGTGAACCATGCAGACCAGCGGGGTCATATGAAGTTTGCTATGGACAAGTGCTACTCATGTTAACAAAACAGAAGTGAAGACAATGATCAGGAATCGATACAATTAACCCACAGCTCCAATCAAAACACCAAAGAAAAGAAACATTAACATGAAACAACTAGACCCTAATGGAAACATCAATAGTACAGTTATTTCCCCACCAAATGGCCGATTGGCTATGCAAAACAAAATAATATAAGCGACACACAAACACACTCTCAAAGGCAAGCCGTAACAAAAATAAACCGCGACGGAAGAACCGCCTAAGAACGGTCAGTGAAACGAATTCCACTGTTGCGGGGGAGTGGCTCAAATCGATTGTACGTGGCCACAATCCCCGCTCTTACTTTCGTCGTGCTTTTGACAAATAATTTGTTCAATCCGTATGAAGGCTTCCTAACTCCTCAGTGCGGCATCTCTGTGAACACAAAATCAAACAACCACGGTGGGGAATCGACAGCAAGAAACCACTAAAATGCTGGAGCAAAAGAAAACTAACAGTAGGCTCCGATGGGTCCGACCAGAGACAAGTCCGTGTTATTAATACTCACAGGGAAAAGTGATGTTTACTAGAGTATAAATTATAATCCCATTTCATCAACTCGTTATAACTGCCTCGATGGGGTAGCTCTAACGGGCACCCACAATATTTTTTGCCATAGAGAACACGTGTGTGTTGGTTGGAGCGCTGACTGTTAATCAGTAGGTCTCTTATCGCTGTGGTTGGAGCCTTGCTCGAACCACATGTGGGACGCCAAGTTTTGGAATGGACGATCAGGTGGTTTTTCTCCGGGTACTGCGGTTTTTACCCACCTCTGACTACCAATCAGCTCGTAATTAGTGACATAATCTTGAAATGGCCGTAAAATCGAAAAGTTTGAAAGGGCCGTAAGGGCACAAACCCACCCCAAATTAGATAATAAATAAACAAATACTGAAAAAAAAAACATGTGAATGTCAAGTCGGAAAATCAATCTGAAACTTTGTAGAATTGGAATAAATGCATCTATTTAAAAACGCATAACCTAATACACTTTTAAGTAACTGATATTTAAGGGGAATGGGACCACCTGGCAGATATTTTTCACCGTTTTTCAAAGGGAGCAAACTTAAAGAACTTCCGGTTCGCTTTTCTGTAAGCTCTGTCCCACGGAAAAAGGGGTCAACTCTTAAAGGAAAGAATTTGCTTCTCAGGAGCAAATACTTGTCTTTAAGAGTTGACTCCTATTGGGATGGGAGACTAAACATACCTTTGAAAGACTTGCCTCTCCTGAAGGTGTTCCCATTCCCCTTAAAACTAAACGTCAATGAAATAACAAGATAATCGGAAAAGAGAAAGGAGAAGAACATATAATCCATTGTATACTAGTGGACTCTTCCATTGCTCTATGTTGGACAAGTCCATTTGTCAAAATGGACTGTCAGGACTATTTTTGGCATTTATTCTATTTTTGACGGAAAATTCCGTTAGCAAATAGTGCAGGCAAATATCAGAAGCCACGTTCTGTGGCATCTTATCTGTGCCTGCAACTTTTGTCAAGGTACCCATTTAGGGGTTTCACGCATACAATGGGCTAGCTGAATAAAAGGAGACAATCATTGCGAATAATAGAAAACAGAAACTAAGAGGATTACAAAAGTAAGTAGTACATAAATAAAATTAAACTAAGAAAAGTAAATAAATTTAAACTATAAAAATTCAATCAAACTGGAATAAAGTATACTGTAACAGTTATAAATATGAACTTTAATAAGCTAAATAATCATTTGTTTTTATCATACCCCACCATACCCAACCACACGCTAGTGGTGGGGTATTATGTTAAACATTCGAGTGTCTGTCCATCCGTTTGTCCGTCCGTCGGCACCATTTCCGATCGATAACTTGGGTAATTTTTCACGTCTTTTTTTTTTAATTTTATTTTGCATACTTTCTTATACCGAGGATGAATGGTAATGGATTTTTAATGTACAAAAAAGACCCCAGAAGGAAGCATGTTTCGGATTGTTAATGAACCAAATGCGTTATAATTTGAAAGAGCCATGGCCGTTAACAATCCCGAAGAATTGCTCATGGGCAAAATATCATAAAAATTTGAGTTATTTATGTAAACAATTCCCATTAAATGGTTTTTGGACGGTTATCCCCTTACTAGACGGAATATATGGATGCAACTTCACAGATACATACCACAATAGGAAGCATGTTTGGGGTTGTTATTGGGCGAAATGTGTTTAACATTTTTATGGCCGTTAACAATTTCCATTTAATGGTTTTTGGACCCTTATTCCTTTACTTAAGGAGGGTGGGGATTAATTCATTTGTCTTTAGATTTTTTTTATTTGCTTATATTTTGTAGGTTGAAGTCTCTGCTTTCTTTTGCCGGGATAATGTCATGTTTGTGTACTTAGCTGTGAAAGACAAACTTTTCCACATGTTTTTGTCGAAACACCGATTTACATATGACCTTTTCTGCATTTTATTGCGATTTTGATATGCAATTTTCGCTATATTTGATAAAAGAATGCATTTTTCGTCTTTAGATTTTTTCTTATTTTCACATATATTATATAATAATAACATATATTATATAATAATATTAAATACACGAAATAGGCGTGAAATCTGACCCTGTTACCAGGCATCTGGAAGAAGTAATTAAGAATAATTTAACCCCCCCCCCCCCCCGCCCCCAATACAAATGGCTAAAAAAGCATTAAGATATTGTTTAAATGACAATAACAAGTATCATATCTTCATTATTGCACATACGTTTGCTTCCTTAATGTGATATGAATCAAACTCTTTCAGGTTAAACTAGTTAAAGTTTGAATGCGACAAGTTTTTTTCATGCCATATTGACCTGAAACGTTAGCTAATTCAGAAAAAGTGTTAACTGACAGTCCAAATGTGAAAAACAATGGTCGTCGCGGGCGAGAATGAAGTAAACAACTGATGCAGCATCAGAATCGTTTTACTGTGCAGAACAGGGTACCTTATGATTCCAAATCGAAGCAAATTTGAAAAGAGATGTCTCTTACCTTCCCAAGTATGTGTCCTCCCCAGATGTTAATACCGAATGTTATTAATTTTTAGCGTTATTAATAAGTATCGTCTTAAAAGCAGCTAACGATTTTTTAGCGTAGGCCTACAGTCGCAGCAGCTTCCGATTTCAGAAACTGTACGATGGTCAACTGTGATTGTGAAAGTTGGTGTCAATCGACGACTCCAATGTCACGCTGCTCTCAAACCCTCCCCCCACCCCAAGGTAAAAAAAATATATAAATAAATAAAGAAATTACTTCTAATAAAAAATTGAGACACAGTAGCATACAAGACACCAAATGTGCCAATTACTTATGATACAGTGCGCGAGAAAAACTACAATGAAAATTGTGTGACCAACGAAAACTCACATCTACCTGCGCATCTGTGCAGGCTGATCAGTTCTGCCTGCACGTCCGTTCAGGCTGACCGACTTTTCGGATTGCATGAACCTCTCTGCAGTCGCAGCGCTCCTGTGAATATAGGTCTGATTTTTTGCAAGCGCCGACTCGTATCAGTCTGTGCATCACTAAAGACTTGCGTATCCACAGCTATCCATACAGATAGAAGTTAAACCCTTTGACTTCTACGTTCATAGTAGTCCTTGTTTTTCAAATCAGTTCAGAGAAACCTAAGCAAAAGACCATAATCGTCAGGGTATGCAAGAATTCACTTTGATCTGTTTCGAATATAAAGACGATGGTTTAGGTTGTGCTATGCGGAGCCTTTTTATGGCCACACAGCCACCTTGTCAGTGTACCGACCCCCGCCCATTTGGGCTTGAAGAAATAGACTGGGCAGCAGGATACTTTCACGCAGAGCTGAAACCGACCGCACATGAGTACTAGTAAACCGCTTACAGGGTCTAAACCTGCCCAGGAAATTTGGTCCGTCCATGCATATAAATTCTATTGGTTTCTTTGGGCGGCAGGGCTTGAGATGTCATTTTTAACGTCAACATAATATTGGTCATTTTGGAGACGTTGCTTCCCAATTTGTGGGACTTTCTGAAAGCTGACGGCCAATGAAATCAATCTATATGTTTAAAAGGACGGTCCGTCTTGCACCACTTTACCTGGGCAGGGCGGTCTACTCAGTACCAGTACTCATGTTCGATTGGTTTCAGCTCTGCGTGACCATGCAGCACAATCATTTTCTTCATGCCCAGATCGGCGGGGCGGCTATCATGTATTGTACAGACTAATAATATGAGAAGTATTTGGGACGACGAAGAACACTTATGCAATTCTCCCTCGCCTCGATTCCAAAGTTCGAGCCTCGATTTTGATTCTCTCTCTCTCTCTCTCTCTCTCTCTCTCTCTCTCTCTCTCTCTCTCTCTCTCTCTCTCTCTCTCTCTCTCTAACCCCCAATGCGTACGGACCTGTTGAGTGTAAGATCCTAAATGTGAGTGGCTATTTGTTCACTGTGGTGGGTTAACAGTAATTGAAACTGAGTGTGCGACTCTTAATTAACAGAGTAATATGCGCTACCAGGTATTAGTTGTGTTTTCACTTTTAGTTCATACCAAAATATGGCAGTGTTTTTATTTTTCATATATATGGCGTCACGCAAACTAAAGTAAACGTCACTCTTGATCCATTGTTTTGTTTGTGTTGACAAAGTATGTGCAGTGGCAGACTCTTCGTGTTTATATTTTTGACACCAATGGAAAAATAAGATAAAGATCTTGCGTTAAAGAGAGTTCAGGTTTGCCGTGGAAAGCTGATGGACTGCAATCAGAGGAAACAAATCAGTAGCTGGAAAAATACAGGGTTAGTCTGTTTATCCCTCTATTTTCCTGTGCTTACAGCCATGCGAACTAGACCGGAAAGTAGTCTATGAAGTCGCAAAATATTTTACAACAAAAAAAAACACATTGTAATGTTTATTAAATGTTACAAAAACCTCAGAAAACAATTTAAAAACAAAATACAAACTAAAATTATTTTGAGGTAAAAAATCGAACTTGATTTACGGAAGAGTCAATTATGCGCGACCCTCCTTAATGGAATTTATGTATAGAACTTAAAATATATAGACCACTAAAGGAAGCGTGTTCGGGAATGTTAATAAGCAAAATACGTTAACATTTAACAGAGTTATGGCCAATAACGATTCCCATAAAATGGGTTTTGGATTCTTTTTCCTTTACTTAATGGAATATATGGATGAAATTTCACTGATATACTCGTATAGACCAACAAAGATTGTTAATGGGCAAAATGCGTTAACATTTGACAGAGTTATGACCATTAACAATTCCTATTAAATTGGCTCTTATTCATTTACTTTATGGAATATTTGTTATGAAACTTCATAGATACCACTAAAGGAACATTTTTTTTCTGATTGTTAATGGGCAAAATCTGTTAATATTTGACAGAGGAATAGTCAGTAAGAATTCTCATTAAATATTTTTGGACTCTTATTCTTTTATCTAATGGAATACATGGATGAAACTGCACAGATATATAGACCAATAAAGAAAGCATATTATGGCCAAGGACCCTTTAATTTTGAGTTATCTGCCCTGAATGGATGTTAAATATTTCTCCTTTGCTCATCAAGAAAACGCGCCTATATAAATTTCCACCCCATTAAACCCCACTTTTATACAGAAAAAGTGGGGTTTACAGGGGCAAATTTTATTTTTCTTGTTTCTGCTCAAAAACATAGATTGTGGGTACTTGTTAGAACCGCCTCGCCCCACAGTCTATATTTTAAGCAGAAATAAGGAAAATATCACATATTTTCATCTGAAAATTGCTTTTTGGCGATCAAATTTACAACGTATTTGAATAGGCGTGTTTTTCGACATGATATGGAATATCTTGAAGAGTTTTTACAGATGTATACGTAAAACGGCAAAGGAAGAATATAATGGCCTAGGACATTTTCTCTGCCAATTCTGGTTCTTGTGTAATCTGCCTGTGATATATGTTAAAATGGTTTTTGGTCCATAGCTCCGTTACTATATGAAATACCTTGATGAAATTTTACAGATATATAGAACACTAAGGGAAGCCTATGGAATTTACCTTTCAAAACTAAGGTCATGGTAAAGTCCGGAAGGTCCCGGAATATTGAGCACATATAACATCTCTGTACATGTAATACTATATTTAGAATATGAGCAAATACTTTTTCTAGAAGGTACGTGACTTTTCTATGATCGTACATGTAGAATTATATTTAGAATATGAGAAATTCTTTTTCTAGAAGGTCCGTGACTTTTCTATGATTTTTTTTGGGTTTTGGTTTTACGGCCCTTTCAAGATTATTTCACTCATATCGAGCCGATCGTTTAATCAGAGGTGGGCGAAAACCGGAGTACCCGGAGAAAAACCACCTGACCTTCCGTTGCAGAACTTGGCGTCTCACATGTGACCAGAGCGAGGCTCGAACCACAGCGGTGAGCGACCTAATGATCAAGAGTCAGCGCTCTTAACCACTAGGCCACGGAGGCCCGTGACTTTTCTATGATCATACATGCAGTACTATGTTTAGAATATGAGCAAATACTTTTTCTAGAAGGCATTGCGATAACACACCCGTGCGATATAGTGCAGTTTCACATCTCCAGAATGGCAAATTTTTTTTTTTTTATGAAAATCCGTGGAATTTTTCTTATAAATACTGCAAACATAAGTTATGGGTGCTCGTTAGAATCGCCTCCTGAGGCGGTTCTAACGAGTACCCACAACCTATGTCTTGGAGCAAAAATAAGAAAAATAATGTATACCCCCGTAAAACCAAGTTTTCTCTATATAAAGTGGGTTATAGGGGGTCTTCATTTAACGGACTTGTTCACGTGATGGTCCGTGACTTTTCTATGATCGCCTGCAAAGTGGAAGGTTTTCTTTTAGACTAGTTGAGGATACTTTCATCTGATACTTATTCTGAATTGTTTGGATTAGAAAAGGATGAGAGAGAAAGAGTATTTCGTTTAGTTGCACTTTATCACGTGAACAAGTCCATGAAATAAAGACTCCCTATACCTCAATTTATATAGAGAAAACTGGTGTTTACGGGGTATATATTATTTTTATTATTTTCGCTCCAGGACATATGCTGTGGGTACTCGTTAGAACCGCCTCAGTGAGGCGGTTCTAACGAACCCCCACAACCTATGTTTGCAGTATTTATAAGAAAAATATCACGGATTTTCATCAGAAAAATGGCCATGTTGGAGATGTGAAAAATGCACTATGTCGCACGGGTATGTTGTCGTAATGCTTGTATAGACGTGTTTTCGTAATGCTAAAAACAGCTACTGTCATTTGGTCTGGAGAGAAAAGGCAGAATAAGAAGATTTTTCTTTATTCTTTAGTAAGTCAAGTACTTCAGTGAGGCGGTTCTAACGAACCCCCACAACCTATGTTTGCAGTATTTATAAGAAAAATATCACGGATTTTCATCAGAAAAATGGCCATGTTGGAGATGTGAAAAAATGCATTAAGTCGCACGGATGTGTTATCGTATTGTTTTAAAATAAATATGTTGTATAAGGGGCAGTAAATAAACAAATCAATATTAGTGTTTATTTGTCGATTTTTCAATCACAAATTGTCTGTCTGAAGCACTGATATTTCTCTTGTGCATAAACACATTCCTTCGCAAATTATGAAACTGACATTTCTTTTGACAGTCAAGGGATTGGCAGTTCTTTCAGAAGTTAAATGGGTGTTATATCTAGTTAATAAAATCAAGGAATTGACATTTGTCTTCAACCAAGAATTAGCAGGTGCTTTACCAGCTTTAAATTGACTTCTTGATTTCTCATAAACCGCCAGCATGATAGAAACTATCTATTTATCTATCTTCTGATACTGCGTCGGTCACATTTGACCATTACCGCAGGTGTATATTACATACACTCCAGGTATTCGTTCGATATGAAAACCTACTCTTGACATGTTCAATTTGGCGAAAGTGTCGATTAGCTGGATATTTCAACCATTATGGGGTCACTGCTTTGATAACAAACATGGGAATTCATAAACTAAAGAATATGCCGGGGCATAATTTTTGTTAATGAAAAGCATTTTTATCCATCTGCATTTTATACCAAAGTAAACCCCACTTTAAACACGGAAAATGGGGTACAAGGGTAAATTGTTCTGTAAAAGAATTTTTATTTCATTTAAGTGTCTTTCATTATGTAATTTCCATTTGGGGCAGATCGGATTATTCGTGTTACGGCCCATTCAACACTATTTAGGCCATGTTTGAGCCGGTCAGTTTTCCTATCCACGCTTATGTGATGTCTGGAAATGTGTGGTGGCCGTAAAATGTCTCCCTGCCCACAGCATAGTGTAGTTTATTTTTTTTGTCCTTTGGGATCATTGATTCCATCGTGGAATTTTGAAAATATCTGAGGGTAACTGATGAGGCCTAATTGCCGAAACTAGCTAGTCTGGTCCAGAAAACATGCACACTCCTTATTTTTCAGTTCTGTGATGTATTCCTTGCTTCCAAAGGATAACCCTTTTATAGAACATATTTATACCTAAGCGGTTAACCAGTACAGTGTACATACGTTCGCCAGAAACTGACAAGTGCCCATCTTGAAACAGCGGAAGGGAACAAACTTGGTAGTACTCACTCACCCAATGCTGCATATTTAGTTATAATACGATCGGCTTAGTGGTTCTAAAGAGGAAGATTTTTAAAGTTTTTACCGTATTTGTGCACTGCGGCCATTTCGGTTATGTGACCTTTAGCATTCAAACAAATTATTGTTACCCTGTTGTCGAATGGCTGCATATGAAATTAAATTGACATTGGACATTTAAAACGTCATTTGACCTGCAATTTCAAGCGACCTTGAGCCAAGCGAATGCCCTTTGCCTTAAACATTCATAAACATTCATTTTGTCAAAGACTCCTATATGTTTCGAAAAGTGCAGTGCTTTCCCTACTTACTATTGAAAAGCCTAAGGAACTAAATTTAGCCTTGGCGTAAAATAGGTCAAGGTCAGCCTAAGGATATATTTTACCTATTTTGGCATGGCGCCCATCTTGGTCTGGTGATATGTGACCTGGACCTTTCGAACAATCTTTAAACCCCCACTGTCAAAAGGCTGCATATAAAATTTAATTGAAATTTGCCTAGTGGTTTCAGAGAAAAATGTACAAGCGACCGTGGACCAAAGTCATCGAATGACCTTGACTTTAGCATTAATAGATATTCATGATCTACCTATTCTCATATTAATAACCACAAAATGCATCGTTTACTATTTTATTCAGAAGCCTAAGAAACCCAATTTGACCTTGCAGTAAAATATGTCAATGTCAGCCTAGAGTCATCATTTTTGCAAACTTTGCAGTACTTAGTCACTGTATGCTACATATAAAGACAATTGGTTCTGGGGAAGAAGATTTTGATTAGGTTTTACAATATTTGGGCATGGCAGCCACCTTGGTCGTGTGGCCTAGACCATCCGAACAAACTTTCTTTATCCTATTGTCAGGATGCGTCTTATGCCGTTTAATTGAAATTGGCTGAGTGGTTTTATAGAAGAAGAAAATTGAAAATGGTTGACGGACGGACAATGGATGGCAGATGCCTCCCATATTATATGCTATATGTATAAATGTAACAGAAGTTTCAGAAGAAAACATAGCTCGCCTTTTGAGGCCTAAGTTGGATGAGGGCAAGGCACCTAAAATTAAATTTTCTTCTATAAAACAGCCCAATAGACTGCAGCAATTAAAACAGAACCAGATAAGAACTCCCTTGTATTGTACAAAAAAAAAATCGAAATCTATATCTGATAAAAAAAATCATACAAACTTCCAAATACTAATAACTATTCATGTTTCTAATAAAACAAAAAATCCTCCACCAGGATTTGAACTCACGACCCTTTGATTCAGAGTCCTGAGCTCTATCCACTACACCAAAGAGCTTGCAGGTAAACTTTAACCACAGGTAATAAGGGAGATAATACAGAGCAAATATTTAACATATAAAAATCCAATTTAAGCACAAAATAAAAAAATGGTCAATGAAGAACAAAACGATAATGTAAATTTTTGTTTTTACCAATTAATATTTATATTTGAAAATAAAGCTGGGGTCTCAAATCTTCCCACGGATTTTCTTCAAATTTTTTATTCAATTTACGTGAGGCCCTGAACCTATAAAATAACTTTATTTCTTAGATTAAAGAAAACTGGGTCTCAGGAGAGCTCCTTGATTTACTCCTTGCTCAGACTTATACCCTTCACACAAATTATCAGTCTTAAAAATACAATTCAAGTTGATCTTCAATAATGTCCATTGTAATATTGAAGGGCTTTATCAATGGGTATTTTAATATCATGAGCTCATCTGTTTTCTTTTCTGTATTCATATTATCAAATACTTTACTTTAAATATGTCTAAAATTGTAGTTAAAAAAATAAAATGACTGACTTCATTTTCAAAATTGGGCACGTTCTCATTCTTGTCAACTTATAATGTTTTATAAATAATATGCCACATCTGTCTTCTCAGAATGTGTATAATATCATGAAATTTTGAAACCGGTAACATACATATAATACCCATTATATGTGCTTATGTCGGTTTTCAGCAAGATTGCTATTTTTCGCAAAAATATAAAATAAAATCATGGGAAGTATATACCATTACATGAACTAAGCCATTCATATTATATAGCTACTGCAGAGTAACCAAAATCCTCTAAAATATTGATTTTAAAATCATTAGCAAAAATTTGGCCTTTGTCATCCAACTGTCAAAGTAGAAGTAAAACAAAGATCATGAATCGATACAATTAACTTACTCCACCCACCTAAGACACCAAAGGGAAAGAAAAACAAACATTAAGCGACCAGACCATAATGGAAACCTAAACAAAGGAAGGCCATAAGGACAGTCACTTTCCCACAAAATGGCCATATGGCCATCCAAAATAAAAAGACACAAGTGATACACACAGTAAGTAACAAACAACAACATAAATAAACAGCCACAGAAGAACCGCCTTGGAACGGTCAGTGGAAAGATTTCCACTGGGAGGCTTTAATCGATTTTACGTGGCCACAATCCTCGCCCTTACTTCCGTCGCGATTTAGACAAAAAATTTGTTCAGTCCGCATGAAGGCCTCCTAACTCAACAGTCTGATAGCATACTGAATAGAAAGTGTTTTTTCTTTTTCTGTGCGACGTTAAAGATGGTTCACCTACTTCCGCATAAAGGTTTAGTACGGGAGAAGTACGAAAGGCTTCCATAGCCAGATGATGATGATGATGATGATTTTGTGTTTAATGACGCGTCAACCCTCTTTGTGGGTCATAAGCGTCTAGCAGTTTATGATCAAACGGTATGAAGAATTATGAGGATATTAAAAGAAAGTCAAAATGATAACGTATAAAAATCTGAGTAAGTCTGGTATGGCCAAAGCGAAGTCGCGTTAATAATACATCGTATTTCCTGGAAAACTGAGGAAGAGAGCATTTTGTTCCGACGCCAGGTTAAATGGTATGGAGTTTGTTATCTATTGCACGGTCGTTATCTATTGCACAGTTCATTTCGCCTTGCCATTCCGACAAGATGTATCTGTTGATAAATGTTTTAAAATTATTAAAAGGAATTTTAAAAATGGACGGATCAAGATTTAGCGATTCGTTTGCTTTCTTGTCAGCATACTCATTGTCGACAATGCCAAAATGGCTCGGAAGCAAACAAAACAAGATTTGGTGTGTTTTAGAAACTTCATGATGTTTTTTTTTTTAATAAAATTTTGTATTTGAGGATTTTTAGTTGATGAATGGTCTAAAGCCTTAAGCACAGAGAGTGAATCAAAAAATATAATTGCTTTTTGAATTGTTGAAGAACTGACAAAATCTAAAAATAGAGGAACCATGTGGATGCGCAAGATTTGGTGCGTATCTTTAGAACATACGCACAATAAACTTTATCTCTGGAACTTGCTGGTAATTACTGTAACCTGACTGCAGAACCTGAATTTTTTGTTTGAGTACCATTGGATTTGATTCAGATTTTTTGCCATCATGTAAGTCAAACAGAATAAAAGTTTTTTAATACACCAAGATAGAACTTCGGCGGTTTTATGCTTTGGAATATCTTTAAGGTCGATACCTAAATTTTCTAGCAGAAAGTTTGATTGCTGTGGGTTTAATATCATACTTATCTGCAAATTGGGGTGGAAATGAAATTTTGAAAGCCGAGGTAGATGGATTAGCAGCGAATCTGATAGCATACTGAAGAGAAAGTTTTTCTCTGCGCGAAGTTAGAGATGGTTCACCTGCTTCCACCTAAAGTCTTAGTACGGGAGAAGTACGAAAGGCTCCCATAGCCAGACGAAAGGCTCCCATAGCCAGACGAAAGGCTTGGTGATGGATAGTTCCCAAATATTTTAAATAGGACTTTCTTGCAGAACCTTAAACAACAGACCCATAATCTAATTTAGATCTTCTCAAAGACTGGTTTGTTTGTTTGTACTGGAGTTTCAGAATGTCAGACAGGGTGACGCATTACTTGTCCTAATATATGGCTGCTTTGCTTCTACAGAATTATGGTCATTTCGAGCCTCCTTCAAACATAGGTTCTTGCGGCTTTCAGGTAAACATATAGGAACTGTAGGAAAGAAGTTGCCCAAACACATTTTGACTTTGCTCGAACTAAAGAGCATATAGGAGGTGTTCGTGTAAGAAAACAGGATCTGAGCACTTTTTAATAAGTTGGGTTCGTTAAGAGATCACACGGTGCATCAACTCAGACGTTAGATGTTTTTTCGATGGCAAACAAGTAAAAGACTTTGGACTACTGATAATGCTTTTAATAGACTCATTCAGTTTCAGTTTTGACAGACCTTTACTTAGAACACCTCATACCCAACAAACAGGCCAATGATTTGACAACAGAAATACATCTGGCAGTTATAGCAATACACCCAAACCTTCTGGTGAAAACAAACTTGAAAGACCAGAATACCTCCAAGCATTCTAGTGAAAACAAAGACCAGACTCCCTCATCTCAATCTCAAGTAGTTGGTAATTATTGCAAACAAACAGGTCATTTGATATCTGAATGCTTAGCTTTGAAGGAAAAGAAATAAAGACAAGATGTACATAAGCCTACAGGCGTACCCTCTTTAAGGCCAAACCAAATTCTTGTATTTTGTAAGGAAAGATACCCTTTTTCATACCAAACTACCACACACCGAATCAGTTATGGAGCTTATCAGATGGTTTGTATCACTAAGTGGTGACAATTTTGCCCATCTTACCCCTATTAAAATCTTATGATTTACCGGAGCCTCTCAATCTCTTATTTGACAGATATACTGCTCTTTCTGAGAAGACGTCCTTGGACCAGAGTTTCTATAATCAGCATTACGATAACACATTCGTGTGATATAGTGCATTTTTCATACCTCAAAAAAGGTAATTTTTCTGATAAAAAGTTGTGATATTTTTCTTATTTATACTCCAAACGTAGGTTTTGGGTGCTCGTTAGAACCGCCTCATTGAGGCGGTTCTAACGAGTACACACAACCTATGTCTTGGAGCAGAAATAAGGAAAATAATGTTTACCCAGGTAAACCCCAGTTTTCTCTATATAAAGTGGGGTTTGGAGGGGGGTCTTTATTTCACGGACTTGTTCACGTGATGGGGAGTGGGATGAGGATTTGTTAATGTTCCGCCTCTGAACGTTTAGTTTTCATCACACCTGGTGTCTTGTTCCAGGTAAAACAACACGTTGTTTTCTGTTGTATCAATTCGCAGGATCGATCCCGGGCTTCCCCAGACTTTCGGATGAGTCTTTAAACCGAGGTCCCGTCTCCGTATGACCTTAGCTGTTGATGGGACGTAAAACTAAAACTCACTCACTCTGTTGTCTAAATAGTCTGTAAACCACTGAAGAAGCAGTCCAGACATGCAATCTGAAAACGTTTACGGTGAAGGCCTTAATGACAAACCCTATAGAAGGCTTTACTTATATCGCAAAATATGGCTGTTCCACGGCTTTATCATCCCGGAATATTGAAGTTGAAACTGACACATGAAACTCCCAAGTTAGGTCATTTATGTACAAATAAAATCCATCCTTCGATTCTTTACTATTTCTGTTGGACTGGGTTAAAATCTGATGTTTCTAAACATTTTAAGTCCTGTCATACATGTCAAATGGTAGAAAAACAAAATTAGACTATAATTAAGGCTCTTTTGCTGCCTATACCTGCATTTGATGGACATATTTGTTGAATGATTTTAGACGGTAAAGGTGCTTTGCCCAGTACTTAGTATGACTATGAATATATTTTTTAATATTATTATGTATTCTTCCACACGTTTTACTGAAGCCACTCCACTTCGAAATATCAAAACCAAGGCGATTGTTAAGGCTTTAGTGATTTTTTTTACATTTGTTGTACCTGCCAAGTTTATTCAGTAGGACCGTTGTTCAAAATCTTATGTTTGAAATTTCGCAATAAGTTATGCATGAACAAAGTTTTGTTCTGTATAAGTCATCGTCATATCGTACCGAAAATCAAGGTACCCTTGAAAGATTCCATCAAATGAAAAAAAAACATGATTAGATCGTATTGCCTTAACAAAAACAAAAGAGGATTTGTCAGAGTGTCTAGCCATGTAACCGATTTCAACACTCCTGATAAATTGCTAAACTTCTTAATAAGGGTGATCGGTATCATAAACTACGAAAAGCAGTTTCGTGAACCATTCCTGTTTATACACTGTAGATTCAAAATTCAATGTTGAACTTGAATCGTTTAGTTAAGGCATCAAAGCATGGCAACAATAAATTACTTTCATTCTTAACAAGACAAGAGTTCCAGTTGGTCACTGCATTTAAGGCAAATTTATCATACAAGCTAATTTCGGTCATCTTGGCAGTCATTTGACAGCCAAAATTTTCTTAGAAGGTAATAATCTAAGTGTTAGAGTCTACGTGAACTAAATTCCTGGTATTTTTCTTCAGAGCCTTTCATTGTCATGTATTGTATAAGTTTCTGTAAATATTCGATTCACCAACCAGTATAAAATATGCAGACAAGTTTCTACACAAATTAAAGACGGTAAATTATCCCTGTATCAAAATGGGACTAAACATTAACAACTGAAAACACAACTAAAAACATATACAACCATGCCCGTACGCAGACTTCCAAAAAGCCTTAAGGGGTGAAAATGTCAGGTATGTTGTAGACAGGGTGCGAATCTTGAGAAAAGCTTGATTTGGGGGCCAAAGTAAGCTGTGTAAACTGAGTTTCCTATGGTGATGACAAGGTCAAAAATTAGCATTTTCAGCAATCAAAGTGATATATAGAGATTATCATTCGGCCCGAGGGCTGATATGGAAGTCTCGGGCTGATATGGCTGATAATCTATTTATCATACATTTCACTTTAAAAAAATGTTCAAAATAAAATGTATTAATTGCATCTGTCTAATACCAAAGTTCCAATGAGAATCTTATTATCTTCGGCCTAGCTATGTACTTTAAGGGATGCTTGAGATTTGACAGAATGGAGAAAAACTACATTTGAAAAAGTCATCTGCTTATGTCCTCTGCTGATTTTTTTGCAAAACTTTCAAAAAATATTTTTGCATACAGGCAAACATTGTTTGCAAAGACTCATCCAAACAGTTCGAACAGGCGAACATATTGTAAATTGCAAATTGCGTCCTGGACAACAAATGCGAAATGCCGCAAAATGAAGAACGCCGCGTGTTCCGAATAGTGTGACGTCGGAGGTATGATAAAGGCTTAGGGGTGCGATGAAGGGTTGTGATATCGATTTTTGGGGTATGATAAAGCCCATGCGATATGGCAGCACGCGCAAGCGTGATACGTGCATTGGTGTCACGTTCGTATCGCATATTCAAAACCTAAGTAATTATACTAAATGTATGATAAAACTCCATAACAGATAGGTCGACCTCACCAATTTTCGCATCCATCCGAGCTTTAGTCTACAGCCTATTCATATGTAAATTTCAGAAAAATCCGATCAAAACTGAAGGCCCCACGGTGATTACAAGCATTTCCAATTGTAAGTCTATTGGACCTTGTGGTTGCCATGTCAACCAAATTTTTTCTATAAAGTTCGATAAAAAGCTTTTTTTTCATAATTTCCCCACCATATCCATGCTACAGATTAGAAATGATTGGAATCAGCCTTCAGGCTGCAGAAATATAAATGGTCAAACATGCTGTCAGACATGACGGGGCGGACCTCGTCACTTTTCAAACATATCCCAGCTTTTATTCCGAGCTTACTTATATGCCAGGTTTATAAATATCTGATGAAAACTAAACAACATATGGTGATGACAAGGTCCAATATAGGCATTTTCAGGTTGGATCTGAAACTAATTCACTTTGTCAAATTTCCGCCCCCGCCCATCGGGACTTCGGGAAATAGATTGGGCTGCACGATGCTTCCATGCAGAGGTGATACCGACCGCACATGAATACTGGTAATCTGCTTAGAACGTCTAAGCCTGCCAGGAAAATTGCTGCGAGTCGGCACGTCCATGCTTATAAACCCTATTGGTTTCATTGGGCGCCAGGGATTAAGAAGTCATTTCATCTCAATGCCGGGTAAAAGTCCCACAAAATTGGTAGCAACGTCTCCAAAATGACCTAAATAGTGTTAGACCTCAAATCAAACAAACAAACTTGGTTAAATCATACTTGAGAGTTGAGACTACATTTTTGGTTCAAGCTTGAAACTTGCCAAGAATGTTTGCCTTAATAAAATCTTGAGTATGTTTGAATATGGGTCACAGGGGATCAAAAGCAAGGTGATGAATAGACTCAGGTGAGCGATTCAGGACCATCATGGTCCTCTTGTATTTTGTCTAATAAGAATTTCATAAAAAATTATTTATATGTACATGTACAGATAAGATTGAGAAGAACTTTACAGCGCACACGCATTTGTTTCGCATTTGTAACGCGCGAGATTCGCACTCATGATTCACGCGTTTCACTTGCGAATGACATTTTAGCCAATCAATTGCTTTTATGAATAACGCGATATTGCGTGTAAATCGCGATTGTTGACCAGCCAATCAAACATGAGTGTCGAAAACGCAGATAGTGCACATTCACAGACTGCTTCGCACTTCAAAAGCAACCAATCAGTACCGCGTAACTATTTCACACTTATCCTTCTTTTTTTTTGTTTCTTTTTACTATTCCTTCAAATTTTTCTTATTCCAGACATTTTTTCTTTTCAGTTTGAACATAACAAATCTGGCGGACTAGTCAATTATCCATTTACATTTGCCTGGGGGTAAAGGGTAAAATACAGGTACTGAGTCGTGATTGAAGTTGACTGTCCAAATGCAGGATGTTTATTGACCAAAAGTTTTATGACACCCAGGTGCAACTGGGGGGGGGGGGGGGGGGGGGCTATAAAGATAGCTGTTTAAAATAACATCTCATTATCGTCATTTATTCTAGATGTCCGAAATAATCAATGTTCTTTCACTCACAGAAGCGGCCCAATTTTCAATAAATTATTTTTGTAATTTTCATTTATTTTGTATAATCAACTCGGAGAATCAAGTTGCGTTTTCTTCGATATTTATTTGGAAATGCCTGGACCTTTTGCATGAAATGTAGGCCCTGATCAGAGGCCTACGTCTGCTGCGTCTGATCCGGGTCTGCATGTGTTTGCCATTTGACAACAAATGGAATATTCCAGCATGTTAATAGAGCAAGTCCATTTCAAAATTAAAGAGTATGAAGTTTTGTTTTCTTTGTTTATTTTGGCAAACCGAGTAGGTCCTGATCAGACGCCTACTTATGCTAGGTCTGATCTGGATCTGCACTTAATTTTACCATTTGGTGTCAACTGGGATCTTTCACCTTGTAAAAAGCACAAGATCGTTTCAAAATTTAAGGATGTGTTTTCTTCAATTTTTGTTTGACAATACATTATCTGCACAGTTTGCTAATTGGCGCGAAATGGCATCTTCAGCTTTGCAAATAGCACAAAACCATTTCGAAATATAAAAGTGTGAGGTTGTCTTTTCTTCAAAATTTCCGAAATAATTGATGTTCCGTCACTCACAGAAGCAGCTCATTTATTTAATTACGTATTGCTGTAATTTTCATTTATTTTGTTTTCATTAACACATTTGTTTTACCAAATGGAATTCTCCACCTAATATACATTTTTTTCGAAATATATTTGCGAAATAACTGAACATTTCGTAATCTTCTATAATCTAGGCCCTGGTCAGACGCCTACTTCTGCTGCGCCTGACCTGGGGCATTTTTACTATTACCATTTTTCCCATTTTCTTCAAAATTTAATAAATTTGAAAAAAAAAATGCCTGAACTTTTTGCAAACAGTGTAGTTCCTGATCAGACGCTAATTGGCGCCAAATGGAATTTTCCACCTTGTAAATAGCACAAGACAAGTTCAAAATTTAAGAGAGTAAGGTTGTGTTGTTTTCAAAAATTTTATGAAAATGTCTGAAGCTTTTGGAACCAATGTAGGCCCTGATCAGACGCCTAGTATTTCTGCGTCTGAACTGGGCCTGCACTGTTTGCCATTTGGCGCTAAACTTTATGAACTTTAAGAAATGTGCGTATTTCAGCCTTTACACAAGACAAGTTCAAAATTTAAGAGTAAAGTTGTGTTGTTTTCAAAAATATTATAAAAATGTCTGAAGCTTTTGGAAGCAATGTAGGCCTTGATCAGAAGCCTAGTTTTTCTGCGTCTGAACTTGGCCTGCACTGTTTGCCATTTGGCGCTAAACATTATGAACTTTAAGAAATGTGCGTATTCCAGCCTTTACCTTTTCCTTATTTTTATTTATGTGCTTATATATTCATTTATTTGTCTTTGATCCAAACAGAGATTGTTGGATTTTCATTGCGAAAATACTCCTATACAAATCTATTAATTATTTTTACCACAAAAACTGAACAGTTTCAATTATTTTAATATTTCTGCACAAGACATAGGTTGTTGTACTCGTAAGAACCGACTCGGCGAGGCGGTTCTGACGAGTACCCACAATCTATATTTTGTGCAGAAATAAGAGGAATACATACCCCCTTAAATTCAAATTTTAATATTTAAAAGTGGGGATTATCGGGGTCAAATATGTATAGGTGTGTTTAAAGATGTGTTAGAAACACCATAAACACCCATTAAATGGCGGTTCTGATGAGCGCTCACAAACAAGTAAATAGACGTGACTTGTCAAACAAATATCCAAGGATAAACGATTACCCTCTTTGTTCCCTACACCATATGCATCAGAATACCCCGAGTGTTTATTATCTCTCAACTACCAGACATTAGGGTGTTATGCAATCCAAAATATGTCTTTAAATGTAAATATTATTGTGTGTGTTTATCCGCAGAAATCACTACTGATAAGAGAGGCCGATACCGCCATTAATTTGTGAATGAATAAAAAAAAAAATAAAATAAAGAATATTGGTCAAACATACGAGCTAAGAGGATTTTAATTGGTCCGTGCACTTTCGCATTCACGCGGTTTATCTTCGCTTACCTGTCTTTTTCTTATTGGTTGGAATTCTCTCGCAAAGAAACGCGTATTGAGTTAACCTAACGCGTTACGAATAATCACTTTCATTGGCTGAAATTAAACGCGTTGCAATCGAGTATGAACGCGATGAACCGCGTATTGAAACCCGAACATTTTACACGCACGCAATGCGCGTATGTCCCGCGGACAAAATGCGAAAATGGTTAGGTTCTTCTCGAGCTTATCTGTAACAATGTGACAATAGTTCATATTTAGTAAATACAAAAATATGGACTACATGTCATAATCTCACCTTATAAACTTAGATGTAACTGGTATAAATGCCTCAAAAATAACAGAATTTCATGAACAATGAAGTCATATGTCAACAGATAACAATGTGACTACTTGATCACCCCTTAGTAAATATAAAAAAGCACACTTCTTGTTCAAATCTCATATGAATATCACTCAGCTGATAATTACAACATACAATTTCAGGTAAGTAAACGTGTCAAAAAAGATATTTGAACCTTATGAACAACCCAGCTAGCACGCAACAGGAGGCCAAAGTCGGACCGACAGCAATACGGCGTTGCCACGTCGTGTCGCTGTCGGCCGGACGTTCGCCCATTGGGAAGGCTCCACGCTTCAGAAAAACAATTTGCTTCGTGTGATAATTCCATTGGCTTATACACGTGTATGGCAACATTAAACATTACGAAAACACGCCTATACCAATACATTGTAACCTTTATCGCCGAAAAAATAAAAATTTTAAGATGAAAAATTGTTATATTTTTCTTATTTCTGCTCAAAATATAGATTGTGGGTGCTCATTAGAACCGCCTAAATACTCGTTAGAACCGCCTTATTGAGGCGATTCTAATGAGTACCAACAATCTATATTTTAGAACAGAAATTAAGAAAATAAGGTTTACCCCTGTAAACCCCAGTTTTACTATATAAAAGTGGGATTCAAGGGGTCAAAATAATATAGGCGTGTTTTCGTGATGAATGTAACAACCAACTTCAGAAACTCAGAGTGAAGGTTTGTAAGATGACGCATTAAACACTAATTATAAATAATGATAATGATCAAGTAATTATAAGATCTTCTTTAAGATATTTCGATATATGTTGAAATCAAAACGTGTAATTAGGCAGGTGGAAGATCGCCGAAAGCCAAAAGTCATGAATAATTCCACTTTACTTGAAAGCTAAAACTTCCATGGAAATTTGCATGTTAACTATGAATATGTGCCTAGGGTTTTGACTTTATAGTAAATAAAACATGATCCTGAACGGTGTTTTGCCATAAATCCACGTACTGTAAGAAATTATTGTAGACCCTTCTCAGATGCCGCGTTCTGTTGATATGCCAAACTCAATACAGTGCAGATTCTTGCGCAATAGTTCATTCCTTTACTGATGGTCACTGAAGAGGAATTCTAGTTACTAACTTTAGGTTGATTGATAAACAATCGACCCAAAAAGAAGGGAATATCCCCTCTCTAGTATAGACCACCCCAGACTGATGTACTTCGCCAAACACAACTAAAAAGGGCACAACGATCAACTATTTGTGGATGCTATCCGCCTTGTGTTATGTAGGCAAAGCCATATGAGCCCTGCCAAGCGAATTTGTGTCTTCGAGCATTCCGTCATGATAAATTTTAACTGCGCATGCCCAGCCATTCAGAGGGGCCAGGGATATGGCTTTCTGTCTGAAGGTTCCTCTTGATTCACTGCTTGTATGAGCGAGCAGCGAAGGTTCTGGCGAGACTGCGCGGATGCGCAGGCTCGCCTGAACCTTCGCTGCTCGCATAGGCGATAAGTACCAAAATCGCTTGACGGGGCCCATATGGCGTTAACGTGATGCCAGTTTTGATTAGTTTGGAAATCTAACACATTTTTAGATAACTTTTTTTCTGAAATGACGCTTCATAATACTACTGGTATAATAATTCATACCTGAATTGTTTGTACTTAAAAAAAATGAAACATGTTCACAAAGGGAAATGCCTAAAAATAACAGAATTTCATAAACAATGAATTCATATGTAAAAAGATAACAATGTGACTACTTGATCACATTTAGTAAATACATATGGCCATTTTGTGGGAAAGTAATTGTCCTTATGGCCTTCCTTTGTTTAGGTTTCCATTATGGTCTTGTCGCTTAATGTTTGTATTTCTTTCCCTTTGGTGTCTTTTATGGGTGGAGTAAGTTAATTGTGTCAATTCCTGATCTTTGTTTTACTTCTACTATACTTATTTAGAGACACGCATTAGCTCGTGGAGGGAGTCAGTCAGTCAGTGTTGCCTCCTGAGTCCTACTTTTATTTATATAATTCAATAAATGCATTTTCCATGCTTGTATATGCTGAGTAATCGTACTAAGTTTCAAGAAAAAACATGCGTGGGCACAGCTGAAAGATGCCCTTTTAATTTGGTTTGAGAGCAGCGTGTCATCGACGCGGCGTGGAGACGAAGCGTCGACGTCGATGTATTCCAGAGGCGGAAGTCATTTCTGTAAATTTCATTGATACGTCCGGTTTGAGAGCAGCGTGAAATCGACGTCGGGACTGCGTAAAGCCATAGCGTCGACGTCGATGCATCCGGGTTGGGCTTTAGCTGGGATGTTTAGAAGAAGTATGCCATTGCTGTAGGCTTTCACTGATGCATTTGGTTTGAAATATAGAATAATTCTCTTCAGTATGACTGGATGTTGAAGGGGCCGTATTTACCGACTGTATGCAACTTCTCTATCCTCAGACCAGCGAAGACGTAGCACAACCTCACATCTTTCTCTCCTTCAACTGATACTGGGATCGGTCAGACTTGACCATTACTCTCAGGTGTACATTACATACATATATACACATCCACGCAACAAGTATGCAAAGAGCAAGCTCGGCCTGTGAATCCGAGTAGTCTGATCAGAGTCTTACATAGCCGAAATTGCAAACTCCGGTTTGTTTGTTTGTTTGAATTTAGGTCTTACGTCCCCGTCAACCCTATTTAGGTCATTTTAGAAACCTTGTTCCAATTTTGTGGGATTTTACCCGACATTGAGATGAAATTACATCTCAATCCCTGCCGCCCAAACAAACCTAAAAGGTTAATATGTAGGGGCGGTCCGACTCGCACCACTTTGCCTGGGCAGGCTTAGACCTAAGCGGATTACCAGGACTCATGTGCGGTCGGTTTCAGCTCTGCGTGGAAGCATCATGCAGCCCAATCTATTACTTCAAGCCCAGATGAGCGGGGATGACAAAACTCCGGTTGTGCATGTTGATTTGAGTCTACGCAGGTAGCTGAACGACCTGCGAAGACGCATGGCGGCATGCGCATCCATGCAGTCTGATAAGTATTCGCCGATCACGTGCCTCTTTTAGAGCTACGGTGACATTGATCTGGGCCTTTATATGTCGCACAGGTTTTATTTTAAGTTTTGTTGTGCGCTAGTTCATATACTATATGATCAGCGAACAAGACATGTCTTTAGTTCCGGGTACAATGATGAGCCTTAGCTGGCAAGATAGGCATATTTAATGCAGTCTGTTTTGTACATTTGGTAAACATTACGATGACGCACCAGTGCCCTAAAATGGCATCTTTTTTATCTCTATGACTAGCATGTTTCAGATGATTAAATAAATCATTATTTCTAGTCCAAACTAGGTTTTGGGTGCTCGTTTGAACCGCCTCATCGAGTTTTAGTGATGAATTTAACATACATTCAAACCCCTGGAAACCTATCTTTTCTTCTTCAAAAAGTGAGTTGTACCGGGTCCGGGTATTCATCACAGAGACATGTTTTCGATTGTGTTGAGGTTTTACGTCCCCGTCCACACTTACTCATAGGAGACGTTGCTTCCAATTTCGTGTTGCCTTTAACATATCGGAATTCATTCAAGTGCCATTCACTTACTGTAAAATAGATTTAATATTTAGTAAAATTTTGATATTGAAACCATGATTCCCCAGTCCCAGAGGTGCAGGAAGACATTAAAGAAAGAATAACTGATGCCCGTTTAACATGAATAAGTCTTACATTTAGCTGGTCTTACCCAACACTGAGACGAAATGACATCTCAAACCCTACCACCCTGAGAATAAGGCAGGTCGGTTTCAGTACCTGATGGAAGCATCATGCAGCCCAATGCGACAAAAGTACGTGATGTGGGAATTAGCTGAACTTATGTATGAAAGCGATCTGATCTTGCACGTGCTATTTGATCATGCACGTGCTATTTGATCATGCACGTGCAAAGTGAGTGAGTGAGTTTTAGTTTTACGTCCCACCAACAGCTAAGGTCATACGGAGACGGGACCTCGGTTTAAAGACTCATCCGAAAGTCTGAGTGCACGTGCAAAATATGTTAAATTGTAATAAAATGGATTAAGTATGAAATATAACACATTACCAGACAACAACTAAAAACAAACGCAAACAAACAAAAAGAACAACTAGAAGGGAGTATTCGATAGAATACAGATATCTCCCCTTACCTACCCACCCCCACCCCATACTTTGGCAAAACATGTTAAATCTAGCTCTTACACTGTAAATAAAGAATAAAAGGAGTATCCCTTAAGAACAATGAACGTATTCTAAAGACCAGAAGTGGGTCAGACTACGCAGTTTCGGCTACTAAAGCCTCATCAGTAACCTACCATTTTTACATTAGTAATAATACTTAATTTTTAAAAAATCTCATCTTAAGGAGGGCAGCGTTGCGCCTGCCCGGGCTTAAGTCCAGAGATGTGACCTCATTTCAAGAGCACATGACCTGAAGTATATGCACATGACCATTATAGCTCTTATGATTTACGAGTTATGGAAACAAATTCTTGGCTTGACACAATGGTGGACTCAAAGAGTTAATCTGTTAACTTTTATATATTCTTATCAGCACAAAGCACTTGCAACAAAATTGCATGCTCATTAACGTTGTTCTGTGGGATAAGTTGCTTCTGGATAACCAGTATGATATTAAAGTACCGGTAGGTATACCTTTGTCATGGTATAGTTCTATCCTACAACTTGTAGTTGTAGCCACTTGACAGGCAACAATAATGATGTTTTCATTATAGTTGGTGAAAAAAAAGAAAAGCAACATTTTTTTCTAACATTTTTTCCCATCTTATATTAATTAGCAACTCATACGACTATGCAATATACTGCTATTTTCCACTTCATGGAAGTCATTCTGCTTCATGGAAGTCTTATTAGGTTTGACATGTAATTTAAAACCATTAAGCATGCATATCAGAAAAAAAAATATCTTTTAATATTTATTCATAGCATACTGTTCAAGGATGCCTCAAATAGATACACTCACTTTTTAACATTTTGAAAAATGCACATAATCACATATGCAAATGCAAACAGCTAAGGCCCAGGCCAACTGCAGATCCGCACAGTCTCGCCAGAGCCTTTGCTGTTAGCATACATGTAGTACAGGCCTAGACGAAGTTTCAGATAAAAAAAAAAGAAAGTGACATCTAGCCCCATCGGTTGACTGAGTATGCCAATTTGAATAATTGCATTACGGAGGACATCTCGTATTACAGCTCATTTCATACATACAAGTGCCACTGACCATAAATGAAGAATGCAGATGATTTTTTCATAATCCCAGTTATTGGTTTGGTCGCCATGAGGCGGGCAAACCGGGTATAATGACCAGATTGTAACTGTTCCATGGAGGGGCACGTGACACGATCAACCAATCAGTTTTAACGATGATGCAATACTTAACTGCAATTACAGGAAACAGCCTGTCTGAATAGCGAAACAGACCGAAAAGCAAGCGTTTCAACTCGAACAATAAACATCTTAAGGGAAATGGATACACCTGGCAGGTGTGGCAGTTAGTCTACCATTTTTACCGTATTTCGAAACACATCTATACAAATACATTGTCATTTTTTTTGGCCAAAGAAAAAGAAATTAAATTAAAAAAAAAATGGAATATTTGCCTTTTTGCATAAAACATAAATTGCGGGGAGTCGAAAGAAACGCCTCGACGAGGCGATTCTATCGAGTACCCACAATCTAGTGTCTCAGAGCATGAATACGGAAATTAATGTTTACCCCTGCAAACCCGAGCTTTACTATATAAAAGTGGAGATTATATTTTCTTGTCCTTTGGGATCATTAATTCCATTGTGGGAGAAACTACTTTTGCAGGAGTAGCCCCACCCCCTTAAGGCGTATCTATTTCCCTTATGGGGAACTTATAACAGCCGCAGTCATTTTCGCAAATTTTACGTCTTGCAATGCCATTATGGAGTAAGTTCATGGGGCCATGGAAACGAAAAAAAAACAGAACATAACTATTACTACTCACAAAGTGTGGCTGGCTGCGGTAGCTCAGTCGGATGCAGTCTGACTGGTGATCAGGTAGACTCGGGTTCGATATCTACCGGGGTCGGCAACATTCTTTCGTGGAGATTGATTATGAAATCTTTTCTATGGTCATTCTCTCCCTTCCGTTGATTCAGGAAGGGCAGGGCTCAGTTTTTGGCGACAGAATGTGCACTGAACTGGTAAACCGCTAACGGATAAGCCTGCTCAGGAAAAGCGTGGATAGGTACACTGACAGGCCCAAACATGACCCAAATCAGTGGTGACTGGGCCGTTAAATACAAATAAACAAAACTTGCAAAGTTTGCTTAACACAGATGGGAACATATTTGTAAATTCTGAACATCTTTCGGTACGCTGGTAGCTCTTATAATACGTACGTATACGTAAATGTTGGAAAGACAAAGAACGTTATTTTTTGATTGGATTAGTGATACCCCAGTTGATTTCTAACCGTCTTATGACGTAACTAGGAAAGCCCTACAGATAAGACTGCTCTCCACATATTTACGAAGTGAAAACTCGTTCGGAATGAACAAGAATATGCCGCGCCCGTCGATGTCTATTTATAAAGCGTTTCCAGATATCTATTTGTAAAGCGTTTCCAAGAAGTCAAACCATGAAAAAAAAAAAAAAAAAAAAAAAATACCTACTTTCACTTTCGTCCGTTTGACGTAACCTCATAATTAACCCATAGGTGCCCGGCAAAAATATTCCACCTTTATAAGTCTGGAGTGGTCAATTTCTAAGCATAGGGGATGTCATTTTTGTTGTAAGTTTTACAAAAATGCATGTACTTTGAGCAAACAGTTTAGACCTTGGTCAGATGCGGCGTCTGATCTTGGTCTGCAATATTTGCCAATGTTTCAAAAGATGGAGGCATATATGGGTAAATTTCAATATTTGAAGGTCATTGTAAAAAGCAGGAATACTTGATTCCAGTTTCCCATTTTCAGGTAGGATGGTGAAATCATCTTAACTGCCGTATTTGACGTAATAAGCGTTTGTTGTGACTCGAGACTAACCCTATGGTCTTCTCCATTGGAATAATTATAAAACATCTATGTGCTACAATCTCATGAATTAGCATTTTCAGTTCATTACGAAAACACGTCTATTCAAATATATACAGAATTTTGCCATCCAAATGAAAATTGTCTGATAAATCAAAGTACTGAAAGTACTGAGGAAAGTTGATTTATGAGGAATAATTATTATATAACAATGTTAGTCGTAGATCAAGCAGTTATCTAGATATTTTGTTGAAACAAATATAGAGACTAACTTCCCATATCACAGGTCCTGGTGTATGAAAGACATTTGACGTGTCACCAGTAACAATTCTGAGTCTGGTTCTGATTTGACAAGGTCTAAGTGGGTTAAAAAATTCGACAAAGAAAAATTATTCATCGATTGTTTTGAGTTTAACGACAGGGCAACCCTAGTGGATCATTTTTGTCTTCTCCAAGAGAAGAGACAGTAGAGAAGATGATGTGTTTGTTGTTTTTGTTTGATTTGAGGTTTAACGTCCCCGTCGACACTGTAAAGGTCATTTTGGAGACGTTGCTTCCAATTTGTGGGACTTTTACCCGACATTGAGATGAAATGACACTATCAAGCCCTGTCGCCCAATGAAACCAATAGGGTTCATAAGCATGGACGGGCCGACTCGCACCGCTTTGCCTGGGTAGGCTTAGATCCTCTAAGCAGTTTACCAGTACTCGTGTGCGGGTCGGTTTCAGCTCTGCGTGGAAGCATCATGCAGCCCATGTATTTCTTCAAGCCCCGATGGGCAGGGCCGTTGTAGAGAAGATGAAAGTGAGGGACAGAAGAGAAAGAGGAAAATGAATGGAAGTGTAGGAACAGAAGAAATATCAAAATTCCCTCATTCTACCGTTACCTGCTACAAGGACAGCAGGTGTTGCCCAACTGTAAGTCAATATCAGCTGGACTCCCCAGTGACATAAGAAACACATCGCCATTGCCTCACTCAACTACCCCCCGAAGAAAGTACGGAAGAAAGAAAGATAAACGTGCCAACCAATTTCTTCATGGTCCAACCATAAATTTCTAAATTAGCTCAGTACATATCTGCTAATAATCTTACAGAGAAGTTCTCCTAACGGGAGACCCCCGCCCATAGGGGCTTGAAGAAATATATATGGGCTGCATGATGCTTCCACGCAGAGCTGAATCCGACCTGCACACTAGTACTGATAAACCGTTTAGAGGATCTAAGCCTGTCCAGGAACCGCGGTGCGAGGCGGACCGTCCAAGCAAATAAACCTTATTGGTTTCATTGGGCGACAGGGCTTGAGAAGTCATTTCATCTCAATGTCGGGTAAAAGTCCCACAAAATTGGAAGCAAGTCTCCAAAATGACCTTTACAGTGTTGATGGGGAAGTTAAACCTTAAATCAATCAATCAATCAATCTCCTAGAGGGCACATGATGTCTTAGCAACGTCGCATCAACGTCGCATTGATACGACGATTCACATACGTTGTGCAGCCGCTTGGAGCTATGTTCCTTGGGGCGTCGGGACATAAAAAGGAAAATAACTTGACAAAAAAGATCATTTTTTAAACCATTTGATTTAGACATTATAACTCTGGTCAGACACCGCGTTTACCCAAGGCGAATTAAAATACGTTTATTCCCACCTGTACGGGGTCCTAAAAACATTAACCCATAAATGTCAATTATTTCAATTCTGTGACATTTGGAAACAGTTAATATAGATTAGAGGCCACAGAATGTTGCGTCTGATCGGTTTCTTTACTATTTGCTAAAGTACGGAACTTGATTTAAACAACACGTGTTTTGTAATATTAGAGCTCTCGAAAGCAAGCAAATTGTAGTTTTAGGAACATTATTAACCGCTCCTTTATAAGCGGTGGGTGAAGAGAACGACAGTTTTAAACCATTGCAGAACTTGTCACGATCGTGCCTCGAACTCAGACAGAAAGAGACCTCATATCCTACCAACATGGTCAAGTTTACAAAACATGTTCATCTCTCAAATCAAATTGCGTGTCAAACGAGTAATTTAAAAGCTTAACATGGTTCAGTCTTTTCTGACAAATTTTCCACCAGCATAAAACTTGTGCGAGTGAGCAGCTCGCCACATTCAGCCTTCGCTCTTCATAAATGCCGATTTTTTTTAACCATTACAGTTAGATGCACATCGACGTTGCGGTTTCGCTCCTCGCCGGGTCCGTGAATATGTTTCTACGTACATTGTCCTCCCTCAATGGTTTGAGACGGACAGCTAACGCTAACACTGAAACAATTTCTGTAAAAGTCTTAACAGAAAAAGCGTGCCAATTTAGAGCGACCACGTCGATGCAACGTCAAGACGTGGGTCTTTTTCACATAGGCGATCAGCACTGACTCAGGCGAGCATTCGAGTACGCGCAGCCTTACTAGAGCCTTTGCTGCTCTCGGATATGAAGAAACGAAAATGCGTTTTAGTTGGCTGCGCACATGCATTTGACAAAATGTATGCTTATAAGGGAGGTAATACAGGGGAAATGATTAACTTTTCAAGCCCCAAAACCTGGGAAATCGAGTGAAAAAGAATGTGAAAAATATTATTATTTTTTTTTTTTTTTTTTACCAGTTGTTAACTTTACTTGCAAATAAATTTGTACAACAGCACAAAAATGATTGCTTGCAGGTAAACTTCAACCAAATGCGGTCGCCGATGCTTACGCCGACGACGGACGTTGTGGGTATGGCAATAACTCCCCATTACTTTCGCGGGCGAGCAAAAATGGCGGATTTTCAACTTTACAAACTGGGGAAGCCTTCCTTTTAAAAGGAAACTTTATTCCTCATTTATAAAGATCGCTGGGTGTAACGGGCCTCCGTGGCCTGGTGGATAAGAGTGCTGACTCTTAATCACAAGGTCTCTCAACGCTGTAGGTTTGAGCATGGCTCAGGGCACATAATGAGAAGTTCTGCAATGGAAAGTCAGGAGGTTTTTCATCGGGTACTCCAGTTTTCGCTCACCTCTGATTAACGATCGGCTTGATGTGAGTGAAATAATCTTGAAAGGATCGTAAAACCAAACATAAAAAAGATCGCTGGGTGTGAAAAACATTTTCATGTCTTTGCTACTAGAATTAACGTCAGTGCCAAGGTCGAAGGTTTTAACGCTTCCAATATATAAAATATTTAGGGAGCGAAATAAAGTCCTAACGTTGATGGGTCGTTGTTTATTGTTCTTGAGCCCAGCACAGATAGCAATAGTTTCTGTTCAAAAACTTCATGTCTACTAAGTGGCCTGCCACCAGTTACAGACTGAGGTGTTAAAAGATTTTTGGCGCATTCGATGGGACCTATTGTATCTGATAAGCCGAGAGTGGTGTTCAATACTCAATACTTGACGTTTTACTTATCAGTTTGGTTTACAATTAAATTGTGATCCAGAAAGATTTTCAAAAAGGATTGCAAATTTCAGGTTTTTGCGGAGGTACCGCTCAAAGAAACTGCCGAGGTTTAAGATACAGTCTTATTCGCAGCACTTTGTCTGGGCAGGCTTAGATCTTCCTAGGCGGTTCAGCAATACTTCAAAGTTCGGTCGGTAGTAGTATAGGGCGTCACTTTGGCGTCATTTTTATGGCGTCAAATTTTATAGCGTCTTTTTGGGTGTTATTTGACGCTATAAAATGACGCTATAAAAATGACGCCATAGTGACGCCGCTGGATCTAAGCTTGACTGGGCTAGGTTTGGGGTCTGTGGACTTAGTGTGTGTGTGGAGTGTGTAGGTATAACTGGAATAAAGTAGTCGTTTCCAAAATGACGCTATAATTTCTCAGTTTTGAGGGATTATAGCGTCATCTTGAACTGTTTCATAATGACGCTATAAATTTTCATTTTTGTGGGATTATAGCGTCATCTAGAACTGGGCTAGGTTTGGGGTCTGTGGACTTAGTGTGTGTGTGGAGTGTGTAGGTATAACTGGAATAAAGTAGTTGTTTCCAAAATGACGCTATAATTTCTCAGTTTTGAGGGATTATAGCGTCATCTTGAACTGTTTCATAATGACGCTATAAATTTTCATTTTTGTGGGATTATAGCGTCATCTTGAACTGTTTCATAATGACGCTATAAATTTTCATTTTTGTGGGATTATAGCGTCATCTAGAACTGTTTCATAATGACGCTATAAATTTTCAATTTTATAGCGTCATCTAGAATATGTTAAGTCTTTTGGTGATTGTTTTTTGTGATAATCTTTCAAGAGGTCCAGGGATACCACAAGATGACATTATGTTGTTCTTGTATCTCAAGACTTCATAGTGTCATGCTTATATATTGAGGCTATCTAGTAGCAAGTTTCTATGAGAAATAAAAAATCTTGTATCTCAAGACTTTATATTTCTTCATCAGTAGAAACTTGACTGTCAAGCGTCAAGTGTTTTGGCAAATATATTGAGGCTTGATAGTAGCAAACTTCTGGATATAGATCTTGTATCTCAAGATCTATTTTTGTTTCATTAGTTTGACTATGAAGCGTCACTGGATGTTAATTCTAGCCATCTCAAGTTTAGATACTACTACCTCTTCGTCATGAAGAGGGGGTGAAAAGACAAGAAAGATTGGTGAACAGTTATAACTTTATTTGTCCCGCTAACTAACTTGATTACGATGAACAGAGGATTAGGACCGTCCCTCTGTCCTCGTTTACAATTTGAAACCTTAACATATTTACAACATTAAATACATGGGGTATTTCTTTGATAAGCAATGTGTATTTCTCAAGCATTTGCAAACTTGAATTCTATGTTTGTAAAGAAACTTTGGAGTTGGCATGTCATTTTGTGTCCAGATCACTTTGCCATAATTAGAACTGATTTGTGTCCAGATCACTTTGCCATAATTAGCACTGAACCATCTGTCAATATCTCTGTCATTTTGGTATAAGTCTTCTCCTGTGCCATACAGTTCCCCATGAATAGCTTTCTTCAAGTCTAGTCCTTTTTCAAGTTGATGAATAATATAAATACACCACATTCCACAGTTGTGACTCCATGGACTTTGTAATGGTTCTGTATTTTGAATCCAACTTCTGGAATTTCTTTGGATGAAAGGTAGAATATAGTCTTCTTCTGGTGGCATGCCATAGGAGTCAAAGTAGATGGCTTGATGGCCTCTGAAGTATACGGTGACCCAATGTTCTCCTGGTTCATCTGAATTGTCAGTGTTTATGATATAGGCTTTCATGTCTAGAGGTTTCTTCTCTGGTAAGAGATCTTTGGCACATACATCTCCATTAACATGCATGTAGTAAAGAATTTTCCTCAGTTCATGTGTGTCCATTTTTCTGATGATGTCTCCGACGGAGTAGCTTCTATTAATTTCTGTTTCCAAAAGTCTCTCCACTCGTTGTAGTCAGGTTTTCTTCCGTATCTGTTATGACTGTTTTTCAGGAACATCCAGTTTTTATAGGCTTCGACTTTTTCAGATGGTGTTAAATGATCCAATCCTGTCATAGCACTATATTCTTTTCTTCTTTCTTCTGATGGTACTTCATCCATGAGCAACTCGTCCCATTTTTGGATGACATCGTAGATGTTGAGATTATTCAGGGCATGGATATGTATACCATAGTCTGTTATCCATTCGTTTGGTTTTGTCCACAAGCACAAGTCATGGTATTTCTGACTGGGATGATTTATTCTACATCCTTGACACTGGTGACGGGCATAGTCAAAAATAGCAGTCATCAAGTTGATCTTCATGGCTCGTATAAGGGTATCTTTAATCCATTTTTGTCGTCCCAGTGTTTCATTGTCTTCTGATAATCCCTCAAATTCTTTTTGAAGCATGCCATTTCCAGATGAAGTAGAATCTGACCATAGTAGATAATCCCTCAGTTCTTCTTCAATATAGTATCCACTATGCATCTTTTTTCAGTAGTCTGTGATTACTTCTCTGAGTCCGTTAATTTCTATCAGATTATCAAATTCAGCATACACAATGACGTTGATAGTCTTTGCGAGTGAATTGGCAAACTGAAGTTCTAGTCTCAGGTTTCCAGTTTTTATAGGGTGGAGATGACTCTGGTCAGCAGCTTGATCAGGTGTGAAGTCATATCCCCAGAATGTGTATCCGTCTTTGTAATCCTCGTAATCGATGTTACAATTCTGAACTTGGTCTCGACTACTCAGAGCCTGATACAGTGACATGTATGATCGAAGGTACTCGTTTCTGGTGAAGTTAGGTTCAAAGGGTCTGCCATAGATATTATGTCCATCGAGTGTGACATCCAATTTACTGAGATTGAAAGGTTGGAAGTTAAAGGGGTTCGTGGGAAATGTGCCATTGAATGTTTCATTAGGAACCATGCCAATGAACAATCGTTTTGGAAGTTGACCCTGGAACAGATGGTCTTCAATTTTAGATCTTAGTCCAGTACCAATGGTAAATGTTTTCACCTCAACTCTTCTGATGGGGAATTTGGCATTATGTTGAGCAATGCTCTGATTCAAATCGTTTGTGATTGCTGGTAGAAGTTGTACATTTCTCACTGACAGTTTGGCTACATCAATTTTGAGTACTACAGGGTAACCATCCTCAGCCATGATACAAAATTGAGGAGATGCTCTGTTAAGTCTGAGTTTGATTTCAATGCCATTCGGAAGATATTTGTCTTGCATGGCCAGATCTAAATGTAATCGGCCCATGAGTTCCAAAGATTTACTTTGTTTTGTAGCTTCACCTCGGCCTTTTTTTATGCTATCACAATCAAAATCCTCAAATTTCCCAGGTTAATCTTCATACCAGTGTTCTGCAGCTTTTAACTGATTGTCTTTGACATCTGCTCCAAAGGAAAATAAGTTTTCTATGTAGGCTCTGTACGGATATGTATCCATATTACTTGTGACCAGTTTATTATTCAGGTACAAATCGATGCTACTGAACATACTGTGAAAGAAGTTGTTGATAGGGGCAACCTTTTTGTCCTCAATATTAGTTCCATCTGGTTTCAGGATTCTACATTTCAGATAAAGATAAGTTTGAGATAAATCTGTATAATATTCAGTATGGGGTGGAACCAAAAATTCAATGGGCGCCTGATAACTATCCAGGGAAGCGATAGGATGATAATCAGTCCACTGAGTTTCTTGCATAGTTGTCATTGTCGGAGGAACGGATTGCATTTCCAACTCCGTTTTGCTGCACTCACAAGAACCTGATTGCATCATTATTGATCGAAAATATCTTTCGGAAATTTAAGATTTTTTGGAATAGCAATTGAGTTTTTCTTTTTTTGGCCCTTCTTAACACCTTGACGTTTAGTCTTAGACTGATTCTTTTTAGATTTGGCTTTTGATTTTATACCCCCACTTAATTCATCCAGAGCAGATTTTCCTAGAGATTTCAAACTTTGTTTGCCTCTTTGTTTCAAAACTTGTTTGATATTTTGACCTTCCAACATATCGCGAAGAGCACCTAGTCCCTCCTTTTTTGCAACTTGTTTTGCACTTTTTATTCCTGCTTGTGCTAGAGGTTTTAAAATTGGAACAACACTTCGCATTGCTGTTTTAAATATTGAACCTAAACCATGACCATATTGTCTTGAGACACCTCGATAGACGGGAAAGTCTTTAAATCCCGCTCCAGACTGATGATAATGAATAGTACGCATTATTGTTCTTTTTTTCTGAAGTGTAGTTTGATCAATGTCTTGCCAGTAATGAATGGAATATCATTACCTGTATCACCTTTTATACTAATGTAAACTTGATCAATGAAGGATTTTGCCACTGGAACGTAATGCAAGTTGAGAAATTCTTGATGGAAATGAATTTCGCCAGTTGTATTTGCAAATGGAACTACTCTTAAAATGGGAGCTGTTATATGTCTTATGTTTGTGTAACCGGCCACATCGGAATACACAAAGAAGCGACTGTTATGAATATTCAAGTCAACACCATATTTGAATTTGACAGTGTCGTTACCTAATGGTTCACCGTGAAATTGTTTATCGATGCCTAAAATGATGGCTAATGGTGTTGGAAATACTATCTGAATTTGATTTGTGTAATTTGAACCAGAAGGATACTCTACTGCAATCTTGATGCGTTTTAATTGACTTCTGTATTCAAGATGAATTTTAATGTTGTGTTGAGTCAAAATCTTTTGAATACGACTCTCAAGTGCATTTTTCATTTCCATAATCAAATGTTCAGGGCTAGTATAATTTCCTGTTGGAAAGGTTACTTTATAATCGGAACATTTTTTTGTTTGTCTGCAAATTTCATGCCGTAAGTGATCAAACTTTATGTCAATGAAAGCATTATTTGTTAATCGAAGAAAGAAAAAATTATTTTTATCTGTGATATTCATGATTTCACCTGGTGTTATTATTTCTGCTAAAGCTACCTCCCAATTTTGTTTGTCAATTTGAATAGGACAGTCTAATTTGACTTTGAAAGTAGATTGAGTATTTTTGGGAAATGTGTCTAAAGAACTGTCACTTAATAATGTCAAGTAAAATTCCTTCATGGTTTTTGTTTTTCCTCAGGGAGAGAAGATGAAATTGGAGTTTGTCTTTTGAATTTTAATCCTGGGGATGGTAAAATGTATCCAACAGAGCTACTGAGTAATATCAACCACAATTCTTTGTCTGGACTTCTTAAACTGATTTGTACCAATGAGGTGATAATGATGGCATAAACGACAATAATTTGAGCCAAAAATGTTAAGCGATTTTTGGCTAATACTCCTTGACTACCGTCTGCAGATTGTAAAGAAGCAGTGTCACGCACGAATGAGCTTCTGAAATTCATGTTCGCGGTTTTTATAGAAGATCTGATTCTAAAATCCAACTATCAAATTTAGATGGATACCCTTTCCAGTGAACTTTTATTTCTTTGATCCACTTTTTGCCAAATTTACGTTTTCTGCGATCTATGACAGATTCAATTTCGAATATTTGATCTTTTTCTACACGTTGTAACTCTTGCGAGTAAAAAGTGCCTTTGACTACTTCGCCATCTAGATCTACTATTTTATAGGTTACAGGATTTTGATGTTTGTACACAGCCGAAATTTGAAACAACTCTTGTGTCCAGTTTGGTAAATAACCTTTATCAAAAGTACGTTTTGTCTTGTTAATGCGAACATAATCACTGACTTTTAATTTTGGACTTTGATGTTTTTGTTTCTTTCCAAATAAATTTTCTGATACTAAAACTTCGTTTTTGCTAGTTACAGATGCAGGTGCACATTTGATACTTCGATGGTATGCATGGTTGTAGCCATGAACTAATTTTGGGAGTACATCGATATATCTCAGTGTACGATGATGTGTAAAATATTTCCACATGCGACTTTTCAAAGTTCTTTGAAATCTTTCAACAATACTGGCTTTAGTTTCAGGATTTTCTGTCGTGAAAAAGTGAATCTGTTTTGACTTTAAAAAATTCTGAAAATTTTTATTTTTAAATTCTGTTCCTTTATCAGACTGGAGGCTTTTTGGACTTCGTTTTTTCAAGATCAATTTGAATGCTTTGATCAAAGTTTTACCCATCTTGTCTTTAATGGGAACAACCCAGGCAAATTTGGAAAATACATCAATGACACAAAGCAAGTATCGGTGTTTGTCATTGAACTTAGACATACTTGATACATCTGCTAAATCTGCTTGCCATTGATAATCGATTCCTGCAACTACAGTTTTTCGACGTTTGAATTTTCTTCGAATAGGTTTATGCAAAGTGTACGTCTTTTGTTTCCTCAACCAATCCCTGACATCTTTAAGTTTTACTTTTTTAGAAGTTTTTCTTGCTAACTGGAATAAAGCTTGTTCTCCAGCATAGGCAGCAGGACTTTTAGGATCATAATATAATTTTTCAAACTTCATTGTTCATCATAGGTTAACCATTTAGGTATGAAAGGACCTTCCATTTCTTCTTCTTTTATATGTTTTCTCGCTAATCGCCTTACGTGTTTTTTGACTGAGGGCAGATCATATTTACGCTGTTTTGTATAGGGAGTCCTTATTTTATGACGTTTAGTTTTAGGAGGAGTCACAAAGACATCCTCTGGTGATTGTTCAGGAGGAGGAAGCTGATGTTCGTGCATCCATTCCCATCTATCTCTATTGCCTACCACATCTTGAGGAATATTCAATTCTCTCAACCCTTGTGCAAAAGCTTGCCAGCCCGTGGGCTCAATACCTTTCCTATGTCTGATCACATCATTGACCAAGTCGATAATGTTAGAACCAGGAATAGGTTTTCCATACATCTTGACTGTACCATCATCATCCCAAGCTATGTTTTTATTTTCTTGCAAAATGGAAAGCAAAAGCTGAGCTTTTCTTTTCATGGTGGAAGGAACGCTGTCAATAATGTGCTGATCAATCTTCTTAGGTTGCAGAACAGGTTGGGAGAGGGAAACTGAAGGTTCTTTTAAAGCTTTTTTATGAGCCGTCTTAAATTTATGCAAAGTTTCACCAAACAGCTGAGACTTTTCTGATTCCGAGATTTCATTGTTAGCCATAACAGAAGACAAGTCGTTTTGAAGATTAGCAGTAGCCGAAACTTCAGGATCAGGTGGTAATCTAGGTTTCTGAATTTGTTCCTCTTTCCAACGTTTCATATCTTCCCAAAGTTTGAATGGGACAATAGCCATTTTACGCCCTTCCATGATTTGGATTAAGAAGGCCACCAAGGACAGATCCTATGAGTGGGGCAATCAAAGGTTTGAGTAACAATCCTAGTAAAGCCCCGCCTTTCTGATTAATAATTTTCTTTTTTGCTGCAACAGGGACCTGTTTTGTACTCAGCAAACGAACATGCTGTTTTCTAGATTGTAAGTGTTGTTTCTGAGCTTTAGTTAGATGTACATTGCCTTTTATAATGTTTAAGCAACATTCCCCAACACAATCGATAACTTCTTTGGGTGAATCATTGATTATTTTTTGACGAAATTTTGGAGGTAAGTGACAAAGTCCTTCTAAGAAAGGACCATATTTATTAATCAAAGAAGTTTTCTTTTTTCTCAGAGTTTTCCTTTTACGTACGGCCGTCATGATTGTCGTGATACACTATGAAGAGTTCCAGTCGAACATGGGCTTTTATATTTTGCGTCTCGTAAGTTTCAAGTTTGGACCTCTGTTATTGATTCTAAAAGGTTGATTATACATTTTTTTGTTCCTGCAGAGCTTTTTCACGCATTGCAGCTTCAAATCCAAACTGTCTTGCAGTTTGAAAAACATGTGGTTCCCCAGCATAGAGTGGTTGAAATCTAGCAATATTGGGTGAAATGGTTTTTCGACGAGTTACAGAGCGAGCATTTTCAGTAGGTGATCGCATTCCAAGACTTTGCCATGATGTAATTGGACGTTTTCTCACAGTAATAAATTTTTCATTAATTTTTCTAGGTTTTTTCTTTTTTTTAGAAGTCTTCTTTACAGAAGTCTTCTTTTTGGCAAACCGTCTTAATATTTTATTACCGTCCCATCGTATTAATGTTCTGATAATAGCGCCACCCAAGAAACCACCGCCACCAGGTTTCAAAATGATGTTACGTTTAACATCACTATTGACCATGGTACTTGTTGATTTTCTGAGATCATCTTTATGTTTTTCCATAAATTTCTTTGTCTGTTTGGGTAATTTCATTTTGCCCTCAATGATTTTTCTTGCAGCCAAAGAAAACCATTTTATCATTTCAAGTAATCCCTCATTGAGCAATTGTTTGCGTTTTACAGTATTTGGTTCTCTACTCAAATTGTAGAGTGCCCTTATCAAGTTAGCTGATGTTCGTTTCGAAACCATAATGACTTGTGATCAATTTTCAAATCAGACACACACTTTTATATGTTTGGGAAATAAACAACTGGTCTTTGATGATTTGGTTTTGTAAACCAGTTTTGAAAAATATTTGTTCTAAATCTCAACAGATCTGGTGTATCTGGTTTCAAATCGATCAGTAAGTATCCGTGTGGTTTGGATGTGGCATCATTGAAAGCATACATCAAATGTGGAGATTGAAGTTGTTTTGCCAAAACTTTGACTTGCATTTTATCTCGAGGACTTTGAAACAAAATGAGATAATGTGCATTCAAACTGATAGTTCGACTATCTTTACTTTGGTGAAACAAATTTTGCGTGATGTATATCACACTTGCATTTCGATGATGCCCTTTCCTGGTAAACCACAATTTGATTTTTTCTTCATCTTTGTCTCCTAACATATCGTCAAAGACGATCAAGTGAGACAAACTCGTATCGCTGACAATGTCATCATCGTCATTGGGAATTCCAGAAAGAAATGTAATGTTGGATCCTTCACGTTCTTGCAAAATATTATAAGTTGGTTGCCATTCTTTGTAGCACCACACGATACGTTGTGGTTGAATATCAAACAAGTCATGTTTGTATTCAATGACTTTTCTTACAAACTCTGTTTTTCCAGATCCACTTGGACCTGATATAAAGAGATTAGCAGGATGTTTAAAAAACAAACTGTTAATATCTTGTACTACTGGTGTCTGAATGCTTGACATGATGACTAATGAGAAAGAACAACGAACAACATGTATATTTATATACTTTTAATGATGTAAAACAAATCATTATTCATAACCATATGGCACAGTGTACCCATTTTTCACAATCACACGTTTGTCATAGGTAAATCTATAAATCTTTGAAAGTTTTTCAGTGGTCACTTTTCTATTGGGATGTTTTCTGATTTTATGTTGATACTGCACAGTTTCACGGAAATCTCTATCTTTAGATTTTGCCCAGTTTAACATTTTCTCAAAATGTATGATTTGAGAAGTGTTAAAATCCAATGTCAGTCCTTTTACTTTACAAGTGGATTTTCTGTCACCATTGTTTTCAACATACTCGTAACCATAGTTCTTTGGCCCCATACCAACAAATTTTGTGATTTTTGCATTGGGCATTTCATCAGTCCATTCCCCAAGTCGATTATTCACAATAGTTGGATTCCAAAGTTTGGGATTGTGGACATAGATTGCAGAGTCAGTGTCAAAGTAGAGGACACGTGTATCAAGTTTGTGTAACACACTGTACAATTTCAATCTGGCTTGTGCTGTCACAAAAGATGCTACCACCACATTACTGCAACTGTGAGGTTCAATGATAGAGTCTGTTTCTTCCCAGTTGACATGTAAAAACTGTTCACCATAGACATCAACATACTTGACTTTTTTCATGGGATTGCTTACCAATTCAAAGTATGTTGATGGTTCTGAGATGTATTCAGTTTTAGTCATATTATCTCTTTGAGCCAATTTTCCCCACAAGTTATTCAACTCAGTCTTTGCAGTAGCCTTACGACCCTTATTCTTTTCAATATACTCCAATCTAATTCCCTCTGCCTCAAAGTAATCTTGTTTGAACTGTTCTTTGTCTGCCTCAGTTTTACACCAATCAGGATATCCACTGGCCTCTTGCTTTATTTTCAGAAATGTATCAATGTACCCAGCAAAGATTCCACCTTGGCCAGTTTCTTTATCATACTGAGTTGTCTCGGGAAAATGCCAAACCTCATAAATTTCAGTAAGCTGATAACCAAGTTTCAAAGCTTCAAACAATTCTATACTGACCCAAGTTCCAACCAATTCTCTATCTTCTGCTTTAGTATGATGACAAAGTTGTGAGTTGTCTGACTTCTCTGCACATGTTCTACAGAGTGGAAACAGAAGTTTATTGTTACATTTGTAAGGGAGTACTGGATGATACAAGTTTCTGGGTGGAAGAACTTTACATTTGATCAGGCCACAATATTGTTGGATATTGTCTTTGTCAATTTCTTCTTGAGAATAAATCTCTGGATGACCTAGTGGAAACACACCATATTTACAAATGTATGGATACAGAGAACAGACATCAATGTACTTGATTTCTTGATCTGAACGTTCATCAATCTCATGGTACAATTTAGTAGCATTAGTTCTGCCCCCAAATAAAGCATCTCTGGGTTTCAAGGGATCCAAGTTAGTAAATTCAGCCTCAACCAAAGTTTGGAATTCTTTGTCTTCTCTACACTGTTTGTCAAAATCACATTCCCAACATTCTATGACTTCATACCCTGCAGCTTTCAGAGTTTCAACCTTTCTCAAAGTGGAACAAAAAAGAGTGTCCATCTTCAAACAGTTGTAGGTATTGATCTTATGCCTGTCAGGATAACATCTTTGACAACCATGCCAATAACAACCTTGAAATTCATAGATTTTCTTATTTTCTTGGTCAAACCCATCCACGTAAAACTCACCAATTTTCTGTTCACCACCATTCAATGCATGTTGAATGTGTGTGTTAGTTTTCTTAGCCATAACCTGCAACCATCTTACAGCCTTGATCGAATATTTCTTTTGGTTTGGATAGCCTTCAGGAGGAATGATAGCTACTGAGTTTTCTGGCATATGATCCTTTCTCCAAACGAGTGAACAAGTTTGGGCCACCGTACATGCTACTTTAAAAGGGTCAATTCCACTAGTTTCCATCAATTGCTGTCTAAAGCAAGCACAACCTCTCCTCAAGATATCGACATCACTCCGACAGTACTCTTCCATTTCTTGCCTGAAGTTAAAGATAGCATTTGATTCTACTTTAGACTTATGCCATTGCAAGAAGTCGTCTCTGTCTTTGCTAGACATCTGGCCAGGGTTATACATTTCGGCAGGAAAGTATGGCCCCACATAGTTTTGGTTAGCTTCAGTATTTGCCAAATGTGGGAAATAACCTTTCTTCATTTCTTTAAGTCCAAAGGTATCAGGGAAACTAGCCAAACGTATGTGCAAAAACTGAAACGAATCTTTGAACTCAAGTTTTCCAGCTTTCATGGTTATGATAGTATGCCCATTCATGATCACCTCTGGTTTGTAAGTTCCATTCTCTAAGAGATATCTTAAAATAAACTGGCCATCATAACCACCAAAGTTGTGTGCAATACAAATTGAGCCTTCATTAAAAGGTTGAAATAGCCAAGTACAAAACTCATGCAAAGTACCAGGACCTTCAAAGATCATTTCTCTTCCTTGGTCTGGGAACTTGCTACAATTTTTACACTTTTCATGGATAGGTAAATGGATACACTGGTCACAGGCTCTATGTGCTACACAGAAATTAACTTTATGTTCTCCTGTATTTTGTGAAGATTCAAAATCAAAGAAAATGTACTTGGAGGAGGAGGAACTTGTTTCTTCTTCTTCATCACCATCAGATTCGTTGGGTGCATCACAATCAGTCTTACAAACATAAGATTGTATGTAACACTGGTGATTTGCACCCACAACCTCTTTACAAAATCTACATTTTCGATTTCCTGGACAAACATGATTTTTCTTACTCCCAATAATTCTAGTGAAACAATTTCCACAATTATAAACTAACTGACACATGGACTTTTTCTGTCCAGCTTTGATTCTTTTATGATTAGCAAAACATTGAGGACTGTAAAATTTTCTTTTACAATCCCTACAGAAACACGTTTCTCCTGCCTCACATAATGTCTCATTGTAACATTTGTCACATCCATGGGGACACATATGATCACCACGATGGCTATATCCTTTGTCACAGAGTTCACAGAAGTATATACATCCTAGAAAACCAGTTATACTGGTGATTGTATCATAATGATTGTCTCCATCATAGTATATATGTATCACTTTAGTCTGTTTTGTCATCACAAATTCAGGTTTGAAGAGGAGGTCATCTTTCGCATGTTGTGAATGTACTTTGATCAGGTAGTCAGGTGCTAACACAGCTTGGATCTTCTTGTATTCGTCAAGTCCACATGGTTTGGTAAATGGAACTTGAGCTCGATCCAACAACTTCTTAGCTTCACTGGTCTGGAAAGACTTGGTAGATTTACGTATATGTTCCCATGTCTTCTTCCAGGTCGGGGATTCATCTTTGTCGGCATGACATTTGCCGACAACCACAGCTCTAGCCAGGCACATGGAGTCTTCTGTATTGTTGATGGTAACAATACTCTTTTTCATCTTTCTCATATTGTCAGAATCAAAGTAGAGTCCATAATTGAGTGGCTTTCTTCCACTTCCTACAGGGAGTCTTGTATGGGTCACTTCCAATGACATCTGGCCATCATCAATTCTGAAGTCTTCATTGGACTGTAAGACTTTCTCAATTTCTTGTGACAGGGCTTCTCCAGTTAATGATGATACATCTGTGAAGGGTATAAAGACCCCAAGTTTAAGTCCAGGATGGTAGATGCTAACTCTTATTCTATCATTGCCCTGTGCCTTGGTATGTCTCTTAATGTCGTCCACCAATTGTTGGAATAATCGTGGCACAAATTCTAATGGTGATGTCTTCTCAGGAAATTTTTTCATGTCCACGCTGTATACATTGGCTCTTGTTCTAAATCGCCTCGACTCCCTCTGTCTTACTCGCTTCAAAGTATAATACTGTTCATATTCTTCATCTTCATCTTCAGTGTCAGAATAATCCACCAACTTAGGTCTCTTAGGTGGCATCTCATCATCCGAACTGGATGGAGTTCTTATTCGCTTCCAATGTCTCTTTGGCATGTTGATTGTTTGGTGTTCAATGCTGAACTATGAAACTTCAACCTGAAAAACCCGTTTTTATACTGACCCACTGACTTTGGAAATTCCAAAGTCATCACGACTAACAACTTTTTTGGGGAAATGACAGTAAGAATCTTTAGAGAAGACAACAAGACAGTTTGTTTTCTTATACATTGCTTCTGTCTATCGAGACTTTGAAGAAATAAGATTGGGATGTTTCCAAGCAGGACTCCAACCACACATCAATATAATGTCTAACCAGACAAAGGGATACGGGCAAAACCATCCCTTACACCTTATTGGTTTCATTGGGCAGAAGGGCTTGAGATGTCATTTCATCTCAATGTTGGGTAGAAGTCAGAACGGCTCCAAAAATGATCTATACAGTGTTTGCGGGGATGTTAAACCTCAAATCGAAACAAAGTCATGAACTTAAGATTTTATAATCATTGATTTTCAAATCTTATTGTCATTGTTAAAACAAACATCGAAAGTCAGTGAGATTTTCCGAAAATCGCCCCATACAGATTTTGTCTATTAAAACTGAAAGTTCACCCCATTCCCTGAAAAATGTAAGGTCAATTTCCCGAAAATCGATCAATAGCGATTTTAGTCCATTGAATTTGAAAGTACCCTATTCCCGGAAAAAAGATTGGTTTTCCGATAATTATAAACAGTGAGAAAAAACAATAACACTTTTAACTTATGACTGCCTTATCTGATTTTTAAAATTCTTGTTTCAGATTAATCATGACTACCAGCTGAATTCTGACCCTTACGCCCCCGCCCATAGGGGCTTGAAAAAATAGATGGTCTACATGATGCTCCCTCACAGAACTGAAATCTAGTGAACTTTTGGGTACTGGTAAACCACTTGAATGTCTAAAGTAGAAGTAAAACAAAGATCAGGAATTGATACAATTAACTTACTCCACCCATAAAAGACACCAAAGGGAAAGAAATACAAACATTAAGCGACCAGACCATAATGGAAACCCAAACAAAGGAAGGCCATATGGACAGTTACTTTCCCACAAAATGGCCACATAGCCATCCAAAATTAAAAGACACAAGTGATACACACAGTAAGTAACAAACAACAACATAAATAAATCGCCACAGAAGAGCCGCCTTGGAACGGCCAGTGGAAGATTTCCACTGGGGGGCTTAAATCGATTTTACGTGGCCACAATCCTCGCCCTTACTTCCGCCGCGATTTAGACAAAAATTTGTTCAGTCCGCATGAAGGCCTCCTAACTCATCAGTGCAACATCTCCGTGAACACAGAAATCAAAGAACCACAGAGGTGAGACAACGGTGAGGACTCGACAGCAAGAAACCACTGAAATGCTGGAGCAAAAGAAAACCAACAGTTAGACTCCGATGAGCCCGACCAGAGACAGAGCCTGTCAAGTAAAGGTGATACGAAACGGTCCGTCCTTTAAACACTTTCGGTTTCATAGAGCATCAGGGCTTGAGATGTCATTTCATCTCAATGGCGGGCAAAAGTCCCACAGAATTGGAAGCAATGTCTCCAAAATGACATTTACAGTGTTGACGGGACATTAAACCTCAAATCAAACCAGTTGTATTCTACCCTTGGAAATGACAGAGATGATTTTGACATACAACATGTACAACTGTGAAAAAGGCCAAGCATTTACAGAACTTATCGAAGACAGCTGGTTTAAAATAAGAATGAAGATGTTGAAGAACACTGGTTCTCAAATAACTTACCAAGATGAAATGATTCATTTACTCTTGCTCATAGATGAACTTCCAAATGTGTGTGATAAGAAACGATTAGAGTTTCATAGACAGATTAGCTGTTTTCATTTTCAACATCAACCAACCCTTAAGAAAGCAAAAAAAGATGGCTAGTCACATTCTTTGACTTAACCACACGGGACATGTTTGACATGTCTGAGAAATTGCATCAACACTTTCTACATGGCAATGTGTCATCTAGCTTTCTCTACAGAGATATGTTTTTGGGATATCTGATACTAAATGAGAAATATGCCACCATGGTTATGAAGTATTCAATATCCATGAATGATATATATACGATTAACATAGGATAGACCTACTTAAATCGGAAAAAACTGGCTTTGCCAATCATAGTCAGAGAATTCTTCGTCTTTGGTGTAGCAATGATGTTTGTTCTTTCGAAACATCATAGCAAATACCAGACTTAGGAATCTTGATTGAACATTATCAAAGGACATTTATTCAAGGGATATGCTGGCCCTGAAAAGGGCCTTTGGGGTTTGTTAGTCATAAACTAACACTGACAGCATGTTCTCCCACCGCATGCTGGACATCTGGCTGCCCAGGATTCATATGTAATCCTGGAGCCCGTCGACAAGTAGAATGGAGGCTCTTTCGCCTCATTCCCCCAGTCTTCCGTCTGTGTGGTCGCAGAGGGCCCAGGTAGCTCACCATTCCTTTGTTGAGCATGACTCAACACTGCAGCCCTCTTACTTATCTCTATCACTTGATCTAAATTGTCCAATGAGGAAAACAATGCTTCAGCTTCTCGCTTGACCAAATCAAAAGAGACCATCAGGTCTCTCACCCCACTCCTCACAGACTCTGTCTGCTCCTCCAACGCTTTAAAGTAAATTTCACTGTTGTGACTCATCTTCGATTGTACACAATAGTGCAAGGAAGTAGGTCAATGCATTGGTATTTATTCACTGAACACGGACGTGAAAGGAAGTATTTTTGCAAGTAGGTCAATCCCTCTCCAGAGTATAAAAAAGGACTTGACGTACTTCAGATTTCTTGAAAAAAAACAACAATGGAACAGTCAATATCATTCGATGATCTCTTGCAAAATCCAGATCTTTTAACAACCGCTATCAATGAAACATTTGGTAGCGATGCTACCTTACAACAACAACAATATACAACAATTCCATCTAACCAACCAATCTATACACAGCCTCCAGTACAGCAATCTAAACCCCAACCCAAAGTTATTGAAGCCTTAGTAAAGGAAATCAATGAGCTCAAAAATAGAGTCAAACAGTTAGAAGATCGTCCTCAACAACCATCATCACTGGAAATGAATCCTATTAGGATTCCTCTCCACTTCAATATCGTGCCAAATGAAGATGAACAACTGATGCAGTCATCAACTATTGGACTTGGAGCAGCTATCAAACCCATTTTCAAGCTTGGTCCCTATAATTTCACCAAACATCAAATTTATAGGGACCAAGTCATTTTAGGCTTGGTCCCTATAAATTTCAAAAACTGAAGATTTATAGGGACCAATGTAATCAACAAAAACACTAAGTTATTTTCAAGCATAACCATAAGTTAAGTCAATTCAAATTGGGTCCCTATAAATTTCAGAAACTGAAGATTTATAGGGACCAATGTAATCAACACAAACACTAAGCCCATCTTTGATAGTACCCAGCTTGCACACAACTGGTCACCCAACTCCCACTTGGTCCCTATAAATTTCAAAAACGGAAGATTTATAGGGACCAAGGCAATCGACATAAACACTTGGATCTACTTGAAAATCACCAAAAGAACTAAGTTATTTTCAAGCATAACCATAAGTTAAGTCAATTCAAATTGGGTCCCTACAAATTTCAGAAACTGAAGATTTATAGGGACCAAGGTAATCAACACAAGCACTAAGCCCATCTTTGATAGTAGCAAGCTTGCACACTACTGGCTACCCAACTCCCACTTGGTCCCTATAAATTTCAAAAACTGAAGATTTACAGGGACCAAGGCAATTAACACAAACACATGGAACTACATGAAAGATCACCAAAAAAACAACTAAGTTATTTTCAAGCATAACCATAAGCTAAGTCAATTCAAACCTGGTCCCTATAAATTTCAGAAACTGAAGATTTATAGGGACCAATATAATAAAAAACACTAAGTTATTTTCAAGCATAACCATAAGTAAATCAATTCAAATTGGGTCCCTATAAATTTCAGAAACTGAAGATTTATAGGGATCAAGGTAATCAACACAAACACTAAGCCCATATTTGATAGTAACCAGTCAAAACTACTGCGAAATTATAAGGACCAAGGTAATCAACCAAAAATCTAAGTTATTTCCAAGCATAACCATAAATTAAGTCAATTCAAACTGGGTCCCTATAAATTTCAGAAACTGAAGATTTATAGGGACCAAGGTAATCGACAAAAACACTAAGCCCATATTTGATAGTACCCAGTCAAAAAACACTGAAATTATAGGGACCAAGGCAATCAACACAAAACACTCAGTTCATCTCGGAAGGTATCCACTTTACACACTAACAACCACCCAAGACCCAACCTAGCCTAGTCAAGCTTACATCAAGCGGCGTCACTTTGGGGACCAGATTTTTTGAAACGTGAAACTTTCAGAAAAAAAACTAAGTTATTTTCAAGTTTAGCCTGAAAATCAAAAAGTTTCACGTTTCAAAAAATCTGGTCCCCAAAGTGACGCCCTATACTACTGTCGGTTTCAGCTCATGCAGTCCAATATATTGCCCCAAGGTCTGATCGGGGATTGATGAAATAGATTGGGCTGCATGATGCTTCCACGCAGAGCTGATACCGGCCGCACATGAGTAGTGTATAATCGCCTAGAAGTTCTATAGAAGCCTGCCCAGGAAAAGTGGCTCGAGTCGGACCGTTCATGCATTTCAACCATTTAGTTTCATTGAGCGACAGATTGGAAGCAATGTCTCAAAAAAGACGCATACAGTGTTAACAGGGACGTTAACAACACATGAAATAGATAACCAAGGCCCTATAGAAGGCCTGATGACTTAGGAAAAATCTTTTTATATACCCGTTTGAAAAACAACAACAAAACAAAAAAAAAAAAAAAAAAAAAACGGTCGTATTAAGTTATGGGGTTGGTGTCCGTCCGTCCATTCGCAAACATTTTTTTCGTTTCCGTATAACTCCTACTATACAGTTTTCATATATACAATCAAGCCTAAAATGTGTATGTTGTATGGATAAGATGTGAAGATGTGCCAATTACTGTCCAACAAATATTAACAGAGTTATGACCTTTGAAAAATTCGGTTTACATTTTCGTTTGGTTGCGTTTTGTGCTATACATGTGTAAACCATATGTAAGTTACATTTAGTTTATACTTGCCATGGCGTTAAACAATTTACCACAAAATACTCATCACTACCTACCCCTCCTGATACCAGGGTCACAGACTTCGAAATTTTATATACACGTTTTGTATTAAAACATAGAAGTGGAGGCAATGATCAGGAATCGTTACAATCAACCCACAGCTCCCATCAGAGACACCAAAGGGAAAGACACACAAACATGAAACAACATACCCTAATGGAAACACCAACAGCGGAAAACCAAAAGGACAGTTACTTTCCCATAAAATGGCCAATAGGCTATCCAAAATAAAATAACATAAGCGACACAAACATCCAAAGACAAACCATAACAAAAACAAACCGCGACAGAAGAACGGCCTTGGAACGGTCAGCGGAAACGAATTCCACTGGGCTTAAATCGATTTTACGTGGCCACAATCCTCGCCCTTACTTCCGTCGCGATTTAGACAAATAATTTGCTCAGTCCGCATGAAGGCCTCCAAATTTCAGACAAACCATAACAAAAATATACCGCGACAGAAGCACCGCCTTGGAACGTTTAAAGTGTAATGCATAAAGTGGAATAATGATATCAGCTGGCTCAAATCAGAATGTAGACTGACAAGACCAAACCTATTGGATGCTTTTTGAAAGCAGCCAACTTGTTTTGAAAATCAGAACATATACATATACATATGATTCTATATTTATACTCCGTAAATCATTCGACCGCGCCCGCCGTCAACCGGACGCAGACGGAAGGAATCGAAACCTCTACGACTAGCCTAACGGAAAGAAGGGAACATGAACGAAGCAAGACTCGTGAGCTATTTATAGGTCTGAGTCAATTGGGAAACCGATGGTTTGGTTCTCCCCTACTTATACAATCCGCAGCAATTTCACCGGCTCAATGTTAATTAAATGAAGCAGTTAATCGTTAATTACTGGATAATTATCCACAAAGTGAAACATTTTGTTGTAATCGGTTCTATTCCAGATCAATACTCACAATTTGATATAAGCATTATATGGATAGGTATAGCAGTTCGGCTCAATTTTGAGCTCAAAAAAACGTCTTATGACAGAAAATGGCAAAGTGAAAACAATATAGCTCCCCTTACATATATGTAAGGGGAGATATAACAACCAACAAACAAAGCCTTTATTCAAATACATTTAATTGCAATAGACCACAGCTAAAATAGAAAACGTCATTCATGATTCAGTGCACTCACTGTAGTGGGTGGGGGTGCTAATTAATTTCGGGGCTCTTTCATTCGCAAGGAAATAAAATCAATCAAAACACTACAAATAAAGGCATTTATTAATTACGTACAAATGATACTTATAATTGATTTTATAATTTAAACAGAAACAAAACAAAAACATTAAAAAGCAATGGTACTAGACACGTGTTAATGTACTTAAGACACACCCATTTAACTTAGGCCATTCCCATCTTATCATTCCCAACCGCGGAAACGCGGCGATTTTAGATCGAAAGTTGAAGACAGGTAACTCGGACAATCAATTTTATACCTGTAATAACGCCGCGGAAACACCGCGATATTAACCCCCGATCCCCCGATCGGCGCATATCCGCGACGTCGTCTCAGATTTAATCCTTTTCATCATGCCCCGCGCAACGCGGGGTTCGAGGATTAAAAAAAATGCGGCGGGCGTACTGTACTCTTTCCAGAGTTTGAGAGAGTGGGTTGATAGCTGATTCATTTACATGTTAGATGTCATGTTTAATGTTTAATTAGTTCAGTGGCATAAGAAATAGTCAATACATAAATCGTTCTTTTCCTTAAAGACGTGAGTGTTCCGTATTAGAGATTTTTATTTGTCTAACCCACTGACTGTCTTTACGCTGTTTTCTTACATGTGAAAGGAAAAAAACTTTAGAATATGAGTCAGATAATAATAATAGTTGGATCAAGTAAAAATTTTATAGAAATAGAGAAGATCAGGCATCACGAAAACACGCCAATATAATTTTGAACCCCTTGAACCCCACTTTTATATAGTAAAACTGGGGTTTCCAGGGGTATACCTTATTTTTCTTATTTCTGCTCTAAAATATAGATTATGGGTACTCGTTAGAACTGCCTCGATGAGGCGGTTCTAACGAGTGCCCAGAATCTATATTTTTGGGTATTCGTTAGAACTGCCTCGATGAGGCGGTTCTAACGAGTTCCCAGAATCTATATTTTGAGCAGAAATAAGAAAAATATCACACTTTTTCATCTTAAAATTTTCATTTTTTCGCCGATAAAGGTGGCAATGTATTTGTATAGGCGTGTTTGCGTAAGGCACGAATCTGGTATTCTATTTATCAGTTTATCCCCTTGTAAACTCTTTATTTGTTTTTTTTTGGTTTGGGTTTTACGGCCCTTTCAAGATTATTTCACTCATATCGAGCCGATCGTTAATCATAGGTGGGCGAAAACCGTAGTACCCGAAAAAAAAACCACCTGACCTTCCGTTGCAGTACTTGGCGTCTCACACGTGACCCGAGCGAGGCTCGAACCCACGGCGGTGAGAGACCTAATGACTAAGAGTCAGTGCTCTTATCCATTAGGCCACGGAGGCCCGTTTGTAAACTCTTTAAAGTAGAGGAGAATGATAGGAATCGATACAGTTATCCTAGAGCTCCCGTCACACACACCAAAGGGAAAGAAACAAAAACATGAAATAACTAGACCGAAACGGAAACATCAACAGCGGAAAGCTAAAATGACGGTAACTTTGCCACAAAATGGCCAGTTGGCTATCCAAAACAAAAATATATGAACGACACAAACCATAACAAAAAACCGCGACAGAAAAACGGTCAGTGAAACGAATTCCAATTGGGGTCGGGGGCGACTTAAATCGATAATACGCGGCGCAATCCTCGCCCTTACTTCCGTCGCGATTCAGACAGTCAAATAATTGAAATTGGCAATTTACGATCAGTTATCGGTTGTCCTCGGAATACAATCGGTTAGTACATTTACTTTCAGCTGACCGCTATGTTTCTTTTGATATTTTTAATGTATTTCTTTTTTCATTTTTCCAATAACAATAAAATTGTAGCCATTTTTCCGGTAGTCCGCTTCATTCATAAAAATTCAATGTCACGTTGACGTGATAAGGCTCCCTTATCCTGAGATAGCATATCTTTATCAGGTCAATGAGGCCCCCGCCCACGCAGAGCTGAAACGGACAGCACACGAGTACTGGTAGAAGCCTCTGTGACGCAGTGGTAACGCTACTCGCCTTGTAAACCAAGGGTCGCAGGATCGATCTTCGGCTTCTCCCGACTTTCGGATGAGTCTTTAAACCGAGGTCCCGTCTCCGTTTGACCTTAGCTGTTGATGAGACGTAAAACTCAAACACTCACTCACTCACGAGTACTTGTAAACCGCTTAGAGGATCTAAGCCTGCCCAGGCAAAGCGGTGTGAGTCGGACCGTCCATGCTTATAAACCCTGGAAACATGTCATTACATCTCAATGCCGGGCTGAAGTCCCACAAAATTGGAAGCAACGTCTCCAAAATGACCTATATAGTGCTTACGGGGACGTTAAACCTCAAATGAAACCAAATTATCAGGTCAGTGCGTTACAATGCAACATATAGGGGATATCTGGTAAATACCTGAACGTACTAGGTCCGCAATATTTTAGTGTAGGGGCAAATTTCTTTCTTGCGGGTTCTCGAATCTTCTATAATTATGCATAAGGGGAGTGATGATGATGATGATGATGATGATTATGTATAAACACAGCATTAATTATTTTATGTTGTTCTTGTTGCTGAAGAGGAGGAAACATAGAGCATTACGAAAACACGCCTTTACAAATACATTGTAACCTTAATCGCCTAAAAAATGAAAATTTTAAGATGAAAATTTGTGATATTTTTTCTTATTTCTGCTCAAAATATAGATTGTGGGTACACCTTAGAACCGCCGCATCGAGGCGGTTCAAACGAGTACCCAAAATCTATATTTCAGAGCAGAAATAAGAAAAATAAGGGTTACCTCTGCAAACCCCAGTTTTACTATATAAAAGTGGGGTTTGAGGGGGTCAAAATTATATAGGCGTGTTTTCGTGATAGGGTGCAATGAGTAAAAAATCTCAGGGTTTTTCGCGCATGCCAGTTTGAAAACATAGAGGATCTTACATGAGTGTTCATGTATAATTGAATGTATTTAACGGGTGGGGAAAAATGGATAAAATGCGAGGCTTTTCCGAGCCTTTTATTCCTTTTACTCAAAGAGTTTAATAAAATCAATAAAACATGAGTACGAATGCAAGATTCTATTTATCTAATGACATTTGAAACGCATCTAATTCACGATTTTATTTTTTACAAAAATGTCAATATTCCGCCATAAGTAAACGCGACGTCGTTAAGGACGATGTACGTGTAACGTTACCGAACGAATCTAACTAATTTACATATTTAATCCACAAGTATAACATGGCGTTATTACATTCTCAGACGCGACGTCATAGGAGATAAACAGCATTAATGGACTTGTGTTGTTGTTTGTGTTGAAAATGATGGTAAATAATGTGTGCAAATCCACTTCACTAACCGTGCATGCGAATTTGTAATTATGTCTCCCCCGAAAAATTTTTTTTCGGAGAGACATTGTTTTCCCCCGGGCGTCTGTCTGTCCGTCTGTCAAACATTCGTGTCCGCTCTATAACTTGAAAACCGTTAGAGGTATCTTCACGAAACTTCGTATAAATATTAATCAGCATTTGACGACGTGCAGTGCGCAAGAACTATAACTCTCGCATTTATACTTTTTGAATTATCTCCCTTGGAAATTTGTCGGTATGTATATATGTATGGAAAAATCGTGTCCGGTCAATAACTTTCTTATTTTCAGATGGATTTTAAAATTACTTGGCAGAAATATTAACAACCATAAGATGATGTGTGGTGCGCATGAGGCAGGTCGGTACCTCAAAGGTCAAGGTCATACTTAGAGGTCAAAGGTAAAAAAAGGGGCCTTTTTCGTATTTGGTCAATAACTTTCTTATTTTGAGATGGATTTTAAAATTACTTGGCAAAATTATTAACAACCATGAGATGATGTGTGGTGCGCACGAGGCAGGTCGGTACCTCAAAGGTCAAGGTCATACTTAGAGGTCAAAAGTCCAAAAAGGGACCTTTTTTCGTATTTGGTCAATAACTTTCTTATTTTGAGATGGATTTTGAAATCACTTGGCAGAAATCTTAATCAATATAAGACGATGTGTTGCGTGCATGACCCAGATTGGTATCTCAAAGGTCAAGGTCATACTTAGAGGTCAAAGGTAAAAAAAGGCCTTTTTGTTTCGGGTTTTGTCAATAACTTGCTTATTTTAAGATAGAATTTGAAGTTACTTGGCAAACATGTTAACTATCATGAGACGATGTGTTGCATGCATGATTCAGTTTGGTACCTAAAATGTCACGTTCAAACATAGAGGTCAAAGGTAAAAAAAGGGCCTTTTTTCGTGTTTGGTGAATAACTTTCTTATTTTTTGATGGATTTTGAAATTGTTTGGCAGAAATGTTAACCACCATGAGATGATGTGTTGCACGCATGACCCAGTTTGGTACCTGAAAGGTCAAGGTCATACATAGAGGTTAATGGTAAAAAGGGGCCTTTTTGTGTTCTGTCAATAACTTTCTTATTTTTTAGATGGATTTTGAAATTACTTGGCAGAAATGTTAACCACCATAAGACGATGTGTTGTGTGCATGACCCAAGATGGTACCTCAAATGTCAAGGTTGTACTAAGAGGTCAAAGAACAAAAAGGGGCCTTTTTTAGTGTTCAGTCAATAACTTTCTTCTTCCTGGATAGATTGTGAAATTACTTGGCAGAAATTTTAACCATCTTGAGACGATGTGGTGCACGCTAGACCCAGGTCGGAACCTCCAAGGTCAAGGTCATACTAAGAGGTCAGAGGTAAAAAAAGTTGTTGTTTTTTGTGTCCAGTCATTAACTTTTTTATTTCTGGATGGACTTTATAAAGTAACCATGCAGAAATGTTCACCGTCATTAGACCATGAGTCATGTGCAAGATCAAGGTCCATACCTCCAATGTCAAGGTCATACCTAGAGGTCAAAGGTAAAAAAAGGACAGTCAATAACTTCTTTATTCTTTTATGGATTATGAAATTACTTGGCAGAAATGTTAACCATCATGAGATGATGTGTTGTAACTCAAGGTCAAGGCCATACTTAGAGGTCAAAGGTAAAAAAGTGCTTTTGTGTGTACGGCCAATAACTTTTTTATTTTTCTATGAACATTTTTAAAGTTACTATGCAGAAATGTTCATCTTCATTAGATGATGTGATGCACACAAAACCCAGCTCAATATCACCAATGTCAAGGTTATACTTAGCAGTCAAAAACGGGGGAGACATCTGTGTTTTTGTAGAAAAAACAAATTCTAGTTTGCTAAGACTGTGCTCACATGATCAGTTTTTGTGGCATTCAACTCTGGAAAACACTTCTGAATTTAACACAGGTTTCAACATACATCAACTTGTCCAGATTAGCTATTCTTGCAAACCAGATAAGGAAATCCATAGTTTTAGCTTGGGATAGAAATTCTGTTCTAACCCTGGTATTCTTATCCTAAATCGAATATTCTCGTGTTGACAGATGCACTGGTTGAACACGACCTCATATGCGCCGTCGTTAAGGTTGACATCACAACATATTAAGTGACGGCACTAAAGATTCCTGTAGTTTCAACACAATATATTTACATTTCCAGTGTAAAGTCTAATGTAAACCTATAGAAAACAATTGCGTTCATACTTCCATGAACGCATCGAATCACATTATTTTCAGTGACGTTAAGTGACGTCATTCTAAACCATTGTTCTCTACGTGCGTTGATAAGGTCAACGCTGCTCCGCTCTTTGTAGAAAAACAGCGTGTAAATGTTTTTCAGCTTTAAATGTTTGCCCTACACGCATTTTTTTTTCGCCCAGTGATGAGGGGCAAATAATGTAAATATACAAAATAAACTTAATTTTCCTGCTTTTCATGAAAGTATGAACGACAGTGGGTCGCTAGCAAAGTTTACATGAACCCCTTCGGGGTTCATTTACTTTGCACACGACCCACTGCGTTCATACTTCCATGAACTGCAGAAAAATAAATTTCATTTCTTAAATGGCTGACGTCGGTAACAAAAGTGACTGCAGCAGTAAAACTCCGCGCAAAGAAATGGAAGGTATGCAAGAAAAATAATCCTATATGGGTGTTAGGGGTGGATAGAAAATTCCGTCCCTCGGGATCATTGTCGGTAAGCCTCGTGATGCCGGACCCCATGTAAGGTTTTGTAATTCCATCTATCAAATTCAGTAGAAAATGTCGAAGAGGACGGCCGTTCTTGTTGAATTTGACATTGCCAATAATTTGAATATCATTACAATTCCTTGCATGGAATCAAAATCGATACGATTTGTTTGTTTGATTTAAGGTTTAACGTCCCCGTCAACACAAAATCGATACGATATTAATAGCGAGTTCGTAATGATAGTTTCTTTGGTTTAAAAATATTTATTCAGTACTGTATTAACATGTGTAAATAACATATACATGACAGGATTTGAAAACAAGCCAGATCATTGTATGAATCATCTGCTGATGTTGAATACGAGCAAGTGTTTCAGTCGTACGCCCCACCAACATCTAAGGTAATACGGAGTCGGGACATCGGTTAAAGGCTCACCCGAAAGTCTGGAGAAGCCCGGAATCCAACCCGCGATCCCTGGTTTATGAGGCGAGTAGCTTAACCACTACACCACGGGGGCTTCTATATGATCAAGTGCGAATGACATATTTCATCTTAACATGTGCGATTATAATATACTTGTTGACCAAAGTCGAGTGAATCATTTGAGTCAATAATTATGACACGTCATGAGATTTTGGATCCGACAGAAAAGTTTTTGCCTTTTTCTGATAGCTTTATAATACTAAAGTGCATATGTGAAATTTCAGATGAAAACATTGAGCGGTATACGAGGTATTGGGGTCAGTCTTTATAGACTGACCCCGAATATGCGAAATTTGCATTTTCAGTTCTTTTAAATGTATATTTGCTAGTGAGTCTTGACTCCAAAGCCTTATAAAGCATTCAGAGAAAACAAATTATGATCAAATCATGCGTTCACACAATTATTTATTCACCCAGTAGGAATCATTCATTAAATATTTGTTGGGAAGAATTCTGTTCCCATGGCAACAAATTTAAAATGCTAAAGTTTGTCGTGTAGAGCTGGACATATATTTTCTCATTCAATCTAAATCAAAGTAACGAACAAGTGCATTTCTAAATCCAATTAAAGATCATGTAACAATATTCATTTCCACCATTGCCAGAGAGATAAGCTTTGCTGGGATACAGAGTAGCCCACCCAATTACAGTATATGTGTGTGTGTCACCAATATCAATTTATTTGAATGCTGCATCTAAATAGCCAAAAATTGGATTGAATTAATTACTTGAACTGCAAAGTCTGCTTTATGAGAGCACTCTATTTAACACACCATTGCTCTAATTCAAGGTCACGATGGCTTATAAAAATATTAATTCTATATGAAAATGAAAAAAAAATAATTATAATAGTTATAATAATATTAATAATAATAATAATAATAATAATAATAATAATGAAATGTTTTTTTAAACAATCCTTTATTTGTTCGACAAAATTGTATATCATCTCAATTATAGCAAAAAAATTATTGTAAATAAATCATTTATCTGCATTAAATAGTGGCATGAACATCCTTGCAAAACAAACTTTACTTGACGCCCCCTCCCATCAGGGCTTAGAGAAATAGACTGGCTACATTGTGCCCACCTGTCGTAACAAGTTTGTAAAACGCTAAGTAGGTCCTAGCTTATCCAGACAAAGCAGTTATAGTGAGATTGTTCTGCATATAAACCATAGCAGTTTGTTTATGCAGGGGGCTTGATTTGCCATTTCTTCTCAATGCCGGGTAAAAGTCCCATAAAATTGGAAGCAATGTTTCCAAAATGACATAGTGTTGACAAGGTTGTACAACACAACCACAAACAAATAAAAGCTTGATTTTTTGTGTTCACGGCGATGTTGCACTGATGAGTTAGGAGGCCTTCATGCGGACTGAACAAATTATTTGTCTAAATCGCGACGGAAGTAAGGGCGAGGATTGTGGCCACGTAAAATCGATTTAAGCCCCCCAGTGGAAATCATTCCACTGACCGTTCCAAGGCGGTTCTTCTGTGGCGGTTTATTTATGGTGTTGTTTGGTACTTACTGTGTGTATCAATTGTGTATTTTATTTTGGATGGCCATATGGCCATTTTGTGGGAAAGTAACTGTCCTTATGGCCTTCCTTTGTTTAGGTTTCCATTATGGTCGGGTCGCTTAATGTTTGTGTTTCTGTCCCTTTGGTGTCTTTGATGGGTGGAGTAAGTTAATTGTATCGATTCCTGATCTTTGTTTTACTTCTACTTTATTCAGGGACTTGAGGATTATAATGGTATGTATTATTTTACCTAACATAATTATGATACATGTAGTTTGAAGAACCGCCTCAGTGAGGTATTTCCATCAGGTGTCATACAATCTTGCTTCGTAGCACAGATAAGTAAGCTTTTCCAAAATTTCGACTGAATAAAGTCCTTCTTTGAGACATTCAGGAGGATATTATCTCACATGGGCCTGTCAATTAAATATAATGAGGTATAACCTTGCCATAAAATTAAATCAGTTATTCCATTCCATACATGTAGATGTTGTAGAATATTTTTCCCTGAACAATTAAACTGTCATCCCATTTTCGGGGTAAAGGTACATTGCAATATTTGACACTGGCAAAACCGCAATTACATACACTTTATGCAAACAAAATTAAAGTGCATATAAAGCTAGTCTATCCAAATTAACATCATCAAACATGACCAGTACTAGCTGCAGAATAAACTAATACCGGCATTTAAATAGGAATCAAAACATGCAGTTGTACCTGTATTCGCAGTTCCAGCAACAGAAACAAACACATGAGTATAGAATCAAAAGATTTATTTCGTATATAATTATTAAAATTGATGATAATTCAAATGACTTTAAATGATACTTGACTTCCAGCTATTGAATTGATTAATATACTTAAACTGGTGTTGTGCTCCCTCCCCCATCGGGGCTTGGAGAAATAAACGAGGTTGCATGGTACATGTACTTCAGTGCTAGGCTGAAACAACGGAATATTTTCAGTACTGGTTAATTAAATGCTAGGCGTTTTTTTCTAAATCGTTAGGTGAATGGCAGCATAGGCAGTACCATATTTTTTGGATTTGGGTTTACGGTCTTCTCCATGATATATCAAATTCACAAACAGTGAAAATAAAAATCGTATTTTCACTGTTTGAAATAGTGACAATATCGATTTCGATTTCACTGAAGAATCTCTATATTTCATTGAAAAGCAAGTAAGAAAGCCGTGTGACCTACTGCATTCTTATCCCCCGACCGAATAGTTTCGGTGGATATAGCGATCAGCCGGGCATCCGTCCGTCTGTCCGTCCGTGGACGCAACCTTGTGATGGCCATAACTGCTATACCCTTTGAGATGTATTGATGGTTCTTGGCACAATTGTTCACAAGGCTGAGACGGCGTGTCATGCGCAAGAACCAAAACTCTGGATGACATACTTCTTGAGTTATCTCCCTTTTTAATAAAATAGAATGACTGCCTTGTGATGGCCGTAACTCCAATACCTTTTGAGATATATTGATGGTACTTGGCACAGTTGTTCACAAGGCTGAGACGGCGTGTCATGCACAAGAACCACAACTCTGGTTGCCATGGTTTTTTAGTTATCTCCCCTTCCAATAAAATTGAGTGACTACCTTGTGATGGCCATAACTCCAATACCCTTTAAGATATATTGATGGCACCTGGCACAGTTGTTCCTAAGGCCGATCGGTGTGTCATGCACGAGAATCACAACTATGGGTGCTAGGTTTTTTAGTTATCTCCCCTTCCAATAAAATAGAATCACTTCCTTGCGATGGCCACATCTCCAATACTCTTTGAGATATATTGATGGTGCTTGGTACAGTTGTACATGAGGTTAAGCAGGTGTGTCACGTGCAAGAACCATGACTCTGGGTGCCCTGGTTTTTTAATTATCTCCCCTGAGAATATAACCTTGTGATGGCCATGTATCCAATACCCTATGAGATATATTCATGGTACTTGGCACAACTGTAAACAAGGTCGAGACGGCACTTCATGCCTGAGAACCACAACTCTAGGTGCTATGGTATTTGAGTTATCTCCCCTTTAATATAACAGTATGCCACCTTGTGATCACCGTACCTCCAATTCCCTTTGAGACATATTGGTGGTACTTGATGCAGATGTACATGAGGTTAAGCAGGTGTGTCATGCTCATGAATTACAACTCTGGGTGCTCTGAGTTTTTTTAGTTATCTCCCCTGACAATATAGCCTTGGGATGGCCATAACTCCAACACCCTTTGAGATATATTGAAGGAACTTGGCAATTGTATACAAGGTACAGAGGGGGTGTCAAGTGCAAGAAACACAACACAACTGTTGGTGCTGTGGTATTTGAGTTATCTAACCTTCCAACATAACAGTTTGACCAGCTTGTGATCCGCATATCTCCAATACCCTTTGAGACATATTGATGGTACTTCGTACAGAAATACATGACCTTAAGCAGGCATGTCATGCGCACGAACCACAATTCTGAGTGCCCTGGTAGTTTAGTTATCTCCCCTGACAGTATAATCTTGTGATGGCCATAACTCGAATACTTTTGTGATATATTGCTGGTTAAATTCTGGTGCACTTTCTACTGGTGAACAATCTTCTGAAGGCCATATTGGCTTTTGGTCGGGGCATTTGCCATCTCTTCCGATGGCTATTTTTTATATCTCCAAAGCTGTTATGATTGTCGGAAGGATTTTTACAATTTTTTTTCTCATTTTTGCCTAAAGGTCATTATCACGGAAATGAAATCATTAAGAACTCCACATTGCTTTGGGTAAGTGAAATGTGAAAACCGGATCAAATTATCTTTATGAGTTCCTGGCATATTGCAATTAGAAGTCTGAAATATTTCAAACGGGGAGAACAACTTCAAAACAGGAATTCGTTCCGCGCTGACCGTTCCAAGGCGGTTCTTCTGTCGCGGTTTATTTTTGTTATGGTTTGTCTTTGGGTGTTTGTGTCGCTTATAGTATTTTATTTTGGATAGCCTATTGGCCATTTTGTGGGAAAGTAACTGTCCTTTTGGCTTTCCGCTATTGATGTTTCCATTAGGGTCTGTTGTTTCATGTTTGTGTTTCTTACCCTTTGGTGTCTCTGATGGGAGCTGTGGGTTAATTGTATCGATTCCTGATCATTTCCTCTGTCACGGGGTGTATTGGGTGTCTTTGGGCAGGGAACAGGCAAATGAAGACTGACTTCTTTTCTACTGGTTTATTGAAGCTGAAGATCAAAGAAATGAATAGTATTTAGAATTATTAAACTAATAATTCGCTGTCATCTATTTCGTACGTAAGACAAAGGTACGGTGACTTGCTTTGACTGGATACAAAACACACGTTATTAATGAAAATACTAAGATCCTTCAAAACTAAATAATTCAATATACTTTAAGCATGTTGAGTAGAAATTCTACAAAAACAGGTTCTATATACCTTAACTTAACAAATAAAATATCTGTTAAATAACTGAATTATTCATCTGTAGAAACATTGGCTGCTTATGTGAAAATATGCAATTGTAATTAAACAAAAGAAAATATTCAATAAAATACAAATCATCATTTCCATCAAGAAATGAGGAAAACAGTATTTTAACAAAAATATATGAGCCCCGCCAAGCGAATTTTTGTCTTCGAGCATTCCGTCATGACATATTTTAACTGCGCATGTCCAGCCATTCAGAGGGGCCAGGTTATGGCTTTCTGTCTGAAGGTTCCTCTTGATTCACTGCTTGTATGAGCGAGCAGCGAAGGTTCTGGCGAGACTGCGCGGATGCGCAGGCTCGCCTGAACCTTCGCTGCTCGCATAGGCGATAAGTACCAAAATCGCTTGACGGGGCCCAAATGATAGTTACCTGAAGATCAAAGAAATGAACAGTATTTAGAATTATTAAACTAATAATTCGCTGTCATCTGTTTCGTACGTAAGACAAACGTACGGTGACTTGCTTTGACTGGATACAAAACACAAGTGAGGTCCCAGCCAAAAGCCGCACCAAGCTTTGGTCCTGCTGGACAAAGAAAGGGCCCTCTATGGGGAATTTATACATATTTGCCTACAAAACATAACATGAACCCCATTTATATGTAACGAAAACTTTACACCTACTCCACTTTGTAACCTGCTGTAACCTTGCATCAGTTAACGGTAAAAGTTGTGCCTGGCTAAAGCTTCAGAATACTGGACTCCAACGTTCAGGTTTAGCAAGCTTACAAAAAAAAACTTCATTTTCCCACACTAGCAAGAGTTAAGAGATATTACACAAAGGTGGCACTTATGAGAAGTCAACAAAGATTTGAAAAGTAGAAGTAAAACAAAGATCAGGAGTCGATACAATTAACTTACTCCACCCATCAAAGACACCAAAGGGAAAGAAACACAAACATGAAGCGACCAGACCATAATGGAAACCAAAAAGAAGGAGGCCATAAGGACAAGTACTTTCCCATAAAATGGCCATCCAAAATAAAAAGACACAAGTGATACACACAGTAAGTAACAAACAACAACGTAAATAAACCGCCACAGAAGAATCGCATTGGAACGGTCAGTGGAAAGATTTCCACTGTGTGTGTGTGTGGGGGGGGGGGGGGGGGGCTTAAATCGATTTTACGTGGCCACAATCCTCGCCCTTACTTCCGTCGCGATTTAGACAAATAATTTGTTCAATCCGCATGAAGGCCTCCTAACTCATCAGTGCAACATCTCCGTGAACACAAATAATCAAAGAACCACAGAGGTGAGACAGCGGTGAGGACTCGACAGCAAGAAACCACTGAATTGCTGGAGCAAAAGAAAACCAACAGTTAGACTCCGATGGCCCGACCAGAGACAGAGCATCAGGCACCTACCAACATTACCTTGAATTAGATCTCTCTAATTCTCAAAAAACCTTTACGTTGGAACCGTCATAGAATCTGAGGTCTGACCCACCGGCGTGCAATTAAAGAGGGATGCAAAGTTGCCAACCGTGATTGGGTTAACTACCATGCATGCAGTCTGTCGTATAACATCCATGTTGTACCCAATCTTTTTATATCGAAGAATGATTTACGAAATTGGATGCTGAAGTCAATGCGGTTATATATTTTTCTGAATTTATAAACTCAGTCACCGTAAAAATCGGGTTCTGATAGACCTTGTTGCAGAAGAGATTTAAGTCCAATATTGAATTAGGAAATTAAATCAGAATGGCGTCTATAACATTTTGAAAAGGCTTTGCGTAGTTTATGGTACCGATAACCCTGATTAAGAAGTTTAGCCGTTAATAATTTATTACGAGTGTTGAAGTCAGTTACATGACTACACACTCTCGCAAATCGAATTAATTGCGAGATATAAACGCCATAGGATGGCGCACGAGGAACATCACCATTCAAAAAAGGAAAATTTACAATCTCAAAATCAAAGTCATCGCGTTTATCATAAATTTTGCACGAAACAAACCCATCTACAATAGATAGATATAAATCCAAAAACGGGGCCTCGGTATCAGAAGAATTTGCTTTATTTAACTAATTTTCTGTTGGGGGGGGGGGGGTTGTTAATCTGACTGATCAAACCATCGAAATAGGTATTATCAATATTTAATAAATTATCTAAATATCTAGAAGTGGAGCTAAAAGCTTTAATAATTTCAGATTGGTTATCAATGGAAAGCGACAAGATGAAGTCTCTTTTTTATAACAATACAAGAACAGATCTGAATACACAAAAAACAGATTGAGAAATGTACATGAGCATCAGAGTATACTATAAAGCATGAACGGATAATTACTGGGCATCACATGAAAAGTATTCTATGATGTCATAGTGGACTTCAGATTCTTAAAACTTTTAATTCCAAGTATAAAAAGTAGAGCCGTCTTTTTAGTCTATGCAAACTTTATAATTTACAAAAAAATAATGCTCTTGTTTAAAGTATTGTTTAATAGCAACATGTGCGCAATAAATTAATTACGTTAACAATGACGTCGCGATTTATTCACGTTTTCTCTGAATGACGTAATGCCTCGTTTGGGCACAAAATCGCATGAAGCGTCACATATATTATTATTATTATTATTATTATTAATAATAATAATAATAATAATAGCTAGAATCGTGTAGTCGATGGCATGCCATCGCATATCTCCAGGCTTCTATTCGATTTGATATGTTGCACGACCATGTTTTGAAAACTTTGTTTTCTGAACCACCCTTCCCCCGGCCCCTCTCCCAGGGGTGGGATCAAAATTCCAAGACACCAAAGATGTATCAGTTCCGAAGGTTTCAAGTTTCTATCTCTAACGGCTAGGAGGAGTTATCCGGTAATCGTTACGGGTATGGGGGTATGAGAGTGACCTCCACTTTCACCCAAGGAGTCAAGTTTTAATGCAATTATTCTTCTTATCAAGCCTATTGGCTTCATTCTAAACAAATGGATTTTTCTTCGAAAATTTTCTACCTGCATTTTAGGACTGTTGTAACTGAGATGCTTCTCTCTCTTTCACAGGTACTCGCAATTAGGGCGAAAATGAAGTCAGACGTTTTGTGGGCCGTTATTCTGATGGACGTGTTAACGATATCCGTGACCACCGGTGATTTGGTTTCTGACCTACAGAAAAAAGTGGACTCTCTTGAGAAAGTGATCGGGGGATTATCCCGACAGATGATGCTACAACAGCTCTTCGTTGAAGAACGTATACGCTCGGACGGCGACTCCGGTTTGAAACAAATCAGGTTAAGCTTCATAAGACGTCAATGTATTAACTAGGGAATCGGGGAGGGGACATTCAATATTATTTTTAATATGGTGTGCAAACAAGATATTAAATTGTGCGGACAAGATATTATCTTGTACGTACAAGATAATATGTTGTGTCGACAACATATTATCTTGCGCACAAGATATACTACTCAAAGTTTGATAGGGATCACTTTTTATGTACCAAATTTTGCACAGAAAATTTATAAGTTCTTGACAGAATTTGTACTCGGTATATTGATAAATATCTTAAGCAGAAACTCGTGTGCAGTTAAGTACTCATAAAAGTGTACACTTCTCACAATTCGCAAATGAATTCATGCACCCCCAAAATCTTGCGTAGCATTGCTTTCCAACAGACCAATCAAACTTGTCAGTGTTCCTTTACCAAGCGTAAAAAGGACTTCATTTGATTTGTGAAACACTAAAATGCCTAGGGGGACAATTAAGAAACCGTCTGAGCCCCGAAGAAATGAATCGTTGCGTCGGAATGTTGGAATCTTGCGTCTCTCAACGTCGTGTTGCTGGGATTCTGAATGTGTCTCAGAGCGTGGTTTCACGAATGTGGAGTCGGCGTCTTACCCACGGAAATCCTTCACACAGCCGCGGCGGGGTCGAGAAAGGGCTACAACTCTACGTCAGGACCGTTTCTTGTTGATTCAGTCTCGACGTCAACGGTTCCTGAACGCTACGCGTTTGCATAACGAGCTTATGAACGGAACTGGGGCACGAATTTCTACACAAACTGTCAGAAACGGACTCCACGAGTTCGGACTTAATGCCATGAGGCCTGCTGTACGTGTCCCGTTGACGAGACAGCACGTGCTAGACCGGTTAGACTTTGTCAGAACTCACGTCAGGTGGACGGTTCGTGACTTGACACCAGTACTGTTTACTGAGGGGTCCAGATTCTGTCTAGACTTCACTTATAAACGTCAATTAGTGTGGCGAATGTCTAAACAGCGATTCGATGACTTGAATGTGGCAGAGCATGATCGCTATGGAAAGGGGTCAGTCATGGTTTGGGCTGGGATAAGCGTGAACGGTAAATCTGACTTGCTGGTTGGTGCTTGATGCTCTGTCTCTGGTCGGGCTCATCGGAGGAGGCCTTCATGCGGACTGAACAAATTATTTGTCTAAATCGCGACGGAAGTAAGGGCGAGGATTGTGGCCACGTAAAATCGATTTAAGCCCCCCCCCCCCCCCCCCCAAGTGGAAATCTTCCACTGACCGTTCCAAGGCGACTCTTCTGTGGCGATTTATTTATGTTGTTGTTTGTTACTTACTGTGTGTATCACTTGTGTCTTTTAATTTTGGATGGTCATATGGCCATTTTGTGGGAAAGTAACTGTCCTTATGGCCTTCCTTTGTTTAGGTTTCCATTATGGTCTGGTCGCTTAATGTTTGTATTTCTTTCCCTTTGGTGTCTTTTATGGGTGGAGTAAGTTACTTGTATCAATTCCTGATCTTTGTTTTACTTCTACTTTGTACGTCGTTGAAAACGGAACGTTAATGGCAGTGAGGTACTGTAATGAGATTCTTGATGAGTTTGTGAAACCATATGCAGATGCCATCGGCCCGGACTTTATTCTGATGGATGATAATGCCCGTCCCAACCCTGCCAACGTCACTGATTCCTACCTGGAACGTGAGACAATCGTTCGTATGGACTGGCCTGCTCGGTCACCGCACTTAAATCCGATTGACATGCTACAGAGTGCTGTTTCAGCCCGACCTGTGCATCCGAGAACTTTACAGGAGCTCAAAGATGCATTGGTTGCTGAATGAAAGCTGATTTTACAAAACCGGATACAGACTCTGATTACGAGCATGCGCAAGCGATGTCGTACTGTAATTGATGCCCTTGTACGCCATACACGTTATTAAGCACGTTTGTCTAAACAAATTTGGAAATTTGTGAAAAATCAGTTGTCCAAACCCCTTCGTGTTACGGCAAATTTTGGGGGTGCCAAGACGTCTGCTGTTGTCACGCTTGAATGCAGTACCAGTTGACAAAATTAATCACTAGGTTTTGTGAAGGATACGTTTTCTAAGATTATGTATCAAATTTGGATTCAGCTGATTAATTCATCCAAAAATTATTTTGCATTAAAAAAGTGATCCCTATCAAACTTTGAGTAGTATATTATATTGTATTATCGTATTCGCAAAAGATAATATCTTGTGCGCACAAGATATTATCTTGTCCATACAATATCTATGTTGTGCGCACATGATGTTATCTTGTGCAGACAAGATAATATCTTGTTCGCACAACTAAGTATCTTGTGAGCACAAGATAATATGTAGTGCGAACAAGATATTATGTTGTCCGCACAAGATAGTATATTGTTTGCACAAGATAATATGCGAAAAAGATATCTTGTCTATCTTGTGCGCACAACTTATAAAAAAATCCTTGCCCTTTCCCGGGTTCCGTAATTAACACAAAAGATCGATTTTTATTTCACTCATGAACACTTAAAGAAGTATTTCACTCGGGACAACATAGATCTTAGGAAGTTGAGCGAACAAGATATTATGTTGTCCGCACAAGATATTAAGTTGTGTGAACAAGATAACAGCTCGGTGAAATAAAAATCAATCTTACACTGAAAAAAAGAACTAAATTTTCCTGTTTCTTAGTACATGCTTTAAACTGTAATTATTAAAGCAATTTGAAAGCGTCAGCCGACACCAGGAAATAAACTTTTTTTCAATGACAATTAGGTATTCAGTGTGTTAAATGGGTGAAATAATGGGTGCATACTGAAAGTTAGCACCTAGAAAACAGCTTGGAATGTTACCTTATGAAATGGCTCACTTGAAAAATGCATTCCAATAATGTTCGCAGTTGCTGAGTTCGACTGACGTCGCGTGCATTATTCACGTTTCGTAGTGACGCCATCAATGTTTGAATGACGCGAAAACGTGTATGACGTAATTTCTGATACACATTTATAACGTTCAGCTAATTAACATCAAACAAGCAGAGAATATATATTATTTTTCAATGATATATCAAATTCACAAACAGTGAAAATAAAAATCGTATTTTCACTGTTTGCAACAGTGACAATATCGATTTCGATCTCTATATTTCATTGAAAAGCAAGTAAGAAAGCCGCGTAACCTACTGCATTCTTTCATATCTCCAAAGCCGTTATGTTTGGCGGAATGATTTTTACAAAAAAATCTCATTTTTGCCTAAAAATCATTTATCACGGAAATGAAATCATTATGAACTGCACATTGCTTTAGGTAAGTGTAATATGAAAACCGGATCAAACTATCTTTATTAGTTTCTGGTATAGTGCAATTTGAAATCTGAAATATTTCAAACGGAGAGAACAACTTCACAAACAGCCTTATTAATATTCATGAAGTATTCTGTGATGTCATAGTTGGCTTTAAATTCTTTGAAATTTTAATTCTTTGAACTCTATAACAATCAATGTATCTGGCGTTTTTTCAATCATGGGAATGCTAATAGTAATGAAATTGATCTCAGTCAAAAGTCAAAAACAATTTCTTTTTATTTCAAACATAATGACTATAAGTTAAATAGAGGATCTTACATGAGTGTTTATGCATTATTGAATTTATTAAACGAGTTGAGGAAAAGGGATAAAATATCCCTTTCCCCCAGCGAGTTTAATAAATTCAATAATACATGATTCTATTTATCATATGACATTTAAAACGCATTTTATTCACGATTGTTTACAAAAATGCCAAAATACCGCCGTAAGTAAACGCGACGTCGTTAAGGACGTCGTATATGTAATGTTACGGGACGTATCTAGCTAATTTGCATATTTAATCCACTAGTAGATTATCGAATTTTTTACATGGCGTTATTACACGCTCAGACGCGACGTCATATGATAAAATTCAAATAATATATTTGCATAATTTAAATTTCAGACAACATGTTTGTATGTAGATCAAATAACATACAGTGGACGGCATTGTGTTAAGAAGACATTCAAAAAGCATTTTTATTAAATAAACTAAAGAATTTATAAACGAACTGTTTGTATTAAACAGTTTAAAATTTCATTTATAACTTAAATAAAGGTTATAATTCAGAAATGAAATTTCAAATTTAAATCTAAAGTCACTAATCAGATTCACAGCCATCAGTGGACATATAAATGTAAAAAATATGTAATAATATCAAAGGAATTGAAAATATGTCAGTTTTATAGTTAATTCAGAAAGTTTAAATCTACTATGATGTCAAAAATATTGCATTGTGGGTCGAATCAACCAAAATGCAAGTGAGACTACCCTTAGTGGAAAATAGGTATGTATCAGATATAAATGAGCATTACATTGAAACGAATGGGATTTTTTCAGGCAGTTTTCAGTAAAATGGTCTTCTTTTTGTATTCTTTCAGGATACTAATACTAAAAACAGCCCCCGCTGATCGGGGATTGAGGAAATAGATGGGCTGTATGATGCTTCAACGCAGAGCTGAAACCGGCTGCACACGAGTACTGGTAAACCGCTTAGAGGATCTTAGCCTGCGCGAATCGGACCGTCCATGCTTATAAAGCATAATGGTTTCATTTGGCGACAGGGCTTGACATGTTTTTGTTTGTTTGTTTGATGTGAGGTTTAATATCCCCGTCAACACTGTATATGTCATTTTCGAGACGTTGTTTCCAATTTTGGGGGACTGTTACCAGCTATTATGATGAAATGACATCACAAGCCCTGCCGATAAATGAAACCAATAGGGTTTATTAGCATGGACGATCCGAATCGCATCGCTTTACAGGTGCAGCGTAGGTCGTCTAAGCAGTTTACAAGTACTCTTGTGCGGTCGACTTCAGCCTGCTCTGCGTGAAAGCATCATGAAGCCCATCTATTTTTTCAAGCCCCGATGGGCGGGGGCCGAGGGGTTGAGATGTCATTTCATCTCAATGTCGGGTAAAAAACCCACAAAACTGTCACTAAAAGTCTCCAAAGTGAACTAAACAGTGCTGGCGGGAACGTTAAACCTCAAATCAAACAAACAAACAAATAAAACTAGGAATGGTAAATGACATTTAAACGTACATTGCAGGTGCTCGTTAGAACCGCTTACTTGTGATAGTAATAATACGTACCCTGAATCTATGGATAATAATAATCTATGTATACCCTTGCAAACCCAAGAGAGCACGTGTATAAACAAGAAACGTGGAAATTCCACGAAATCCAGTGTTTCCAACAGTTGCGGAGTTGTGCTCCGGGAATGAAAATGAAGTGAAAGTATGGATCAGGGCAGATAAGTCAAAAATGAAATCAAGCAGAGTTGTCATTCTTGCAATGACATCCGCACTGATCTGTTCCAAAACTCCTACAAAGTATCATTAAAATATTTCAAACGGTTGCGGAGTTATGCTGTTGAAAGGTAATGTTGAAAATATTGACCAGGAGAGACAATTCGAAAACGAAGACAAGCAGAGTTTACATTCTTGCTCGCGACACTCCTATAATTCTATCAAGTATCATAAAACTATTTCAAACAGTTGCGGAGACGGCATGTAGACAAAAATGGATTAAGGGAGATAATCGAAAATGAAGACAAGCAGAGTTGTCATTCTTGCACGCGACACTCCGCAGTGACCTGTTCTAACCATGTTTCATTAAAATATTACAAACGGTTGCGGAGTTATGCTCCGGAAACGGAATGTTGACAACTTTGTTTCAGGGGAGATAATTCGAAATTGAAAACAAAGATAATTGTCATTCTTGCACGCAACACTCTGCAATGACCTGTTTTGTAATCATACCATTTATTATTGAAATATTTCAAACCGTTTGCGAGTTATGCTCAGGACAAGAAAATAGAATCAAAATATGGATCGAGGGATATAACTCAAAAAAGAAGAAAAGCAGGGTTGTCATGCGACACACCGCATTGACCTATTCAAAAAATCCCATCAAATATCATTAAAATATTTGAAACGGTTGCGGAGTTATGCTGTGGAAATGAAATGTTGAAAATATTGACCAGGAGAGACAATTCGAAAACGAAGACAACCAGAGTTTACATTCTTGCTTGCGACACTTCTATACTTCTATCAAGTATCATTAAACTATTTCAAATGGTTGCGGGGTTATGCTCCGGAAACGAAATGTCAACAAAAATGGATTAAGGGAGATAAATCGAAAATGAAGACAAGCGGAGTTGTCATTCTTGCACGCGACACTCCGCAATGAACTGTTCTTACCATGTTTCATTAAACTATTACAAACGGTTGCGGATTAATGCCCCGGAAACGGAATATTGACAAATATGTATCAGGGGAGATAATTCGAAATTGAAGACACGGATAGGTGTCATTCTTGCACTCAACACTCTGCAATGACCTGTTTTGTAATCATACCAAGTATTATTGAAATATGTCAAGCAGTTTGCGAGTTATGCTCAGGAAACAAAAATAGAAAAAAAAAACATGGATCAAGGGCTATAATTCAAAAATGAAGATAAGCAGATTTGTCATCCTTGCATGCAACACACCGCAATGACTTGTTCTGAATCCTATCAAGTAGTATCATTAAAATATTTCAAAAGGTTGCGGAGTCATGCATCGGAAACGAAATGCTAAACAATATGGATTAGAGGAGATAATTCGAAAATGAAGACAAACAGAGTTGTCATTCTTGCACCCGACACTTTGCAATGACATATTCTGTGATCCTACCAAGTATTATATTTCAAATGGTTGGCGAGTTATGCCCCAGGAAAGAAAATAAAGTAAAAAATATGTGTCAGGAGAGACAGTTCAAGAGTAAAGACTAACAGAGTTGTCACTCTTGCACGTGACTAGCCGCATTGACGTGTTCTATAATCCTATCAAGAACGATTAAATATTTCAAACGGTTGCGGACTTATGCTCCGGAAACGAAATGTTGCAAAACATCGATTATGACAGAAAATAAAGACAAGCAAAGTTACCATTCTTGCACACGACACTCTGCAACGACCTGTCCTGTAATCCTGCCAAGTATTATTGAAAAATTTCAAACGATCACAGAGTTATGCTCCGGAAATGAAAATAAAGTAAATATATGGATCAGGGTAGAAAATACAAAAATGAAGACAAGCAGAGTTTGTCATTATTGCACGCAGCACCCCACGCTAACCTGTTTTATAGTCCCCCCAAGTATTATTAAAATATTTCAAACGGTTGCCTAGTTATACTGCAGAGACGAAATGTTGACGAAAACGTATCAGGAGAGATTACTCGTACACGAAGGCAAGCAGAGTTTACATGTTTGCACGCGACACTCCGCGCTGACCTTTACTAGAACCCTTCTAAGTATCATGAAACTACTTCAAATGACTGCGGTGAGTGAGTGAGTGAGTTTTAGTTTTACGTCCCACCAACAGCTAAGGTCATACGGAGACCAAATGACTGCGGTGTTATGCTCCGTAAACATAATGTCAAAATATTGATCAAGGGAGATAATTCGAAAAGGAATACAAGCACAGTTTTCATTCTTGCATGCGACACTCCGCAATGACCTGTTCTTGCCAACTATCATTACACTGTTTCAAACGGTAGTGGAGTTATGCTCGGGAAACGAAATATGGATCAGGGGTAATAATTTTTGAAAATGGAGATAATCAGAGTATGCATTCTTGCTTAAATCGATTTTACGTGGCCACAATCCTCGCCCTTACATCCGTCGCGATTCAGACAAATAATTCGTTCAGTCCGCATGAAGGCCTCCTAACTCACCAGTGCAACATCTCCGTGAACACAAACTATAAGCAGTTGGCAAGTTATGCTCCAGAAATTAAGATAAAATAAACAAGAGGCCCATGGGCCACTATGCTCAACAAACCTCGGGGGTTGAGGGTGGGGAGACATGTATTTTAATTCACTATGGAAGCTCTGAGCCTAAGGACGATGCAGATAAAATTTGGTCTCAATCAGCCTAGTGGCTTCAGAGTCCAGATGTCGCTTGAATGTGTTGTTGCAAGACAACAGATGATAATTGAAAATTTCCCATCTGTAGCAACCAATAGGCCTAAAATCATATGGTTGATAGAACATTGTTTAAGGAACATTTCCATGAAAGCTTGGCAAAATATCTTCAAAGGCATAAATGTCATTTTTCAATTTTCACCATTATAAGTCTATGGAAACTTTTAACTTGCCAAAACAACAAAAATAAAGAGCCAAATTTCATAAAAAAAACCACACACACACAAAAAAAAAAAAAACACAAAAACTGTAAAGGCAATTATGGTGAATATTTTCATAAAGTCTGAGCCTCATTGAGCATATGGTTTCTAAGAAGAAGCTATTTTACGCATGTTTTTTTTTGTTTGTTTGTTTGTTTGTTTGCATTGGCAACCAATAAAAATGAGCAGTTTGTCTAAAATCATATGGCAGATTGCTTTAAGAATATTTATTTGAAAGCTTTTTTTTTCTCAAAATATCTGCTTAGGCTTGGCAGAAATTGCAAATTTTCAATTTCCCCATTACAAATCTATGGTAACTGTAAACCAAACTAAATAACAGATTTTCATAAAAAAAGAAAGAAACAAAAAGCTATTGAGAGTGTTTTTAAGTATATTTTTGTTCTATTTTGGGGGCATTTTGGTTTCCATGGCAAAAAGTAAAAGTGTGCAGTTGGCCTAATATCATGTGCCAGATAGGTGATTGCTTAAAGAATATTTCTGTGATTTTTTTTCAAACATCTGCAAAGGCTTGGCAGTATATTCAATGTTTCAATTTTCTCCATTATAAGCCTGTGGAAACTCTAAGTTGCCATAGTAACCAGACTAAACAACCGAATTTCATAACAAAATATAAAAAATGGAAGTGAAGGCAATGATCAGGAATCGATACAATTAACCCAGGGAAAGAAACACACACATGAAACAACTAGATCCTAATGGAAACTTCTCTAGCGGAAAACCAAAAGGACAGTTTCTTTCCCACAAAATGGCCAATTTGCTATCCAAAACAAAATAAAATAAGCTTAAATCGATTTTAGGTGGCCACAATCCTCGCCCTTACTTCCGTCGCGATTTAGACAAACAATTTGTTCAGTCCGCATGAAGTCCTCCTAACTCATCAGTGCAACATCTCTGTGAAAACACAAAAAATCAATCAACCACAGAGGACTCGACAGAAAGAAACCACTGAAATGCTGAAGTAAAAGAAAACCAACAGGTAGGCTCCGAGCGGCCCAACCAGAGACATAGCATCAGGCGCAAACCAACATTCCATAAAATTAGATTCTCGCTAATTCTCAGTAAAACTTTATGCTGGAACCGCCATAGAACCGGAGTCCTGACCCACCGGCGTGCAATTCAAGAGGGAAGCAAATTTGTCAACCGTCGTATAGCATTACGTTATACCCAATCTTTTTATATCAAAGTATGATTTTACGAAATAAGTCATTGCAATCATATAATTTTCTGAAATTATACTGTCACCATAAAATTAGGGTTCCGATAGATCGTGTTGCAGATGAGATTTAAATCCAACATTGAATTTTGAAATTAAATCGGAATGACGTCTATGAAGTTTTGAAAACGCTTTGGGTAGTTTATGATACCGATAACCCTGATTAAGACGTTCAGCAGTTAACAATTTATTACCAGTGCTGAAGTCAGTTACATGACTAGACACTCTGGCAAATCGAATAAATTGCGTAATATAGACGCCATAGGATGCCGCACGAGGAACATCACCATCCAAGAAAGGAAAATCTATAATCTCAAAATCAAAATCATCGCAAGAAACAAATCCATCTACAATAGTTAGGTGTGAGTCCAAAAACGGGGCCTCGGTAACAGAAGAATTTGCTTTATTTAACTGAAGTTCTGGGTAAATTTGACTGATCAAACCATCGACATAGGTATTTTAAATATTACGTTTAGTTTATACTAATTTATTTTAGTTCGATGGCGATGAAAGCTTCAAGCTTTTTAACCACCCTCGAACAATCTTTCCAGGTCTTTTCAAACGCGTGAGAGAAAGAGGAAGTGGCTTTTACACCACTGCTACCCATTTACACCAATATTGGTAATATTTAATAAATAATCCAAACATCTAGAAGTCGAGCTATAGGCTTCAACAAGAGCTCACCACACAGAGCTATCAGGTATGTGGCCTGCTCATGTAGAATATAAAACAACTGATTGGTCAGTTCTTCAAGACACTTTCAGGCCCTTATCTAATTTAATCAAAACACTGTTGTCAGACAGGAATGTTGCACCTCATTAGAATCAGATATACGTGGCTGTTTTACAGCATCATTAATTGGTTGATTATCATCCAAGATACCTAACATTTCAGTGTAACAATATGTTTGTTTGGAAATTGGGTAAAACAAAGCAAAAATTAAACTTTATTGATAAAGAAAAACGAAATAAGTTGAAAGAGGGTATTTTAAGGGAAAGAGAAAATTATTCAGAAGAGTAAAGGGTGCATTGCAGGGAAGTTTATTTACTTAAAAGTCAGATGATGATAGTTTAGGTCGAATTGGTACAAATTTTGCACTCCTTTGTTCCTGTATACTACTTGATAATAAAGTTTGTGTATGTCATGGAACATTTTAAACAATGTAAATTTTATTCCATCCACTTCACACATATCCACAAACAAATAAGAATTTCATCTGGTGACTTTCTTGAATAAATACACCCAGAAGAATTCTATGGTGACTTAGTATATAAATTTAGAAAAATACATGCCTGTAATGACTTTAGTACCCAATTTCGTAAAATCATTCGTCGATATATAAAGATTGGGTACAACATAAATGTTATAAAACAGACTGCATGCATGGTGGTTAACCCAATCAGGGTTGGCAACTGACAGTAACTGTCCTTATGGCCTTCCTTTGTTTAGGTTTCCATTATGGTGTGGTCGCTTCATGTTTGTGTTTCTTTTCCTTTGGTGTCTTTGATGGATGGAGTAAGTTAATTGTATCGACTCCTGATCTTTGTTTTACTTCTACTTTGCTTCCCTCTTAGATTGCACACCGATGGGTCGGGCCTAATATTATATGACGGTTCCAGCGTAAAAACATAAAAGGAACTTTATTTTATTTTAGTACTCTTTACGTTGGTTGGCGCCTGATGCTCCGTTTTTGGTCGGGCCCCTCGGAGTCTAACTGTTGGTGTTCTTTTGCTCCAGCAATTCTGTTGTTGAATGCTGTCGAGTCCTCAACCTTGTTTCATCTCTGTAGTTTTTTGATTTGTATGTTCTCGGAGCTGTTACACTGATGAGTTAGGAAGCCTTCATGCGTACTAAACAAAATTAGTGTATACCGCGACAGAGGTAAGGGCGAGGATAATGGCCATGTAAAATCGATTTAAGCCACCCCCCCCCCCCCCAGTGGAATTCTTTCCACTGACCGTTCCAAGGCGGTTCTTCTGTGGCGGTTTATTTATGTTGTTGTCTGTTACTTATTGTGTGTAATACTTGTGTCTTTTTATTTTGGATGGCCATTTGGCCATTTTGTGGGAAAGTAACTGTCCTTATGGCGGAGAACCGCCTTGGAACGGTCATCTATAAAAATCCAAACCCTTATTAATGAAGGATACTATGATGTAATGACTTTTGGGATTAATTTCAGAATCGATGAAATGACGAACAGCATGCAGAGTATAACCTTTAGTAAAAAGAACTATCGTAGAATTTGTTCGCCTCGGTGTCCAGAATGCGTAATACAGAAATGTGTAATGAACTTGGAAATGCAAGCATTGAGTGGCGTCCATGATTCAATAATATTATGGACAATCACTTCAGCCTGGGATTGTTTCTGTGAAAAACATGTAATGTACGTTTTTAATTGCCATTTTTCTGGTGCCGTGCGATCTAGTTTTACGCTTTTGATAGTCCAGAAGCCAGAGAATATCAAACTCGGGCATTTCAAATATATTACCCTCATGGTAAATGTTGGCATTAAAGCCCAATGGAAAGGGTGTCTGTAATAATTTAATCCATTTTAATTTAGTTTTATGTCGTTTAATAATTTTAAACTTAGCTGTGTAATTAACATATTATTTTTTTCTACTGGCTGTATAGAAATATCATTTACAGAATAACCTACACGTTTGAAATGACGGTACAAGAATGTGTCAGTTTTTAAGCTTACTCATTCTACGATGGTGTTCGTTAAATCGTGTTTTTAACATGCGATTAGTTTGCCCAACGTACTGCTTTTGAGGCAAATATGGTGAATATTTTCATAAAGTCTCAACCTAATAGAGCATATGGTTTCTAAAGAGATGATTTTTAAAGAGATGCTTTTTAAGCATTTTCTTTTATTTTTGGGGGGCATTTTGGTTTCCATGGCAACCAATAAAAAGGCGCAGTACGCCTAAACTCAACGCCCCCGCCAATCGGGGCTTGAAAAAATAGATGGGCTGCATGATGCTTTCACGTAGAGCTGAATCCGACCCGCACACGAGTACTTGTAAACCGCTTCGAGGATCTAAGCCTACCCAGGCAGAGCGGTGCGAGTTTGACCGACCCTGCTTATAAACCCTATTGGTTTCATTGCGCGACAGGGCTTGAGATGTCATTTCATCTCAATGTCGGGTAAAAGTCCCATAAAATTGAAAGCAACGTCTAAAATGACCTTTACAGTGTTGACGGGGACGTTAAGTCTCAAATGAAACAAACAAATCGCCTAAACTCATATGGCAGACAGAAGATTCCTAAGGAATATTTGTATGTAAGTTTGGTCAAAAAATCTCCAAAGGCATGGCAGCGTGTGTGATTGGGTGAGTGTTTGAGCTTTACGTCCCACCAACAGCTAAGGTCATACAGAGACGGGACATCGGTTTAAAGACTCATTCGAAAGTCGTGGAAGCCCGGGATCGATCATGCGACCCCTGGTTTACAAGGCGAGTAGCGTAACCACTACATCACGGAGGCTTCTAAAGGCTTGGCAGGTAACGCCATTTTTTTCTCAATTTTTCCCATTGTAAGTCAATGGAAACTCTTAGTTGCCATAGCAACCAAACTAAAGAGACGTTTTTTATACAACACACAAAACTTGTTGAGGAAAATATGGTGAATATTTTCGTGATGCCTCAGCCTCATAGAGCAAATGGTTTATAAGGAGATGATTTTTTTTGAAGATTTTTTTTGTTTTGCATTTGGTTTCCATGACAACCATAAACATGAACATTAGGCCAAAAATCATATGGCAGATAGTAGATTGCTTAAGGAACATTTCTATGGAAGTATTGTCAAATATCTGCAAAGGCTGGGCAATAAATGTCATTTTCCATTTTCCCCATAAAAAACAATTAAAAGAAAGATCTAGGGACCGCAACAATGACAAGACGCAGCCCACTCTCGACATCAAGTCTATGGAAACTCTAAGTTGCCAGAGCAACAAAACTAAAAATGCCGGCTTTCATAAAAAAAACCGCAAAACCTGTTGAAGAAAATATGATTAATAGTTTCATGAAGTCTCCGCCTCAAAGAGCATATCGTTTCTGAAGAGATGATTTTTTAAGTATTTTTTATGTTTTTGCATTTTGGTTTCCATGGCAACAATAAAAAAGAGATGTATACCTAAAATCATATTGCAGGTAGTAGACTGCTTAAGGAACATTTCTATGAAAGTTTTGTCAAAATATCTGCAAATACTTTGCAGTAAATGCCATTTTTCAATTTTCTCTCTTATAAGCATATGGAACTCTAAGCTGCCATAGCAACCAAACTAATTAGCCGAATTTCATAGAAAAAAAACTTAAACTTCCAATCCGACAACCCAAGGATGCTACAGATGAAAATTGGGCCCAATCGGCCCAGCGGCGCCATAGGAGATGTCGTTTGAAAGTGCTGACGTACTATCCTATAAGCTCCTCGGAGCCTTCGGCTCTGATGAGTTAAAACTATGGATCAGGGATATAATTAAAAAATGAAGACAAACAGAGTTGTCATTCTTGCACGCGACACTCCGCAATGACCTTTTGTATAATGCTACCAAGTATCATTTGAATATTTTAAACACGGTTGCGGAGTTATCCACCCCAAGAAGGAAATGTTGAAAATATGGATCAGGGATATAATTAAAAAACGAAGACAAGCAGAGTTGTCATTCTTGCACGCGACACTCCACAATGACCTTTTGTATAATGCTACCAAGTATCATTAGAATATTTTAAACACGGTTGCGGAGTTATCCACCCCAAGAAGGAAATGTTGAAAATATGGATCAGGGCAAATAATTCGAAAATAAAGAAAAGCTGAGTTGTCATTCTTACACGCGACGCTCCGCAATGACGTATTCTGCTATTCTACCAAGTATTATTGAGATATTTCAAACGGTTGGCGAGTTACGCTCCAGAAACGATAATAAAGGAAAGAAAATATGGAACAGAGGAGATTTTTCAAAAATGAAGACAAGCATAGTTGTCATTCTTGCACGCGACACTCCGCACTGACCTCGTCTTTTATCCTACCAAGTATCATTAAAATATTTCATACGGCTGCGGAGCTATGCCCCGGAAACAAATGTTCAAAAATATGGATCAGGGGAGATAATTGGAAAATTAAGACAAGCAGAGTTATCATTCTTGCACACGACACTCCGCACTGACCTCGTCTTTTATCCTACCAAGTATCATTAAAATATTTCATACGGTTGCGGAGCTATGCTCCGGAAACGAAATGTTCAAAAATATGGATCAGGGGAGATAATTGCAAACAGAAGACAAGCATAGTTTCAGTCGTGGACGCGACACTTTGCAATGACCTGATTTGTAATCCTAGCAAGTAGTATTTAGATATTTCAAATGCTCCGGAAACGAAAATAAAGCAAAAATATAGATCAGAGTAGATAATTCAAGAAAGAAGAAAGCAGAGTTGTCATTCCTGCACGCAACGCTCCGCACTGACCTGTTCTATAATCCTACCAAAAACATTAAAATATTTCAAAAGGTTGAGGGGTTATGCTCCGGAAACGAAATGTTGACACCCACCCGATCGCCCGTCCACCCGCCCGCCGACGTTCATCATTTTAATAACCGGTGTTTTCCACTGGAAAATCTGGTTAATGAGCTTTCAGTTAAGCATTGATATATTGAAGCGGGAAAATAAGTACAAAATTTTGACCCACGAGTGCAAAACAATAAATAGTTTCGCGGTAAAATGCCAGAGGTAACATAGGGCACATAAAATGGAATTTCATTCACTGTGCAAGAAATTGCCAGAAAAAAAAAACAGCACAAATACAAAGTACAAATATGCCATGGAAGGACTCACATTTATTAACGTGTTGAGAACAGTTAACTGAGTGTATCTTTACATTAGTATAGTATTATTACTAGCCAAACGTATGGATTGGTGATATTGGCTAGAATCGTCTCAGAGTCGCGTCTTTGCTTTGAGCAATGACATAAGAAAATAAAGATTTTCAAAACAAAAAATTGTCTTATTTTTCTATAGATGAGCTGCATGATGCTTCCAAGCAGAGCTGAAACCGACCCGTACGAGTACTGACAAACCGCTTAGAGGATCTAAGCCTCCCAGGCAAAGCGGTGCGAGTCGGCCCGTCCATGCTTATAAACCCTATAAGTTTAATTGGGCGGCAGTGCTTGAGATGTCATTTCATCTCAATGTCGGGTAAAAATCCCACAAAATTGGAAGCAACGTCTCCAAAATGACCTTTACAGTGTTGAAGGGGACGTTAAACCTCAAATCAAACCAAATTTTCTATTACAGGTACAGCGCCAACGAAGGGTCACGACCTTATCATATGAATACATTTGCGGGCGATTCAGTGGCTACAATACATGAGCACGCTAATTACGACCGCACGGTCGGTCTAGGAGAGTTCATCGCAGTCATGAATGGCGTTGAGTTCAGAACGAGACACAACGATTATAATCTAAGAATGCCTAGCAAAACGAGTAGCGAATACAATATAGTGGAAGACGTACCATTTCCTGAAGTTCCTCCATCAGTAAAGAGCAAACACTCAGTCGACGAACAGATCGCCGAAATGAGGAAATACTTCGAAGCTTTCCACAAGCAAGATACGGAAATAAGAGATTACATGCCATATTTTAAACCGGTTTTGTGCTACCTTGAGGGAGGTTGGACAACAGACACAAACGAAACTCTGTCGGAACCATTCGAGAGTGATAGGCATTTCATTGACGCTTCAAGTAGGTTTGATCTCCAAGAGAAGCTGCGATATACGTCATACACTGGTGATAAAAGCAATTTTGAAAATTACTCCTTCCTGCCTACAACCATTATCAACGTGACCGACGGTCAGCCAGTTTACGCCCAGTGGAACTATCGCATAGCGTGTCATCCAATTAAAACTATACTAAAACTACAGGACTTTCATCTAATAGACGATCTGGCTACAAGAATGAGGAACCGCAAAGATTATGCGGCTCATGGGAGAACCAGAGCGGCCCGCTTCCGCCTCGTGCTGGCTCATGGTAGAAGGTATAATGACAGCCTTGGGTATGTAGAATTCACAGACCATATCAGTGGTGGCTCTTTGCTGGACACGATTATGTACGAGATTCCAGGAAAGGATAATTACGTCGGACACATGCAAGACGAGTCGTTTGGTATTCTAAAATACAGAAAGGACACAAAGACAGATACCGTCCTAAACACAGCCTTCTATCACAGATTCTACAAAGTCCTACAGACGGGAGCCATGGGTTTGACTGGCCGTCGTCGTGGTTACGCAGACCGCAATTTGTGGGTTGCATCAACAACCCAGAACAACATAACAGAACTTGATGCCGAAGATTGTCATTACGACAGCCACACACACAAAGATGTGTGTCCGAAGTACAAAGCTAAATATACATATGCACTACCGTTAGAAATCATCTGGCTGACACCCTTGTCCAAATGGAACCCATACAACCTGAAAATCCATGACCCAGGCCAACAAAATGAACCGGCTAAAAATGGTCGCAGTGGTGGATTAGAAAAGGCAAAGGCTTTCAACGGCACATCCATGAGCTTCTATTATCTAACCCCAGCAGAATTTTTCCATCCCGGGGAAGTGGACACGGATCCAGCTGACACAGCAAGGGATACCGTCGGTGTGCTAGACCAGCAAGGAAATGTAAGTAGTACGTTTAACACAAGGGTCCACTTGAATCATAATAGCACATAGCAAAGACTCTGATCAGACAGCGTATGTCATAGCACACACACACACACATGGATGCGCGTAATAAGGGGATCACTTAACTATTCTGCATTTTTATTCACAGAATGGCTACTTTTCTTCGCCTCGTTGGAGAAATACGATTTTTCTTGAGTAATAACTTCAACTAAGTAGACAATTATGGGCTTTTACAAAAAGCTTGAATCTACGCTTAAACACATGTAGTAGACATGTTTATTTTGTAAGAATAAGAGCGTGTGATCATCTTAAGTAAGCGTTCGGTGGGTTGTAACCATTGTGACTAATAACAGTGATGACCACTCAACTGAAAATAACATTCAACCAGCCATGACCTTTACTTAAATGCTTCCGGTACAAGAGTAAACCTCCAAGGGCATAGACGATAAGGTACTTGGTTCAATCCAAACTGTTTATGATTGATTTGTTGTTTTAGGCTTAGCGACATGTCAACCCCTGTGGGACGTATTTGTCTTTTCTCAGAGAAAGGGAGAAAATAGATAGAAGATATAGTAAATGGGAGAACGTGAGGGACAGAGGAGAAATAGGAAAATGAATGGAAGTGCAGAGACAAAAGAAATAACAACATTCCACTTATACCCTTACCTGCTGCAAGGACAGCGGGTCTTGTCCACCTCTAAGCCAATACCAGTTGGAAGCCCCAGTGACAAAAGATTCACGTCCAAACTGGTTAGAAGCCTCCGTAGTGTAGTAGTTATGTTACACGCCTCATAAACTAGGGGTCGTAGGTTCGATCCCGGGCTTCTCAAGACTCTCAGTTTTTATACCAAGGTCCCGTCTCTGCATGACAGTTGATTGCGGGACGTAAAGCACACACACCATTTTAGATCGCAGCATCTTTCTGACCCATATGTTTGTGCCGGTCATTTCTCTCTCTCTCTTTTAGGTACACAAAATGGTAGCATCTGGTACTCGCGTTTTCCTTCCGGAAATTCCTGATGTCGGTATTATTCGACAGAGATATCCTATATTCCCGGTACACGAGGAAGGAAGTACGACGGGTAAAAATCTCGCCGCTTTGCAGGTACTTTCCGAACTGTAATGCAAAATTTGATTAAATACCAATTTGTGATTTGATAGCATAATTGAAGATACTATCAGTATTTTTGACGACTATAGGGGTGGGGGTCTCGGGTTAATCGCGGCGCTATAACATTATAACAGGTATACTATTTATTGTCCGCGTTACGTCTTTGCAACTTTCGATCCAGAATCGCCCCGGAATGATAAAATGGGAGTGATTTAACTGAGCGTAAACATTTGTCTAGTAGCACTGCTTTTCAATGATTTTGTTCTGTATTAATCTGTTTAAATTGTAAAATAAATTATAAGTATACTTCATACGTAATAAAGGCATTTATGTGTTTCGGTTGATGTTATTTCCTTACGAATTAAAGAGACCTAAATATAATTAGCACCCCCACAACAGTGTGTAAACGGAATCATAAATTTTAGCTGTGGTCTGTTGCAATGAAAGAGATCTAAATATAATTAGCACCCCCACAACAGTAAGTAAACCGAATCATGAACGTTAGCTTTGGTCTGTTGCAATGAAAGAGATCTTAATATAATTAGCACCCCCACAGCAGTGAGTAAACCGAAACCGAAACATGAATTTTAGCTGTGGTCTGTTGCAATGAAAGAGATCTAAATATAATTATCACCCCCACAACAGCGTGTAAACCGAATCATGAATGATAGCTGTGGTCTGTTGCATTTATATGAATAAAGGCTTTGTTTGTTCGTTTATATTCTTGTCGTCGGGTAATGTGTAATACAATCGCTTCCATACATTTACGGAGATGGAGCTTTTAGTTATATATATGGCGGTTATCTTGTTCAGCGGAGCGGAACCATTTAGGCCGTTTTGGTAGAGGGTCACCAAAAGAAAAGCCCTGTATAATTATTTCACAATCCGTTCACCGGTTAAGGAGAAGATGTATTTTAAGTAAATTGATGTACGACGGACGACGAACATCGAGAGGTCACAAAAGCTCACTATGTCACTACGTGATAGGTGTGCTAAAAGGTGGGGTTTCATTTGGTTTCCTTATTTTTGCACACAACACAGATTGGGAGTACACGTAAGAACCACTGAAGCGGTTCTAACGAGCACCGACTATCTATGTTTGGAAATATCGAACTTCTTCATTTTAAAAATCCGAGTTCTAGTTTTAGCGCATGGGTGTTTTATCTTAAATTTCCTTTGCTTTGGAAGATAGCAGCACAGTCTAATCTATTACTCACAAGTATTTCATATCTGCATTTTTTTCTTCATATTTTGTTTTTATTTTTACCATATGAGGTCGCGTCTGAGAGTGTAATAACGCCATGTAATATTTTAGGTAATCCACTTGTGGATTAAATATGCAAATTAGCTAGATACGTCTCGTTACTTTTACATGTACGACGTCCTTAACGACGTGGCATTTACTAATGGCGGAATATTGACATTTTTGTAAACAATCGTGAATAAATGTCATATGACAAATAGAATCTTGCATTCGTGCTCGTGTTTTATTGAATTTATTAAACTCGTTGAGGGAAAAGGGATAAAATGCTCGGCAAAGCCTCGCATTTTATCCCTGTTCCTCAACTCGTTTAATAAATTCAATAATACATGAGCACTCATGTAAGATCTTCTATATCTTCCATCAAAAACAGAATCATGAGATGGTTCCAACGAGCAACTATAATCTATGTTGTAGCAGGTCAGAAAATTACCACAAATTTCCATTGAAAAACTATTATATTTTGTGAAACCACGAAAGAATTCACTATGTCACAAATGCACCTTGTGACTGTTGTTTGGGCAGTCTACATAACGACAACATGCCTGAACACATACATTGTTAATTTTACCGCCGAAAAAAAATAAGATAAAAAATTGTGATACTTTTATTATTTCTGTTTAAAATATAGTTTCTGGGTACACGTTAGAACCGAGTACCAAACATCTTTATTTAAGAGTAGATGAGGCGGTTCTAACGAGTACCCATTCTCTATATTTAAGAGTATGAGGCGGTTCTAACGGGTACCCATAATCTATATTTTAGAGTAGAAATAAACAAAATAAGGTTTGCTCCTGTAAATATGTTCTATAATAGGGTTATCCTTTGGAAGCAAGGAATGCATCACAGAACTGAAAAATAAGGAGTGTACGTGTTTTCTGGGCCAGACTAGCTAGTTTCGGCCAATTAGGCCTCATCAGTGACCCTCAGATATTTTCAAAATTCCACAATGGAATCAATGATCTCAAAGGACAAGAAAATATAATCTACACTAAACCCCAGTTTTACTACATAAAGGTGTGGTTCAAGGGGTCAGAACTATAAAGGCGTGTTTTCATGATGATATGGGTATTTATTCTAACGTATTTGTTAACCAAATTAAATGTTTCCAGGACATTGTGTTGCAGAAGAATCAGTATGCCTTTATGTTTGCGGAGAACCCAGCCATGACAACAGCAGCGCCTGAAGATCCTGCAGATTCCAACTAAGGGTGCATTTAACTGAGTTCCTTTGGAAAACCGGAAATGAAATATTTTCATTTTCTTTCTTTCTTTCTTTTCTTTTTTGTTTTCAGGTTTCTTTCTTATGAATATTGTCATTGCTCTTAAAGGAACTCATTTTTTATTTTTATTTGCCTTCACTGCAGCTGGTGTTGTGCCGTGTGGCGGCCGTAAAACGTCTCCCCGTACATCAACCATAGTGCAGTTTATATTTTACTTTTGGTCCTTTGAGATCAGCGTGAATATTCTGAGAAATCATAAATAAATTATTAGTTTAGACTCAAATTCTAGACAGGTTTTTAATTATTTGACCTCGTTTTGATTTATATCAGTCTTTGAATCGACTGCCTATTCGAAATTCGCAAAATTGCAGTATGCTTCCTCTGGCTTTCCTTGTCGGATCATTACAGGGTCACTGATGAGGCTTTATTAGCCGAAACTACGTAGTATGACCCATCTTCTTTCTTATGAATATTTTCATTGCTCTTAAAGGAACTCATTTTTTATTTTTATTTATCATTTGTGGCAAGCCTGTTGTTTATTCTTAGCAGAAAAAAACCCTTATCTGTCAATGTTCGTTGCAAGAAGCTTTAGTTTGCATATAAACGGGCCTCCCTTTGACACCGTGGGTAAGAGCGCTGACTCTTAATCATTAGGTCTCTTCTCTCAACGCTGTGGTTCGAGCCCCTATGAGTCACACGTGACATGCCAAGTTCTGCATCGGAAGGTCAGGTAGTTTTTTCCCTAGGCACTACGGTTTTCGCCCACCTCTGATTAAGGATCGGCTCGATCTTGATAAGTGAAATAATTTTGAAAGAACCAATGATGAATATACAAGCACATACAAAATCAAATTGTTATCTAGGCAATGATATACGCTGTGCAATAGCCTGTGATCATGGTGATGTGGTATGTGCTCCGTTTTTAGATGTCAGAAAGTATTAACCTATTTTAGGCGGGAATCCCCTTTGTAGCCTTGCAAACAACGCACCATTTGCTCACAGGATTTCCTGTCCAATACGGAATAAAATGAAAAGTATGTCTGACACCACATCATTGTATCACCACATCAGAGTATCACTTTGGACACATTATTTAACCAAAGAAAGTTAACATCGGAATCAGCTGAATCATGTTTTCTATTTTAATGTCGGAAATAAGTCACTTTCAAAAATTGTGTGGTTTTGCAAATATTAAATCGATAATCTCCTAGATATAACATTGTTTTCACTTCTTTCCACGTCATCAGGAAAACACGCCTATATAATTCTGATCCCTTGAACCCAACTTTCATATAGTAAAACTGTGGTTTGCAGGGGTAAACCTTATTTTTCTTATTTCGGCTCAAATAGATTGTGGGTACTCGTAAGAACCGCCTCGACGAGGCGGTTCTAACGTGTACCCGCAATCTATATTTTGAGCAGAAATATGAAAAATATCACAATTTTTCATGTTAAAATTTTCGTTGTTCGTTGGTAAAATTTACATTGCATTTGAATAGGCGTGTTTTCGAAATGTGCCCTTCGTACGTAAACACACACAAACATTTGTCCTACACCGAAGTTTTACATGCAGAATGATTACATTTACATATGTTCTGTTTGTAGCAGACCGACGCCTATCGGGGTTACGTTGTATGTTGCTTCCACGCAGAGCTGGAACAGACCACACATGAGTACAGCTAAACCTTTTAGAAGGACTCAGCCTTCTCAGGAAAGGTGATGCGAGTTGGCTGGTTCAGTGCATATAAACCTTATTTGGTTTCTTTGCGATGTCATTGTCTACGCCAATGGACGTAGACATTAAAAACTTTGGGTTTAACACAGAAGAATAGTAGTCGCAGATAAGATTGACTAGGCGAAGCTATCGTTTGCAACTGTCTTCGGAATATTCTATTTACAAAAAGGTAAATCAAGTCATCCGATTGTGTGAATTTAACTGTAACACAAACAAAGCTGTTGCGTAAATGGCTATTTGGTCCGCTTGTAGAACGCATGCGAAAGGCACTCTACAGAATCTTCTGGTGGACTCAGAAAATTAAAACAAAAACTTGCCTTGCAGATGCCGAAATGTTTGTGTTAATCTTCGGTTAGTCTTCTATAATGTGTAGGAAAGATGTCTGCTTAACGTCTCTAACAGTAATCAAGCGTTCCATTTGATAAGATGTAACAGGCATTTTGAAGTTGCACATGGGCCTTTTTAAAGATTAAAGAGTACTTTTCGACAAAATTACAGCATTTGCAACTTTGACATTTCAAACATTATACCCCAGTCCGCAGGATCATGTGTGCAGACTGGCATTTAGCATTAGATGGACTAAGCATGCTCAGGAAAGGTGATGCGAGTTGGCTGGTTCAGTGCAGCATTACAAAATTACAGCATTTGCAACTTTGACATTTCTGACATTATACCTCAGTCGGCAGGATCCTGTGTTCAGACTGGCAATTTGAATTTTCCAAAGGCAGTTAATTGTAAAAAACACATTTCTGGGATATAGCTCATAGACATAGACATTCACATTTAATATGCGCTAAGCGTAGACCTAGCCTTTTGTAAAAGCTAAACTTGTTTCATCGCACAGTGTCGGGTAAAAGTCCCACAATATTGGGAGCAACGTCTCCAAAATGACTTTAATACTGTTGAAGGGGAAGGTAAACCTGAACTGAAAAAAATAAATATGTTCCGTATCGTCCCGCTACCTTCATCACGTTAAAATATACGTGAGCTGAACACCCCTTAAACCCTACTTTATATAAGGAAAAGAGGGATATATTTGGGTTTACATTACTTTCCAAGACAAAGAATGTGGATACTCGTTAGGACCGCCTCATAGGTACCTACAACCTGCGTTTGGTGGCACTCCGTGGCCTAATGGATAAGAGCACTGACTTTAATCATTATGTATCTCACCTTTTCTGCCTGGAAGCATAATGCAGCCCATCTATTTCTTCAAGCCCCGGTGGGCGGGGGCGGGTGGACTGTGCTCGTGCACTTGGGCATTGGCAAACAGAATCTACATAATCAGACGCCACATAACGCAATGTCTGATCAGATCTACTGTGCTTGCTTATATTAAACGAACTGATCGATTCAAAGTTCAGAACTATTTTCCCATCCTACACTCAGAGGCGATCGGCCCACCGGTACTCTTAGTGTTTTGATTTTAAATTTGCCAAAAACAAAAACAAACCATACACCCCTATAATTGGAAATTGGCCACTCCAAACTCACTAGGTGGAATATTCCATTGTTATATATGCAATAATAAAGTGCGAAATAATTTGTAAGGAACGTAAAAAAAAAAAACAACAAAAAAAAAAAACATTTTGTACCGGGGATCTACGGAAGGGGATACCGGCAAACAGTTTAGGTACAGATCGGACATCGCAGAACGAGACGTCTGAACAGTCTACATTTGCAAAAACTGCTTCTCAAATTCGTCAAGTTAGTATCAAATAATGCATCGAACTCAGTGATGCTCAGAAATCGATGCTGAAGGGTGCTAAAAATAAAAGGCGCATTATTGGATTTCGTATAACGCTATTGATAAAACCACTGCATTTCGAAAACACGCCTATACAAATACATTGCCACATTTATCGCCGAAAAAATGAAAACTTTATGATGAAAAATTGTGATATTTTTCTTATTTCTGCTCAAAATATAGATTGTGGGTACTCGTTAGAACCGCCTCATCGAGGCGGTTCTAACGAGTACCAACAATCTATATTTTAGAGCAGAAATAAGAAAAATAAGATACCCCCGGAAACCCCAGTTTTACTATTTAAAAGTGGGGTTCAATGGGGTCAAAATTATATAGGCGTGTTTTCGTGATGGACCTAACATCGATGAAAATAGTTCAGGACCATTAATAACCGTAACCTTGGTTTCCCAAAAGTGGTCATGTGGACAACAAAACCAATTTCAATTCTTTGGGTAGACCGCTAAACCAGTCGACCCAAAAGTTAAATGCAGTTATTTATATAATTTTATTACATAACCACATGTAATCACATAATAAACACTTGTTACGAGAACTGTTCAAATATGAATGCAACTAAGCACATAAAAATGATTCCGTGATAGATTTCGATGAAAAATTTATTTTGTCCCCTCAAAGTATTCCCCTTTAACAGATATACAAACTTTCAGTCTTCTGATACAATCATTGAATGCATTTTGGTAGTCTTTTCGAGGTATACTATGAAGGCACTGGAATATTGCAGAACCGAGGTGTTTGCGCTGTACAAATTTTCGACCAGAAAGGTATTTTTTCAGCCGCGGGAACACAAAAAAGTCACACGGGGCAAGGTCAGGGGAATACCGGCGGGGGGGGGGGGAGGGAGTTCAACAACCTTCTTCTGCTTCAGATAGTCTTGCACAATGAACGCCTTGTGCGATGACGCATTGTCATGTAGCAATATGACACTGGCCAAACCAGTTGCGGGTCTTCGTTCTTTGAAATATTTCTTCAATTTTCGAAGAACTTTATTCTTGTAAAACTTCGCATTTACAGATTTGCCTTTAGGCACAGCAACCTGAATATCAGGGCCCTGATTTGAAAAGAATATGGCATACATTACCTTCTTGACGCTCATGGTCCGCTTTGCATTGCATGGTCTTTTGCAGTACTTTGTTGCCCATATTTTGTTCTGAATCTTTCGTTTCGGCTCAAAAAAGTGAACCCATGTCTCGTCACCTGTGACGACATTAGCGAAAGACCTTGCATTTTAATTTGTAAACTTTTTAAGCAACTTCTTGGCGCACTGAACGCGTGTCTTTTTCTGCTCATCTGTCAACAGATTGGGAATCCATCTAGCACCGATCTTTCTCATTTTCAAATCCCGTTTCAAAATCGTATAAGCTGAGATGCTAACCATACTAGCTATTTGCCTAGTGGTGTATCGTGCGTGCATCGGTAGCAACTATTTCTTTCACTCTAGCAACCATCTTGGCAGATGTTGCTCTTTTCGGCCGACGATCATGTGGTGCATCTTCTGTTGAGCCTAGCCCACAGCTGAATTTCTTACACCAACGAAAAACTGTCGGAAAAGACATTTCATTATGCTCATAAACTGAACTTATTTCACCAAAAATGTCTTTGCACCGTATACCAAGAGTACAACAATTCTTAATAAAGGACCGTATTTCTACGGCGTACTCTGACCTTCTTCCAACCATGTTTTGTATTAGTATACAAGAGTGGACAGTGTTTATCGAACGATATACATGGCTAAAATGAACGGATTTTAACAGGTTTGGTATCAATGTATAGGTAAAATGTTTTTCTACGTTGTGATATTTATCTCCAGGTAATTTTCGCATTAGTGCATGAGAAAACGTTCTACTTGCATTCATATTTGAACAGTCCTCGTATAAACGCTTAACAAATGAACTATCAAATAGAAACAATGAAACACTGGTTTTGAAAGAATCAAACTTGAATACCTCGAACACCTTTGTATCTATCTATTGAATCAAACTTGAATACCTCGAACACCCTTCTATCTATCTATATATCTATCTATCTATCTATCTATCTATCTATCTATCTATCTATCTATCTATCTATCTATCTATCTATCTATCTATCTCAAGGTACGATGGAGTTAACCAAATAGACATTTTTCACGAAGACCGAATTAGGACTTCGATGATCGAGAACGAAGTCACACGCTGGGATGTTCTCAACGTTAGCTTTAACTATAATTTATCTGTTATAAAAGACGCATCTAACAAAACGGAGAAAGCAGTGAATTACGCCAAAAACTGACAGTTTTGAATTCACATGAGACGAAGTCTCCAAGTACTTGCCTAAGGTTTGTTTGTATTGGAGCTTAACGGCCCAGTCAACATTATATATATGTCATTTTTGAGCCGGTCAGTTTACCTTTCCACACTTTTCTGGGCAGGCTTATACGTAAGCAGTTAACCAGTACCGTACACATTCTTTCGCCAAAAACTGACAACTGCCCTTCTTGAATCAGTGGAAGGGAGAGAATGACCGTAGAAAAGATTTCATGATCAATCTTCACGAAAGACTGTGCCGACCCCGGCAGCTATCTAATCCGCGTCCTCCTGATCACCAGTCAAACGCGCATCCGACTGAGCTACCGAGGCCGGCTGCTCTGTCTCTGTACCTCCGAAAAAGAGAACGTCATCTGTCCGGCATATTACGCCGTGTGTGCCTTCCAAAACCTGAGTCCTGCGTTTCTGAAAATATTCACTACTAATCGAATTTTGGTCTCGTCTCTGTTTGTATTCCACGGAGTCATGTTTGTTATCTGATATTATTTGTCTTCTGACGATTGATTGTTGCTGGTGGACTGCTTCCTTTTTCTGGCCTGATTGGCAGGCGTTTCGAGCGTTACATCTGCATCTAACGGAACTTTAGCGTTCCTGAGTCCAACAACTATTCGGTCCCGGATTAACTTAGTTTTCAACTCTCAATAGTTTTTTATGGTTTGTCTTTGAGTGTGTGTATCGTTTATATGATTTTGTTTTGGATAGCCAGTTGGCCATTTTGTGGGATTGTTACTATCCTTTTGGCTTTCCGCTATTGATGTTTCCATTAGGGTCTAGTTGTTTCATGTTTGTGTTTCTTTCCCTTTGGGAGCTGTTGGTTAATTGTATCGATTCCTGATCACTGTCTTCACTTCTGTTTGGCAATGTTCTGGAAGTGCATTCAGTGATTTTATAAATTTATCAATTGTCTCACCCTCCTCCTATCTCTGGATATTAAACCTAGCACGTTCGAATACGGTGTTTCATCCAATCACAAATAATTTCTGAAGCGCATCGTAACAGTACCATACATTGCTAATTGTTCTGCTGTTAGTCCAAGCGACTTTAAAACGCCACCCGCTTCTTTTACCATGCAGTATACTAGAACAATTTACTTACTGTTCCTCTGTTGTTGTTTTTTTTCTGACAATCCACTTGTAGTTTTGAAACGTCAAAACCCCGTAAAGTAGAAGTAAAACAAAGATCAGGAATTGATACAATTAACTTACTCCACCCATAAAAGACACCAAAGGGAAAGAAATACAAACATTAAGCGACCAGACCATAATGGAAACCTAAACAAAGGAAGGCCATAAGGACAGTTACTTTCCCACAAAATGGCCATATGGCCATCCAAAATTAAAAGATACAAGTGATACACACAGTAAGTAACAAACAAGAACATAAATAAATCGCCACGGAAGAGCCGCCTTGGAACGGTCAGTGGAAGATTTCCACTGGGGGGCTTAAATCGATTTTACGTGGCCACAATCCTCGCCCTTACTTCCGTCGCGATTTAGACAAATAATTTGTTCAGTCCGCATGAAGGCCTCCTAACTCATCAGTGCAACATCTCCGTGAACACAGAAATCAAAGAACCATAGAGGTGAGACAACGGTGAGGACTAGACAGCAAGAAACCACTGAAATGCTGGAGCAAAAGAAAACCAACAGTTAGACTCCGATGAGCCCGACCAGAGACAGAGCATCAGGCACCAACCAGCATTATCTCTCTAATTTTCAATTAGCCTTTACGTTGGAGCCGTCATAGAATCTGAGGCCTGACCCACCGGCGTGCAATTAAAGAGGGAAGCAAAGTTGCCAATCGTGATTGGGTTTACTACCATGCATGCAGTCTGTCGTATAATATCCATGTTGTACCCAATCTTTTTATATCGAAGAATGATTTTACGAAATTGGGTGCTGAAGTCATTGCGGTTATATATTTTTCTGAATTTATATACTAAGTCACCATAAAATTCGGGTTCCGATAGACCTTGTTGCAGAAGAGATTTAAGTCCAATATTGAATTTTGAAATTAAATCAGAATGGCGTCTATAAAATTTTGAAAAGGCTTTGCGTAGTTTATGGTACCGATAACCCTGATTAAGGAGTTTAGCCGTTAATAATTTATTACGAGTGTTGAAGTCAGTTACATGACTACACACTCTAGCAAATCGAATTAATTGCGAGATATAAACGCCATAGGATGGCGCACGAGGAACATCACCATCCAAAAAAGGAAAATTTACAATCTCAAAATCAAAGTAATCGCGCTTATCATAAATTTTGCACGAAACAAATCCATCTACAAAAGATAGATGTAAATCCAAAAACGGGGCCTCGGTATCAGAAGAATTTGCTTTATTTAACTGAAGTTCTAGGGGGTAAATAAAAATCAAAAATGAATTCCTTTAAGAGCAATGAAAACATTCATAAGAAAGAAGATGGGTCATACTACGTAGTTTCGGCTAATAAAACCTCATCAGTGACCCTGTAATGATCCGGCAAAGAAAGCCAGAGGAAACATACTGCAATTTTGCGAATTTCGAATAGTCAGTCGATTCAAAGTCTGATATAAATCAAAATGGGGTCCAAATAATTAAAAACCTGTCTAGAATATGAGTCTAAACCAATAATTTATTTCGGATTTCTCAGAATATTGACGCTGATCTCAAAGGACCAAAAGTAAAATATAAACTGCACTATGGTTGATGTACGGGGAGACGTTTTACGGCCGCCACACGGCACAACACCAGCTGCAGTGAAGGCAAATAAAAATCAAAAATGAGTTCCTTTAAGAGCAATGAAAACATTCATAAGAAAGAAGATGGGTCATACTACGTAGTTTCGGCTAATAAAACGTAAATCTGACTGATCAAACCATCAAAATAGGTATTATCAATATTTAATAAATCATCTAAATATCTAGAAGTAGAGCTAAAAGCTTCAATAATTTCAGATTGGTTATCAATGGAAAGCGACAAAATGAAGTCTCTTTCATAACAATACAAGAACAGATCAGCCACAAGAGGTGCGCAATTAGTACCCATCGGAATACCCACAATTTGTCTAAACAACTTAGTACCGAATCTAATATAAATATTGTCAAGTAGAAAGGTGAGGGCATCACACACTTTCTGACATGACCAAAGTGTATAATTCTTATGCTCTTTAGAAGTGAAAAATGCATTTCTGACATTACATGCAAGATAGAGAGAATATTCTCTGTGAAATGCCCATCCAATTAAATCATTAAGCTTTTCATATAAACCACTACTCATATTCTGAAGGTTTCTTAAAATCCAATGGTTCTGGAGGGTCACTTAAAAACTAGCCATTTAAGTGTAACTTAAGTCAGCCGTTAGTCACTAATATATTTACTTCTAGTTTTTATCTTAATGCACAGGTTAAGTACTTTTTCACACTGGTTAAATTATAATATAGTTTATAAAAATGGGAATAACTTCTGGCACTGTATTTTATCAGGATGTATCAAGAAGTCAATACGTTAAACACTAATACTATTCATTTCTATGTTCTATGATAATACGAATACATGCTATCAGAGAGACCGTTACAGAGAGAAAGCGCACTGCTATGTTTTCAATGTATATTTATTCCACAGCTAACTAATGCCATCTGATACGTTTCATGTTTCCTAGCTTACAGAATATACAACACGTTCTATGGTGGTCCTGTATGTTATAGATGTCACTTCATCTCAGTGTTGGATAAAAGTAGCATAAAATCGGACGCGGCGTCTCCAAAATGATCTAAATAGTGTTGAAGGTGGTGTAAACAAAATAGTAAACAGAATAAAAACGGCAACTTGTGCTTAAAGACACATTTTTTTTCCTTATATAAAAGTGGTGGCCTGTCTAATGATCTCCAATGAACATGTCCTTCGAACTATAGAGTGCACATCAAAGGCTTTTCTTATCTAAGTGATTATGAAGTGATTATGAGTAGACTGATATGTTTAATAGGGGGCTCAATAAGGGTACTTGAGTGATAGTATAATTTACTAAGATTGTTTCCAACACAATATTGTTTTAAATTGCTTCTTTTTATTTTAAAAGAAAGTAAAAAAAAAATTGACATCTATTGCTTCCTTTACTCAAAAAGTGCAAAGAAGTACACAAACAAGGTAAAGGAATTGATTAACCTCAAAATTTAATCAATCAATTAACCTTTATACCTTTATTTATTTTTATTATTTATTTTTGGTTGAAAGTATGTGCAACACAAATCAACAAAAAAGTTCAGGCTGGTGGGAAAGATGTCAATTCAATTCAATTCAATATTTTATTTACGTGTCACCTTATGTACAAACAGTTAAAACACATATAAAATAGACAAAATAAAAAAAGTACATAAGCCACTCTTTTAGAGTTATGAGACACGATTGTGTCACACTAAAACGTCTATTTATAAAGAAAACGCCTTCTTCTGTCTAAAATGTCTTTACAGGTTTTGGCAACAGCTTTTATAACATTTTTGGAGGAAAACATGTAAGCTATTTTCTCATCGTCATTTAACATATGAAAATTTGGATTATCCTGTGATATCGAATAATACATTTCTTGTTGCAGATCGTCATATAACGGACACGATAGTAAAACATGTTTTTCTGATTCAACTAAATCACTGCAATTAACACAAGTTCTTTGGTTTACCGCTAAATTTTCGAATCTACCCGTTTCAAGTCTAAGGGGCGCAACTCCTGCACGGAACTTAGCAAAGGCACTACGCCAAGAAAAAGGCATAATAATCTTAACGTATGTTTCAGTTTCATAAATGGACTTAAAAGTACGATACGTTCGCAGTTTATTCATGCTTGGCACAGACGAGAAATTATGCCAGCTTGCATTCTGAGACAGTGTATGCAATAGCTACCAAACCCTGATAAAGTGCCCTTCATGGGTCATAAGTGGCAGTATTTCAATTCATATGCTTCGGATAAAACTTGAATGATTTTTCATATTTGGATTAAAATAAGTGTGCTACAATAAATTCTTTACGGGGAAAAGAAATACATCACATAAACAGGCCTATAAAATTGTGACCCCTTAAACCCTACTTTTATACAGTAGAACTGGGGTTTAGAGGGGTATGTATTATTTTTTCTTATTTCTATTCAAAAAAATATATTGTGTGTCCTCGTTAGAGCCGCCTCATTGAGGCAGTCCTAACCAGCAGTCACATTGCAATAACAAATAGTGGGTACTCGTAAGAATCGCTTTGCCGAGCTGGTTCTAACGAGTACCCACAATATAAGTTGTGAGCAGAAATAAGAAACATGTCAGGATTTTTATCTGATAAAAAAAAACTTTTTTTTTTGTGCAAAAAATAACCAATATACATGTATATAGGCTTTTTCTGTAATGATTATAAATGGTAACTAAATACAAAATCGGAAAAAAGTGTTGTTGTTTCTTCCATGCAAATCAAAATAAGGACCTTGGTGTAAATGAATTAATAGATGGCATTTGTCAAAGTCATATCCCTAGGTAATTTTGTACCCTCTCTTGGTCCCCTACCTGTATGACAGCCAGAATATCCCAAGTGGATTTCATCTCAACACTATATTCTTTATTAAACGGTCATTAGGGTGTTATGTAATCGAAAAATGTGTCTTAAACATATATTAATTGAGTGCTCGTTAGATGGGACTCGATCTATATTTTTGTGCAAAAATAGTAAAATAGAATTGAATGGGTTAGTGCAAGAAGGGGCCCAAGTCCATTTTGTGGTAAAAACCGGGGATATTATCATTTTTAGATACATCATATCAAGACCTACAATCTGATATATAGTTTGTTATACCTTATTTCTTTACTGGCATTAAAAATGACGGTTAATAAAATTTTGGTCGGGTCCTAAGTCCAATGTCGTATCTTTGGTGCAAGAAGGGATCTAAGTCCGCTTTACCACATATAGCGTTGAGTTTCCATTGCATGTATTGTTCATTTGTTTCAGATTGTTGTTATAATAAACTAATAAAGAGTCGTGATACGATAAAATATACATGTTCAACTAAATGACATAGTTTTCTGCGTTCAATAGAGAAACGTTGTTGTACTTGTTTAGTGTAAGAGGGTGCCTAAGTCCAATAAATCCTTGACTTAGGCCCCTTCTTGCACTGAACCATTATTGTAACAAATGAATATCTGCGATATACTCAGAACTATTTATGCGGTTTTTGCACCATTCCAGATGACACGATAACACATCAGAAGAATTTATTTAAATTCAAGTATGAAAAATAAGAAAATTTTGCACAATATTTTGTTTTTCGCGTTTTTCTCGAAATTATAAAAATGTGACTTAGGCCCCTTCTTGCACTAGCCCCTTCAATTCTAGTCTTCCCTTCTATTTTAAGCCTTGAACATGCTTTAAACCATTCTTTCTTTTACAAGGCTTTACAAGGGCATTCGTCACATGGTCAGGTAAACGTGATGTGAAACACGGATGTATACAAGTGTTGACGTTGTCAAAGACATGGTGCCATTTATCTGATTTACGACGGATGTTCGAAAAGAATTGCTTATTGTCCTCTTGCTCGATATCCACGTAGCGCTGGATAAAAAACAGTGCATACCTGAAAAGGGTTATTCAATACATACACAACGGTGTATACATGTACATGTTAGATTAAGTGTAAGATATACAATTTGCCTTTTCAATACACGCAATTATTGACCACTACAGTAAAAATGGTTGGTAGAAGCGTCGACACGAAAGATGAAATACCGGCTTACATCAAAGCTCGCTCAAAACTTGGTTGCTGATGAATGAAATTTCTACGGTTTATGTACATTCTTGTGTGTCTTATGAAACAGTTCGGCAGTGGAAAAAGAAATTTGGGCCTGGTGTAGAGTCCATCAAAAATGCACCGAAATCAGGTAGGCCAGAATCTGCCTCTCGTCAAGAAATCTTTTCCAAAATACAGGGAATCATTGAAGGTGATGCCAGATTTACAGCTCGTGATATTGCACGAAAGATAGGTATATCACTATCAACGGTTCACCTCAAATATTTGGGCCCGTCAAGCGATTTTGGTACTTATCGCCTATGTGAGCAGCGAAGGTTCTGGCGAGCCTGCGCATCCGCGCAGTCTTGCCAGAACCTTCGCTGCTCGTTCATACAAGTAGTGTATCAAGAGGAACCTTCAGACAGAAAGCCATATCCCTGGCCCCTCTGAATGGCTGGGCATGCGCAGTTAAAATTTGTCATGACGGAATGCTCGAAGACACAAATTCGCTTGGCGGGGCTCATTTGAAGAAGGATATGAAAGTCAGAAAGATTTCCATTACGAAAACACGCCTATCTAAATATATTGAAAATTTTACCTCCAAAAAATGAAAATTTTGTTGAAAATTTGCGATTTTTTTTTTCTTATTTCTGCTCGAAACATAGGTTGTGGGTACTCGTTAGAACCGCCTCGCTGAGGCGGTTTTAACGAGTACCCATAACCTATGTCTTAGAGCAGAAATAAGGAAAATAATATATACCCCTGCAAACCCAAGTTTTACTATATAAAAGTGGGGTTATAGGGGGTCAAAATTATATAGGCGTGTTTTCGTGATGGGTTAGATGGGTGTGACATCTGATGACTGATGAGCAAAAGACGCAACGGGTTAAAGTGTCAAAAAAAACTCCAACATTTTTTTCCCAAAATATGATAAAAGCAGTTTGCCAATGACGTCACAGGTGATGAAAACTGGGCCCGTTAGAAAGGTTAGCAATAAGTTCTTGGTCACTTAACACAGCAAACGCGCAATAATTGCCAAACGTTTTTTGAGTATGCAATTTTCGTCTCTGATGAAGGAGTCGCAATAAAAGTGCTGGTGCAAAAGCATCACCGGAACGTACTACAAAGACGTAGTACTGAAGAAACTGAAAAGTTTTATCAGAAACGACGCCCTGCCACTGGTTTCAAACATATCCGTCTTCTACATGACAATGCCCCGCCCATACCTCCGCAATAGTACGGCTTTTTTGTAGAAAGCAAAAGTAACTGTTTTGCCTCACCCCAGTATTCCCCAGACTTTGCCCAATGTGGTTTCGTTTTGTTTCCGAAACTGAAATCATTCCTTGCTGGGCAGAAATACCAGTCCCGACAAGCACTTGGATCTTCCATTCATCAGTACATTATTACTGCGCCCAAATCAGCGTACCGTGACGCATTCAAGAAGTAGATACATCGGCTGAAACTTTGCATTTCTAGCCACGGGGAGTACTTCGAGGGCATGATATGAGCACTTTTGGGCTAACTTGAAATTTGAAGTCTCCAGATAGAAAAAAGTAATTCTTTTCGAACATCCCTCGTACTTGTTTCACGACTTTCAAAATACTCCCGAAAATATGTTTATCATATGACACCGCGTCTGAGAGTGTAATAATGTCACGTAATAAATTCGATAATCCACTAGTGGATTAAATCAGTAAATTAGTTAGATACGCCTCGTAACGTTACATGTGCGTCATCCTTAAGGACGTCGCGTTTTTCTTAATAGCGGAATATTGACATTTTTGTTAAATAATCGTGAATAAAATGCGTTTTAAATGTCATACGATAAATAGAATCTTGCATTCATGCTCATGTATTATTGAATTTATTAAACGAGTTGAGGAAAAGGGATAAAATGGGAGGCTTTGCCGAGCATTGTATCCCTATTCTTCAACGATTTTAATAAGTACTAATAAACGTGATGTGAAACACGGATATATACAATGTTGACATTGTCAAAGACATGGTACCATTTATCCGATTTACTTGTTTTATGTCCGAAAAAATGTTTAACCGATGCAGACTACAGGTAGTCAAATTGTAAGTCCATCATCAAGAAAACACGCCAATATAATTTTGACCCCCTTGAACCCCACTTTTACACAGTAAATCTAAGGTTTACAGGGGTAAACCTTATGTTTCTTATTTCTACTCATAAATATAGCTTGTGATGAGGCGGTTTTAACGAGTACCCACAATCCATATTTTTAGCAGAGACAAGAAAAATATCGCAATTTTTCATCTTAAATTTTCGTGTTTTTTTTTTTTTTGTTTTTTTTTTTTCAGGCGGTAAAATTCACAATTTATTTGTGAGGGCGTGTTTTCATAATGTGATTTCGAACGCAAGAAAATGGTCGATTTGTCTTCTCATATAAACAAAGTGATGATTTTAAATTATGAGTTTAGAATTAATTTTACCGTGAACGAGGATGCCTCGAGAGCTAAGTGGTTAGAGCGTTCGACCAATTATCGAGAGGTTGTGAGTTCGAATCCGGCCACCAGAGGCAATGTGTTTCCTTGGGCAAAACTCGTAATGCCCCACTCCACCCAGGTGTAAATGTGTAGCAGTGGTGTAAAAGTCACTGTCTTTCTCTCGCGCGCGTGATAACATCCGGAATGAGTGTTCGCGAGCGATTCAAATTAGCTTAGGGTTTTCATCGCAATCGAACAATCAATGTGCAATATGCGCTAAAAGTCACAAATTCAACTGCACTGCATGTCGATGTCACTCTGAGTGAACCATGCAGACCAGCGGAGTCGCATGAAGTTTGCTATGGACAAGTGATACTCATGTTGATGTCACTCTGAGTGCACCATGCAGACCAGCGGGGTCGCATGAAGTTTGCTATGGACAAGTGATACTCATGTTGATGTCACTCTGAGTGCACCATGCAGACCAGCGGGGTCGCATGAATTTTCCTATGGACAAGTGATACTCATGTTGATGTCACTCTGAGTGAACCATGCAGACCAGCGGGGTCGCATGAAGTTTGCTATGGACAAGTGATACTCATGTTGATGTCACTCTGAGTGCACCATGCAGACTAGCGGGGTCGCATGAAGTTTGCTATGTACAAGTGATGGCACTCTAAGTGAACCATGCAGACCAGCGGGGTCGCATGAAGTTTGCTACGGACAAGTGATACTCATGTTGATGTCACTCTAAGTGAACCATGCAGACCAGCGGGGTCGCATGAAGTTTGCTATGGACAAGTGATACTCATGTTGATGTCACTCTGAGTGCACCATGCAGACCAGCGGGGTCGTATGAAGTTTGCTATGGACAAGTGATGTCACTCTGAGTGAACCATGCAGACCAGCGGGGTCGCATGAAGTTTGCTATGGACAAGTGATATTCATGTTGATGTCACTCTGAGTGCACCATGCAGACCAGCGGGGTCGCATGAATTTTCCTATGGACAAGTGATATTCATGTTGTTGTCACTCTGAGTGCACACCAGCGGGGTCGCATGAAGTTTGCTATGGACAAGTGATATTCATGTTGATGTCACTCTGAGTGCATCATGCAGACCAGCGGGGTCGCATGAAGTTTGCTATGGACAAGTGATACTCATGTTGATGTCTCTCTGAGTGAACCATGCAGACCAGCGGGGTCGCATGAAGTTTGCTATGGACAAGTGATATTCATGTTGATGTCACTCTGAGTGCACCATGCAGACCAGCGGGGTCGCATGAAGTTTGCTATGTACAAGTGATGTCACTCTAAGTGAACCATGCATACCAGCGGGGTCGCATAAAGTTTGCTATGGACAAGTGATATTCATGTTGATGTAACTCTGAGTGCACCATGCAGACCAGCGGGGTCGCATGAAGTTTGCTATGGACAAGTGATACTCATGTTGATGTCTCTCTGAGTGAACCATGCAGACCAGCGGGGTCGCATGAAGTTTGCTATGGACAAGTGATACTCATGTTGATGTCACTCTGAGTGCACCATGCAGACCAGCGGGGTCGCATGAAGTTTGCTATGTACAAGTGATGTCACTCTAAGTGAACCATGCAGACCAGCGGGGTCGCATGAAGTTTGCTATGGACAAGTGATACTCATGTTGATGTCTCTCTGAGTGCACCATGCAGACCAGCTGGGTCGCATGAAGTTTGCTATGGACAAGTGATACTCATGTTGATGTCACTCTGAGTGCACCATGCAGACCAGCGGGGTCGCATGAAGTTTGCTATGTACAAGTGATGTCACTCTAAGTGAACCATGCAGACCAGCGGGGTCGCATGAAGTTTGCTATGGACAAGTGATACTCATGTTGATGTCACTCTGAGTGCACCATGCAGACCAGCGGGGTCGCATGAAGTTTGCTATGTACAAGTGATGGCACTCTAAGTGAACCATGCAGACCAGCGGGGTCGCATGAAGTTTGCTATGGACAAGTGATACTCATGTTGATGTCACTCTGAGTGAACCATGCAGACCAGCGGGGTCGCATGAAGTTTGCTATGGACAAGTGATACTCATGTTGATGTCACTCTGAGTGCACCATGAAGTTTGCTATGGACAAGTGATATTCATGTTGATGTCACTCTGAGTGCACCATGCAGACCAGCGGGGTCGCATGAATTTTCCTATGGACAAGTGATATTCATGTTGTTGTCACTCTGAGTGCACACCAGCGGGGTCGCATGAAGTTTGCTATGGACAAGTGATATTCATGTTGATGTCACTCTGAGTGCATCATGCAGACCAGCGGGGTCGCATGAAGTTTGCTATGGACAAGTGATACTCATGTTGATGTCTCTCTGAGTGAACCATGCAGACCAGCGGGGTCGCATGAAGTTTGCTATGGACAAGTGATATTCATGTTGATGTCACTCTGAGTGCACCATGCAGACCAGCGGGGTCGCATGAAGTTTGCTATGGACAAGTGATGTCACTCTGAGTGAACCATGCAGACCAGCGGGGTCGCATGAAGTTTGCTATGGACAAGTGATATTCATGTTGATGTCACTTTGAGTGCACCATGCAGACCAGCGGGGTCGCATGAAGTTTGCTATGGACAAGTGATACTCATGTTGATGTCTCTCTGAGTGAACCATGCAGACCAGCGGGGTCGCATGAAGTTTGCTATGTACAAGTGATGTCACTCTAAGTGAACCATGCATACCAGCGGGGTCGCATGAAGTTTGCTATGGACAAGTGATATTCATGTTGATGTCACTCTGAGTGCACCATGCAGACCAGCGGGGTCGCATGAAGTTTGCTACGGACAAGTGATACTCATGTTGATGTCTCTCTGAGTGAACCATGCAGACCAGCGGGGTCGCATGAAGTTTGCTATGGACAAGTGATACTCATGTTGATGTCACTCTGAGTGCACCATGCAGACCAGCGGGGTCGCATGAAATTTGCTATGTACAAGTGATGTCACTCTAAGTGAACCATGCAGACCAGCGGGTCGCATGAAGTTTGCTATGGACAAGTGATACTCATGTTGATGTCTCTCTGAGTGCACCATGCAGACCAGCGGGGTCGCATGAATTTTCCTATGGACAAGTGATACTCATGTTGATGTCACTCTGAGTGAACCATGCAGACCAGCGGGGTCGCATGAAGTTTGCTATGGACAAGTGATACTCATGTTGATGTCACTCTGAGTGCACCATGCAGACCAGCGGGGTCGCATGAAGTTTGCTATGGACAAGTGATGTCACTCTAAGTGAACCATGCAGACCAGCGGGGTCGCATGAAGTTTGCTATGGACAAGTGATACCCATGTTGATGTCACTCTGAGTGCACCATGCAGACCAGCGGGGTCGCATGAAGTTTGCTATGGACAAGTGATGTCACTCTAAGTGAACCATGCAGACCAGCGGGGTCGCATGAAGTTTGCTATGGACAAGTGATACTCACGTTAACAAAATAAAAGTGAAGGCAATGATCAGGAATCGATACAATTAACACACCGCTCCCATCAGAGACACCAAAGGAAAAGAAACAGAAACATGAAACAACTAGACCCTAATGGAAACATCAATAGCGGAAAGCCAAAATGATAGTAGTTACTTTCCCACAAAATGGTCAACTGGCTATCCAAATCAAAATAATATAAGCAACACACACACTCAAAGACAAGCAATAACAAAACAAACAAAAAAGCGACAGAAGAACCGCATTGGAACGGTCCATGAAACGAATACCACTTTGTGTTGGGGGAGGTGGAGGGGAGGGGGGGGGGGGCGCTTTAATCGCTTAAATCAATTTTACGGGGCCACAATCCTCGCCATTACTTCTGTCGCGATTTAGACAAATACTTTATCCAGTGCGCATGAAGACCTCCTAGCCCATCAGTGAAACATCTCAGTGAACACAAAAATCAAACAACCATAGAGATGAAACAACGGTGACGACTCAACAGCAAGAAACCAATGAAATGCTGGAGCAAAAGAAAACCAACAGTTAGACTGTGACGTTAGATGGGCCCTACCAGAGACAAGTCCGTGTTATAAGTACTCACAGAGAAAAGTGATGCTTACTACAGTATAAGTTATAATCCAATTTTATCAATGATAATTATGGAACTCGTTAAAACTACCTCAAAGGGGACGGGGGCTCCAACGGGCACCCACAATAATTATTTGCATTGAGGACACGTGTGAGTTAAAAGGCCTCATTGGCCTAGTGGGTGGGAGCGCAGACTCTTAATCATTAGGTCTCTTAATGCTGTGGTTGGAGCCTCGCTCGAACCATATGTGAGGCGCTAAGTTTTTGCACGGACGATCAGATGGTTTTTCTCCGGCTATTCCGGTTTTTGCTCACCTCTGATTACCATTCAGCTCGGAATTAGTGAAATAACCTTGAAAGGGTCGTAAAATCTAAAATTTTGAAAAAGGGCCGTAAAAACCAAAAGCTATCGAAAAATTAAATTATAAATAAATAAATAAATAAATAAATATAGATAAACAAAAGGGCCATGATGGCCCGGGATCGCTCATCTGATCCATAGAGTAACAAGTGGGCCCCGGGGAGGGTTATTATTGACCCCAGGGCTATAATGTGCATTCTGTTGAGGGAGGTCTAAAAAGGTGAAGCTTCATACCAAATATAAACAAAGGCTATAATGTGAACAATCTTGGCAAAGGTCCACTAAATAGAGCTTCACACCAAATATCAAAGACCTGGGCCTTGCGGCTTCAGAGAAGAAGAGTTTTTTAAGATATTCCCTACATAAGCCAATGTAAAACCAAATAGCTCCGGGGCGGGGGCATTTTTGGCCTCAGGGCTATAATTTAAACATTCTTGAAAGAGGTCCACTAGATGAAGATTCACACCAAATATCAAAGACCTGTGCCTTGCTGTTTCAGAGAAGATTGTCAAAGATTATCTCTATATAAGTCTATGTAAAACCAAAGGGCCCCGGGGCGGGGCATTATTGGCCCGGAGACTACAATGTGAACAATCTTGGTAGAGGTCCACTAGATGAACCTGCATATCAAATATCAAAGACACGGGCCTTGCAGTTTCGGAGAAGAAGATTTTTAAAGATTTCCCTTTATAAGTCTACGTAAAACCAAAGGGTCTCGGGGCGGGGGCATGTTTGGCCTCAGGGCTAAAATTTGAACAATCTTGATAGAGGTCAACTAGATGAAATTTCACACCAAATATCAAAGACCTAGGCCTTGTGGTTTCACAGAAGAAGATTTTTAAAGATTTTCCCTATATAAGTCTATGTAAAACCAAAACCGAGACGGGGGCATTTTTGGTCTCAGCACTATAATTTGAACAATCATGGTGGAGGTCCAGTAGATGAAGCTTCATACCAAATATCAAAGACCTAGGCCTTGTGGTTTCATAGAAGAAGATTTTTCAAGATTTTCCCGATATAAGTCTATGTAAAACCAAAGGGCCCCGGAGCGGGGGCTTTTTTAGCAACATCGCTATAATTTGAACAATCTTGGTAGAGGTTTACAAGATGAAGCTTCATACCAAATATCAAAGACCTGGGCTTTGTGGTTTCAGAGATGAAAATTTTTAAAGATTTTCCCTATATAAGCCCATGTAAAACCAAAGGGCCCCGGGGCGGGGGCATTTTGGCCCGAGCACCATAATTTGAAAATCTTGGTAGGGGTCCACTAGATGAAGCTTCATACCAAATAGCAAAACCTGGGCCTTGCGGTTTCAGACAAGAAGATTTTTAAAGATTTTCCCTATAAAAGCCCATGTAAAACAAAAGGGCCCCTGGGCGGGGGCATTTTTGGCCCCAGCACTTTAATTTGAACAATCTTGGTAGGGGGTCCAACAGATGAAGCTTCATACCAAATATCAAAGACCTGGGCCTTGCGGTTTCAGAGAAGAAGATTTTTAAAGATTTCCCCTATATAAGCACATGTAAAACCAAAGGGTCCCGGGGCGAGAGCATTTTCGGCCCCAGCACTATAATTTGAACAATCTTGGTAGGGGTCCACTAGATGAAGCTTCATACCAAATATCAAAGACTTGGGCCTTGCGGTTTCAGAGAAAAAGATTTTTAAAGATTTTCCCTATATAAGCCCATGAAAAACCAAAGGGCCGGGGGAGGGGGCATTTTGGCCCCAGCACTATAATTTGAACAATCTTGGTAGGGGTCCACTAGATGAAGCTTCATACCAAATATCAAAGACCCTGGGCCTTGTGGTTTCAGAGAAGAAGATTTTTTAAGTTTTCGGTGAAAAAATCTTTTTTGGCTCCAGTGACCTAGATGTGCAACGGACCGGAACCATTTGAACAACTTTGAAAGGGGACCACATAAGGATCATTACTTTGAAGTTTGGTCAAAATCTGATCAGTGGTTTAGGAGGAGATGTCGTTTGAAGAAATTATTTACGGACGCACGGACCCACGGACGGACGCACGGACGCACGACGGACGACGGACGAAAAGAGATCCCAAAAGCTCACCTCGTCATTATATGACAGGTGAGCTAAAAACAGGTCAACGTCAAGTCGGAAAATCAATCTGAATTGTAGAATTGGGACATGTAATTAAATGTATCTGTATAAAATCGCTTACCTAATACACTATTAAGTAACTGATATTTAAGGGGAATGGGAACACCTGGAAGATTTTTTTTCGCCATTTTTCAAAGGGAGACAACTCTCGCAACTTCCACCGGCCCCGATAACTCAGTTGGTAGAGTGTACCCTCCGGGGAACGAGAGGTCACGGGTTCGATCCCGGGCCGCAACAAACCAAAGTCGTTAAAAATGGTACTAGCTGCTCCTCGCTTGGCACTCAGATTTACGGGGTAGAGCTAGGACTGGTCCACCCAGTGTCAGGATAATGTGACTGGTAATGGTATCATGTAATGTGTCTGGGACATGTTACTTCAGTGAGGCAGCACTATAAAAGTGAGCATTGAGCTCCCTGTCGCAACCAGACACCGCCGTGATATGACTGAAAAATTGTTGAAAGCGACGTTAAACCCAAATTCACACACTCTCGGAACTTCCTGCTTGCTTGTCGATCAGCTCTGACCCACGGAAAAAAGGAGTCAACCTTTGAAAGAAAGATTTTGCTCCTGATCTTAAAGGAAAGAATTTACTCCTCAGGAGCAAAATCGTTCCTTTAAGAGTTGACTCCTATTGAGATGGGAGACTTAACATACCTTTGAAAGAGTTGCCTCTCCTGAAGGTGTTCCCATTTCTCATAAAACTAAACGCCAATTCCATTACAAGTTTATCGGAAAAGAAAAGACCATTTAGACATTTTGGTATAGCCCATTGTATACTAGTGGACTCTTCCATTGCTCTATGTTGGACAAGTCCGTTTGTCATATCTGGGCTGCCAGGCCTATTTTTTGCATTTATTCTATTTTTTACGGAAAATTCCGTTAGCAAATAGTGCAGGCAAAGATCAGACGCCACGTTCTGCGACATCTGATCTGACCTGCACTGCTTGTCAAGGTACCCCTTTAGAGGTTTTCCGCATACAATGGGCTAGCTCAAGAAAACGAGACAAACATTACGAATAATAGAAAACAGAAACTAAGAGGATTACAAAAGTAAGTAGTATATAAATAAAATTAAACTAAGAAAAGTAAATAAATTTAAATAAATTTAAACTATTAAAACTAAATCAAACTTTAATAAAGTATATCGTTACAAATAAGAACTTTAATAAGCAAAATATTCATTTGTTACTATCATACCCCAACTTACCCCACCACACGCTAAAGGTGGGGTATTATGTTTAATATTCGAGTACCTGTCTGTGTAGCAGTGGTGTAAAAGGCACTGTCTTTCTCTCGCGCACGTGATAACGTCCGCAATGAGTGTTCGTGAGCGATTCAAATAAGCTTGGGGCTTTCACCGCAATCAAACTAAAATAGATTAGTATAAACTAAAGAGGATGCGTATCAATGTGCAATATGCGCTAAGTGTCACAGATTTAACTGCACTGCATGTTGATGTCTCTCTGAGTGCACCATGCAGACCAGCGGGGTCGCATGAAGTTTACTCATGTTCTGAGTGTTACTCATGTTGATGCCATTCTGAGTGAACCATGCAGACCAGCGGGGTCGCATGAAGTTTGCTATGGACAAGTGTTACTCATGTTGATGTCTCTCTGAGTGCACCATGCAGACCAGCGGGGTCGCATGAAGTTTGCTATGGACAAGTGTTACTCATGTTAATGCCATTCTAAGTGAACCATGCAGACCAGCGGTGTCGCATGAAGTTTGCTATGTACAAATGATGTCACTCTAAGTGAACCATGCAGACCAGCGGGGTCGCATGAAGTTTGCTATGGACAAGTGTTACTCATGTTGATGTCTCTCTGAGTGCACCATGCAGACCAGCGGGGTCGCATGAAGTTTGCTATGGACAAGTGTTACTCATGTTAATGCCATTCTAAGTGAACCATGCAGACCAGCGGTGTCGCATGAAGTTTGCTATGTACAAGTGATGTCACTCTAAGTGAACCATGCAGACCAGCGGTGTCGCATGAAGTTTGCTATGTACAAGTGATGTCACTCTAAGTGAACCATGTAGCAGTGGTGTAAAAGTCACTGTCTTTCTCTCGCGCGCGTGATAACGTCCGCAATGAGTGTTCGTGAGCGATTCAAATAAGCTTGGGGCTTTCACCGCAATCAAACTAAAATAGATTAGTATAAACTAAAGAGGATGCGTATCAATGTGCAATATGCGCTAAGGGTCACAGATTTAACTGCACTGTATGTTGATGTCTCTCTGAGTGCACCATGCAGACCAGCGGAGTCGCATGAAGTTTGCTATGGACAAGTGTTACTCATGTTGATGCCATTCTGAGTGAACCATGCAGACCAGCGGGGTCGCATGAAGTTTGCTATGGACAAGTGTTACTCATGTTGATGTTTCTCTGAGTGCACCATGCAGACCAGCGGGGTCGCATGAAGTTTGCTATGGACTTGTGTTACTCATGTTAATGCCATTCTAAGTGAACCATGCAGACCAGCGGTGTCGCATGAAGTTTGCTATGTACAAATGATGTCACTCTAAGTGAACCATGCAGACCAGCGGGGTCGCATGAAGTTTGCTATGGACAAGTGTTACTCATGTTAACAAAATAGAAGTGAAGGCAATGATGAGGAATCGATGCAATTAACCCACAGCTCCCATCAGAGACACCAAAGGAAAAGAAACACAATCATGAAACAACTAGACCCTAATGGAAACATCAATAGCGGAAAGCCAAAATGACAGTTACAGACCAGCTACAGGTAAGAACCCATATTTTATTTTTCTCCGCGGTAATAGGCTTTTTTTTCTCGGAGAACAAGCGAGAAATTTCCCCGAGAAAAAAAGAAATTTCGCGTTTCAAAGCGGTTAATTTCTCCGCGAAACGCCGCGAAATTTCTCCGCGAAAATCGCTTTTTCTCGTAGAAAGATAATTAGTACAGGTGAAGACGTTCACTGTTTTTCTCCGCGAAATCTACATGTTCATGTGCATGTTTATTTATGCATTCAAATTTCGTACACAAAGTTTGAAGCATAAAAAATATGACGAAATGCATGTTCTTAGTTCAAATCTGTAGACCAGATAAATGTTTTTTGGCCACTAACTTCAGATGAGACGGTTCATAATGTGTGGTCTCACCACGCTTTACACTGTTTGCGGTTCTTCGTGGGTTCACACCAAACGCCCCTTTTTGCAAGGTTAGACACTCCCAGCTTGATGCTGGAATAGTCCATTGTGAACTGAACTCTCGTGGATTATAAACATTTTAACCCTTTTTGTACCAAATGGACTCTTCCTCCTTATATATACATGTAGCAGCAGTTCGTTTTAAAGTTTAGGGGTGACGGGTTGTGTTTTCCTTAAAATTTATTTGGAAAATGAATGAACTTGGAGCACACAGTGGAGGTCCTGATCAGACGCCGCGTTCTGCGGCGTCTAATCTGTGCTTGCCCTGTTTGCCAAGGTACCCCTTTAGGGGCTTCTCGTACTGAATGCGTTAATAGCCAAAGTGGTTCTAGACCTCAGAGAGTTTCTAATTCCCTTTATCTCTATGGTAGGGTGGTATGTGTGGAGTCGGGGCGGAGGGGGGGGGTACCCTGCCCAGCTTGACTTAGAACATTCTCAGTCGTCTTCGCAAGAGACTGTCCTGTTGTTGTGGTATGGTACGTGTTCCCTGCTCGTATACCTACATGTACATGTAGATCTGTACATACATCCAGTGTTTCCTTGAATGCATATTTACATATCGTCTTGCATACACAGACAAAATTTCGTGACGGTAAGAAAGAACACCCAAAGGTGAATATATACAAAGTTGTCAAATTCAAAGGAGAGGAAGAATGAAAAAGCAAAAACCATTTGGTAATGCCGCAGTATGCACATATATACATGCATATACACATATTGGGCTGCATAATGCTTCCAGAAGGAGCTCATCCGCTGCACATGAGTACGGGAAAACCATTTAGGTGGTCTATACCTGCCCAGGCCAAGTGGTGCGAAATGGACCACCCATGCATATAAACCCTGTTGAGTTCATTAAGTGGCAGGGCTTGAGAAGTCACTGCAGCTAAGTGTCGGGTTAGAGTCCAAAACAATTGGAGGCAACGTCTCCAAAATGACCTAAATAGTGTCAAAGGGGACGTTAATCCTCGAATCAAACAAACAAACGGAGCCTCCACATTTAAATTTGGAGGACTCAAAGGGTCAAACGGCGCTCACATTGGAGTAAAAGTATTCGGGGTTCGCTCGTGACTCTTTAACTATAGGTAGAAGATTTGTTGTGTTTGTTTGTTTTGGAGTTTAACGGCCGGACAATTTACCTATGCACACTTTTCCTGGCCAAAGGATAACCCTTTTATAGAACATATTTAACGTCACTACAGCTGATGTGTGGGAATGTATGGCGGCTAGAAAAAGTCTCCCTGTCCTACATCATAGTGTAGTTTATATTTTCTTGACCTTTGGGATCATTGATTCCATTGTGGAATTTTGAAAATATTTGAGGGTCACTGATGAGGCCTAATTGGCCGAAACTAGCTAGGTTGGCCCAGAAAACATGTACACTTCATATTTTCCATTTCTGTGGTGTATTTCTTGCTTCCAAAGGATAACCCTTTTATAGAACATATTTAACGTCACTACAGCTGATGTGTGGGAATGTGTGGCGGCTGTAAAAAGTCTCCCTGTCCTACATCATAGTGTAATTTATATTTTCTTTTGCTTTAGGATCATTGATTCCATTGTGGAATTTTGAAAATATTTGAGGGTCACTGATGAGGCCTAATTGGCCGAAACTAGCTAGTATGGCCCAGAAAACATGTACACTTCATATTTTCCATTTCTGTGGTGTATTTCTTGCTTCCAAAGGATAACCATTCTATAGAACATATTTAACGTCACTACAGCTGATGTATGGGAATGTGTGGCGGCTGTAAAAAGTCTCCCTGCCCTACATCATAGTGTAGCTTATATTTTCTGTTCCTTTTGGATCATTGATTCCATTGTGAATTTTGAAAATATTTGATTGTCACTGGTGTATTTCTTGCTTCCAAAGGATAACCCTTTTATAGAACATATTATACATAAGCGGTTGACCAGTTAAGTACACATTCTTTCGCCAGAAACTGACAACTGTCCTTCTTGAATCAGCAGAAGGGAGAAAATGACCGTAGAAAAGATTTCATGATCAATCTCAATATAGGTCTCTGTATATTTACTGTATATATCATTTTAATACAAAATATTTTAGTACACACCACGATAACCACTCATTCTCAAATGAATTGGGATATTGCAGTCGCCGTATATTTTCTGAAATCAAGCAGTCATATGTAACCAATGAATACGTTTATATGACAGAACAACACGTCCCAAAGATATCATGATAAACCTCCTGTAGAAAAGTACCTTTTCAGGGAAAGTCAGCCACGGGAAAACCTGGTTTTGTAATGTTCGAGACTGTCGCTTTTCGAATTCTCTTTGTTTGCGCACTTACAAATTTGCAATTCCACTAGAAAGGAAAGGGTTAGGTGGTTTCCATAAAATTTACATATTCTGGGTAGGGAAATAACTACCATTAGCAGGACTACATAGAGTCTTACTAAGTATTTTTCCCCGATTATGGCTGTCGCCGAAATTTAATTGAGCATTGTAATGTACGAGACGACGTTTTTCTTCTCGATATTTCAAAACAACGTTGAGGTTTTTATACACGGAAACGTGACCAAATGGAGATTCTATATTATAATAAACATAAAAGGTCGTTTGATGTTACGTGTACAATAGGAAATTAAAAATACTTGCCATACAAAAATGTGCATGGATTTGTTGCAAAAATGCATGTAATTTTCGCGATCATTATACCAGGCTTATTAAGTATGTATCGACAAAAAATGCTAGATTGAATTAAACTCCCGCAATGTGTGACTAACACAAATACATCATCTGGAACGAAAATAATATTTTTATGTTGAAATTCCCTCATTTCCAGTGTTTTGTAATGTTCGAGACTGGTAATGTTAAATACCGAAAATTGTTAGTCTAACAGCTAGATCACATTGCTCTCACGTGGCACAGTTTTCCGTTACCAGATTACGTAGTAGAAAGTGTCTGTGGACGATATGGTTGCCTTTTCCGGTGTTTGATGGGTGAGGGAGTCGGCAGACAATACCACAGTTAAGGGAAAACAGAAGTCATATTTTGTTTTAAAATATCTGCATAGAAACTTTTTATCTTTTTCCAATATGTTTTGCCACAATTAATATTTTCAATTAAGATTATGCCACCAAAAATCACTATTAATAAACAACATTTGCACGCTTGCAAGATCATTATTCTGTTGCAATAAACAGTGGATGTATGCGATGAAATGTCCGCTACATTTGGTATCGAACATGACAGGTTTGCTATGTTGACCGTCCAGGGATAATGACAGCAGATAAACTTTTTTTTTAATTGTGCAACCTTAGTTGTGTAAAATGACCACGTTTAGTGATATACACGTTTGCTACATTTCTACCAATTGCTGCAAACGGTAACAATGTTGATTCCAAATCTATTACTTATTTTCGATTTTGGATTCGAGTCCCATAGCTTATAATCTTTTCCCAAATATTATTTGCCAGAATGTATTTTCTAGATTAAATGTGCAATGTTAAGAAGGCACTTCGACTCTCCAGTTTGTATTTCCAAATGCATATTTTGAATGTTATAAAACATTGTAAGTGCAGTTTATGTTGCTAAAATTATGGTATCGAACATTACAAATTGTATCAAACATCCCCACCTAAAATAAATATGTATATTTTAGGGTATGCTGGTTTAATCTTGATTATGTTAACTAGACACAACAAATACAATATCAGATTCCTTTTAATGTTACAGGTAGAAATGGTAAAGTGGCATAGCATGTTCCTTTACCGTGTATGGTAATGTCCGAGACCATCATAGCTGCCATTTAAAGACATGCATTTGTTAACATTTGTTAGAACTTATTTACAAACTTCACAAAACCTGTTACTTTCGTCCAGCTGGTAGACAAAATTGGTTACATTTTGAAGACTTTTATATAGAAAAATATTACACTGGAATGCACTGTAATGTTCGATACTGTATTCTCGCAGTTGCATCATTAATTTTAGATACTTGATTGTTGATAACATAAGGTCATGTGGTTGTTGTGTGTTTATATGTGATAGATATGTCTTTTAATGTTTCGGTTGCCTTAAGAACGCAGTTTATCTGTCAGGAGAGCATTTTTTATGCATAAAAGTATATACCGAAGCTTTTTGCGTAATAGCGACACCATGTTTTAAATGTATATGACTGAACATGCACCGTTACATTAGTTAGATCCGAACAATGAATGAAAATGACACTAACAGCTATATTATCAGTTAATCACGTTAAAAAACTATTTGACTTATAGAAACAAAATCACTGTAATGTCCGCGACTTTTTACATTATAATTCAAATAAACTTATTGCTTATGTTGATCGTTTATCTAAAGTAATATTACTTGTGTTCCTTATTTGCCTCTCAATACCTGTTCAAATGCAATAGTCTTAAGTGATCTAGCTGTTATGTGCTTCTCTTAAAATAAAACGAAAGTTGTATGTTTTCAGAAAACTATATCTTTTTCTGTATTCTCTAACCAACCCTGAATTTTATTCAAAATGGCTATTCATTCCATTACCATATATATGACCATATGTTCAATTTTGTCCCCGCTTAATAACCCGGTCGTAAGTTTTTGTCATTGCGAGCTAGAGTCTCTTGATTTTTGTGATGTTATAGAAGGGGGTAACGAACAAGTAGATTGTAGCGTACATTTCTAACAATCAAAATTTATCAAAATACCGACATATTTCCAGCTGTTGGGGTGAAATAACGTTTCATTTCTTGATCAAGGAATTTTAACTGAGTATAGGTACATATTAATACTTTATTGTGAACATATCGGTGACTGAATCTAATTAACTTTATAATTTGACTTTTTAAACGGCTAAAATCCCAATTCATTTGAGAATGAGTGAACACACCCTTATGCAATCATTCATACCTAAAACGGTTATTTCCTGATGAAAACATGTGATAATGTTCCTATTTTACTCCTTAAGTAACTTACGGGTTCTCATTAGAATCGTCTCACTGAGGTAGTTGGTAACGAGAACCCACATTCTACATGGGACATCTAGGAACAGATTAAGGAAAATGTATGCATGTACCTTGTAAACTCCAGCGTGCATGTAAAGTGGGGAATAGTGCGTTCCTCATTACACTGGCTTTATTAACATGTTGCTGCACCACCTGTTTGCTCCAACTGGAAGTATTTATTAGTAAGGGATGGGTGAGGGATCGGGGAAGGAGACTTGATGGCGCAAATAATGAGTTTCCATAATGCAAAGTAGCGTTTCCTTTTTTACGCGCCTTCATGAAGCATGGCGCGATTGACATGTAGGTGTCTGGTTTTTCGTCCGTTTGTCCGCGACATAGACCTAGCCTGCGGTGGAATTATTGTGTTCCCCGTTTGTTTGCTTGTTTGATTTGAGGTTTAACGTCCCCGACAACTCTAAACAGGTCATTTTGGGGACGTTGCTTCCAATTTTGTGGGACTTTTACCCGACATTAAGATGAAATGAAATCTCAGGCCCTGTCGCCCAATGAAACCAATAGGGGTTATAAGCATGGACGGGCCGACTCGCACCGCTTTGCCTGGACAGGCTTAGGTTCTCTAAGCTGTTTACTAGCACTCGTGTGCGGGTCGGATTCAGTTCTGCGTGGAAGCATCATGCAGCCTCGTAAGCTGGTCACTGACATTAAATTCAAAGCACCGCTTGCTGTACCAATTTGACAGTTTGTAATCTTAAATAATTGAGGCGAATCTGAGCTTTTGTTTTGTTTTGTTTGATTTGAGGTTTAACGTCCCCGTCAATACTATAAAGGTCATTTTGGAGACACTGCTTCCAATTTTGTGGGACTTTTACCCGACACTGAGACGAAATGACATCTCAAGCCCTGCCGTCCAATGGAACCAATAGGGTTTAGAGGCATGGATGGTCCAACTCACACCCCTTTGCCTGTGCAGGCTTAGATCCTCTAAGCGGTTTACCAGTACTAGTGTGCGGGTCGGTTTCAGCTCTGCGTGGAGGCATCGTGCAGCCCGTCTATTTCTTCAAGCCGTGATTGGCGTGGGCCGCTGAGCTTTAGGTAAATGTCACACATCATTATGGTGTTAATAACCCACATGTACGACTCATTATGAAAACTCGCCTATTCAAATATATTGAAAATTTTACCACTAAAAGCGAAAAAATTTTCGGATACAAATTCTGACATTTTTCATGTTTCTGCTCAAGAATGTGGGTACTCTTTCAAACGACTCGGCGAGGCGATTCAAACGAGTACCCACAATCTATGTGAGCAGAAATTAGATTAATGATGTATACCCATGTAAACCCCAGTTAAAAGTGGGGTTTAAGGGGTAACAAATATTTAGGCGTGTTTTCGTGATGGGAATAAAAGTTGTCTTGAGACTTTTAAAAAGGGATTATACAAAGGAGAAATAAATTACTAAACTGTAATTGTGTAAGATGATAGAATATTTGATTATGATTTAACAATGACTACCATTTGCCTTCGTTTACAAAAACAACGCCAAACAAACGAAGAAATAATAATGAGCCGAAAACTTGACCTTTACTTTCACGTAGGCCCAGTTGTTGTTTTTCTCCGCGAAACGCGGGTAATTCATTTTCAATGAAAGCAATCTGTCAAATTTTCGCCGAGAATCTCCTCGAATTTTCTCCGCGAAACCGGGAGAAATTTCAGCAAGACATTCCTCGCTCATTTTATTTTTTCTCGTGGTTTCGCGGAGAAAATAGCCGATTTCGCTTTAGTCGGTTTGTCCGCGAAACAAAAACAGTGGGTTTTTACTGGTAGCTGGTCTGTACTTTCCCACATAATGGCCAACTGGCTATCCAAAACAAAATAATATAAGCGACATACACACTCAAAGACATTAATTTATTCAGTCCACAGGAAGACCTCCTTACTCATGAGTGCAACATCTCAGTGAACACAAAAATCAAACAACCATAGAGATGAAACAACGGTGACGACTCAACACGAAGACACCACTAAAATGCTGGAGCAAAAGAAAACCAACAGTTTGACTCCGATGGGTCCTACCAGAGACAAGTCCGTGTTATTAATTGCTTACTAGAGTATAAGTTATATAGAGGATCTTACATGAGTGTTCATGTATTATTGAATTTATTAAACGAGTTGAGGAAAAGGTATAAAATGCGAGGCTTTGCCGAGCATTTTATCCCTTTTCCTCAACGAGCTTAATAAATTCAATAATACATGAGCACGAATGCAAGATTCTATTTATCATATGACACTTAAAACGCATTTCATTCACGATTGTTTACAAAAATAGCAATATTCCGCCATTAGTCAATGCGACGTCGTTAAGGGCGTCGTACATGTAAAGTTACGGGACGTATCTAGCTAATTTGCATATTTAATCCACTAGTGGATTATCGAATATATTACACTCTCAGACGCGACGTCATATGATATAATCCCATTTTATCAATGATAATTATGGTACTCGTTAAAACTACCTCAAAGGGGTGGCTCTAACGGGCACCCACAATAATTATTTGCATGGAGGACACGTGTGTGTTAATGGGCCTCCTACGCCTAGTAAGAGGGAGAGCTGACTCTCAATCATTACGTCTCTTATCGCTGTGGTTGGAGCCTTGCTCGGCCACATGTGAGACCTTAAGTTTTGGAACGGAAGATCAGATGGTTTTCTCTGGGTATTCCGGTTTTTCTCACCTCTGAATACCAATCAGCTCGGAATTAGTGAAATAACCTTGAAAGGACCGTAAAATGTAAGATTTTGAAAAAGGGCCATAAAAGACAAAACTCATCCCAAAATTAAATTAAAAATAAATAAAAAATAACAATGGTAAAAAAAAACAACAGGTGAACGTCAAGTCGGAAAATTAATCTGAAACTTCCGGGAACATGTTATTAAAATTAAATGCATATATATAAAAACGCTTACCTAATACACAATTAAGTAACGGATATTTAAGGGTAACGGGAACACCTGGCAGATATTTTTCGCCGTTTTTCAAAGGGAGAAAACTTTAGGAACTTCCTGTTCGCTTTTCTATAAGCTCTGTCCCACGGAAAAAGGGGTCAACCCTTATAGGAAAGAATTTGCTCTTCACGAGCAGATTATTACCTTTAAGAGTTGACCTTTATTGAGATGGGAAACAAAAAAAAACTTTTGAAAGAGTTTGTTCCCATTAAATCTAAATGCCAATGGTCAATGCCATAACAAGTTTATCGGATAAGAAAAGTTCTTTTAGACATTTGAACTAGCTGACTAAAACGAGACGAACCAGCAAATATTTTGTATTACGAATAATAGAAAGCAGAAACTAAGAAAATTACAAAAGTAAGTAGTATATAAAAAAAAGTTCAACTAAGGGAAGTAAATTTTAATTGAAATAGGCCCAACTGTTTAAGAGAAAAGGTCTTTTGAAATGTTGATTGACCTGCAATCAAAATGAACTTGGAAAAGGTCTTCGAATGACCTTGACATTTGGCATTCATATGCATTCATTTTGTACCTACCCTAATGTCAATGACCGCACTAGATTTTTGAAAAAAAAAAAGAAATGCATTGTTCCACCTTTTTCCCATTGAAAGACTAAGTAAGGAACCATATTTGACCTTGCTGTAAAATAAGTCAAGGTCAACCTAGGTTTATCATTTGAACAAACTTGGTAGTAATAAGTCACCCAATATGCCCTACACAGTGTAAGGTAATCGACTCAGTGGCCCTGAAAAGGAAGGGGTTTTAATATTTTAAACTTATTCGGGCATGGCGGTCATCTTGGTAATATTACCAGAACCTAACCATCGAGGCTTATATAGGGAAAATCTTTAAAAATCTTCTTCTCTGAAACCGCAAGGCCCAGGTCTTTGATATTTGGTATGAAGCTTCATCTAGTGGACCACTACCCAGATTGTTCAAATAATAGTGCTGGGACCAAAAATGCCCCCGCCACGGGGCCCTTTGGTTTACATGGGCTTATATAGGGAAAATCTTTAACAATCTTCTTCTCTGAAACTGCAAGGCCCAGGTCTTTGATATTTGGTATGAAGCTTCATCTTATGGACCTCTTTCAAGATTGTTCAAATTATAGCCCTAGGACCAAAAATGCCTCCGCTCTGGGGCCCTTTGGTTTTACATAGACTCATAGACTGATATAGGGAAAATCTTGAAAAATCTTCTTCTCTGAAAACAAAAGGCCTAGGTCTTTGATATTTGGTATGAAGCTTCAGCTAGTTAACTTCAACCAAGATTGTTCAAATTATAGCCCTGAGACCAAAAATGCCAACGCCTTGTGGCCCTTTGGTTTTACATAGACTTATATAGGGAAAATCTTTAAAAATCTTCTTCTATGAAACCACAAGACCTAGGTCTTTGATATTTGGTGTGAAATTTCATCTAATGTACCTAACTCAAGATTGTTCAAATTATAGCCCTGGTGCCAAAATGCCCCTGCCCCGAGACCCTTCGGTTTTACATAGACTTATATAGGGAAATCTTTAAAAATCTTCTTCTCTGAAACTGCAAGGCCCATGTCTTTGATATTTGGTATGGAGCTTCATCTAGTGGACCTCTACCAAGATTGTTCAAATTATAGCCCTCAGGCCACAAATGCCCCGCCCCGGGGCCTTTGGTTTTACATAGACTTATATTGAGACAATCTTTGAAAATCTTCTTCTCTGAAACAGCAAGGCCCAGGTCTTTGATATTTGGTGTGAAACTTCATCTAGTGGACCTGTATCAAGATTGTTTAAATTATAGCCCTGAGGCCAAAAATGCCCCCGCCCCGGGGCCTTTTGGTTTTACATAGGCTTATGTAGGGAATATGTTTAAAAAGATCTTCTTCTCTGAAACCGCAAGGCCCAGGTGTTTGATACTTGGTGTGTAGCTTTATCTAGTGGACCTTTGCAAAGATTGTTCAAATTAAAGCCTTTGTTGATATTTGGTAGGAAGCTTCACCTTTTTAGACCTCCCTCAACATTATCCACATTATAACCCTAGGGTCAATAATGGCCCTCCCCGGGGCCCACTTGTTACTCTATGGATCAGGTGAGCGATCCAGTGCCCTCATGGCCCTCTTGTGTTTTTAATTAGGATCACTTTTTGTCTGTCATCTGTGGGTAAACAATTTCTTCAAACGACATCTCCTCCTAAACCATTGATCGGATTTTGACCAAACTTTACAGGCATGATCGGTAGGTGGACCCCTTTCAAAGTTGTTCAAATGGTTCCGGTCTGCTGCACATCAAGGTCACAGGGGCCAAAAATAGATTTTTAATGAAAACTTAAACAATCTTTATCTCTGAAACCACAAGGCCCAGGTCTTTGATATTTGGTACGAAGTTTCATCTAGTGGATCCCTACCGAGATTGTTCAAATTATAGTGTTTGGGCCAAAAATGCCCCCGCCCCGTGTCCCTTTGATTTTACATAGGATTATATAGGAAAAATCTTTAAAAATCTTCTTCTCTGAAACCGCAAGGCCCAGGTCTTTGATATTTGGTATGAAGATTCATCTAGTGGATCCCTTTCAAGATTGTTCAAATTATAGTGATGGGACCAAAAATGCCCCGCCCCAGGGCCCATTGGTTTTACATGGGCTTATAAAGGGAAAATCTTCAAAAATCATCTTCTCTGTAACTGCGAGGCCAAGGTCTTTGCTATTTGGTATGAAGCTACATCTAGTGGACCCCTACCAAGATTGTTCAAATTATAGTGCTGGAGCCAAAATTGCCCCCGCCCGGGTCCCTTTGGTTTTACATAGACTTATATGGGGGAAATCTCCTGGGGCCAAAATGCCCCCACCTCCGGGCCCTTTTGTTTTACATAGACTTATATAGGGAAAATCTTTAAAAATCTTCTGTGAAACCACAAGTCCTAGGTCTTTGATATTTGGTGTCAAATTTCATCTAGTGGACCTCTACCAAGATTTTTAAGTTATAGCCCTGGGGCCAAAAATGCCGCCGCCCCAATACCCTTTGGTTTTACATAGACTTATATAGGAAATCTTTAAAAATCTTCTTCTCATGTCTTTGATATTTGGTATGTATTTTCATCTAGTGGACCTCTACCAAGATTGTTCAAATTATAGCCCTGATACCAAAAATGTCCCCGCCTCGTGGCCCTTTTGTTTTACATAGACTTATATAGGGAAAATCTTTAAAAGTCTTTTTCTATGAACCCACAAGTCTGAGGTCTTTGATATTTGGTGTGAAATTCCAACTAGTGGATCTCTTCAAGATTGTTTCAATTATAGCGCTGGGGCCATAAATGCCCCCGCCCCGATACCCTTTGGTCTAATAGGGAAATCTTAAAAAAAAACTCTTCTCTGAAACTGCAAGGCCCATGTCATTTAAATTTGGTATGTAGCTTTATCTAGTGGACCTCCACCAAGATTGTTCAAATTAAAGCCCTGAGACCAAAAATGTCCCCGCCTCGGGGCCCTTTTGTTTTACATTGACTTATATAGGGAAAATCTTTAAAAGTCTTTTTCTGTGAACCCACAAGGCTGAGGTCTTTGATATTTGGTGTAAAATTCCAACTAGTGGATCTCTTCAAGGTTGTTTCAATTAAAGCGCTGGGGCCAAAAATGCCCCGCCCCGAGACCCTTTGGTCTTATAGGGAAAAGTTAAAAAAAACTTCTTCTCTGACACTGCAAGGCCCATGTCATTGAAATTTGGCTGGAGCTTCATCTAGTGTACCTTTACCAAGATTGTTCAAATTATAGCCCTCGGGCCACAAATGGCGCCGCCCTGGGGCTCTTTGGTTTTACATAGACTTATATAGAGATAATCTTTGAAAATCTTCTTCTCTGAAACAGCAAGGCCCAGGTTTTTGATATTTGATGTGAAGCTTCATCTAGTGGAGTTCAATAAAGATTGTTAAAATTATAGCCCTGAGGCCAAAAATGCCCCCGCCCCCGGCAGCTGGCTCCGGGGCCATTTGGTTTTACAAAGACTTATGTATGGAATATCTTAAAAAAAAACCTTCTCTGAAACTGCAAGGCCCAGATCTTTGATATTTGGTGTGTAGCTTCATCTAGTGGACCTTTGCCAAGATTGGTCATATTATAGCCTTTGATGATATTTGGTATGAAGCTTCACCTTTTTAGACCTCCCTCAACATTATGCACATTGTAGCCCCGGGGTCAGGAATGCCCCCCCCCCCATTATGCACATTATAACCCTGGGGTCAATAATGGACCTCCCCGGGCCCACTTGTTACTCTATGGATCAGGTGAGCGATCCAGGGCCATGATGGCCCTCTTGTTCTTATTTCTGCTCGAATTGTTACAAACGCATCAACGAATATTTCGAAACTTGAAATGTATACATTTTTTCACCCGAAAGAGGACCTTCTTTGAGATAGGAAAAAAAAAGAATATGTTGCACAAATGCGTGTTCGTATATATACTTTTTTCATGTGCTGCCGTTGTTCTTATTTAAGGTAAAAGGTTAAGAAATTTTATTGAGTCGATGCACAGTGATTTCTACAATTTACATGTGCGCCCATCTAAAATTCATCACATCCTTGACATCCGTGCAGTCTTACCATATTCTTTTGCTTCACGCTCCATGGAAAGTTTTTTAGCTCACCTGAGGGTGAGCTATTGTGATCCCCCTGTGTCCGTTGTACGTGCGTCGTCCGTCATCAACGTTTACCTTGTTCATCCTCTAGAGGCCACAGTTTAACTTCAATTGTCATGAAACTTCACCAGAATGTTTGTCTTGATCATATCAAGATAAATATGTTCTATAAAAGGGTTATCCTTTGGAAGCAAGGAATACACCACAGAAGTGAAAAATATGGAGTGTACATGTTTTCTGGGCCAGACTAGCTAGTTTCGGCCAAGTTCGAATCTGGGTCATGTAATGTCAAAAATTAGGTCACTAGGTCAAATTACTTAAAACACTTGTCCACCTTGTAGAGGCAATCATTTTGCTTCAACCTTAACCAAATTTATGTTATCAAGGTAAAGTTTGAATATGGTTCATGTCAGGTCAACAACTAGGCCACATGGTCAAATTTTTTTAAAAAAAATTGTTCACCCTCTAGAGGCTATAACGTTGCTTCACTCTTCATGAAAATTTACCGGAATGTTTGCTTTGATTTTATCTGAGAAGAGTTCGAATATTTGTCATGTGGTATAAAAAACTAGGTCACTAGGTCAATTTGCGTTAAAACCTTGTTCGTCTTCTAGAGGTTACAATTTTTCTTTAATCTTCCAGAAACTCCATCAGAATGTTTGTCTTGATCGTGTCAAAGTCAAGTTGGATTAGGGGTCATGCCAGGTCAAAAACTAGGTCAAATATTTCAAAAACATTGTTCATCTTGTAGTGGTCATCTTTCTTCTTCAATCTTTATGAAACTTTACCCGAATGTTTGCCTTGATATTATCCGAGTCAAGTTTGACCTTTACATTGTCAGCACCAATCTGAATCTTGCACGAGATACATCATCTCATGATGTTTAACATTTCTGAAAAGTTACTTCAAAATCAATCGAAGAATAAAAAAAGTATTGACCAGACTCGAAAAAAACTTTTTGACCTTCGACCTCTATGTATGACCTTGACATTGGAGTTACGGACATGTGACTTGCACGCATCACATTGTCAAATGAAGGTCAACATTTCTGCAAAGTAACTTAAAATGATCCATCCAGAAATAAAAGTTATTGACGGAACACGAAAAAAGACCCTGTTTTTCTTTTACCTTGGATCTTCAGGTATGACCTAGACATTGAAGGTACAGGCTTGGGTCGTGCACGCGACACATCCATCTAATGAAGATTAATATTTCTGAATTGTTACTCAAAAAGTCCATCCAGAAATAATAAGGATATTGACCGAACAAGAAAAAGACCCCTTTTTATACGCCCGTTTGAAAAACGGTTGTATTATGTTATGCCCTCGGCGTCCGTCCGTCCGTCTGTCCGTCCGTCTGTAAACTTTTTGTTTCCGGATAACTCCACCTACAGTTTACATCCGATCAAGCTGAAACTTCATACATGGTTTGACCATGATGTGGGGCAGCGCATATTGTTTCGAGGTTATGGTCCATCGAATAATAATAGAGTTATATGCCCCTTTGAAAAATTCTGTTAACATTTTATTGCCGATAACTCTTCCTACATTTTAAATCCGTTGATGTTGAAACTCAAGTTACATCCAGTAAGACCATGATATGGAACAGTGCATATTATTTTGAGGTTACAGTCCGCCAAGTATTACCAGAGTTATTCCCCTTTCACAATTTTTTCTAAACATATTTTGTTTTCGGAGAATGCCTCCCACATTTTACATCTGATGAAGCAGAAACTTTACGTATAGTTAGACTATGATGTAGAGCAGCGCATATTATTTCAAGGTTACAGTCCAACACTTATTGCCAGAGTTATGCCTATATTATTTTGAGGTCATGGTCCACCACATATCACCGACCATGAATATTTGTTGGCGACAGGTAGTTTGAGCCGCTGAGGGTTATTAATAGTGCCAGGTAAGGAATATATGGAACACATATTGTTCCTTGGTTACATTCCACAAACCCAAACTTGCACAACAGTCAGTATATATATGCTCCATCTTACTAATTGCAAAGAGCGTATAATGCACCGTTTGCGGAGCTCTTGTTAGACCTTGAACTCTGTGGTGACCTTGGCCTTTGATGTGCTTACTTGGTTATTGTTCGCAACACATCGATTGTCTCAATGCGGTTAAAATTTCTGCCAAGTAAGTTAAAAATCCATCCAGGAATAAGAAAGTTATTGACCGGACACGTAAAAACATCTTTTTAGCTCCCCCCCCCCCCACCAGGCCAAAGGCTCCGGGGCAGCTTGTACAATAGTAGGTCTCTGTCGTCGTCCTTCATCCGTCCGTCCGTCACCCATTTTCAAATGTCTTTTTCCCTGAAACCACTGGGCCAGTTTCAGATTAATTTGATAGCAGTCCCCTGGCAACAGGGGAACTGAAGTTTGCAAGTATGGTCCAGTTCACATTACCACGATGGCCGCCACGCCCAAATATGGTACAAACCTTAAAAAATCTTCTTCTTCTCCAGAACCACTGGGTTTATTGTTTTGAAACTTGGTATCCGGTGACTGAGTACTACCAAGTTTGCAAGAGTGATGACCCTAGATAGACCTTAACCTATTTTACGCCAAGGACAAACTTGGCTCCCGGGAAATAGGTAAAGCATTTCATTTTAAGAAAACTATTGTGGTCTATGATATGGGAATAGGTACAAACTGAATGTCTATGACTTTTAAGGTCAAGGTCATGTTGGTATTGCAGGTCCACTGACATATTAGAATAAATTTTCTCTAAAACTACTAGGCCAATTTCTTTTAAATATTGCAGCCTTAGGACAGTGAGAGAACTAAATTTTTTTCGAATGGTCCAGGTCACATGGCCAAGATGGTTGCCACGCCCAAATATGGTAAAAACCTTAAAAATATTCTTCTCCAGAACCACTATGTCAAATGTCTTGAAACTTTGTATGTAGCATTGGGTGACTAAGAACTACCATGTTTGCTAAATTGATGACTCTAGATTGACCTTGACCTTCTTACGCCAAGGTCAAATTTGACTCCTTATGCTTTTCAATAGGAAAAAAGGTAAATCAATGCATTTTTTTTCGACAAATATTGTGGTCTATGATATAAGATCTGAGTCTACATTGTTTACCAAATCCAACATTTGATTCAAGTGCAGATTTTACAGATAACACTTACATGTACTCAACACTAACAAACGACGCGGCTATGTTATGGTTGATTGGACTCATAGAGTGAGCTTGGCAAACAGTATAGTCAAAGATCGGACGCTGCAGAACGTGGCTTCTTATCAAAATATTCACTGTCTGGTTACCAGTCCGGCCACGTCGATCATGTGCACCACCTTCACACCAGTACGCATTCCGAAAACACGCCTACATAAATGCATTGTAAACTTTACCGCCGAAAAAAAAAACTAAAATTTGAAGATGAATTAATGTGATATTTTTTCTTATTTCTGCTCAAAATAAAGAGTGTGGGTACTCGTTAGAACCCCCTCGATGAGGCGGTTTTAACGAGTACCCACAATCTATATTTTAGGGCCGAAATAAGAAAAATAAGGTATACCCCTGTAGGACCCAGTTTTACTACATTAAAGTTGGGTTCAAAGGGGTCAAAATTTTATCAGTTACCCCGTACGTATAGTGCATTGTCACAAATTGACCTGATAAAGATATGCTATCTCAGTACAAGTGAGCTTTATCACGTCAACCTGACATTGCACTTTTTGAATGAACCGGACAACCGGAAAAATGGCCAAAATGTTATTATTACTAGAAAAATAAAAAAAAAAATACATTGAAAATTTTCAAAAGAAAGATAACGGTCAGATTATAGTAAATATACTGGTCGATTATATTCCGCACCGGAATGTTGGGACGCACTGAGGACAATCGGTAAGTGATCGAAAATTGCCAATTTAAAGGGTTTACAAGGGGATAAACTGATAAATAGAATACCAGATTCGTGTCATTTGATATCAAGTTTATCAGGCTCGGCTTCGAGAACGCATGTAGAATCGATCGGCAAGCCTCGCGATTTTACAAGCGTTCCCGAAGCCTTGCCTGATAACTTGATATCAAAAGACACGAACCTGGTATTCTCTAGTATAGGTGTGTTTTCGTGATGGGATAGAAACCACATGTTCAGGACCAAACTTTTGATTTGTAATGTTAGGTCGTGCCAAGAAAAGAAGAAACTGAAATTTGTTCTCAAAACGCATTTAGTCAGAGCGTATTGCAACGTTTTTCATTAAAGGATCGTATGCGTGCCTCTGAACAGTTAGAAGCTGGTCGGAAAGCGGATGACGTTGACTCTGATTTTGGGCACCACGTGTGTATGATCTATCGTCTATTGGAGCGTCATCTTACTATTTATCAGTTACCCCCTATATTAGTTGCATTGTAACGTACTGACCTGATAAAGATATGCTATCTCAGGACAAGTGAGCTTATCACGTCAACGTGACATTGCATTTTTATGAATGAACCGGACAACTGGAAGCATGACAAAAATTACTTGGAAAAAATATCATATGAAAATATGGTCAGCTGATACTAAATATATTGACCGCTAGAATGCTGGGTCGCACTGAGGACCATCATTAACTGATCGTAAATTGTTAATTTCAGAGTGTACAAGGGGATAAACTGATAAATAGAACACCAGATTCGTGTCATGTGATATCAAGTTCATCAGGAGTATCTCCACAACCAACCAGACAAAAACTGTTACTTATGGACAGTAGCATTGTTAAAACTTGATTTTTAATGTTTGGTTTTGAAAACGTAAACTTTTACAGATTTTTTTTTTAGAAATTGGATACATCGAATCATTGGCACTTCATAATACCACCGGTGTAAAGACATCTGCAAACATATCATATAATTGAATTTGCAGAACTACTTTTCTAAATTTTAAGATCTTTTTAGAAAGGCTTTCTGTAAGTTTTCACAGCGTTATGATTTTCTCATAGAATCTTTCATTTCATTGCCCTTGGCGCTTTGATTTTTAAACTTTTTGTGCAGCTTCAGTTGGCCAAGTACAAGACTATTTTATAAATGAGGACCAGATGTTGACCTTGACCTATATATCAGTGCCAAAAGTCAGTCATAGTCACCTAGATGAGGCAAATAGATCAGATAATACATAGGAGTCGGGGGGGGGGGGCGACATGGACCTCATGGTCCTCTTGTTTACCTTTGACCTCTAAATATGAGTTTGATGTTTGAGGAACCGACCTGGGTCTTGCGCGCGACACATCGTCTTATGATGTAAACATGTCTGCCTGGTAATTTCTAATTCAATTTTAAGAATAAGAAATTTACTGGCCCATACATACGGACAGAATACAATCTATATGCCCGCCGCCTTCAGCGGGGGCTTAATTACTGCGTCGGTCATATTCAACCATTACTCACAGGTGTACATTTCATACACTTCAGGTTTGCAGGATAAAAGGCTACATAGTGAACATGTAACTTTGGTAGGGTTCTTCAACCTGACAGGGGATGATTCTTCTTGCATAGGGGCCTCCAGTTTACGTCCCGATAAGGAGGACTGTCACTTTGTGATATTATCCTTGACCTGCAAATGATGCCAATAGAGCATGCTCGAACACTGCGATTTTATCACCGCCGTCGGGGATCAAAACGGCGGGCCTCTAGAATCAGAGGCAAGTGCAGTAACCACTGCGTTATCACGATCACATTTGACAGGTTTTTTTTTTTTCACTTTTTTTTGTTTTCTAATTTACGTTTCTCATTGATTGTGCATAAAAAAATAAATATAGGCAGCAGAGGTTTATAGACATGTGCCTCGAAAAAAACATATGCGGTGGACCTCTGGCAAAAGAACAACACAAACAGCATCAATGTTCAACAATGTTTGGATGTAATGGGGTTTTGAATTAAATTGTTGTGCGAGAGAAATGATAAATGATGGTGTTTGAGACATCAACTCGTTTTTAGAGACTCCTTTGAGCCATTAATAAGCTAACAACTTACATGACACATCACAACATTGATTCAAAACCACCATTGTTTCTAGTATGTCAACTTAACAACTTCATTACTTTATACCAAGGACGTTGAATGGGCCTAATTATATGGGTTGGAAGATAGAGGGTTGTGGGTGGGGGGAAACATTAGGGGTACGGGATTAACTGTCCAGCTGACAAAGAATGTCGGACCAACGGCGGATCGACAACGATACGACATGACAACGTCGTATCGCTGTCGGTCGGACGTTGTCCCGCTGTGTTGTGCAAGCTGGGTGGATCAATGGGAAAAACAATACACTTTTAAAATTATTCCCCATGCCATCATTGCTGATGTCGTATATGTGTATATAAGATATGTAGGCCTACAAACTGTGAGAAACTCATGATCAGTGGTTTCGACTTATTGATGCGCTGCCTATAATTTTTTTGACAGTTCACTCTCAAGGTCAATAATTATTTGACGAGTGTTTGTTTTGACGTCACATGGCAGAAAATTAAAATTTGTGCACTCTATAGAGATTAGAGATGAACTATTGCTGTCGATCAATATTAAAAAAAATGTGATTTTACTCATAAAGAAGGATTGCAAAATTTTGATTAAACACGCGGAAATGTACTAGAACTGTATACGACTGTGATAAAATATGTTGGACATGTCTATAGAGGTTTTTTCTGCTTCCACATGGGGGTGTACATTTATACATACACTTAAGCTTTGCATGATGAAAGTCTACGCAGTAATCATGTCATTACTGCATGGGGTCTTCATAGGAGGTTACTCCCTGCACAGGGGCCTAGAGTTAAAGAACCAATCCGGAGGACGATGCACTTTATGAAATTCATCCCTGATGATGCCAGTGGATCGTGTTTGGACGCCGACATTTTATCATCGCCGCCGAGGATCGAACCGGGTGACTCTAGCATCAGAAACTAGTGCACGGAGCTATACCGCTCCTGAGTTCAATTGAGGCGTGAAACCATGTCGCTTTATGTTTTGAAACAAACCTTCATGAAGACTGGACTGTACTCCACGGAGCCCATTAATTGCCGCCCAACTGCCAAAATGCAATTAAATACGTTCAGTGCAGGGGCCCATTGCTTTAGGCAAGGCTTTTCTCTCATCGGACGTGATTCAAAGTTATGCAGAATGATTAGATATAGATTTCCGGGAATTCTGTTGATATACATACGATGCGATTTCGCGGATTATTAGAATTCTGTGTGACTGGTTTCCTAACTTCCGTCAAAAGTTCGTCATTAAACTAATTCCAAATTAAAAACCGCTTCGTGCAACCGTTGCTAATGTCGTCATTAACAAGTTTGTCATTAGGACTTTAATGACGAACTAGCGGTTAATTTGAAATTAATTTGAATAGCGTTTCGTACACTCGGGTCCGGATGCAACGCGGTCCTTCAAACATAATTCTGGTAATATAAACACTTTATAACAGTTTCACTATATTATAAGGTGAGGGTTGTGGGGACGGTGTGCGATTTTAGTAGCTCCTCTTTCTCGTGTTTTTCTGTCTCTGCTTCACCCCAATTTGCCAAAGTTTGGAGCATTTTAGTGCATTAGGCCTATCGCATTACCTTCTTAGTATATGCCCCCCCCCCAACATACGCCCATCGGGACTTGAAAAAATAGATTTTGCTGCATGATGCTTCAACGCTGAACTGAAACGACCGCACATGAGTAGACCTACTGGTGTAAACCGCTTTGAGGATCTAAAATGTTCTAGAATGGATTATCCTTTGGAAGCAATGAATACACCACAGAACTGGAAAACAGGGGGTGTACATGTTTTCTGGGCCAGACTAGCTAGTTTCGGCCATTTAGGCCTCATCTAAGCCTGCCCAGGCAAAGCGGTACCAGTCGGACCGACCATGCTCATAAACCCTATAGGTTTCATTGGGCAGCAGCGCTTGAGAGGTCAAATCATCTCAATGTCGGGTAAAAGTCCCACAAATTGGGAGCAACGTCTCTAAAATGACCTATAGATTTATAGTGTTGACGGGGACCTTAAACCTCAAATCAAACAAAACAAAACTGTCAGTCAGAATGGCCGGATAAATTGCAAGGTGCTTTAAGACACTGTACCGTAAGATAATGCACCTCGACGAGTGAAAACCTGGAAAGGGGCAACTTGTATTTTTGTATCAGCGTATTAAAAGCTGTTTCCCATTACACAACGTACAAATACACGTAGGTTTTGTCTCATCAGCGCAAGTTATGAGCCTTTCTGCTTGAAAGCCCTCCATTTTCATTTTACGTCAAGTTTACATCGAATATTTTGACGTTCATGACGTTGCCGTGCAACATTCGCTGCGGCGATGAGGAAGTCAGACTCGGTATGGCTCCAACACGGTCGTTTCACTCCTGAATGGCTTTGTTAAAGTTAGTGTCACTTTTGATTTTGAACCTTATGAATTGTTGATGGACATAACTTCAAGCTCATGTGCTTAAATCTGCTCAAAGAAAACTGAAACATGTGTATGACATATACAAACAACGGAACGTTAAACCAAGTCGTAAGGTACTTGCTCTTTTGCCTATTTCCGGAAATATTAGCAAGCCATATTTTGTGATTCATACAAATCACAAAATACAAAAGGACCAGCTGTGTCATATTAACATGCTTAAGAAATAGTACATAAATACGGATAGCTCGTCTATTAGGGCAGTAAAAGTTGATACCTCTGTTCTACTTAAATCATGTGGAAAAATACAGGAGATGATAATAGTAAGTTGTTAGCTTACACTCAAATCCTGCAGCATGCTATTGAAATTATTGTTATATGTAATTTCGTACAGAGAAAGTAATAAATATTGTTCAAACCAAATCATGTGGAAATGACTATTAGGACATTTGTTCAATGACATCTGATTCCACGTCATAAATAATACAGATTCCCTACATTCTGAGGAATCTTGATCCGAAACTGTCCCATCTAGAGCCAGATTAATGAAAAAAAACTGTAACAGTCGATTTTTGAATATGAGCACTTATTTCTGGATATTCTAACTAGCACAGATGAAATATCCCATGATGTGGACATTGATGTTTCTAAACTCAAATCCAAACATACTGAATCCTATAACACAAAACTATCTTAATGAAGAGTCCATATTTGATGGACAATGACTTTAGAGAACAAATCCAAAATGAATTATCCTTGTACCATAACATGATGGTACATATCGTATGTGTACATACTTCAGGAACTTTAACCCTTCAAAACAGACTGCTTTCCGATTCCAAGACTGTATTATTAACATTGGAAATGCCAAATACATAAAGAAATGTGATCGTCTGAAAGGGCAAAGATGGGTTTCTGCATTTGTTGCCTGACGTATTATTCAACTGCATATAAAGTTATGCCATATTTAATGAAACAAATTAATCTGCAGCCATGGTTCAGCGCTTAATAAACATGGGTATAGCCATAAACGGTGACAACTGGAATCAATATCTTAGGACTATTTGAGCATCCTTGGATAGACTGGGAAATGCCAATTTATTAACAAATCTTGCAATAAGTCAAATCTCTATAGTAATAGTAATGCAGTACTGTATGAACATGTGTAAATAACATATATACATGGCAGGATTTGAAAACAAGCCGAAGCACCTGGTGATGTTGAATACGAGCAAGTGTTTCAGTCTTACGTTCCACCAACATCTAAGGTAATACGGAGTGGGGACATCGGTTAAAGGATCAACCGAAAGTCTGGAGAAGCCCGGAATCCAATCCACGATCCCTGGTTTATGAGGCGAGTAGTTTAGTCACTACACCACGGGGGCTTCAATATGAGCAAGTTTGAATGACGTATTTCATCTTAACACGTACGATTCATATATACCTGTTGACCATAGTCGAGGGGAAAATATTTGAGTGTGAGAAACAAGACCAATAATAATAATAATGATAATAATTATAATAATAACAATAGTTAGAATCGTGCAGTCGATGGCATGCCATCGAATTTCCCCACACTTCTACTCGATTTTATATGTTACACGACCTTGTTCTGGAAACTTTGATTTTTGAACCCTGGGGTCTCCTCCCCTGGCCCCGCCCCCAGGGGTGAGATCAAAAAATCCAAAAATACCATGCACTCCTCACACGAAAGATGTACCAGTTCCCAAGGTTTTATGTTTCTATCTCTAGCGGCTAGGAGGGGTTATCCGGTAATCTTTATGGGGGTATGGGGGTGACCTCTGGTGACCTCAACATTGACCCAGAGGGGTCAAATTTTAATGAGATGTATTCTTCTTAATTTTCTACCTGCATTTTAGGATTGTTGTAACTACGAAGCTTATATCTCTTTCAACGGTACTCGAGATAAGGGCGAAAATGAATTCAACCGTTTTTGGGGTCGTTGTTCTGGTGGTAACAATATCCGTGACCACTGGTGATTTGGTTTCTGACCTACAGAGTCAAGTGGAGTCTCTTAGGGAAATTATCGGAGGAATAGCTCGACAGATGATGCTACAACAGCTCTTCGTTGAAGAACGTATACGCTCGGACGGCGACTCTGGCTTGAAACAAATCAGGTGAAGATTCATAGGACGTCAGTGCATTAACACACACATGATATTTGATTTTTTTTTTTCAGTGCAAGAGCGATTTTATTTCACTCATGAACATCAAAAGAAATATTTTCATTCGCGAATGTTCATTCGATGAAATAAAAAACGATCTTGCATTGAAAAAAAATCCTTTCTGCTGTTCTTACATGCTTTAAACTGTAATTATTAAAGCAATTTTAACCCTTTTTGTACCAAATGGAATCTTTCTCCTTATGTATAGCAGAAGTTCATTTCAAAATTTAGGGGTGTCAGGTTGTGTTTTCTTCAAAATCTATTTTGAAAATGGTTGAACTCTTTACAAGCAGTGTGGGCCCTGTTCTGCGGCGTCTGATCTGGGCCTGAACTGTTTGCCAGGGTACCCATTTAGGGGTTTCCAGTCTGAAATGAGTTAAACTGTAATTATTAAAGCAATTTTAAAGCGTCAGCCGATAAACCAGGAAATAAACTTTTTCAATGGTGATTTTGCGTCGATTGAGAGGTGTTCAGGGTCTTAAATGGGTATAATACTAGGTGTAAACTGAAAGATTGCACCGGGAAAACAGCTTTTATTGTTACCTTATCAAATGGCTCATTTGAAAATTGCATTCAAATTATGTCCGCAGTTGCTATGTTCGTCTGGCGTGCATTATCCACGTTGCGTAGGTGCTAAAGTGACGACATCAACGTATGAATGACGTGTGTTATGCATAAGAATTTATTTTTCTGATTCCCACTTTCACCCCACTGTGACCTAATAGTGCTATAAATATCTTGTTAATCTTTTTATAGAAGATTCTAGAAAACTGAGTCACAGATTAATTTCTTTTTTGTAAACAACATGTTTACAAGGAAAAGTACTTCAGAACCTTCCAGAAAGTTCAGGTTTGCATTATTTTTAGAAGATTACCTCATCTTATTCCACAACCCTGTGGAACATTCTAGAGAAATCTTAGGGTCTATAAAAGAGCTTGATTTTTCTCATTGAGTCAGACTTTGGAGTTTGATGTTTGGGCTTATAAGGAAAGTTATTTCTAAATTCTGTGTTGGATTGTGAAAGGATATTACTTTTCATTTTGGACTGTGAATTCTGTGGGATCAAGGAAAATAGATTCATTCAGGATATTTCATAACAGAGCTAAGTATTTAATTTTCTTACTTCTACAGGTTAAAGTTAACTTGTAAATAAATTTTGTTAAATTTTTCCAAAAGGCTTGTTTGCTTTTTCTTTCTGCTACGCCTGGCTCGTAACAGAAATTGGGGGCTCGTCCGGGATAAAAACATCTTGAGCATTTTAGGACTGACATTTCATTTGTAGGCAAGTAATTGTCATTTCTTATCGAATATAGACTTGGCATTTGCTTCAACAGATTGGCTTTCCCCATAGGCATAAAAGGGATTGTCATTTCATGTGAACTGTCATTTCAGGTGAAATAGTACTTGTCATTTCATGTGAAATTCTCGCTGGGCTTGTCATTTCAAAAAAAAATACTTTGTAAATTAACCTCAATCTATATTTCCATAAATACTTTATAAAACAAATAAAAAAGCAAACATGTCGTTTGATTTGAGAAGCTTTTTGGCTCAGCCTACTCAGGAGTTGTTTAATCTGGCCAAAAGGACAGATTTGCTAGATATTGCTTCCCATTATGGGGTCACTGCTGTCAAAACAAGCATGAAAAAACATGAAATCAAAAATGTTTTGGTACAGTTTTTTGTTGATGAAGAACTTTTTGATCCATCTGCTTTGTCTCTCATTATGGTTTCACATACTGAATTACAAATGAGACAAATTGAAATAGGAAGGCAAATTGAATTAGAGAAGTTAAGATTAGAAATGGAAGAAAGAGAGAAAGAAAAGCAAAGAGAAAGGCAAGAAAGAGAGAAGGAAAAAGAAAGAGAAATGCAGAGACAAATGCAGATGGAAAAATTAGAAATGGAGAGGGAAAAAAGAGAAATGGAGGAACGCCTTCGGAAAGAAAAATTAGAGAAAGAAGAGCGACTTGAAATAGAAAGAGAAAAATGGCATTTTCAACTAAAGATGAAAGAACTGGGACTCCAGGGTCAGGATAGGGTGAAACCTACCCCTGTTTTTGACTCTGGAAGTTACTTTGATGCCACAAAGCACATCAGATTAGTTCCGCCATTTCAGGAAAAAGAGGTAGATAAGTATTTTATGCATTTTGAAAAAGTTGCAGAAAATTTAAAATGGCCAAAAGAGCATTGGACCTTACTTTTGCAAAGCGTTGTTGTCGGAAAGGCTCGAGACATTTATACTCAGCTGACTGTCGAGCAAAGCTCAGACTATGATCTGGTTAAGGAGCTTATTCTTAAGGCATATGAGTTGGTCCCTGAGGCTTACAGGCAGAAATTTAGGAATTGTAAAAAAGAAATTTTCCCAGACCCATGTAGAATTTGCTCGAACCAAAGAACAGTTATTTGATAGGTGGTGTTCTTCTAAAAAAGTAGGCTCTGATCATGACAAACTTAGACAGCTTGTCCTTGTTGAAGAGTTCAAACGGTGCATAAATTCAGACATTAAATCTTTTCTCGATGAGAGACAGGTTGAAACTTTGGAGGAAGCTTCTCGTTTGGCAGATGATTATGCTTTGACTCACAAAGTCTCATTTGTGAACAGGCCTTATCCTCGAAAACCTTATAATCCACAGACAGGTCCAAGATTCTATCCCAGTAATCCTTCTGGTAGTTATAGCCATACATCTAGTACTATGCCCAAACTTTCTGGTGAAAATAAAAGCCAGAATCCTTCCAAACCTTCTGGTGAAAACAGAAGCCAGAATTTTTCCAAACCTTCTGGTGAAAACAAAGACCAGAATCCCTTATCTCAATCTCAAGTAGTTTGTTATTATTGTAAAAATACAGGTCATTTGATCTCTGAGTGTTTAAAATTAAAGCGAAGGAAAGAAAGAGAAAGACAAGAGGAACTTAAGCCAACAGGCTTGACTTCTATAAGGCCAAAACCACAGTCTTGTGTAAGGGAGGAAACTCTTTCTGATACCAAATTATCTGGGACTGATTCAGTTATGGAGATGTATGAACCATTCTTATCAGATGGTTTTGTGTCACTAAATGGTGACAGTTATGCCCATCCTACCCCTATCAAAATCTTACGAGATACCGGAGCTTCTCAATCTCTTATTCTTTCAGATACTCTGCCTTTTTCTGAGAAGACTTCTTTGGGCCAAAGTGTCCTTATTCAGGGTGTGGAATGTGGATTTGTTAATGTTCCGCTTCATAACGTTTATTTGTCATCAGACTTGGTATCCGGTTCAGTGGCTGTTGGTATTAGACCTTCTTTACCTTTTAAAGGTGTTCATTTGTTGCTAGGCAATGACTTAGCTGGAGATAAGGTTGTGGTAAACCCACTTTTGACTACTAATCCTTGCATAGACCAACCGCCTGATCCCATTGAGCAGGAAATTCCTGATCTTTATCCGTCCTGTGCAGTCACAAGGGCTATGGCACGTAAGGCCAAGCAAACTGATGCGAAACAGGATTTTGATTTTACTGATACCTTTTTGGGTCAGTCTTTTAATGACGAGATAACAAGGTCTCTGTCTTCAATCCTGCCTGATAAGCAGACAGATTTTCATGAGAATAACTCATCTTTAGATCTCGGCCATGACATAATGTCTGGGTCTCAACTAGCTATAGAACAGCATAAGGATCCTGAAATTTCGCCTTTATTTGAAAGGGCCTTAGATGAGCAGGAAGTATCTCAGGTCCCAGTCTGTTATTATGTCAAAAATGGCATTCTTATGAGAAAATGGCGTCCACCAGACGTCTCAGCAGAAGACGAGTGGACTGTCAACCATCAGATAGTGGTTCCACGGGTTTACCGTCCCGAAATATTAAACTTGACGCATGAAACCCCCATGTCAGGACATTGTAAATAAAACCTATCACAAGATTCTTAATCATTTTTACTGGCCTGGGTTAAAATCAGATGTTTCTCAGCATTGTAGGTCCTGCCATACATGCCAAATGATAGGAAAACCCAATCAGACTATACCTAAGGCTCACTTGCAGCCTATACCTGCTTTTGATGAACCTTTCAGTCGAATAATTATAGACTGTGTGGGTCCCTTGCCCAGAACTAAGTCTGGCTGTGAATATCTTTTGACTATTATGTGTGCATCCACACGTTTTCCTGAAGCCATTCCCTAAAGAAATATCAAAACTAAGACAATTGTCAAGGCCTTAGTGAAGTTCTTCACATTTGTTGGGCTCCCTAAATCTATTCAGTCAGACCAAGGCTCAAATTTTATGTCTGGAATATTTCAACAAGTAATGCATGAACTTGGCATTGTACAGTTTGTACAGTTTAAGTCATCGGCCTATCATCCTGAAAGTCAAGGCGCCCTTGAAAGATTCCATCAAACATTGAAAAACATGATAAGATCATATTGCTTTGACACAGAGAAGGATTGGGATGACGGCATCCATCTGCTTTTATTTGCTGTCAGAGAATCTGTGCAAGAATCTCTTGGCTTCAGTCCATTTGAATTAGTATTTGGCCATACTGTTCGTGGTCCTTTGAAACTTCTCAAAGAGAAATTTCTCTCCAATAATGACACCTCCCTGAATTTACTTCAGTATGTGTCTGATTTCAAAACTAGACTTTCAAAAGCTTGTGAGGCTGCTCGGACCAATCTTCAGTCAGCCCAAAGGAAAATGAAACAGCTATATGATATAGGGACAAAAGAAAGGAATTTTAAACCAGGTGATAAGGTACTAGCTCTTTTGCCCATTCCAGGAAAATCTTTGCAAGACAGGTATTATGGCCCATACACTGTAGACAAAAAGATCAGTGACGTACATTACATAATAAACACTCCTGGGAGGCGCAAGCTAAAGCAGCTATGTCATATTAACATGCTTAAGGAATACATAGATAGGAACAATACATCTTTAACATCAGTCAATCTAGTTAGCTCTGTTCCACTTAATGCATGTGACAATGACTGTGAGGATATTAATTCAGTGAAGTCGGATCCCACATCATCAAAACTTCAGAATTCTGACATTCTAAGGAATCTTGACCAGAAACTGTCACATCTAGAGCCAAATCAGCGGAATGAACTGAAACAGCTGATTTTTGAATATGAACACTTATTTCCTGATATTCCAACACGGACAGACAAAATATTTCACGATGTGGACATAAATGGGTCTAAACCTGTAAAACAACACCCATACAGGATGAATCCTGTGAAACAAAAATATCTTAAAGAAGAAGTTCAGTATCTATTAGACAATGGCTTTATTGAACCAAGCCAAAGTGAATGGAGTTCTCCTTGTATTCTAGTACCAAAACCTGATGGGACATATCGTATGTGTACAGATTTTAGGAAAGTTAATTCCTTAAGTAAAACAGATAGCTTTCCTATTCCAAGAATGGATGACTGCATTGATAACATCGGGAATGCCAAATACATAACGAAAGTCGACCTTCTGAAAGGATTTTGGCAAATTCCACTTACAGATAGAGCAAAGGAGGTTTTGGCATTCACAACACCGGACGGATTATTTAACTATAAAGTCATGCCATTTGGAACGAAAAACTCTCCGGCAACATTTCAGCGCTTAACAAACATGGTAATTGCGGGGCTGGAAGGCTGCAGTGCTTATATCGATGATGCTATCATATACAACGACCAATGGAATCAACATCTTGGGACTATTCGTGCATTCTTTGATAGACTGAGTAATGCCAAATTGACAATCAATCTTGCTAAAAGTGAATTCTGCCATGCAAGTTTGACATTTCTAGGTCATGTTGTAGGTCAAGGTCATGTGAAACCCATTGATGCTAAAGTTGAGGCTATCTCAAATTTTCCCGTACCCACGTGCAAAAGACAGCTGATGCGATTTCTTGGTATGGCTGGTTATTACAGAAAGTTCTGTAATAATTTCTCTGTCATTGCTGAGCCTTTAACAAATTTGCTCAGCAAAAGAACAAAATTCCATTGGAATGCAATATGTCAAAATGCTTTTGATAAACTTAAAGCCATACTCAAGAGTGAACCAGTTCTCTTAGCACCAAACTTTGAAAAGGAGTTTAAGCTAGCTGTAGATGCTAGTGATGTAGGTGCAGGTAGTGTTTTGTTGCAGGAAGATGAAAATGGTGTGGATCATCCAGTTTGCTACTTTTCCAAAAAGTTTAATAAGCATCAGAGAAATTACTCTACCATAGAGAAAGAGTGCTTGTCTCTGATTCTTGCTCTGCAACATTTCGAAGTTTATCTTACCCCGACTACTGCACCGATTGTTGTTTTCAGTGATCACAATCCACTGACTTTCATACACAAAATGAAAAACAAAAATCAGCGGTTGCTCAGGTGGAGTCTCATGCTACAAGAGTATAATTTAGACATAAGACATATTAGAGGGAGAGATAACATTATCCCTGATGCCCTTTCAAGAGCTTGAGCAGTGTCAGGAATTGTGTTTTTCTTTCATACTGAAGTGGATTGTGGATACATGTAATTGTATATGCTATGTTCAATATTTTATTAATCTTAAAGCAAAAGAAAGCTTTATTACATAAATCTTTCTTTTCCTCGAAGAGGGGGAGTGTTATGCATTAGAATTTATTTTTCTGATTCCCACTTTCACCCCACTGTGACCTAATAGTGCTATAAATATCTTGTTAATCTTTTTATAGAAGATTCTAGAAAACTGAGTCACAGACTAATTTCTTTTTTGTAAACAACATGTTTACAAGGAAAAGTACTTCAGAACCTTCCAGAAAGTTCAGGTTTGCATTATTTTTAGAAGATTACCTCATCTTATTCCACAACCCTGTGGAACATTCTAGAGAAATCTTAGGGTCTATAAAAGAGCTTGATTTTTCTCATTGAGTCAGACTTTGGAGTTTGATGTTTGGGCTTATAAGGAAAGTTATTTCTAAATTCTGTGTTGGATTGTGAAAGGATATTACTTTTCATTTTGGACTGTGAATTCTGTGGGATCAAGGAAAATAGATTCATTCAGGATATTTCATAACAGAGCTAAGTACATTTAATTTTCTTACTTCTACAGGTTAAAGTTAACTTGTAAATAAATTTTGTTAATTTTTTCCAAAAGGCTTGTTTGCTTTTTCTTTCTGCTACGCCTGGCTCGTAACACGTGAAAACGTGCAAGACGAACATTTATAACGTTCAGCTAATTGACGTCAACAAACAGAGACTATATGTTATTTTTCGATGATATATCGAATTCACAAACAGTGAAAATTAAAATCGTATTTTCACTATTTGAAATTCTGACAATATCGATTTCGATTTCACTGAGGAATCTCTATATTTCATTGAAAAGCATGTAAGAAAGCCATTTCTTACATGCTTTTCAATGAATGATAGAGATTTATCAGTGAAATATAAATCGATATATTCACTGTTTCAAACAGTGAAAATACGATTTTTTATTTTTCACTGTTTGGGACTAGTTTTTTTTTTTCAAATCTAACTCTAATTTCAATTTTATCCTTGTCAGACTGAAATGTGTTCTAATTGACGCATAGCCCGTTCATGTGTGACGGGGACGTTACTGACGTCATTTATGACGCTGACGTCACGTCTTTTGTCGCGCGACGTTAGACTTGCCAGCAACTTCTTCGGAAAACTACTCTCTCAATTATTTCATTAATCATTCATAATTATACCATCCCAGGCCATTTCTCAGGTGCAAACTTTCAGTTTACACCCAATAGTATACCCACTTAACACGATGGACACCACTAAATTGACGCGAAACGAACAGGAACAAAGATAATTTTCTCCGAATGTGAGCGACACCATTAAAGACGCTAAATATTGCCTTTTGAAGCATGTAAGAAACAGAAAATTTGATTTTTTCAGTGCAAGATCAAATTTTATTTCACTCATGAACACCAAAACTGCTATTTTCACTCGTGGCTACGCCACTCGTGAAAATAACAGTTTTGGTGTTCATTCGATGAAATAAAATTCGATCTTACACTGAAAAAAATCAAATATCCTCTATGTACCTGCTACATTCTTTCATGTCTCCAAATCTGGGGGATTTTTAAAATATTCTTCACATTTTTGCTTAAAGGTCATTTATCATCATTAAGAACTAAAATCCCAAGTGAAATCTAAAAACGGGATCAATTTATCTTTATTGATTTCTGGCATATTGCGATTTGAAGTCTGAAATATTTAAAACGGAGAGAAGAACATCAGAATGTCTCATTTCTAATCATGAAGTAATCTATGATGTCATAGTTGACTTTAAATTCTTAGAACTTTAAACCCTTTGAATTTTTTAACAATCAATATATCTGGTGTTTCATAATCATGAGAAATTATTTGATAAATTTAATAAAATTGATCTCAGTAAAATCTAAAAAACAATTTCACCTTATTCCAAACGTAATGACTATAAATTAAAATTCAAATCATTTAAATTCAAGATTACATGTTTGTACGTAGATCAAATAGCATACAGCGGTAGGTAATGTGTTAAGAAAACATTCAAAAAGCCTTTTTATTAACTAAACTAAGGAAGTCATAAATGATCTGTTTGTTTTAAACAGTTTAAAATTTCATTTAAAACTTAATAAAGGTTTTTATTCAGAATCCAATTTAAAATTTATATCCAGAGTCACTAATTAGATTCACATTCTTCAGTAAACATCAGAAAAATGTATAACGAAAGGGCCATGATGGCCCTGGATCGCTCACCTGATCCATAGTTAACAAACGGGCCCCGCGGAGGGCCATTATTGGCCCATGGGGTTTAAATTGCATAATATTTTGTTAGAGGTCTAAAAGGTGAAGCTTCATACCAAATACTGGAGCCTTCTGGTTTGAGACAAGAAGAGTTTTAAAGGATTTCTTTATATAAGTCTATATGAAACCTGTGGGTCCCGGGGTAGGGCCATTTTTGGCCCAGGACTATAATTTGAACAATCTTGGTAGAAATCCGCAAGACGAAGCTTCATACCAAATATCAAAGACTTTGATCGTCTGGTTTCAGACAAGAAGATTTTCAAAGGTTTTCCAAATATAAGTCTATGTAAAACCAGTGCGTCCCGGGGTGGGCCCATTGTGGGCCCGAGGAGTATAATTTGAACAAGTTTTCGAGAGGTCCACTATTTGAAGCTTCATACCAAACATCAAAATAGAATTGGAGGCAATGGTCAGGAATCGATACAATTAACCCACAGCTCCAATCAAAGACACCAAAGGGAAATGAACACAAACATGAACGTGGCCTTCTGGTCAAACAAGAAGATTTTCAACGGTTTTCCTTGTACAAGTCTATGTAAATCCAGTGGGCACCGGGGTGCGCCCATTTTTGGCCCCAGGGCTATAATTTGAACAATGTTGGTAGAGGTCTACTAGACAAGGCTTCATACCAAATATCTAAGACCTAGGCTTTGTGATTTCAGATAAGAAGATTTCTAAAGGTTTTCCCTATATAACCCTATGTAAAACCAGTGTGCCCCGGGGAGGGACCATTGTTGGCCCCAGGGCTATAATTTGTTAGAGGTCCTCAAGATAAGCCTTCATTCCAAATATCAAAGACCTGAACCTTCTGGTTTCAGGCCAGAAGCTTTTTAAAGGTTTTCCTATATAAGTCTATGTAAAACCATTGGGCCCCGGGGCGGAGCCATTTTTGGCCTCAGGGCTATAATTTTAACAATGTTGGTCGAGGTCCACTAAACAAAGCTACATACCAAATATCAAAGAACTGAGCCTTCTGGATTCAGAAAAGAAGATTTATAAAGAATTTCCCTATATAAGTCTAATAAATGTAAAACCAATTGGCTCCAGTTTTGGTCCCAGGGCTATAATTTGAACACTCTTGATAGAGGTCCACTAGACAAAGCTTCATATCAAGTATCAAAGACCTAAGCCTTCTCGTTTCAGAGAAGAAGACTTTTAAAAACATTCCCCATATAAGTCTATGTAAAACCAAAGTGCCCCCGGGGCGGGGGCATTTTTGATCCAATTGCTATAATTTGAACAATCTTGATAGAGGTCCACTAGATGAAGATTAATGCCAAATATCAAACACCTGGGCATTCTGGTTTCAGACGAGAAGATTTTTAAAAGGATTCCCTATATAAATCTATGTAATACCGGTGGGTCACGGGGCGGGGGCATTTTTGGCCTCAGGGCCATAATTTGAACAATATTGGTTGAGGACCGTTCGATACAGCTTCTTACCGAATAACAAACACATGGACCTTCTGGTTTCAGACAAGAAGATTTTTAAAGGTTCTCCCTATTTAAGTCTATGTGAAACGTAAACCAGTCATTTTGTATCCAAGTCAATTCGTACCATTTTGTCATTTCGTACATGTTTTTTTTGTCATTTCGTACCCAGCCACAACCAATTCGTACCTAAGTCATTTCGTAACCGTTTTGGTCATTTCGTACCTCTGTACGGATTGACCAAAATGGGTACGAAATGACTTGAGCAAAGTCAGTTCGTACCCAAGTCATTTGGTAATATCGTACCTGGTACATACTAGAAGCCTCAGTGGATACGCTACTCGCCTTGTAAACCAGGGGTCGCAGGATCGATCCCGGGCTTCTCCAGGCTTTCGGATTAGTCTTAAAATCGAGGTCCCGTCTCCGTATGACCTTAGCTGTGGGTGGGGCGTTACACGAAATACTCACTCACTAACCTGGTACATACTGTGTCGTTTTGGACGGACAGACTGAGGGTTGTACGGGGCTAATGCTAGTTCGTCTGTCATTACAGAAAATGACTATCTTTATCCTATTTGAGAAATGTAACTGGCTGCTGCTTCGCCGCTCACCTATCGCCATAGGGCGTTTTGAGTTTCATGCATATGTGTGCCTGCAGTGACGGTGTGTATATGATTATGATGGCATGCGGTGTGAATTAGATTAGTAGTGAGGAAGAGGCTCGCAGATTTAACCTCACTCTCTCGTCCTGACCTAGCTGGGTCCAGAGACAAGACTGTGTAGAGACATCTAAAGCGAAGCCCGGATGCAGTAGATGACCATAACTTCTTTAGTGCCTTGTCATGCTTTTCATGCTCCACGACATGCTGCTGCATCGTCGTTTGGACCGTTGAATCACAGAAATAATTTCTTCCGCCCCAAGTGCCGAAGCAGATTTTACATAGCTGGAACATGCCAATCTTGATATGTAGGTTTTTGCTTGGAGTTTCCTTGCCGATCCGGGCTTAAGAGCTACATCTTCCCCTTGCAGTCGCAGAGGAGCCACCATGAGTTCCATGTCTTCCATGTGCACAGTCAGAATGACAAATCACCAACACAGGGTTTCGTTGGACGAACACAGCTGTGCACAAAGTCACGCGAGAATAGGGGGAGTCCTCTGAACCGTCTTCTCAACCTGTTGAACCTGAGTTTTAACATGAGGATGCCAAACAGGTGATGCATACTCGAGTTGAGGTCGAGCCAAGGTGTTGTATGCAACATCGTTTGTCTGCCTAGGAGAAAAAGCCAAACTGCGTCTAAGAAACACTAATGTCCTAGTTGCCTTAGATGTTGTCTCAGAAATATGTTGACCCCAATCGAGATTATCAGTGATGGTGATACCAAGATATTTTCGGATTGGACGTGTTCCAATGTATGCTGATGTAGAGTGTAGTCGAATTTAATCTGTTTGTCTGGAGGGTGCCTTGACACCCTCATTGAATGGCATTTGGCCATATTTAACGTCATATCTCAATCGGCCTCACAACGTGCTAGGCTATCCAGGTCAACTTGGAAGATAAGGCAGTCAGAAGAAGCATATATATTCCTATACACAAAACAATCATCAGCAAACAAACGAACAGATGACCTGATATTATCAGAAAGTTCATTAACAAATATCAAGAAAAGGACCGGTCCAAGTACCGAAACTTGTGGGGCACCAGACAAAACAGGGACTGGGTCCGACGCTTGGTCTTCAAGTACATCCTGTTGTGTGCGTCCAGAGAGCCATGAGCTAACCCACTTCAGTGTGGATCCTCTTATCCCAAAACGGTCCAATTTGTACAATAGCCTCCTCTGAGATACCTTGTCGAAGGCCTTGGCAAAATCATGATAATCAGGTCAGTCTGTTTGCGGCCACGATTAATGGCCCCATCCAGATTGCTCAATATTTCATGGTAGAATTGAACTAGTTGAGTTTCACAAGACCTTCGGCATCGGAAACCTTGTTGACAGTCAGCAAGAATGCTTTCAGAGGCTAGATGATTGTTGATGTTGCTTACTAATATATGCCCCAGGGTTTTGCAACAGATACACGTGAGCGACACCGGTCTGTAATTTGCAGCATCATATTTTTACTCCTTTCTTGAAGACTGGGGTAACGTTTGTTTGTCGCTAGTCATCTAGTACAGTGCCCTGAGTAAGTGATTCATTGAAAATAAAGGCTAGCAGGGGAGATATTTCAGTACTACATTACTTAAGTACCCTGGCATGCAGACCACCAGGCCCAGATGCCTTATGTATGTTGAGCTTGTCCAACAGTTTTGCGACACCATTAGGGTCAGCTGTTATGTCCCTCATAGAGGGGAACGGGCTTTTACCTGTTCGATGGAAGCTCACCGTCAGCTTCACGTGTAAACGCCGATTGAAACTGCTTATTACATATATTTGCCTTGTCGCGCGATTCAGTTTTCAAAATTCCATTTTCCTTTAAGTGAGGTGATCCTAAATGATTCTTTTTTCAGGGACTTTGCAAATGACCAAATTTTCTTAACTTTTCAACTCCAGTGTATAATATATATAGCTAAGAAGGAAAAATCAGTCAATATACGAGGGTAGGCTGAAAAGTTCTGAGCCTGACCAAGAAGCAGGCATCGAACAGCCATAAAATTTTGTATTCATTAAATCCAAACCTTTATTACTTGATTTGACTCAAATGAGTTCATGTTTACCTGCAATAACGTAGAAATTCTAGACTTTGAAAATTGATACTAGCACGTTTTTGAGAAAATGGACAAAATCTGGCGTCGTGGTGTCATCAAGTACCTCAAAAAAGGGGTTAGCTCCTAAGGACATTCATGCCGATATGGTTGCTACATTTGAGAATGATACTCCTTCGTATGCAACCGTGAAAAGGTGGGCAGCAAATTTTAAGATGGGCAGAAATAAGAAAAATATCACAATTTTTCATCTTAAAATTTTCTTTTTTTTCGGCGATAAAGGTGGCAATGTATGTTGTATGATATTGAGGAAGTTCGATCAAATTATTTTAGTTTGGTTGCTGTTACTTTTATTGTACCTGCCCCCCTACGTCATTATGACAACCAATCAATGCCTACGAAAGCAATCACTGGTTCTAGCGTTCTGCAGCGTTTTGGGAAAACTGGGAACCAGTACACCATGGTTCAAAGCAACCTATCCTCGTTGGATGAACCGTGGCAACTAAACTTACGTCATTTCCTCTAACCAAATATAGTTCGATCTTACTTAGTCAAGGATTAGTGACCGCGGCACTTACATCAAACCCGCTCATTGTATATACGGTGTCAGTATGTTCAATATTATGTTATAGATATAAATTGATAATTTGTTAAAATAAAAAATAAATAAAACAAATATCTTCTTTTCAACTGGAGTCCGTCTTACTCTAAATCAAGCCATGCGCACCAATGTCACCCGTGACTTGTAAAATCAGCTTTAAAACAATTCAACACACCATAGTCAATTCGTACCTATATTTGAAGAACTGGGTAAGAATGACCAAAAACGATTCCCAGAAAACGATAAAAGTGGATACGAAATGACCCAAATCGATACGAAATGATCAAAATGAAAAAATATAACGGGTACGAAATGACAAAAATGGTACGAAATGGATTGGGTACGAAATGATTTGGGTATGAAATAACGCGAAACCTGTAAAACAGGTGCGCCCTGACGAGGGGGCATTTTTGGCCTCATGGCTATAATTTGAACAGTTTTGGCAGAGGTCCACTAGATACAACTTCATACCAAATATCAAACACCTAGTCCTTCTGGTTTCAGACAAGACGATTTTAAAGTGTTTTCCTTACAATCTTGGTAGAGGTCCACTAGATGAAGCTTCATGCCAAATATCAAAGACCTGGGCCATGCGGTTTCACGGAAGAATATTTTTTTAAGATTTCAGTAAAAATGTCTATTTTGGGCTTGTGTGACCTAGATGTGCAACGGACCGAAACCATTTGAACAATTTTGGAAGGGGACCATCTAAGGATAATTCCTGTGAAGTTTTGTCAAAATCCGATCAGTGGTTTAGGTTGAAGAAATTGTTTACGGACGTACGCACGCGCATCCACGGACGCACGACGGACGACGGACAAAAAGTGATCCCAAAAGACAGGCGAGCTAACGAAATCAAAGAAACTTAAAGTTAATTCAGAAAATTAAAATACACTATGATATTAAAATATTGCATTGTGCCTGGGTCGAATCAACCAAAATGCTAGGGAGATTACACTAAGTAGAGAAAAAGGTATCTATCAGATATGTATGAGCATAACTTTGAAACAAATGGGAATTCTTTCATGCAGTTTTCAGTTAAAACGATACTCTTTATGTATTCTTTCAGTATACTAAATACATATAACACCCCTACCCATCGGGACTGGTAGAAATAGATGTGCTGCATGATGCTTCCACGCAAAACTGAAACGGTCGCACACGAGTACTGGTAAAATGCTTAGAGGACCTAAGCCTGTCCAGGCAAAGCGGTGCGAGTCGGACTGTCCATGCTTATCAATCCTATTGGTGAGCTTGAAAAGTCATTTCATCTCAGTGTCGGGTAAAAGCCCCCTAAAATTGTCTCAAAAAGTCTCCAAAATGACCCATACAGTGTGACGGGGACGTTAAACCTCAAATTAAAACAATCAAACAAATAATACTATAAACATGTAAATTTTTGTAATAAATGGCCTGTAAACGTAGAGTGTAGGTGCTCGTTAGAACCGCTTTATTGTTATAGTTTATCATACGTACCCTGAATCCAAGGATAAGAAGAATAATGCATACCCCTGTAAACCCGTTTATTCTACATAAAATGCTGTTTTTATTGGTTTACAGGAATTATCTTGAGTACGGGAAAAATAATTTTAACAAGTAAACCTCGAAATTACGAAAGCCTAGGAGGACTACTTTCAAAAAGAAAAAAAAACTTCTCTCGTTACTACGAGATAACTATGTCGTTATAACGAGATAACTATGTCGTTATTACGAGATAATTATGTTGATATTACGAGAAAACTAACTCTTTATCACGAGAAAATTTTTCTCGTTATAACGAGATAACTTTGGCGTTATTACGAGAAAACTAAGTCGTATTAACGAGATACTATCTCGTATTAACATGTAAATAAGTAATCTTCAGCAACAAAGTTTTCAGCTACTAGTGCTAGAGGGGACTCAGAGAAAAGTGCTTTTGGCACCGACGAGACGATCCGAACTAACAACACCACACTTCCACAAGAGCATCTTCATTAAACACATGCATATACACAGGCATATTGACGCGCGTGTAACGGGGGGCATACATACAGACATACACGGACGTACCCTCCCCGCTCATCACCCCAACCCACATATAAATAATGATTGTGACAGGTGGCAGATATTGTTTATGCTGCTTGGTTGGCTCATATATGGCCCCCTCAACAACAATTCAGTCGTTCTGAGATGGGACCTCGGTTTGAATTCTCATTCAAATTACGAAGGACCAAGGCATTTGTCTACGACACCTTATGTTTGTTTGCTGGAATTGAGGTTTAATGTCCCCGTCAGTACTATTTAGGTCATTTTGGAGATATTTCTTACAATTGTGTGGGACTTTTGCTAGACATTGAGATGAAATGACATGTCAAGCACTGTCGCTCAATGAAACCAACAGGGTTTATATGCATGGACGGTCCGACTCGCGCCACTATTCCTGGACAGGCTTAGAATCTCTAAGCGTTTTACCAGTACTCATGTACGGTTGGTTTCAGTTCTGCGTGGAAGCATCAGGCTGCCCAATCTATTTCTTTAAGCCCAATGGGCGGGGGCCGAAAATTTATGTACGCGGCGAGAATTAGTAATTACTTGAAAAATCAATGGATGTTTCTTCTTCTTCTTCTTCTTCTTATTCTTCTTCTTCTTCTTCTTCTTTTCCTTCTTCTTCTGTTCTGATAATGAGATAATTATCTCGTAATATTGAGGTAATTATCTCGTAATAACGAGATAACTAACTCGTAATAACGAGATAACTAACTCGTAATTACGATAAAACTAACTCGTAATCACGAGATAACTAACTCGTAATTACGATAAAACTAAGTGGTAATAACGAGATAACTAACTCGTAATAACGAGATAATTAACTCGTTATAACGAGAATTGCAACAACATCCAGAAGTCTTACAATGGGTGAGACTAAAACGTTGAATTATTGGCTGAATTCAGCAACCAACTGATCAGCTTAAGGGGACTAAAACGCTGAACCGCTGATATGCTGAATTTTTATTTAATACCCTATTTAGGTTAAATTTTAATTAAGAATGTGTATAAAATCTAGAAATATAATTCCAGTTGGTTATAAGAAACACATCTATCTATCTATCTATCTATCTATCTATCTATCTATCTATCTATCTATCTATGAGACTACGTATCTATCATCCGTCCTTCCATCCGTCCGTCTTCGTCTTTCGCCCCGACCATCTGAGCTTGCAGAAATATATGTTTTGCATGATGCATCCACGCAGAGCAGAAACAAACCGCACATGAGTACTGGTAAAGCGCTTATATGTTCTAAGCATGCACAGGAAAAGTAGTGCGAGTTGGGTGGCAGGGCCTGAGATGTCATTTCATCTCAAGTCCCACAAAATCGGAAGAAACGTATCCAAAATGACCTTTACAGTGTTGACAGGGACGTTAAATCTCAAAACAATTTATCTTTACATTATGTGTCTCTCCAAAAATGAAGGCAGGGTGGATTAAATGGTAGATGAGAGGACAACTGTGTCTTTGGTCTAACCAGCTCGATCTAACACTGATTTAATTAAAGGCATCACTGAAAGCGGGATTCAGATAATAAATACTTGAGAGATTCTGCCATTTAAAGTGAATGACCACCTTTTTAACATAATTACTTCATTTGCAAGAAAAAGTTACTGTAATGATTAATCTCTGACTTTTATTACCAATTGAAATCTGCTAAGGTAATTAAATCATCATTTAATGGTTTCAGTGAAGTCTTCTGGCAGCAGCCATATTTTCCCCAAGGTAATCCAAATCTTTCCCAGGGTTCAACATGTTTGCTAAAATCCTGATCTCATGGAGACTGTAGCAGCTCTATGTCTCTCTATGCAGCTACTAAAGGAGAAGTGATTAGGCTCTCTAATCAGGCTGAATTCTCAAAAATCCTTTGAATAGGCTGTCAGTTCAGCATCTTACATAAGGCTTCATTATGTCTTTGGACGAAAATAAAGACTTTGAAGACAGTTATTCTTGAGTTTGGTGCTCAGGGCTTTCAGTATGAGCCCGAATCACAGAAGAGGAGATAATTAATCAAGCCAGTCTTCCTTTGAATGTAACTGATGAACATGAAAGAAGTTATGATCTATCATGGTGCCAGTGTGGACGTTGCAATGAAGAATCTGGAAAACAACATTTTTTTGGGTAGATAAAATGGGGATTTACAAGGACATGTATATATTGTCTTATAATTTTTCCAAAACATAAATTATGGGTGCTCAAAGGAATCACCTCATTGAGACATTTTTAACGAGTACCCACAATCTATGCTTTAAACTGAATTAAGAAAAATATTACAAAATACATGTACCATGCGAAATGCAATGAAATATTACCTAAACTTGTCAAGGCGTGTTAATGTAATGATTGGTTAAATGATAATGATATGCATTAATTAACCCTTTTTGTACCAAATGGAATCTTCCTCTTTATATATAGCAGGAGTTCATTTCAAAATTTTAGGATGTCAGGTTGTGTTTTCATCAAAATTTATTTGGAGAATGACTGGACTTTTAGCAAACAGTGGAGGCCCTGATCAGATGCCGCGTTCTGTGGCATCTGATCTGGGCATGCAATGTTTGCCAGGGTACCCGTTTTGGGGTTTCTGGTACTAAATGGGTTATTGAAGAAAAGAAAAGAAATGGGTAATGTACACTTGAAAACAGCTATCTTCAAAATGTTTAGCACAAACAATGTTATGTGTGGCATAAACAAATGTCTTGATGTTGAGATTCTCTGTATCAAGATTATGAATCTATTTTTCACATAATTCTCTATTTTTCATAGGGTCAGGGCTAGCAAAACAGCTAATTCCTTGTCCTCTTATCACTCTGTAGTATTTGGCCTTACAAGAAGGCATTTTTATTTTAATGTTCGCTTTCTTCTCTAAAATCCTCAGCAACTAAAATACCAAGATTTGTTAGCTACAGTTGCTGTGATGTCACTGCAGGAGATATAATCTGTAAACATGTCTGACACCCTATGAACAACTTTAATGAGCCATTACAGTTAAATAGAGAAACAGTTTAGGAGAATAATGTGATTTTATTATTCCTCAATGGTGTTATTATAAAATGAATCTGAGAAAAAAAAAATGGTGGTCATTCACTTTAAAGTGAATGACCACCTTTTGAACATAATTACTTCATTTGCAAGAAAAAGTTACTGTAATGATTAATCTCTGACTTTTATTACCAATTGAAATCTGCTAAGGTAATTAAATCAACATTTAATGGTTTCAGTGAAGTCTTCTGGCAGCAGCCATATTTTCCCCAAGGTAATCCAAATCTTTCCCAGGGTTCAACATGTTTGCTAAAATCCTGATCTCATGGAGACTGTAGAAGCTCTATGTCTCTCTATGCAGCTACTAAAGGAGAAGTGATTAGGCTCTCTAATCAGGCTGAATTCTCAAAAATCCTTTGAATAGGCTGTCAGTTCAGCATCTTACATAAGGCTTCATTATGTCTTTGGACGAAAATAAAGACTTTGAAGACAGTTATTCTTGAGTTTGGTGCTCAGGGCTTTCAGTATGAGCCCGAATCACAGAAGAGGAGATAATTAATCAAGCCAGTCTTCCTTTGAATGTAACTGATGAACATGAAAGAAGTTATGATCTATCATGGTGCCAGTGTGGACGTTGCAATGAAGAATCTGGAAAACAACATTTTTTTGGGTAGATAAAATGGGGATTTACAAGGACATGTATATATTGTCTTATAATTTTTCCAAAACATAAATTATGGGTGCTCAAAGGAATCACCTCATTGAGACATTTTTAACGAGTACCCACAATCTATGCTTTAAACTGAATTAAGAAAAATATTACAAAATACATGTACCATGCGAAATGCAATGAAATATTACCTAAACTTGTCAAGGCGTGTTAATGTAATGATTGGTTAAATGATAATGATATGCATTAATTAACCCTTTTTGTACCAAATGGAATCTTCCTCTTTATATATAGCAGGAGTTCATTTCAAAATTTTGGGATGTCAGGTTGTGTTTTCATCAAAATTTATTTGGAGAATGACTGGACTTTTAGCAAACAGTGGAGGCCCTGATCAGATGCCGCGTTCTGTGGCATCTGATCTGGGCATGCAATGTTTGCCAGGGTACCCGTTTTGGGGTTTCTGGTACTAAATGGGTTATTGAAGAAAAGAAAAGAAATGGGTAATGTACACTTGAAAACAGCTATCTTCAAAATGTTTAGCACAAACAATGTTATGTGTGGCATAAACAAATGTCTTGATGTTGAGATTCTCTGTATCAAGATTATGAATCTATTTTTCACATAATTCTCTATTTTTCATAGGGTCAGGGCTAGCAAAACAGCTAATTCCTTGTCCTCTTATCACTCTGTAGTATTTGGCCTTACAAGAAGGCATTTTTATTTTAATGTTCGCTTTCTTCTCTAAAATCCTCAGCAACTAAAATACCAAGATTTGTTAGCTACAGTTGCTGTGATGTCACTGCAGGAGATATAATCTGTAAACATGTCTGACACCCTATGAACAACTTTAATGAGCCATTACAGTTAAATAGAGAAACAGTTTAGGAGAAGAATGTGATTTTATTATTCCTCAATGGTGTTATTATAAAATGAATCTGAGAAAAAAAAATGGTGGTCATTCACTTTAAGCATCCTGGTCAAGTCTTTGCGGATGCACAGGCTTATAAATAAATTTATTTATTTATTAATTTATAAATAAATAAACAAATCTTGACTTATAAATGATATATCCATTTTTACAAGAACATCAGAAACAAAGCAATCAGTATCTGTTGCAAACAGTTCAGTCCTAAAGTGGTATCTTTCACCATCCCCTATATTAATAAAGTATCAATAAAATGGTTGTCACTTGATTCTCCTTTACCAATCCCCACTTAGAACACCTAAATAGAATAATTGCGGGTTAGGAACAATTGCGTCCTAGCACAAATCGTCCCGGTTTTTTTGACAGTTTCGGGCAAACCGTCTCCAGCACGAAACGTCCTATTACCATGGTAGTCGCCAGTTTTACCCTCACCCGCTATTATTAGATTGGCCTTTCCTTAAAATTCCTACCGTTTTTTTGTGCATGCCCTAAAATTACTAGCCAGTTTTATCATGTCGTCAAAAATGGGATAAAATATTTTCTATAGCAATAATAACTTCTTTATTGAAAATGACATGTGTATTCTTAACCAGGGCGAACACTGGTAAACTTTTAATACCTGTTTCATACTGAATGGAATCTGCTCCTAAATAAGCACAATATTATTTCAAAATTTAGGGATTTCAGGTTGAGTTTTCTTCAAAATCTAGTTAGGAAATAGCTAAACTGTCTGCAAACAGCGTAAGCCCCGATCAGAAGCCGCAGAAAGCGGTATTTGATCTGGACCTGCACTGTTTTACCACCACCTGTTATTTTTAGATTGGTCTCTCCTTAAAACCCTACCCGTTCGATTGCGGATGCCCTAAAAATGACCAGCAAGTTGTATGTCATCAACGAAATACGATAAGTTATTTTCTATCATCAAAAGAACTTCTATATTGATACATGACCAGAGAGAATATAACTGAACTCTGCTATATTTTCTTTAACCGTGTATTTATAACCCATTTTGTACTGAATTGTCTCTCGTATCTTATATGAGAACAATATCATTTCAAAAGTAAGGGATGCCTGGTTGTGTTTTCTTCAAAATTGATTTTGAAAAGTATAGTAAATTATTTGCAAACAGCGTAGTCCCAGATCACACGCCGCAGAAGGCGGCATTTGAACTGGATATGCACTGTTTGCTAATTACCCGTTTTGGATTTCCTGTACAAAATGGGCATTTTGCAGTAAGGCAAAATTCTTTCTAATCACTATGGGGCCATTGCCCCAAAAATGTAGGCTACAGAAAAGAAATGCAATACGTTTAACCCTATGCCTAGCGGTACATTTTTTGGACATTGACAAATAATGAAGACTCAGATCAGACACCACAGAACGCGGCGTTTGATCTAAGTCTAAACTGTACTTACATGTTTTATACAACTTACCACACACAAAACACCCCTTATTTGGAAATGGACCACTCCACATTTTTGAGTGGAATTTTCCATAATCCTATATGGGTTTATCTGGTTGACAAGGCTGTGGAATAAATCGAACACTTGTAAATCCCACTTTATACAGAGAAATGTGGAGCATATAAGGGTTAACATTTTTTTTTCTTATTTTTACTCTCTGACATAGCTTGTGGGTACTTATCACCAGTAACTTTTGTTTGGAGTATATATAATAAAAAGGAATAGAACAAAATATCTGTTTGGAAGACATAAAAGAATGCATTATAACGACAGATTGACATATACATGTAGGTGAGTCAGCTGAATCTGTCGACTCATTTTAGTAACAATATGGCACCAGTATTTTAAACATTACCACTCTCTAGGCTATTTCAGCAGACGACAAATTGTTGAGATTTTTATTTTTCCCAGTAAACGGGTCTTGACATCCCATGCAAATTGTCTCCTATGGAGACAATTTGCATGGGATGTCAAATCCTGTTTTCTCGGCAAATTAGAAAAACAAATATTTAAAAATGTCGTCTGCTACATATACCCAGCATGCAGAAAGTTAAAGAAACATCAATAAGGTATCAAGTGCTTCAAATGCTTTAACTAATATTTCTTTTCAGACGCAGACATATGTTTCATATCTTTAGAATCAAGATTTGTTATGCTATGTTCCCACTATCACGCTTCGCGCCACGATTGCAATCGTGTTCTTAATCGTGGGTTAATCGTGGTGATGCTATCAGATCTTATCAGATCTTGAAGTCAGTCGTGGCAATCGTGTTAATCGTAGAAAATTTTTGAACGGTTCAAAATTTTTCCACGATCAACACGATTGATTTCAAATCGGGATCATCGTATCACATCGTGTTGCATCGTAACAAAACGCGACGGAGCGCATCTAATCGTGCTTCCAAATCGCGGTGATCGGGGCCAATCTTGGACAAAACAAGCACCGCGTTCTGTTAAGATGTGTTGCGATCTCACAAGATCTGCTACGATTTGTTACGCTCTGTCGGGTCCCATTGCTCAAGACCTGTCACGAATGACTCGTGATCAGATACGAGATGATACGAGTAAATGCGATTAGATACGAGTAGACTACGTTTTTATACGAACGTTCAAGATCCATTAGGAGTTCTCAAGATTTAATGTGACTCATCCAGCGATCTGCTCATGAGTGAGTGAGTGAGTGTAGTTTAATAATATTTTATTGCAAGAAAAGCAATGGGGTTGGGCCACAAGTTCTCTCAACATTAGTTACGGCCCTTCCCCTACATGGTCACAACTGATACAATAACATCACATGAAAATGGCTAGATAAACTACATGCATTTAAAAGTAAGATAAATAAATAAATAAATAAATAAATAAAGTGTTGTCATCGAGATTTCTGGCGAAGTTAAGCAGCCTTTAACTTGTGGCATATAAGTAAGATAGGTTTATGAGATGATATTGGTAAATCTTCTCGTGCCTTTTATGTATCTCTGAACTGCATCAAAAAGTACGGTATTGTCGCTATCGACTAAGTTTTCGTCACCATACAGTAACTTGTTAAGGTTCAGAGGATGAAAATTTCGGGTAGACTGAAATAGAAGTACCCGTTCTCTATTGTATGTGTGGCATGTAAAGAAGTAGTGCTCTGCGTCTTCACGGCTGACTCCACAATCACATGAAGGACTTGGAATAAGATGATTCCGATAAAGGTCATTTTTAAGGTTGCTGCAACTGTTGCGTATTCTAGCGTGCATTACCGAAAGGTATCTGTCACCAAAATAATAGTATGACGGGACTTTATTGACAGGAGATCTTGATCTTTTAATATGGTGTTTAAATGTAGATAAGGTATTAGATTCACGAATACTCATGTCAGTTGAATTCCATAGTGCTATTGACGAAGGAATACACGATTTATGTGAGATTTCTGTACGGGTGAAGGGAACCGAAATATTATTACTATTTCTGAGAGGGTAATTAGAAGTTTCTCTGACAAAAGGAGGTATTAAGTCCGAAATGTATGATGGGACAGTGGCATTCACAGTTTTATACATAAACATAAGTTTTTGTTGTTTTCTTCTTTCCGCTAGTGGTATCCACCCACATTCTGTGTACAAATTATCCAAAGAGACTGATCTTGTTAGTCCTGTCACAATTCGTGCAGCTTCATTTTGGAGCCTTTCTAGTGTCTGGCAGTCTTGTGCAGAACAACCATCCCAGACTATAGAGGAATACTCTAGTATAGGTAAAATATATGATATATATATCTGATTTAAAGCTACCCTATGAAAGATATATTTTAATTTACGCATGATTCCGATTACTTTAGCTACATTGGTGGTTGTAAGTTCTATATGTTTCTTCCACTGGCCATTGCAACTTAAGGTTAATCCTAAATGTTTATGATGTGATACAAAATTAATCGGAGTTCCATCGAAGAGTAAATTAGGGTTATTTTCATACGGTTTGAGTGTGAAGAGTACAGCTTCTGTCTTTGAGGGATTGAAGGTTACTAACCATTGTTTTGCCCAGATTTTAAGTACTGCCAGGTCGTGATTGATAATTCCTTCGATATCACCGATTGATGAAGCAGAATAAAAAAGTGAACTGTCATCTGCAAAGAGTCTAGTTAAACTAAGAAGTGAATCAGAAATGTCGTTAACATAAACCAGAAAAAGTAGTGGTCCCAAAACCGAACCTTGGGGAACACCAGCATTTACTTTCCTTGCAGATGACGAACACGATCGTATAACTACTTTCTGCGACCTATTGCTCAAATAATCTTCAATCCATTGAAGCAACTGACCCTGAATACCATGCTGTTTTAGTTTAAAAATAATACCTTTATGCCAAACTCTATCAAAGGCCTTTGATATATCACAAAACACCATACATGAGTACTGGTTACTGTCAAAAGTTTGACATATATGTTGGTAGATGTCTATTAGCTGATAAATTGTAGAATGGTTCGGTAAGAAGCCGGACTGATATTTGTATAGAAGATTGTTTTCGAGTAAAAAGTTATGAATATTTTTATTTACTATTCGCTCTTGCAATTTACTTACTCCACTTAATAAAGAAACCGGTCTATAGTTTGATAAGTTAGATTTGTCACCCTTTTTAAATAGCGGTAAGACGTTAGAGGCCTTCCAGACTTCCCCAAATTTCCCCTCTCTGAACGATCTATTGAATAACACTTCCAATGGAATTGAAATTTCTTTCGCTACTGCCTTTAACATTTTATTACTAATAGAATCAGGACCAGTTGCTTTGTTTGGATTTAATGTATCTATCAAGTTAGAAATTTCAAGAGCTGTGCAGCTTATAGTGTGTAAAGTGTTATGGGTTTTGGAGTAAAAAGTTGGTAGTTCAATGTCTCTATCGTTAACGTTAGCAATTGAAGTAAAATATTCGTTTAAGCTTTCTGCTTTTTCTTCTTCTGAAAAACAATAAGTGTTTTGGCCATCAAGGTTTATTGTAGACAATGGTGGAATATTACTAGAAGTAGTGTTTCCTCTGACAAAATGGCGAATCACTTGCCAGAATTTTCGTTTGTCATTGTTATAAAAATCTGATATGGATACTTCTAGGTCATTGTAAAAATTTTCTTTTGCGTGTTTCTTCAAATTATTTACCTTATTCCTTGCATATTTATATTTATTCCAGTCAATAGTTCTACCAAATTTAGTTGCTTTTTTCTTTAGTTTATCTCTCATACGAATAAAGTGTCGAATTTCGGAATCAAACCAAGGTTTATCATTAGGCCTTACGGTGACAGTTTTTGAGGGTATACACTGTTTTACAAAATTTAAAAATGTCTGGGTAAATTTAAGACAAGCTTCATTTATTGATCCTTCCAGAAGAACTTTCCAATCAAAACTTAATATCATTTCCTTTAGTCTTGGAATGTCTGCTCTTTTGTATACCCACACTAGACGTTTATATGTCGTTTGTTTTTGGTAGCAAAATGGAACTCTTATGTAAGTAGCTTTGTGATCACTAATATGTTGGGGTATTACTATCGTGCCAGAGTCTAAATATTGCAGATCATCAGGAATTATTATAGGATCCAAGAGTGCCTGTAGTCTTGTCGGGTCTGTAATAACATTTTGTAAAGAATTAATAAGAATTACACCTTTCAAGTTTTGAAAGTTTGGGTTAGTCAAGTCTTCATTTAAGTCACCAACGATTATTATGTTTTTAGATACCTCTAGAGCTTTTTCGATGTTCAAATTTAAGTTGTCGAAAAAAGTAGCATCGGCAGTACGTGGACTATAAAATAATCCTACAAGATAGTTAAAACTATTAAGTTTAATTTCTACCCATACAGACTCGTTGCAGTACCTTTCAAGTTCGGGTCGTCTGGTGTGGATTAATTGAGAATTTATATAGACCATGACACCGCCACCGTGGTTGGTTCTGTCGTGTCTATAAGGGGTATCAAAATTATCCAATAATAAAGCTTCATTGGAAATTTGAAAATCAAGATGCGTTTCGGAGAAACATATTACATCGAAATCCAACAAATTGTCACTAATAAAGTCAAGTTTATTCCTAATGCTTCTAATATTCAAGTGTAAAACTGAAAGATCGTCTACGTTAGTAGCTGGACCTGGGTTTTCTTCAACATCAAAAGCCTCTAATACAAGAAGTAGTAAAATGAAGTTAAAATGGTTATTACATATGGAACCTTTCAAAAATGAATTAGTGATAAAATATACAGTGAGTAGGCATCTGTATATATTTCTTAAAAGTTTTAGCAGCAAATTTAAACCTAGCCGAAAACACCATAAACTACGGCTGCTATCGATGGTGAGACCATGAAACAGGCCTATGGAAGCTCTCCATTGCTCAGTGGAAATACCCATTAATCATTCTGGAAGTTTAAAGTGGTCAGTACCAAAGGCCTGCTTCATAGCTTCATGTAACGCCAGGAATTCCGATGACAGCTCTTATACAAAGAAACAGAAATGATAAAAATAAATACACCAGTACATATAGAATAAACATAAACATAAATATTCTATTCGCACGGTTATGCACATGCAAACAAAACCTGTTTTGATGTGGTACAAATACTGGAAGTTTATATAAAATTAAGTAATAATTCCCTATTATAGATCGAGGGTTGCTCACTACGAAGTATTTTTATATTGGACTGTTTCGTGGCAATGCACTAAGTATCCGTCTTAGTAGTTTTTTTTTTATAATAATCATGTCCAAAATATGATCAGTACGCAGTGGCAGATTTTCCATTTAACAAACAAAAGCAAATTTACGTCACGCCTCCCACTAAGATGCACGTCACCCTAACAAGGTCGCACCAACGTCACAACGATTTAATATTGCCTCGACGTGAGTACCAAGGATGTCCGTTGTTGTCCGTGCATCGCCACAAGTAAACGTATTATAGAATACACACAACTAAAACAAACTAAAACGAGAGGCTCGCTCTTATTACCTCCTATGAAAGTATTACTCGCCATGACTCAGTCTCAGATTTCACAAGGTGGCACTCTATAATGAGTCATAGTAGAAACTCCCACTCACTCAATGAAAATTTTAGTTGCAATGCAGGGGTCAACATGACCTGTAAGCATGGTAGTGAGCAAAATCAAATCTATCTGTCATTTATAAGATGGGATTATGACATGACATATCTGTTTGATAAGTCAAAATGCTTATGTTCTTTCAACTTTCAAAAACAAGTATTACTATAACAATTCGATGGTGCACCATCGCAAACATCCGCTTTTCTAAATTTGACCCTCAGTGTTACCCCATGACCCTTGGGGTCAGATCAAAATAGGATAGAAGAAACTCACGAAAACAAAATATACGCATTCACGTTACCTACAAGTCGATGAATGTTCACTGATCACCACGTCACACGGGCCGCCGCTATATAGGGATGACTTTATCATTAGTAAAGGCTAACTTCTGAAATAAAACTGAAACTCTTTCCTGTACCGATGTCAAATCCGAACTAGAATCACGCAGTCGATGGCATGTCTTCGCATATCCCCTAGCTTCCACGTGGGCTCAACCCCATGGGCCCACCCCCAGGGGTGTGATCAAAATTCCGAAAGTGTCATGCACTCCTCAGACCAACGATCTATCAGTTCCCAAAGTTTCAAGTTTCTGTATACAACCGTCTAGGAGGAGTTATCCGATAATACAGACGGACGTATGTACGGACGGACGACGAAGACTATTACAATATCCCCAATTTATCTTCGAAAAGCGTGGGGATAAAATGCAGCAAAGATTTAAACCGAGAGGAAAGTCGATCACCCACTTTAACGGCATCCGACGGACGCAGTGATCAGTAAACAGTCATCGATCTGTAAAACAATATTGAAAGAAGATGCAGCCTTGTCTCATTAACATGGGGTATAATGTAAACACCACTTGTCTCAAAACGACGAGGAAGCATTTCAGATGGTGACATATATACACATTTGATTTGCTTACATGAAACTCAATGTGATTATTCATCTGCTAAATACATGTAACTTATCGACTGGCTATGTACAAATTGACTATATATACTTATTAATTTTTTTGGTTGAACTTTTACGACCCCACCAACATTCTTAAGTTCATTCTGGGGACTTTGCCTATGACCATATAAACCCCGACATCATTTCACTACAGCTATATCTGGCAAGCTGGAAATCATCACGAAAACACCCCTATATAATTTTGACCCCCTCGAACCCACTTTTATATAGTAAAACTGGGGTTTACAGGGTAAACCTTGTTTTTCTTATTTCCGCCCTAAGATACAGATTGTGGGTACTCGTTAGAACCGCCTCATCGAGGCGGTTCTAACGAATATCCACAACCAATATCCTGAGCATAAATATGAAAAATATCCTAATTGTTCATCTTAAAATTTTCATTCCTCGGTGATAAAGGTTACAATGCATTCGTATAGGCGTGTTTTCGTAATGTCACATGAAATATCAAGTACCTTCTCCTTCAGAGAGAGAAAAAAAAATGGTTATCGTGTGCTAAGGAAAGTTCGTTGGTAAACTGGATATTAACATCACGGTTTAGTCAAAGGGAGGCAAACGTCTCAACTGAAAAAAAAAAAAAAAAAAACACGCACACACACACACACACACACACACACACACACACACACAAAAAAAACAACAACAAAAAAACAACAACAAAAAAACATACATTGAAAACGTAAAACAACAACAGAAGAACATTGAGTTGCGACGTGTCATTATGATATAATGTTTAAACCAGATCACAACTCATCGTCTTCCCTACGTCTGCCCCAATTACAGATTGCCGGCGCCCGCCATAACCAAAAACCAGCTCATACAAACCAGTAGAGAGAGAGAGAGAGAGAGAACATTATATATTTGCTGATGATAATGTAATAATAAAAAATGATATGAAAAATTTTATATGTACAGATGAATAATGTATGAAAATCGATCGCAACTGGTCAGACAATGTACCCACACATTAGTGGTCCTCATATGCCATGTTCAGCGACCTTACCGAAACGAAAAATAAGATCCCTGAAACACCGGCGAGAACCCTAATCCGCATCAGTGTCCCGAACATGACCCTTGATTATTAGAGTGAACATGCTAAAAAAAATCAATGTTTCATCAAGCAAATGAACACCAACAAGTACATCCCTCGAAGAATTCTTCATGTCCCTTAACAAAGCCAAGCTGAGGGCACCTGCCTGAGCTGCCTCAACGAAGCAGGTCTAACAAGTACCAACATCATGCCTCTAAAAGAAAAAAAAGTGAAACTATACCGCCACCCGAGATAGAAAACCCAGATGTGCTCATAGTGCCATAGTTTTTCAAGTGTCAAGCGAGGCCCAGATGCTGAGTGAGGGTTCACAGTCCGACAGTTATATAATTTCAGGAACAAATAATCCATTCTAACGATCTAATCAAAAAGCAAAATTAACCGAGACCAGAGACAAATCTAACTTGTATACAGTAAGATACCCCGTCATATGCCCAGCGGCCCATTTGTGAGACGTAGGAAAAAATGTAGAACCAGATCAGACGCCACCGAACGCAGCAGCGCCAGATCAAAGTCGACACTATCTGCTTGATGTGTGTACATTTTGTAAAAATCTATAACAAACAAAGCAAACAAAAAATGAAGAAGATACGAAAAGAAGGGGTGGACACATCCCAGCAGGCACACGACGCAACCTCGACGTCACATCAACGTCCGTTCAAGGTCGCGACGCTTATCCAACGTCACATCAACGACGCTGCAACGTCACGACGTTGCACCGACGCTGACCCGCCGTCGCCCCAGCGACGCGTGCCTGCTGGGATGTGATTAAAATTGGTCTGACTCGTTGTTACCTCATACGAGAGTTGTGAAGCTAGCACACTACACAACTCTCAAATGAAACGTCTCTTTGACCCTTATATATAGGGTTTTACTGCAGCAATGTGTTTCCAGAGATGCCAATCATGATAAAAAACAATCTTGATAAAGATATGAACGTTATCATACTATAGTTATATAGTTTTTACTAAGACAGTGCGTACTGGTAAACCGCTTAGAGGATCTAAGCCTGTCAAGGAACAGCGGTGCGAGGCGGACCGTCCATGCCGTCCAAGTGAGTGTATTTCAGTTTTACGTCCCACCAATAACTAAGGTCATACGGAGACGGAACCTCGGTTTCTAGACTCATCCGAAAGTCTGGAGAAGCCCGGGCTAGATCCTGCAATCCCTGGTTTATACAGGCCTTTGCTAGTATTTTTAAACCCTTTGAAAGATGCCTCCCAAGGGTAATGGAAGCTAAGAAAGGGAAAGGCAAGCCTGAACCATTCCAGCCAGAGAAATTGCCACATTGTCATCATCTGCAACTCCTACCATCATCAATGGTTTGGGGTAAGTTTTTATGATGTAAAAGTTCAAGAAACAGTTAAGTCCATGGTCAGTCCGGCTGTATATATACCAGTCGGGGTCAAGTCGTAGCTCAAATCGTGATCGCCATCGATCAAGGTCGTGAAAAAACATCGAGACGACAGTCGTATGCTATCGTAACGGAGCGCATCGGCTCGTGATGAGCGTATAAGAACGTATCTGCACGTATCAGATCGTCCGAATTCGGGGTACTCGATCGTTATGATGGTTCCAGATCGAGACCAAGTCGTGGGCTCGATTGCAATAATCCTATTGGAACGCATTTGGTCGTATCTGAACGTGAGAGCAGACCGTGGCTGATCGTGATACTTGAAATTGACAAATCGTGATTGGATTGCATCCGAGCGCAACGAATCGTACCAGAACGTATCGACTCTCATCACCTCGTATCCAAACCTGAACTTTCAGAGAATATTCCACGACCAGCTACGAATGGCCAATCGTGGCGTTCGTAACGGATCGCACGACAGTGGGAACCTAGCATTAGAAATACAAGTACTTAAACAAATTCAGACACCAGCTTTAACTAATATTTCTTTTCAGACGCAGACATATGTTTCATATCTTTTGAATCAAGATTTGTTAGAAAATACAAGTACTTAAACAAATTCAGACACCAGCTAGGGGAGTTTGATGGGGTCAAAAATTATCATCCTGAAAATTCGCCAATATAAATTTAACCCCATTCAACTTTTAAATAGTAAAACTGGGGTTCACAGGGGTAAATCTTATATTTCTTATTTAAGAAATAGATCAGCTCTAACTGTGATTTGTTGAGTAATAAATCACAGTTTGGAGGTCAGTTGTAAAGTAGATCAAATCACAAGCGCGTAGCGCGCGTGATTTGTCTACTTACAACTGACCGACAAACTGTGATTTATTTCTCAACAAATCACAGACTAGAGCCGATCTATTTCGATTCTAATACGCTGAAAATCAGCAATAATGTTGTTGTTTCCTCCAAAATCTCACAACTTTTCGCCATTGTTAGAAGAAATCCCGCTAAAATTATCGACTGAAACACATGTATTTATATCCTTTTCTAACGTTTTCGATGTAAGAAAATGACGTTACACCGTCTAACGTCAAGTAAATCGACTAGTGACGTCATATATTGGCAGTTTTAATGACGTCACTCGTCACGCTCGTCCGTGCTGTGATTTGTTGCAGAATAAAACACAGTAATTTTCCATTGCCTATATAGGCGCGCTGTGTTAGAATTCTGCTCTAAAATATATCTTGTGGGTACTTACTGATGCGGTTTAAACGTGTACCCACAAATATATATTGTGGGTACTCGTATCACAATTTTTAATCATAAGATTTTCGTTTTTTTCTGTGGCAAAGTGTACAATGCATTTGTATATGGACCCGTCAAGCGATTTTGGTACTTAACGCCTATGCGAGCAGCGGAGGTTCAGGCGAGCCTGCGCATACCGCATTCTCGCCAAAACCTTCGCTGCTCGCTCATACAAGCAGTGAACAAGAGGAACCTTCAGACAGAAAGCCATATCCCTGGCCCCTCTGAATGGTTGGGCATGCACAGTTAAAATTTGTCATGACGGAATGCTCGAAGACACAAATTCGCTTGGCGGGGCTCATATGAGTGTTTACGTAATTAATGGGCGTGTTTTCGTGATGAATGTGGATCTACACTGTTTGCACTGCATTGCGGCATGCTTTAGAGCAGGCTCTTTTTTCTACTTTTCTGCTCTTTTGATCATCTATAGGCATTTTTTATTATCCGAAATAATTCCACACCACTAAAATTCTTTTTTAACTTAATTTCAATAATTTATCCTTACTAATTGGATGGAAATCTAGATGGATCGGTGGATGGGGCCGTAAAACCAAAACAAAAAACAAAAAAATCATTCCTCGGTTTCGTCAACCATGGTGCTGATGGGGGATAATCTTATATTTATTTATTTATTTATTTATCCGGCCTCGGTAGCTAAGTCGGATGCGCGTATGACTGGTGATCAGGAGGGCGCGGGTTCGATACCTACCGGGATCGGCAACTTTCTTTCGTGGAGATTGATTAACCAGGCGTTACTAATCCCTTTACCCCAATAAAGAGATCCTTGTTGATAAACAGATCATGGTCTGGTCGCTTCATGTTTATGTTTCTTTCCCTTTGGTGTCTTTGATGAGTGGAGTAAGTAAATTGTATCGATTCCTGATCTTTGTATTATGATGCAAAATTTTGGTATTTTGCAATAAATCTAAATGCGTAATTTAGATTATCATGTTTGGTATCAAAATGTTCCTTATAAAAAGCAGATCCTGAAATTGTCATTTTTACCTTTAAATTATAAAATTTTAGTCAAAATTGTTCATTTTGTTCATTTTTGCATTTTTGAAACAAAGAAACAAGTCTCAACCTTTAGACTAATCGGACTAGCTTTTAGCATGTTTTGATGTATGATTAGTTAATCTTGGTTTCGCGTCCTGACGGAAGCCGTGCATTGAATTGTAGAATAAGCCGGTTAAGTTCTCACTTTGTTAAGCAAACACGTTTTTGAGACTGAGATGTTAATCTTGCTAAAAATGCCAGTTTGGCAGCGGAAACCATTTTTGTTGTTTGTAGTTTTCACAGTTTATGTGAACTGAGCATCTAAGTTTAATGCGTAAAAGTTATTGGTTGATAAGAGTTTGTTTGATTAGTGGGCGTTTCTTTTTTAGTTTTGTGTGAATTTGTAGATTTTTGAAAATTGTAGAATCAGTTAGGAATTTCCAACTAAACAGTAAAGGCGTAAAATAATAGTTAAAATTGATGCTTGGAGTTTACCAGCAAAATATTGTTGAAATTGTTAAGTTGCTAAATTGAACTTTGAATGTACATGTAATTTGGATGTTGCCAATTACTGTATTGTGTTGATATGATGAACTGTTGAAAATAATTAAAAGTGGAAAATAGAACTTTATACTGTCTCCTGTGTTTTGGACTAATTCCCCACATTTAGAAGAACATTTAAGAACTGGATTATACCAGCCCTTAATAACTTGGTGTGAGAAATCCGGAGTAGCATCTTTTAAGCTTGCTACGCGATCTCGTGAAAATCATGGATTATAAAAGGAGACAGAAAGTGAACTTTGTAAATTTCTACGGTGGCTTAGGTAAGCCATACTGGCTGCCTTATGGACAGTTGCGACAGCCTCAGTACTGGAGATCCATGTTCCAGTAACAACACGAACGCCGTTCAGGGATCAACAGCCGACTTTCAACAGGGCTGATCAGGAACACCTCGTGAAAACAAAAAGTAAGTCAACGAGAACTAGGGACTTCAAACGTAGACAAACATTTCTCGAAAATAAAACAATTTGTTCGGGACTGCCTTTCTTTGAACTTGACAATCTAGCACTTCTGCAAGAAAGTAACACGGTGTTTCAGGAAAGGCAGTCTTATTCAAAATCTAAACCAGAGGAGAGGAAAGCGGTATGTTCTTTACTACCGGGTGCCGACTTGCCAGATAAGCAATTTTGTAAAGTTTTCTCTAGACTAGACGACCATCATACAGTGGTAAACAATGCATTAGTTCGCAGTCTAGAACTATCAGACACTCGCATTTCCGAGCTTCAACGCGAACTTGAAAAGGTGAATTCGGTGCAGTGTACTCTGCAACAACGACACTCGACAGAAATGGAACAAATGATGGAGACACTTAACTGCTACAAATTCGATGCCGAACTTTGTCGCCTGAAGAATGCAGACCTCGAGGAGAGGAACAGACAACTGAAGGAGAGTTTCAACTTGGTAAACTCTGCATGCGAGAAACTACATGACGATAAGACTAAGTTATCGAATGCAGTGCGACAATGCTTCGAAAATCTACAAGCATACGAAGATGTGAACAATCAGACGAATAGTGAGAATTTGAACTGTGAGTGGTGTAGCATTGTTGAGGCATTTTACAGAGTGTGCTCGCCCGAAAAAATTTATGAACAGTTTAGAAGAACATAAATTTAATATAAAGATTTGAGTAGGATGAAGTTAATGCTATTATTTTCAGTTTTTTTTTCTATGTTGTTGAGTTAAAATGTTTTCATATTTACGTTCGTGATGATATCATTTTTTATTTTTGTCTTTTTTAGATCTCAGTTATATTTTAGAACATGTTTGCTAACACGTTTTACTTGACACATTAGAGTTTTATGGGGAATGTATAATAGAGTATTTAAGTTGTACGTTTTGATTTCAACGTAAATGTAGATGTACACCTATATGCAACTGAAAATATAATACCCTTGATATTTATTTAAGGCGAAAAACCTATGAAAAATGTTTTTTTTTTCATACTTCATGTGACATAAGTATGCATTTTTGACACCTTCATAAGGACACAACATTGGAACGCACACTGCTGTCTCGATATTTACTTGGTCAAAATTTCTTGATTTCAATACAACCGGAAATTGAAAAAGGAGGTGCGTTGTTCAAAATATTTTTATAAAGATATGTTTACTAGTCCGTAATTTGTTGTCCGTCAAATAGTTTTAAATTTTCTCATTTCGATGTTAAAGCATAACTTTCGTTCTGGAATACAATTCTTTAAATATGTTCTATAAAAGGGCTATCCTTTGGAAGCAAGGAATACACCATGGAAGTGAAAAATATGGAGTGTACATTTTTTGTGGGCCAGACTAGCTAGTTTCGGCCAACTTCCCTCGGATATTTTCAGAATTCCAAAATGGAATCAATGATCCTATGTAGCTTTTACCCAATCAAACTCCACTTTTATGTAGTAAACCTGGTATTTACGGGGGTTTACATTATTTTCATTATTTCTGCTAAAAACATAGATTGTGGGTACTCGATAGACGCGGTCCAGTCGAGTCCCCGCAATTCATGCACTGGGCAGATATGGAAAATATATCATAAACTTTCTTATATACTCGTATGTCGTACATGTAAAATGCATGCTTTTTTAAACGATTAAAATAAACACATACTTCAATAAATATTTAAGAAATATATTCTAAAGGACGCACACAAAAAATAAAAAATCTGCTTGTAGCACCAACCTTTCACATGTAGTTGTAAGCAACCCTAAACAAATGAAAATTTGTTGACTATAGTGCTACTGATGGAGGTACCCCATCTACCCGCTGAAACTACATGTAAAACTTTATTAATCAAAGTATGAAAAAACGTTGTTTTGCTTCTAAGTGCAGCTACGCGTACATGTCATGGCACACATGTAGTCAAATTTGGTATATTTTGGGTCGGTAAAAAAATATATAAAAAAAAAATGTTACAAATTATTATTATAATATTATTATTATTATTATTATTATTGTCAAAAATTGTGAAGATGCTTCGGCTCAAAGTCGGATTGGGTTCACAAATCACATTTTATTGGTTAAATGTAGACATATTATTCTCTCCGTATCGCTTGTTATAGGCGGATTTTAGCAGAAAGGTTACCCTGAAATTTATTCATGGTCACTAAAATCATCATCGCGGCAGGCCTATTTTAATCAGGAAGAGTTCGTTTTTGTGAAACTTATTAGGCTACAGCAAGTGCATTGATTTTCGTTCAGATTCTGAAAATTTTAGAGCATATAGCATCGAAAAGTATCTTGTTTTTTCGTTCCGTAAATCAAAGGGTTTTACAAATATATCGAGCATAAGGGCACACTTTGAACATAATTTGCTTTTAAAAAAAAAGTACTGGGTAAGTCCTTTGTCAGATTAAGTTTACCCATTGCGGATCGGGTACGGTATGTTTCGCACTTTCCTAAAAGCGGTATTAGATATGTCATTGTTGTCATTCTGAATAAAACGCAAATTCACGGTAATGCGCTCGTATAATTGAGGACGAAGGTTCGTTCGGAAATGTTTTTTTTTTCTTCTTTTTTAAATAATATTAAAGTCCCTGCTTCGAGCCTTGCTTGGCGTGTAGGTATTAATCAAGTTTTAATATGGGAAATGAAATGAGGAATCTGACCTGTGTAGAAAAGATTAAGACTGTCGTGTGCCCAGAGACAACCTGTTCTATGGCACAGACGAATTTAATGCTTATAGCTGGGTAGATTTCGTTGATGCACACTCGCTATCAAGAGTCGTGATAGCTGGAGTCGACTATAATTGTTGCGAGTAGCAACTGAGTATTTTTAATGATATTTTGTACATGTACATGTAGTTATTCCGCTGGGAATTTTCTGATATGTGTCTATGCGGTAAACATAGGACGTGCCAATAATAGAGCATATGCAGACTGGTAGGCCTACAGGTAATTTTAGGACAAGTTCGCTAGACGGAATAGCATTGATTGGGGTAACTGGCAGCTGTCCCTGCAAACCCGAGCCCAGCAGTCGCTCGTCGACAGTTGCTATTGGCTTCGCAGGTCAGTTGTCCAAACATGCCAAAACTAAATTGCAGTGTTGTTCGTTAGCGGGACTGTGTCATTTAGAATTTCCACACGCACGAGTGAATTGGAATTTACTGTGGTGTGAAGACATCTACTGGACGGAACAATAATACCGGTAATTGAGAACTGGTACCGTAAGTCGGAGCCTCGAGGACGTCGTTTATTCGACATCTGCTCCGTTGGTCTAAGTTTTCCAAACCATACCAAAACGTAGTGCTGTTCGTCAGATAGATTGTAATGTAATTTAAAGATGTTGCAACATGTTTTATTGTAATGTATTGAAGATACATTCTGCATTTTTGTTTAAGGACATTGTTGCTAACTTGTTATTGCAATCTGAGTCTATAGTCATACAGGGCATTGTTGCATAAACCTGTGTTGGCAATCTGAGCCCGTCACGACATAGGACATTTGTTGCCAACATTAAGCAATCTGAGTCCGAAGCAACTATGCAGGACAGGGCTGTTCAGACCTGGAAATAGGAAATGCAGCCTTGGTCCAAATCAAAGGGTACTAGTACTGTTGTCTGAAGTAGGGACGCCTACTATTGTAAACTGTATACAAACGTAACAAACAAAATAGGTTGTAGATCGTTATACTTTTTCAATGTAAATAATAATATGCAAGCATGATTTTGTCCGTAATTTCATTGCGAGGCAGCGCATCATGCACCCTGCATCAAGTTGCATTTGTATAGTGGCTTTGGGTAGGACTCGGATACATGTATGGTTGAGGATAACTGCCAAGCGCGTACGTATTGATAATCTAAGTCAGCATGCTTTCACTAGCATTTAATCGACATCGTTGTCATACTTGCGTCAGAATTAAGACATACAAACGTGTATTCTATAACAGTCCCGCTATACCGACGATATCACCGCCATGTACCATTCGTACATACTTTTGCAAATTTATTTAATGTAGGCGATTGCATGTATGGTCAAGTAAAGGATGCTAGGATTTTTTGTTGTATGTTGATTTTGATTTGTACAAAATACCTTGTTGTATATACTGTTATTATCAAAAACATATACCCAAAAAAAAAAAAAATAAATAAATAAAAAAATAACAAAGCTAACTTTGGAGGCCAAAGTTTTTCAGCAACGAAGGAGTTATTATGATGCAAAATTTTGGTATTTTGCAATAAATCTAAATGCGTAATTTAGATTATCATGTTTGGTATCAAAATGTTACTTATAAAAAGCAGATTCTGAAATTGTCATTTTTACCTTTAAATTATAAAATTTTAGTCAAAATTGTTCATTTTGTTCATTGTTGCATTTTTGAAACAAAGAAACAAGTCTCAACCTTTAGACTAATCGGACTAGCTTTTAGCATGTTTTGATGTATGATTAGTTAATCTTGGTTTCGCGTCCTGACGGAAGCCGTGCACTGAATTGTAGAATAAGCCGGTTAAGTTCTCACTTTGTTAAGCAAACACGTTTTTGAGACTGAGATGTTAATCTTGCTAAAAATGCCAGTTTGGCAGCGGAAACCATTTTTGTTGTTTGTAGTTTTCACAGTTTATGTGAACTGAGCATCTAAGTTTAATGCGTAAAAGTTATTGGTTGATAAGAGTTTGTTTGATTAGTGGGCGTTTCTTTTTTAGTTTTGTGTGAATTTGTAGATTTTTGAAAATTGTAGAATCAGTTAGGAATTTCCAACTAAACAGTAAAGGCGTAAAATAATAGTTAAAATTGATGCTTGGAGTTTACCAGCAAAATATTGTTGAAATTGTTAAGTTGCTAAATTGAACTTTGAATGTACATGTAATTTGGATGTTGCCAATTACTGTATTGTGTTGATATGATGAACTGTTGAAAATAATTAAAAGTGGAAAATAGAACTTTATACTGTCTCCTGTGTTTTGGACTAATTCCCCACATTTAGAAGAACATTTAAGAACTGGATTATACCAGCCCTTAATATTTGTTTTACTTTTACTTTCCATCCATTTTCATTAGACGGCAGGGCTTGGGATCTCATTTGATCTCAGTGTCGGGTAAAAAAAGAGCAACAAAATTTGAAGCAACGTTTCCAAAAGGACCTATACAAAGTGTTGACGAAGACATCTACCCTCAATTCCTAGCTTATTCAGTCACATAAAGAAGCAATGGGGGTTTTCTTATGCAATTCTGTGTCACGCCTTTGCGTGTACCCGGACGGATCAGTCTGTTCATCCGTGCAGCCGTGCATCAATTGAAATTTATTCATTTCAGCTCAAAACAAAGATTGTGGGAACCCGATAGAACAGCCTCAGCCTCAGTACCCACAATCCATTTGTGAGCAAAAATACGAAAAACAATGTATACCCTGTAAACCCCAGTTTAACTTTATTAATGCAATTATCGATAACAAATGGCATGTCAATAACCACTCAACGCCTACGTTAATCGATTATCGGGCTACCGTTTATTGAAATCCTATAATGTATTAGTCGATAACAACTTACATTTCAATAACCACTCAACGCCTTCGTTAATCGATTATCAAGCTACCGGTTATTGAGTCACAGAGCGGTTGTAATTGATTTTAGTCAAGATTTATTTATTCATTTAAATAAATAAATAAATATTTAAATAAATAAATGAAAACTGCTTTAAGCACACCGATCGCCAAAGACACTGATAAGCCTGTGCATCCGCAAAGACTGATCAGGCTGCTTAAATGGCAGAATCTCTCCAGTGTTAATTATATGAATTCCAGTTTTAGCTTGTTCACCTCAAATCCAACAAAACAACCAAGCATGTAATATAAAACATACACGAATATACTTTGTTTTGGCATATTAAAACATACTTACAGAATGAACAATTCCAGATACAAAAAATTAAATACTTTTCTTGTTTCTGCACAAGACGTAAAAGGGCACGTAACTCCTGAGTGAATAATCCGATTCAGCCCAAAATCGAACTTGATCGAGATTTCATGCCTGTCCTCATTATCTGCAAGAATGAAGTCGATCAGAAAAAAATTGACGGAGCTAGAGTGATGACAAGCTTTTTCCTATGTTAAGAACGCTCAAGGGCAGGTAACTCCTGAGTGAATAATCCGATTCAGCCCAAAATCGAACTTGATCGCGATTTCATGCCTGTCCTCGTTATCTGCAAGAATGAAGTCGATCAGAAAAAAATTGACGGAGCTAGAGTGATGACAAGCTTTTTCCTATGTTAAGCCTATGGGAGCTATTTGTTGCCGTGGCAACCAGAGTTCCAATCCGATCTGCCCGAAAACAGTATGCAGCCTTTCCCCCTACCTGATAATGCTTCACATGAAATTTGATCAAGATTGGCCCACTGGTTCCGGAGATATACTTCTGTGAAAGTGTGGACGACGGACGACGACGGACCGGACGACGGACGACGGCTCGTGGTATACTAATACCTCACATGAGCCTTCGGCTCAGGTGAGCTAATAATTGAAGCAGCTACGGTGATGACAACATTCTCCCCATGTTAAGTCAATAGGCAATTTTTTCAACGCTCAAGGGCACGTAACTCCTGAGTGAATAATCCGATTCAGCCCAAAATCGAACTTGATCGAGATTTCATGCCTGTCCTCGTTATCTGCAAGAATGAAGTCGATCAGAAAAAAAACTGACGGAGCTAGAGTGATGACAAGCTTTTTCCTAATTCCCATTAACCCTAATGCAAAAACACACAAGGGCAGGTAACTCCTAAGTGAATGATCCGATTCTGCCAGTCATCGAACTTGACCGAGATTTCATGGCTGTGCTGGTTATCTGCAAGAATAAAGCCAATCTGAAAATAATTGAAGCAACTACGGTGATGACAACATTCTACCCATGTTAAGTCAATAGGCAATTTTTTCAACGCTCAAGGGCACGTAACTCCTGAGTGAATAATCCGATTCAGCCCAAAATCGAACTTGATCGAGATTTCATGCCTGTCCTCGTTATCTGCAAGAATGAAGACAATCAGAAAAAAATTGACGGAGCTAGAGTGATGACAAACTTTTTCCTATGTTAAGTCTATGGGAGCTATTTGTTGCCATGGCAACCAGAGTTCCAATCCGATCTGCCCAAAAACATTATGCAGCCTTTCCCCCTACCTGATAATGCTTCACATGAAATTTGATCAAGATTGGCCCACTGGTTCCGGAGATATACTTCTTTGAAAGTGTGGACGACGACGGACGACGGACGCCGGCTCGTGGTATACTAATACCTCACATGAGCCTTCGGCTCAGGTGAGCTAAAAATATAAAGGCATGTTTTCATGATAAGCGTCCATGCATATTATGAATAGACTACTTAGATGCGCAGCCTGGTCCGAGTCTTCGGTGGCGCGCATGTAAGTTGCAGGAATACAGAATGACTGCAAATTGTCCTTTAAAATTTTGGGGGTACTTGCAGTTGACTGCACATTTTATGGCTATTTTCAGTCGCTCTTCCGTATAACAAAGTAAAGAAAAATAATCATTTCTCTTAATCATTGCTTACTATATTTATGGACTGCACAATAACAACACCCCCCCCACCCCCCCCCCCCCCCCCAAAAAAAAAAAACAAGCAAAATACGCCGTGAAAAACGTGTAAATAATAAAATTCAGCATATCAGCGTTTTAGACCCCTTAAGCTGATCAGCAGGTCGCTGAATTCAGCAAGAAATTCAGCGTTTTAGACCGACCCTCTTACAATGGCCATTGAGACCTGGTTCCAAGTGATCCTCGGTAATTTAGCTCACCAGCTTGTCAGGGCTCAGCAAGCAATAATTATGGGAATTTGTTCTGGAAGTGGTAGTGCTGTTAGCGGTGCATACCACTTCCTCATTTACTACCATCTTCTCAAGTAATCACTCATTTTGGTACATAAGGTGTCGTAGAAAAATCCCTGCTTATCAACCTTCTTAACGTGATTTTAAACCAAGGCCCCGTGTCCGTATGGTCAGAGATGAGAGAAAATGACGTTATCCTGTTTACGTTTAAGAATCTAAGAGTAACGTCATAAAACGGCGGCTATTCACGGTCAGATTCAGCTCTGCGTGGAAGCACCATGCAGCCAAATTAATTTTTCCAAGCCCCGATGGGCGGGGACGACATGTATCCACAACCATGGAGCTAAATTATGTTTGAATTTACACAAAGTGAGAAGCCCCTTCAGACCTTGAATTGCTCCGGTCCTGATGCTACAAACCTTCTCCCGCGCCCAACCCACTCAAAAATGAAGGCGATCCTGCTCACAAATTCCAAATGCAAACAATTGTTGGCATTCTAAAATTCTTGAGCAGGACAAGCAACATTCTTCGCTAATTTGAGCACACAAATTGCCTGATTTGTTTAAATACTGGAAATGTTGAGCATTACAGATTTCATGCTCAACCAAGCCGAGCAAGAAAAAATACCCACAACCCTACCAGACCTAAAAGAATCCTCATTAAGAACTCAAAACCATGCAATAATGGCAGTGCCAGGGACTATATGGGACGGAGCACAGCATGTGAGTGCGCCCAGCAAAGGCCAAGATCAGACTGCACATCTGCGCTGTCTGATCCGATTCCCCCACCAGCCATATTGAAAAAATACCAGACTGAGTACACAGTGAAGACCCAGACTAAACTGTGCATACCAACAGGCCTTTCCGAATCTCTACAGGATATTTTATGGCCCTCCCAACAGCAATGTAGTCATACTAACATGGGCCCTTGGTTTAAAATCGCAATAAAAAGACTATTCTTCGACACCTTATGTACCAGGCAAGAATGATTGATTACTTGAGAAGATGGTAGTTAATGAGAAAGTGGTACGCACCGCTAACAGCACTACCACTGCCAGAACAAATTCCCATTATTATTGCTTGCTGAGCACAGACAAGTGAGCTAAAATACCAAGGATCACTTGGAACCAAGTCTCAATGGCCCCTGTAAGACTTCTGGATGCTGTTGTAATTCTCGTTATAACGAGTTAATTATCTCGTTATTACGAGTTAGTTATCTCGTTATTACGATTAGTTTTCTCGTAATTACGAGTTAGTTGTCTCTTTATTACGAGTTAGTTATCTCGTTATTACGACTTAGTTATCTCGTTATTACGAGATAATTAACTCGTTATTACGAGATAATTAACTCGTAATAACGAGAAAATTAACTCGTAATTACGAGAAAATTAACTCAATATCACCACAGAAGAAGAAGAAGAAGAAGAAGAAGAAGAAGAAGAAACATTTACTGACTTCTCAAGTAATTTCTCATTCTCGCCGCATACATAAGGTGTGGCCCCCGCCCATCGGGGCTTGAAGAAATAGATTGGGCTGTCTGATACTTCCACGCAGAACCAACAACACATGAGTACTGGTAAACCGCTTAGAGGTTCTAAGCCTGCCCAGGAATAGGTGCGCGAGTCGGACCGTCCATGCATATAAATCTTATTGGTATCATTGAGCGACAGTGCTTGAAATGTCATTTCATATAAATGTTTAGTAAAAGCCCCACAAAATTGTAAGCAATGTCTCCAAAATGACCTAAATAGTATTGACAGGGACGCTTTACCTCAAATTAAGCAAACAAACATAGGTGTCGCAGATGAATGCCTTGCTCCTTCGTTTCAAACCGAGGTCCCATCTCAGAACGACTGAATTGTTGTTGAGAGGGCCATAAAATATGAGATAAACAATACCTGCCACCTGTCACAATCATTACTTATAAGTGCGTGGGGGAGGTGAGGGGGAGGGTACATGCGTTGGTTGGTTGGTTGGTTGGTTGGTTGGTTGATTTGAGGTTGAGCGTCCCCGTCATCACTGTAAAGGTCATTTTGGAGACGTTGCTTCCAATTTTGTGGGACTTTTACTCGACATTGAGATGGAATGACATCTCAAACCCTGCCGCCCAATGAAACCAATAGGGTTTATAAGCAAGGACGGGCCGACTCGCACCGCTTTGTCCGGGCAGGTCTAGATCCTCTAAGCGGTTTACCAGTACTCTTGTGCAAGTCGGTTTCAGCTCTGCGTGGGAGCATCATGCAGCCCATCTATTTCTTCAAGCCCCGATGGGCGGGGGCCGAGGGTACATGCGTATGTGTCTGTCAATGTGCCTCTGTGCACTTGTGTCCATATGCCTGGATCTATGTGTGTTTAATCAAGGTGCTCTTGTTGAAGTGGTGTTGTTAGTTCGGATCTTCTCGTCGGTGCCAAAATCACTTTTCTCTGAGCCCCCTCTAGCACTGCAGTGTGACGGAGTGTGCTAGATCGGGTATCCAGTAGCTTAAAACTTTGTTGCTGAAGATTACTTATTTATCTCGTTATAACGAGAAAAAGTTTCTCGTTATAACGACTTAGTTTTCTCGTAATTACAACATAATTATCTCGTAAAAACGACATAGTTATCTCGTAATAACGAGAAAAGGTTTTTTTTCTTTTTAAAAGTGGTCCTTCTAGGCTTTCGTACGAAATAACACGTGGACAGTCTTCAGGTTTACAATCCGTGAAATGAACATCACCGCAGATCTCACTTTACGTACACAAAAATAGGATTTAAATAAAACATTCGTTTTCTTAGTCCTTTTCTGAAAAACAGACGGTGGGTTCTCGAATGGGGCGGTTTTAATGAGAAGCAACATTTTCTGTTTGAAGCATAAGTAAAGGAAATATAATAAAAACATCCATCTCAAAAATGCTAGTTTTAGAGATATGAAAGACTTCACTGTAGCGCATCGGGGTGTTACCATTTACTGTCAGCGGGTTCGATTCGTGCCGGGGTCGGCAACATTCTTTCATGGAGATTGATCATGAAATCTTTTCTACGGTCATTCTCTCCCTTCCGCTGATTCAAGAAGGGCAGTTGTCAGTTTCTGGCGAAAGATTTTGCACTGTACTGGTTAACCGCTTATGTATAAGCCTGCCCAGGACAAGTGTGGATAGGTAAAGTGACCGGCTCAAAAATGACCTAAAATAGTGTTTGCTGGGCCGTTAAACTCCAATACAAACAAAACATTTACTGTCAATGTATAAGCTATCGACCAAGGAAAATTACATTTCCAAAATTTTTAGAGAGCTTTAAAAGCTTAACCAGACTCAAAAAGGGAGCACATGTAAGACAAGAAACGTGGAAATTCCACGAAAGCCAGGGTTTCCAACAGTTGCGGAGTAATGCTCCGGAAATGCAAATGAAGTGACAGTATGGATCAGGGGAGATTATTCAACAAGAGCACCGCAAGCGGGTGCCAACGCTCGTCTGCAGTTTCTTTTAGAAAACAAAAGTTCTAAGTCAAATCAAATTGCAAGATGGAGTTATAAAACTTGTAGGGAATGTAGCTCTTGTGATGTTGAGTATGTGTATGAAGTTTCATGAAGGTAGGCCAAATACTTTTGGAAATATGGTCTGCTGACAGCCGGCTGTCAGCAGACTTTTAGGTCTAGTGACAGCCGGCTGTCACCAGACCTAAAAGTCCGCTGACAGCCGGCTATAATATTTACTCAATAATAAGCATATTCTTTTTAACTAAATAACTTATCCTGTTTCATGAGCTACCATACCGCTTACAGAACTTTGTTGAACAGTGAAGGATGCAATAATTTCTAATGGGGACTTGTATTTTTGTTCAAACTTTGTGTAACAATGATGGTATTATTGCAGCTTAGTTCTAAATCATAAATCATAAGGTTATTTCTAGGCATACCATCAGCAGAACTAACATGTACAAACTTGAGAAGAGTGGTGGGCACACATTTCATCTGGGTTTGAACAGCACTGACAGAACTAGAAATGTGTCAATACAACACAGATGCCCCTATCTAGGGGCTCACCTCACCCCAAAAAAGTCATGTAACAACAGTTGTCATCAGACAGCATATCTCGCCTGGAAAAGTGTCTTTGAGGTTATTGGCATAGGTGTTTGTCAATGGTGGGGTGTATTGCTGATTAAACTTTATAAAAATAACTATGATCATTCCAAATATGGACCTGCACCCGCCCATCAGGGCTTGGAGAAATAAATTGGGCTGCATGGTGCTTCCAGGCAGAGCTGAAACTGACCACACATGAGTACTGGTAAACCGCTTTGAAGGACTAAGCCTGCCAAGGTAAAGTGGAAGGAGTCAGACTGTCCAATGCATATAAGCCTTTTGGTTTCATTGGGCGACAGGGCTCGAGATGTCATTTCATCTCAGTGTCAGGTAAAAGTCCCACATAATTGGAAGCAACGTCTCCAAAATGACCTAAATAAGTGTTGACATGGATGTTAAACCTCAATTCAAACAAACACATTCTAAATATGGACCCAATCCATCAATTGGTTTGGAAAATATGAGTGCTTATAAACTAGAGAAAGAGTCACGCATACCCCGGTCAGCGCCACCCTTTGATATATCTTTCAAGCTTTATGTAATATGAATGAAGAAGTCAAGAAGCTATAAGAATCAACAAATGTGCTTGTAAAGGCCAAACCAAACATAAAATTTCTAAATGGACCAATGGAGTGAGGGCATCAAAGTTACCGAAGGGTGGGGGCATCCATGTTACTGAAGCAGCAGGGTGGGGTATACATCAATGAAATCTTTGGACTGGTATGCAACATCGATGCAAGTAGCAATTGAATTTGTCTTAGAGTTTAGAAAATACAGTCATCTACATGTATAAACTTTGTCATAAACTTTAACCAAATGTAAAATTTCTAAGTCTGTGACCTTGAGGTCAAGGTCACCGTGGGTGGGGGAAGGGACATACATCACAAAATCTTTTGACTGGTATGCAACATTGATGCAAGTATCAACTGAGTTTGTCTTAGAGTTTAGCACATACACGCATCTATGAACTTTGTCTTAAAACTTTAACCAAATGTAAAATTTCTGAGTCTGTGACCTTGACCTCGAGGTCACTGTGGGGGTGGGACATGCATCAATGAAATTTTGAGACCAGTATGTAACTTCAATGTAAGTATCAACTATATCTATCAAAGGGTTCAGAAGTTAAATCTCTTAGAAACTTTGACGCAAAACTTTAACCAAGCACCCCCCCACACTCCCAACCCCATCGGGGCCTAGAGAAATAGATTGGGCTACACGGTGCTTCCGCGCAGAGCTAAACCTGACTGAACTTGAATACTGGTAAACATTGTAGGTCTAAGTCTGCCCAGGAAAAGTGATGCAAGTCGGAAGGCTCCTTAAACCCTAACGGTTTTTATGGGTGGTAGGGCTTGAGATGTCATTTCATCTCTGAATGTCGGGTAAAAGTCCCACAAAATTGGAAGCAATGTCTCCAAAATTACCTTAATAGTGTTGATGGGGATGTAAAACCGCAACTCAAACAAAACAAAAACTTTAACCAAAATGCTACCGGACGGACGGACAGATGTTCTCACGGATGTATACTTATGTGGCTATTTTTGGCAGGATTGATACTTAAGTGGCTACTTTTAGCCACTGAAAAGAAGTATTTTCGGTGTCTAACGGAATAAATCCCATAGACTTACATTGATTCTGTCCATTTACATAGCCACCTAACTATACATTTGTTGGTGCAGATAGCATAATTCATATGCCGGAGGTGGGGGGGGGGGGGGGGGTCACCCGGGTGTAATTAGTCTAGCTTCTAAGACATACCAGAATATAATGTCAGTGTAGGTAGAATCAATGCATTGTTATGACTATCAAGTATGACCAGAATTATGTCCCCCAACAAATAGACTTCATGGCCTAGTGGGTAAAAGCACCAACTGTTAATCATTAGGAGGTTCTGCAAGGGACGGTCATGTGGTTTTTATCCGGGAACTCTGGTTTTTGCCCATCTCTGATTAACAACCAGCTCAAAATAAGTGAAAATCTTGAAAGGGCCATAAAACCAGAACAAAAACAAGAGGTCCATAGGCCACTTTGCTCACCGAATCTCAGGTGGGCACTGTCCACTGGCAGCAATATATTTTAACATATGATTTTAATATACCAATTTTAAAGTCTCCCAAACATAGCCCCATACCCCGGAGCACCCATGTCGACACTGTATCTGAAATATTTGTTATTTTATGATGTGGCGGGATGGGGCATGGACCCAATGAAGCCATGGTTGGTATCACTGAATGCGCCATATCAAAAGGAACAAGATTATATATGGATTAAGGGTGGGGATCAATACGATTCTTGAGATACAAGGCCTTTTCCGCATCGGAGGGGTTGGACACCAGAAAAGCTCTAGATTAAGTTGTCTCTGAATGTGTCTTTTCATAAGGACCAAGAATATATATGGTTTAAGGGTGGGGATTTGAACAGTTTTTGAGATATGAGGCCCTTTTGTGAAATGGAGGGGAGAGGACCCAACAAGTTGGTGTGATTTAATATGTCTAATTATAAAGAATAAGATTGCATATGATTATGGGTCTGGGATCTGAATGGCTTCTATGATATATGGCATTTTATGAAGTGGAGGGGTGGGGCATGCCCCCAGCACATTGCTGCAGCACAAAGAGACCCTCAGGTTGGTGTGACTGAATGTGTCTTACCATAAGGAATAAGAAAAATTTATGGTTTAAGGGCGGGGATCTTAATGGTTTCTGAAATATATTGGACGGGAGTTTAAAAAAAATCCGTCCTTTAAAATAGCGATGTCCGGGCGGGCGGGCGTCCTGCGGGCGGGCGGGCGTCGTCCCAGGTTTACCTTTTGGTTAACCTTTTTTCAAAGTGATATTTTTCATCTATTCTGTAGCGGATTGTTTTAATATCAGGACTGATGCATATGTGGAGGTTCCGCTTTCATGTATTATCCATAAATGGCGCAAAAGACTAAAATTTTGGCGGAAATTGTCATTTTTCAAACTTGTGTTTTTCAGGTTTACCTTTTGGTTAACCTTTTTTCAAATGCCAGTGTAGTGGATAGAGTGCTGGACTACGAATCCTATTGTTGACTATGAATCTGAGGGGCGTGAGTTCAAACCCCGGTGGAGACATTTTTTTTTTCTTTCTTTTTTCATTCTTTTCTTTTCTTTTCTTTATTTTTCTTTTCTTCTCCATAAACACATATGAACAATTATTATCTTCCTCCCCTGATAGTTGCTAGTAATAATACATACATGCATGCACAGGCATGGATTTTTTTTTTTTTTTTCGTTCTTTTTTTAGCTCACCTGAGCACGAACTGCTCAAGGTGAGTTGATGTCCGTCATCCGTCAACAATTTCTTTAAACGACATCTCCTTCTGGGATAATAGCCCGATTTCAAAATTATTTTACAGAAATGTTCATTAGGTGACCCTTTTTCAAAATTGCTAAAATCAGTGGCCACTAGAGCTAAAAATAGAGCTAAAAATAGAAAAAAAAAACTTTTTTTTTCTTCGTAAAACACATAAACAAATCACCCCCCCCCCCCCCCCCACACACACACACAAAAAGTTGTTACTGGGTTAGGATATTGCATTTGTTCTGTACATACATGCATACATAGTTTTACATACATACAGAAATGTTCATTAGGTGACCCTTTTTCAAAATCGCTAAAATCAGTGTCCACCAGAGGTAAAAATAGAAAAAAAAACTTTATTTTTTGTTTCTTCTTAAAACACATAAACAAATCATACCCCCCTCCACAAAAAGTTGTTACTGGGTTAGGATATTGCATTTGTTCTGTACATACATGCATACTTAGTTTTACATGTACATACATACCCTACCCACCCTACCCTACCCTAGCATACCCTAACCCACAACCCCACCCCACCCCCATCCCAAAACAACCCCTATCCACCCCCAACCCCACCCTATCCCACCACTCCCCACCTTACCCGACCTCACCCCATCCCACCCACCCAGCCCACCCCACAACCCCACCACACCCCATCCCCTCCCACACCCCACCCCACCACAAATTCCACCCCGTCCCACCCGACTCCTAACCCATCCCACCCTACCCTACCCCACAACGTACTGAAAAAAAACCCGTCCAAAATGCCATTAGGCATTTTTCTTGTTATGAAGTGGAAGGGTGGGCCGGCGGACCCGGAGCACCCCCTGGGCCCACATGTTGAAATCACTGAATGCGTCTTATCATAAGGAAAAAATTTAATGTGGTTTAGGGATGGGGTAACCTGAACAGTTTCTCAGATATTTCACCTTTTTTGAAGTGGAGGGTCGGGACATGGCACTCAGGCACACCCTGGGAGACCCCTAGGTTGGTATCACTGAATGTGTCTTATAAGGAACAAGAATATATATGGTTTAGGGGTGCGGATTTGAACGGTTTCTGAGATATTGGATTAAGTGGAGGGGGTGGGGCATGGCCCCAGCACAACCAGGGGATCCCCAGGTTGGTGTCACTGAGTGTGTCTTATCACAAAGAACAAGAATATGTATGGTTTGGGGGTGGGGATCTGAATGGTTTCCACACCCCCGCCCATAGGGGCTTGAAGAAATATATGGGCTGCATGATGCTTCCACGCCGAGCTGAATCTGGCCTTCACACTAGTACTGGTAAACTGCTTAGAGGATCTTAGCCTGTCCAGGAACCGCGGTGCGAGGCGGACCGCCCATGCTAATAAACCCTATTGGTTTCATTGGGCAACAGGGCTTGAAATGTCATTTCATCTCAATGTCGGGTAAAAGTCCCACAAAATTGGAAGCAACGTCTCCAAAATGACCTTTACAGTGTTGACGGGGACGTTAAACCTCAAATCAAACAAATCAAACAAAACAAACTGAATGGTTTCCAAGATACATGTACATGGCCTTTTATGTAATGGAGGGGATGGGACATGGTCTCGGCACACCCTGGGGGACCTCCAGGTAGGCATAAAAGTTTATGGCTGAAAGAAATTTACTCAAGGAACATTTCTATAAAATTTTTTGTCAAAGGCTTTGCAGTAAATGCCATTTTTCTATTTTCCCCATGTCACAGCAACCTAACTAATGAGCCCATTTTCATAAAAAAAAACAAAAAAACTTTCAATCCCCCAGCCCAAGGATGCTACAGATTAAGTTTGGGCTGGATAGGCCCAGTGGCTTCAGAGGAGTTGTCATTTAAAAGTGTTGACGTCAGACGATGAGTCGGATGACAGACAACTGCCTATCCTATAAGCTTCGGTTCTGGTGAGCTAAAAAAATAACAGGGGGAGAAGGATATGTTGTTTTAGATGCAGATCCTGTTTGCATCAGCGACAGTATCGGCATATCCTGATTTAGGCACTATATCTCCTGAACCTATGGATGGATTGTGGATTTGTGACCAAACTTACATGGTTCACTAGGAGGGGGAAATCAGTCATGTTTTGGTTTTAAAAGGCACAGGCCCCTAAAAACTGTCAACTTTGGACAAAAAATGGCTTGTCGGCACCCTATCTCATGAACAAATCAATGGATTTTGGTCCAACTTTTCAATATACCAGCTACAAAAAATTTATTTAGACTTTGGTGACCTTGTCCTAATTTTTAAGGTCATAGGCTCCAGAAAACTTGCTTTTCAGCCAAAAATTGGTTTTCTGCACCCAAGCTCATGCCCAACTGATGAATTTTAATCAAACTTTATACATTTCTAGTTCTATAATTGGATCCAGACATATGGTGAAGATAAGAATATGAAAATGTACTTAGTATTGAGAAATATTATTGCTGGCTGTCAGCAGACTTTTAGGTCTGGTGACAGCCGGCTGTCACTAGACCTAAAAGTCTGGTGCCAGCCGGCTGTCAGCAGACCTCGCCTAATTTATTTGGTTAATTTTTCGAAAAATAGGTCAAAGTTCAAAGGTCAAGGTCACAGGTCAAAAAGCGTGGTATGACTGAAAAGGTCTTGTCCCAAGGAACATTCATGTGAAGTTAGAAGGCTCTGTTGTGAATAGTATTGAAATAAGAGACAAAAACAATTTAAAAAAAACGGAGAGAAAAGGGGAGATAATTCAATCAAATTGCAAGGTGGATTTATAAAACTTGTAGGGAATGTAGCTCTTGTGATGGTGAGTATGTGTATGAAGTTTCATGAAGGTAGGCCAAATACTTTTGGAAATATGGTCAAGGTTAAGGTTTTCGGTTAAATTTTCGAAAAATAGGTCAAAGTTCAAAGGTCAAGGTCACAGATCAAAAAGTGTGGTATCACTGAAAAGGTCTTGTCCCAAGGAACATTCATGTGAAGTTTGAAGGCTCTGTTGTGAATAGTATTAAAATGAGAACAAAAAATGTGTTTCAGAAAAAAATTGGAAAAGGGGAGATAATTCAGCCAAAATCAACAATGTTGTTATGGTCCTTGGTCAAAATGTAGCTCTTGTGATGATGAGTGTGTGTATGAAGTTTCATGAGGCTAGGTCTAATACTTTTTAAGTTATAGCCAAGGTTAAGTTTTTTTGGAACGACGCAGGACGACACAGGACGACACAGGACGACGCAGGACGACTACGCAGACGCCGGAGTGATGACAATAGCTCGAAAGTTTTTTTTTCAAAAAACAGACGAGCTAAAAATGAAGACAAGCAGAGTTGTCATTCTTACACATGAAACTCCGCAATGACCTGTTCTAAAATCCTGCCAATTATCATCGAAGTATTTCGAACGGTTGCGGAGTTATGCTGCGGAAACGAAATGTTGAAAAATATGGATCAGGAGAGATAATTCGAAAATGAAGATGAACAGAGTTCACATACTTGCAAGCGACACTCCACACTGACCGTTTCTTTAATCCCATTTAACTATTTCAAACAGTTGCATGTCGACAAAAATAGATTAAGGGAGATAATTCGAAAATGAAGACAAGCAGATTTGACATTCTTGAACACGACACTCCGCAGTGACATATTCTTACCAAGTATCCTTAAAATATTACAAATGGTTACGGAGTTATGATCTGGAAACGAAATGATGAAAAATTTGGAACAGGGGAGATAATTTGAAATTGAAAACAAGCAGAGTTGTCATTCTTGCACGGGACACTCTGCGATGACCTGTTTTGTAATCCTACCAAGCAGTACTGAAATATTTCAAACGGTTGGCGAGTTATGCTCCAGAAAAGAAAAGAAAATAGAAAACATGGATTTTGGGATATAGTTAAAAATGAAGGTAAGTAGAATTGTCATTCTTGCACGCGACACACCGCACTGACATGTTCTATAATCCTACCAAGTATCATTAGAATATTTTAAACGGTTGCGGAGGTATGCACCGGAAACGAAATGTTGAAAAATATGTTCAGGGAAGATCATTCCAATATACAGACAAGCAGTGTTTTCATTCTTGCACGCTACACTTTGCAAATACCTATTCTATAATCCTACCAAGTATTACTGAAATATTTCCAACGGTTGGCTGGTTATGCTCCAGAAAAGAAAATGAGGTAAAAATATGATCAGGGGGAGATGATTAAAAAATGAAGACAAGCAGAGTTGTCATTCTTGCCCGCGACACGCCGCCCTTACGTGTTCTATAATACTACCAAGTATAAATAAATATTTCTAACGGTTGCGGAGTTATGCTCCGGAAACGAAATATTGTGAAATATGGATCAGGGGGGATAAGCGGACTTATCATTCTTGTACGCGACACTCTGCAATTACCTGTTCTGTAATCATGCCAAGCAGTCTTGGTTGTTTGTTCGTTTGTATTGAGGTTTAACGGCCCAGTCAACACTATTTAGGTTATTTTAGCCGTTCAGTTTACCTATCCACACTTTTCTTGGCAGGCTTATACGTAAGCGGTTAACCAGTACAGTGCCCATTCTTCCGCCAAAACTGACAACTGCCCTACTAGAATCAGCGGAAGGGAGAGAATGACCGTAGAAAAGATTTTATGATCAATCTCCACGAAAGAATGTTGCCGGCCTCGGTAGCTCAGTAGGATGCGTGTCTGGCTGGTGGTCAGGAGGACGCGGGTTCGATACCTGCCGGGGTCGGCAACATTCTTTCGTCGAGATTGATCATGAAATCTTTTCTACGGTCATTCTCTCCCTTCCGCTGATTCAAAAAGGGCAGTCGGATATGAAAATAAAGTAACAATATGGATCACGGGAGAAAAAACAAAAATGAAGACAAGCACAGTTGTCATAATTGGACGTAGCACTCCACGGTGATCTGTTCTACAATCCTACCAAGTATTATTAAAATGATTCAAACGGTTCCGGAGCTATACTGCCGAAAGGAAAATATGAAAATACGGATCAGTGGAGATAATCAGAAAATAAAGAAAAGCAGAGTTTACATTGTTTGCACGCGACAATCTACAATGACCTGTTCAGCAATCCTGCCAAGTAGTATTGATCTATTTCAAACGGTCGCAGAGTTATGCTCCGGAAACGAAAATAAAGTAAAAATATGGATAAGGGGAGAAATACCAAAATACGTAAATAAAGAAAAGCAGAGTTATCATTATTGCACGTAGCACTCCACACCGATCTGTTCTATAATCCTACCAAATATAATTAAACTATTAAACTATTTCTAACGGTTGCGGTGTTAAATGTCGAAAAAAATATCGATCAAGGGAATTAGTCGAAAAGGAAGACACGCAGAGTTGTCATTCTTGCACGCGACACAACGCAATGACCTGTTCGTACCAAGTTTCAAGCAAATGTTTCAAAAAGTATTTGAGTTATGCTCCGGAAACGAAATGTTGAAAAAATATGGATCAGGGGAGATAATTCGAAAATGAAGATAAACATTGTTGTCATTCATGCACGCGACACTCCGCAATTCTGTTCTGTAATCCTACCAAGAATTATTGAAATATTTAAAAAGGTTGGCGAGTGATGTTCCAGAAACGAAAATAAAAAAAAATATATGGATCAGGGCATATATTAAATAAGACCTGTCGCCGGACAGGATAGCTCACCGGAAGTCGCGCTTTGACTCAGTTGCGCAAAGGCAAATTTTCAGACCCATATATAACAGAAACAAAGTCACAAAGAAAGAAACCAATGCTATATCAATATAGTTATTTTAAAATCTATCAATAAATGTATCCGCTAGGGCAAAATATTTTTCCAAAATTAGCCACAGTGACCTTCTTGATCTTGACCTGAGGACCCTGAAAGTCAAACTCCTGTGAGATATTATCCTACCCAACATTTGTATGAAGTTATAGAGTGATGACAAGATTTTTCTAAAAATAGCCACACTGTCCTTAAGCTTGAGGTCATGAAGTTGAAAGTCGAACTCGCACGAGATATTATCATAAGCAACATTTGTGTAAAGTTATGGCAAAATTCATCAACAAATTAAAACACATACAGCCATGACAAGTTATTCTGAAAATAGTCACTGACCGTGACCTCTACCTCAGGACCCTGAAAGACAAACCTGCTCAAGATACTATCATGCCCACTTTTGTGTGAAGTTATATTAAAATCTATCAATAAATATAGGTGCTAGAAAGATGACAAAGTTTTCATAAAAATAGCCACAGTGACCTTGACCTTGCGGTCATGACCTTGAAAGTTAAACTCGCTTGAGATATTATCATATGCAACATTTGTATGAATTTATATAAAAATCCGTCAATAAATGTAGGCCCTGGAGCGATGACAAAGTTTTTCTAAAAATAGCTATAGTGACCTTGACCTTAAGGTCATGACCTTGAAAGTCATACTTGCTGGATATATTATTATAAGCAATATTTGTGTGAAGTTACATTAAAATATGTCAATAAATGTAGGCGCTGGAGCGATGACAAAGTTTTTCTTCAGATAGCCACAGTGACCCTGACCTTGAGGTCATGAACTTGAAAGTCGAACTCACTCGAGAAATTTAAAGCAATATCTATCACCATTGCAAGTCTCAAGTAAATTCGTCTGAAGGCATCCAAGTAATGATCTTAAATCTTCAGTGCAAAAACAAAGTCCTTAGTCTGTGACCTTGACCCAAAGGCCACGGTCATGTATGATGATGCTGCTGATAAAAACGTTTGACCAGTACGTATCACCAGCCCAAGTTTGAACTAAATCTATCAAAAGGTAAAAAAGTAATGAGCTCCTAAAACTTTAACACAAAAACATTAGCATAAAAATTCCAAGTCAGTGACCTTGACCCCAAGGTTATGGTCATGAGCGCTGATGCTGCTGTAAATAATTTGAGAAAAGTATCTATGACCATACCGAGTATAAAGTAAATCCATCCAAAGATAAAGAAGTAATGACCGCCTTAAAACTTAAACACAGAAACTTTTACATTAAAACTCTGTCTGTGACCTTGACCTTTAGGTCACGGTCATTGATGCTGATACTGCAGCTAAACGCTTTAGCCCAGTATCTATCACAATACCAAATATGAACTTAATCCATGTTCACATAAAGAAGTAATGAAGTTATGAGTTATGAAACTTTAACATTTGTGGACGCCGAAGCCGACGCCGGAGGTAGTAGAATAGCTTACCGGAACTTCATTCCGGTGAGCTAAAAATGAAGACAAGCAGAGTTGTCGTTCTTGCAGGCGACACACCGCAATGACCTGCCCTATAATCCTACCAAGTATCATTAAAATATTTTAAACGGGTGCAGAGTTATGCACTGTAAAAACGAAATGTTAAAAAATATGGATCAGGGGAAATAATTCGAAAATTACGATAAGCAGAGTTGGCATTCTTACACGCGACACGCTGCAATGACATATTCTGTATTTCTAACAAGTATTATTGAACTTTTTCAAACGGTTGGCGAATTATAATTCAGAAACGAAATAAAAGTAATGAAAATATGGAACAGAGGATATAATTCAAAACTGAAGACAAACATAGCTCTCATTCTTGCAATACACACTCCGGACTGACCTCTTCTATAATCCTACCAAGTGTCATTAAAATATTTCAAACTGCTGCGTAGTTATGCTCCGAAAACGAAATGTTGAAAAAAATATGGATCAGGGGAGATAATATGAAAATAAAGATAAGCAGAGTTGTCATTCTATACGCCCGCCACACTCCGAAGTGACCTCTTCTATAATTCTACCAAGTATTATTAAAATATTTCAAACTGTTGCGGAGTTATGCTTCGGAAACGAAATATTGAAAAATATGGATCAGGGGAGATAATTTGAAAATAAAGATAAGCAGAGTTATCATTTTTACACGCCACACTCCGGACTGACCTCTTCTATAATCCTACCATATATCATTAAAATATTTCAAACTGTTGCGAATTTATGCTCCGGAAACGAAAAGTTAAAAAGATATGGATTAGGGGAGATAATTTGAAAATAAAGATAAGCAGAGTTTTCAGTCTTACACGCCGCACTCCGGACTGACCTGTTCTATAATCCTACCAAGTATCATTAAAATAATTCTAACTGTTGCGGAGGTATGCTCCGGAAACGAAATGCTGAAAAATATGGATCAGGGGAGATAATTTGAAAATGAAGATAAGCAGAGTTATCATTCTTACACGCCGCACTCCGGACTGTCCTCTTCTATAATTCTACCAAGTATCATTAAAATATTTCAAATGGTTGCGGAGTTATGCTTCGGAAACGAAATGTTGAGAAATATGGATCAGGAGATAATTTGAAAATGAAGATAAGCAGGGTTGCTATTCTTACACGCCGCACTCCGGACTGTCCTCTTCTATAATTCTACCAAGTATCATTAAAATATTTCAAATGGTTGCGGAGTTATGCTCCGGAAACGAAATGTTGAGAAATATGGATCAGGAGATAATTTGAAAATGAAGATAAGCAGAGTTGTCATTTTTACACGCAACACTCCGCCATGACCTGTTCAGTAATCCTACCACGTAGTATTGAACTATTTCAAATGGTTGTTAAGCTATGCTACGGAAACGAAAATAAAGTAAGCATATGGATCAGGGGAAATAATTTTAGAATGAAGACAAGCAGATTTTTCATTCTTGCACTCGACGCTCCGCACTGACACTGACCTGTTCTATAATCCTACCAAGTAGCATTTAACATGTTTCAAATGCTCCGGAAACGAAATGTTGACATCCGCCAGTCCGCCCGCCCGCCGACGTACATTGTTTTAATAACCTGTTTTCCGTTTAATTCTTATCATGCTGTTCACGACAATCCCTATCTTTGGAAACAGTGTAGATCCAGATCAGATGGCTTCTGAAGAAGCCATCTGATCAGGATCTACAATGTTTGACATGAAGTTTATGGATTTGTGAGAATAAATTACATGAAGAAATCTGATTGGTTCAAAGTCAGAAATGGGTGTTGCTAAGCTGAATATTCAGCAAGAGAAGGGTTAATTGAGTTTATCTTTACATTAGTATTATTTCTAGCCAAACGTATAAATTGGTATTATTGGTAGAGTCGCGACTATGATTTGAGCACTGACATAAAAAATAAAGTTTTTCAAAACAAAAAAAATGTCTTATTCTTCTATTGCAGGTACAGCGCCAACGACGGGTCACGACCTTATCATATGAATACATTTGCGGGGGATTCAGTGGCTGCAATACATGAGCACGCTAATTACGACCGCACGGTCGGTCTAGGAGAGTTCATCGCAGTCATGAACGGCGTTGAGTTCAGAACGAGGCACAACGATTATAAGCTTAGAATGCCTAGCAAAACGAGTAACGAATACAATAGTGTAGACGACGTACCATTCCCTGAAGTTCCTCCATCAGTAAAGAACAAACACACAGTCGCCGAACAGATCACCGAAATGAGGAAATACTTCGAAGCTTTCCACAAGCAAGATACGAAAATACTAGATTACATGCCATATTTTAAACCGGTTTTGTGCTACCTCGAGGGAGGTTGGACCAAAGACACCGAAGGTATATCGGAACCATTCGAGAGTGACAGAAACTTCATTGACGCTTCAAGTTGGTATGATCTTCAAGAGAAGGTGCGATATACGTCATACACTGGTGATAAAAGCAACAACGAAAATTACTCCTTCCTGCCTACAACTATTATCAACGTGACGGAGCACGGTCAGCCAGTTTACGCTCAGTGGAACTATCGCATATTGTGTCACCCAATTAAAACAACACTAAAATTGCAGGACTTTCATCTAATGGACGACCTGGCTACAAGAATGAGGAACCGAAAAGACTATGCGGCTCATGGGAGAACCAGGGCGGCCCGCTTTCGCCTCGCGCTGGATCATAGCAGAGGGTATAATGACAGCCTTGGGTATGGAGAATTCACAGACACCTTCAGCAGCTACTCTTTGCTAGACAGAATTATGTACGAGATTCCAGGAAAGGATAATTACGCAGGACACATGCAAGACGAGTCTTTTGGTATGCTAAAATACAGAAAGGACACAAAGACAGATACCGTCCTAAATACAGCCTTCTATCACAGATTCTACAAAGTCCTACAGAGGGGAGCCATGGGTTTGACTGACCGTCGTCGTGGTTACGCAGACCGCAACTTGTGGGTTGCATCAACAACTCAGGATAAAATAGCAGAGCTTGGTGCCGCAGGGTGTCAATACGACAGCCACACACACAAAAAGGTGTGTCCGAAGTATAAAGCTAAATATACATATGCACTACCGTTAGAAATCATCTGGCTGACACCCTTGTCCACATGGAACCCATACAACCTGACAATCCATAACACAAGCCATCCACCGGCTGAAAATGGTCGCAATGGTGGATTAGATGCGTCAAAAGCTTTCAATGGCACATCCATAAACACCTATTATCTAACTCCAGCGGATTTTGTCCATCCCGGGGAAGTGAACAGGGATCCAGCTGACACAGCAAGGGATACCGCCGGCGTGCTAGACCAGCAAGGAAAAGTAAGTAAAACGTTTGACACAGGGACACGGAGAAGGGACGCAATTTACAGATGACCTGCTTTTTTACCTACATTTCATATAATGGCATACATCTTTATTCTTTACAAGTTCAAATGAATGGCGAGTCCTTAGCTCAAGATGGGAGCGGTTATATTAGATTATCAATAATATGAACCGGGGCACAGCATTTCCTACAACTTACATGTGTACACAGCGAAGAATCAGATCAGCCTGCGCATCTATATAGTCTAACCAGACACCAGATACTTCTCTTGCTGCATGAAGGAGCATTGGGCCCTTTGCTGCCCTTAGAGCGCACAACGAAGACTCTGATCAGACTGCGCGGATGCGCAGGCTGATCTGAGTCTTCGTTTTGCGCACATGTCTTATTGTAGGTGTTGTCATGCGCTGGCATATGTTTCTTGGAGTTATCAATATAATGATTATTATTGGATGGATGGATGATTTATTTAAAGACGCTCAACCCTAACCGGGCATATAGCGTCTAAAACAGTCAAATATTATATATAAAATTGTGCAAGATTAAACAATTAAAATTTTAATAATTACAATTTGTTAAAAAGACCGATTTCTTTAAGAAAATTGATTAATTGGTAAAAAGGTACATTATTAAAAAGATCTTTCATCGTAGTAATATTAAAATATTTAGAACGTACATGGTTAAATTCAATACATGAGATGAGGAAGTGTTTAACTGTGAACGGTTCGTTACAGGATATGCAGAAAGGTGCTTGTTCGTTTTTTAAAATGTAGGAATGAGTGAGTCTTGTATGTCCAATACGGCATCTCGTAATTTTTGTCTGGTCTTTTCGGCTGTAGTTCAAAAATGAGCATTTACTGTAAAAAGTAGGTTGAATTCTATTTAATTTATTATTAGTTTCATTGTCCCAAATAGATTGACATTTTTTCTTTATATATTTATTGATGTTTGATTTGAAATCGGAGAAAGGAATTTTTAAGATTGTAACTGTTAAAGATAATGCCGACTTGGCTTCCAAGTCAGCCAATTCATTTCCACGAATATTAACATGACTTGGAAGCCAGCAGAATATAATCTCCTTGCAGACAGAAAGGTAGTGATATTTTCGTAAAATTTGTTGAATCAAGGGGTTCCTGTGCTGTTGCTCTTTCAGAGCTTTTAAAACAGAAAGGGAATCGGAATAAATGACAAATTGTTTTTCAGATTGATCTCGTATATGATATAGTGCTATATCAATTGCTTTCGCTTCAGCGGTAAAAATAGAGCTATTATCCGGTAATCTAATGCTGTCAGCAAAATTCGGACTAATGACAGAACAAGCAACTTTCTCATCCTGTTTCGAACCGTCAGTGTAAATGGAAATGTGACGTTTAAAATTGGATTTGATTTCTAAAAATTCGTTCTTAAAAATATGTGATTCAACTTCGGATTTCTTATTTTTATTTAAATCTAAAATAATCTTCGGAGCACTTAACGTCCATGGCTCTTTTGATGGAAGGGAAAAAGGTTGAATATTGTTAATGTTTATATTGGCCTCCTCAAACAATGGTTTGATTCGGAGGCCAAGCGGTTTAATAGCCGATGGTTTGTTGTTGTAAAATCTTTCGTAATTATGATTAAAAACGGTATTGTATGCTGAATTTCGTGGATTGGCGGCTAATTTAGAAGAATATTGTAGAGACAATTTCTCTCTTCTTACATAGAGTGATGGTTCATTTGATTCATCATAAAGACTTTCAATAGGTGAAGTTCGAAATGCACCTAGTGCTAGACGTAAACCTTGATGATGTATAGTGTCCAAAGATTTTAAATAAGATTTCCTAGCAGATCCATAGACTATGGAGCCATAGTCCAATTTGGAACGAATTAATGATCTATAAAGATTTAAAAGAACAGTGCGATCTCCTCCCCAGTCGGAACTGGACAGGACTTTAAGAATATCAAGAGCTTTTAAACATTTAGCTTTTAAAGCTTTGATATGGGGAATAAAAGACAATTTGTTATCGAACAAAAGACACAAAAACTTCGCTTCAGTGACGACTGGAATTGGACTGCCGTAAATAGTTAGAACAGGATCTAAATGTAACTTTCGTATTTGACAGAAATGAACACACTGAGTTTTTGTTTTAGAAAATTTAAAACCATTTTCTGTTGCCCAAGTTTCTATATTATTCAAACACCTTTGCAGTTTAAATTCAATGGTTTCCATATTTTTGGATCGATAAAAGATTCCAAAATCGTCAACAAAAAGCGAACAATCTGGGTCTTTTACACATTTAACTATATTATTAATTTTTATGCTGAACAAGGTTGGTGATAAAATACTACCTTGTGGTACACCTTGTTCTTGATCAAATGTGTCCGATAATGTATTTCCTATGCGAACATTAAATGTTCGATCGGACAATAAATTTTGAACAAAAAGTGGCAATCGGCCTTTAAGGCCCAAGTTGTGTAAATCTTTCATGATGCCATATTTCCAAGTCGTATCATAGGCCTTTTCTAGGTCAAAGAATACAGCTACGACATGTTCTTTTTTAATAAAGGCATCACGTATAAATGATTCTAAGCGAATCAAATGATCGTTAGTAGAGCTGTTTTTTCTAAATCCAGCTTGAAATTTAGTGATAAGCTGATTCGATTCTAAGAACCAAACCAGCCTATCATTAATCATTCTCTCCATTGTTTTACATAAGCAACTTGTCAAAGCAATAGGTCTGTAATTAGTGGCTTCAGTATGATCTTTATTAGGTTTCGGAATAGGAATAATGGTAGCTTTTCTCCAGTGTTCAGGAAACTTTCCAGTGATCCAAATATCATTCAAAATATTTAATAATGTTTCCAATGCCTTGTTGGGTAAATGTTTCAAAATTTGATAGTGTATGTCATCAGGGCCAACAGCAGTATCACGAGATTTATGGAGAGCATCTAATAATTCTTTAGTAGTGAAAGGTAAATTATATTTTTCGTGATTTAATGAGGAAAAATTTAAATTCTTTTTCTCTTGTTCTTGTTTAATATTTTGGAAACTTTCTGAATAATTTGAGCTAGAGGAGTTTTTCTGAAAATTTTCCCCCAAGGCATTGGAAATGTCTTTAGTCGTTGAACATATATTTCCGTTCGATTTGATATGGACATGTTTATTTGATTTGTTTTTGCCACTAATTTTTCTAATCATGTCCCATATTTTCTTAGTTGGTGTTCTGGTATTCAGTTTGGAGACGTATTGCTGCCAAGATGCTTTTTTGGCCGATTTTATTGCTTTGCGAGCTTTAGCTCGCATATGTTTGGCATGGATAAGATTTTCTTTTGTTGGTTGTTTATTGAATTTTCGTAATGCAGATTTTCTTTTATTGATTGAAGTTTTAACTTCATCATTAAACCAAGGTCCGTTTCTTTTTGAAAAAGTCGAGGATTTAGGAATACATTTTTCAGCAATATCAATCAATTCAACAGTAAAATCTTGTATATCACTTGCAGTTTTAAAAAGTTCAGGGTCGAGTTTTTCATCACATAATTGATTAAAATTTTCCCAATTTGCTTTACTCAAATTCCATCTGGGGTGACGATCCTCATGGGTCGATGCAATTTCTTCAATTACTATCGGAAAATGATCGCTCCCATGGAGATCGTCCACAACCGACCAATCAAAATCTAGATAAATATTTGGAGAGCAAATTGAAAGATCTAAAGCAAAATAATTTCTTGTGGGAGAATGAAGATATGTTGGTTGTTTATCATTAAATAAACATAAATCATTTTCAGCAATAAAATTTTCTATGATTTCTCCTTTGTCATTTGTATCCGAGCAACCCCATAATTTGCTGTGACTATTAAAGTCTCCTAATAATATATAAGGACTAGGTAATTGATTAGTTAAATTTTCTAAATCTCGTTTGGAAAAATTATAATGAGGTGGAAGGTATACAGAACAAATCGTTATGGATTTGGATAAAGTGACGTTTACGGCAACAGCTTGTAAATTAGTGTTTACATCTATTTTCCTATGAGGAACGTCAGATTTCACCAGGATTGATGTACCTCCTGATGCCTTCTGATTATCCGTTGTGATATGATTGTACATACTGTAACCTTTGAAATTAATATTATCTGTAGTTTTCAAAAAAGTTTCTTGGAGACAAATGACATTAGGAGAAAAAAGTGTAGTTAAAATTAAAAGTTCGTTAAAATTGGCTTTCAGTCCTCGACAATTCCATTGAATTATTGACTTCTTATCCATGGTTGAATGGAGAGAAGATTAAAACAAGGAATTTAATCCTTTATCTTTTATTATTAGGCTTTAAGAACGTGGAGGGATCATGGTCCAACTCCATGTCCTCAAGGGCGCCGTACTGAGTAGCCAGTTTTACTGGATCAGCAGACGCCCCTTTACTGTTTGGGTTTGATCCTTTATGCTTTTCTTTGCCGTTTTTTTCTTTTTGATCTGCTGTCCCCGACGTGGATCGGGAGTGAGATCTGCTAGAATGTTTGGGTTGTGAACTGGTCTGTGAAGTTTGTCTAGATTCTGTTCTTGAATGATGAGTAGATGTAGTAGGTTGTGACGATGTAGTAGGTTGTGAAGATGTAGGTTGTGACGATGTGGTTTTGGGTTTTTCAGAAGAGGTGATAACTTTAGAATGGGGTTTAATTTCAAAATCTTTTTCATTAAATTGTGTAGATGTTTCTTTGGTTTCAGGTTTGGTGGAAAGGGATTGAACAACTTTGGCGAATGTGGTTTCTGGTTTATTTTGTTGAATTTTCTTGGCTTCCAAATATGTGACGTTTTGAGTGACTTTGATTTTCATAATTTCTTTTTCCGTTTTCCAAACTTCACAGACATTGGATTTTGAGAGATGATTTTTTCCGCAGTTCACGCATTTTGGAGAATTCTTGCAGTTGGTAGTGTGGTGATCGGTACCACCACACTTCTCACAAACAGATCCGTCAGGGACAGTGCAATCGTTTTCATGGTGCCCAAACCTCTGACAATTAAAACATCGCAGAGGATTGGGTACGTAGATTTCGACAGGTATTATTCTGTAAAAGATTTTCAGCGATTTCGGCAACGTTGTTGTGTTGAATGTAAGAAGTAATGTGTTGGTGTCGATAAGGTTTCCATCTTTTTTAATTTTGAATCTTTTACAGGCCGTAACTCCTTGTTCTTTCAAATATTCCACAATGCTGGCTTCTGTTTCCTGTTTTAGCATTCTGTCACGGATTATTCCTTTGCATGAATTTAATGTTTTGTGTTCCGTGACAGAGACGTTTAAGTTGTAGAATTTGTTAATTTTGAGAAGATTTTCCGTTTGTGATTTCCGATTTGTTTCTATCAAAAGGGTTCCGTTTTTCAATTTTTTAACATTTTTTGGCGTTCCGATAATAGCTTCAATCTGTTTTTCAATGATAAAAGGTGAAAGTGTAGTTACGGCCTTTTCTTCGTTGCTCGAAACCACTAAAAACCTTGCGAAATTTTCATTAGCTTTGAAATTGAATATAGCCGGTTCCGGGTCGTCATCTGATAAATCTAAAAAAGCTCTTTTCCTAGTGTTGGATCCCATGGTGAAAAATTATGATTCGATAGCTATGCGCCCCACCCTCCTTGGAGCCCTACAAGGGGACGTTTAATGGAAATGGATCTCCTATTTCCAACGCCAAGGCTACATTGCTATTATACTCGATGACAGGACCAGAGTCCTTCCGCTCCACTTCTGTTTTATGACTCCCAACTATGCACCCAGATTTCAACGAAAAAATGAGGAACAGTTGGGACCCATCCCCACCCGTATTCTCTCCCTCACAGAAGCTTCTGCTGAAATTCCCCAGTACAAGCCCACCGATTGATCCATCAGCCGCCGCCCATCAAATAACACTCAAAGATAGAGGAATAAGACAAAATTACACCCGGTTTGTACCATAAAGATACGTAAAAAAGAAAGAAGGAAGATAAGGACAAGCTGTGCGATTCTAGAGCTTGGCACGACTGAGCCGATTGATTCAGGCCGGATCTAGCCCAAACCCCTCTTCTATCTGAAATATGGGCCAAAATGATGTGTTGAAAAGCGGGAGATCCCTGGGCTTTTCTCAATCATCAGGATCCCTTCTTCCAGCATACGAGACGCCACTCACGGCAAACAAGTGGCTCCTGTTTCAACAAGGAATTTCATCCCCATTCACTACAGAAGGAAAGTGATCTGTATATTTTATTCCCTACAGACAAGGGGGGCCGAAAACG